>JAJTJO010000032.1:2558425-3158425 GCA_024550625.1 Dendroctonus valens | reverse complement strand
AGTTGTCGACCTCTTCTTCCGAAATCCTTGTGGTGCAAAGCAGGGTTATGCCTCTGTAGTTCTCCCGATTGGTTTTTTGTCCCTTTTTAAAAATTGGTATGGTGATACTTTTGTGCCACTCTGTTGGTATGCTGGATGTGGTTATTATTTTGTTAAACAGTTCTGTTAATTTTCTTGCTAGCTCCTTGTCTCCATATTTTATAGTTTTCTGTTTTCAGGTTTTTAATCTTCACAGTAACTTCCTCCTCTGTAACCGTTAATCTATTCGTAATCTCTTTCTCGTCTCTTTCCTCTGTCTGTTTCCTTCGTCGTGTCGTGCGATTGAGGTTCTACCGTTTTGCCAGTGTTGTCATATAGGTTTTTAAAATATGTTTCCCGGTCGTTCAGAGGAACCCTTTTGGTCTCGATGTATTCGATTGCGGGTTTCTTTCTGTTGTTGAGCATCTTCCAAACTTTCCTCTGGGCTCGATAAAGATCGTGTTCTTTACCTAAATATGTATGTATAAAATATATCGTTACATAAAATTGATCGTGAAAATCGGTTAATTGCGATAAAAAGAACTTGCAAGATGATTCAAAACAAAAACATAAAAAAACGAAACTTTTAGCAGACGATGGGTTTTGGTTAGTATCAAGAGAGGCCTGGCAAGAGCACTCATTTATTACTTGCAGACTTCGCGATTTTAATAATATTTTTATTAATGGATTGCTATTTTACTCTTGTGATTATTTACAGATTACGTCTTCATTTAGAGCTCTAATTGCGTTTTCTACTACGAGAAAAACATAAGAATATTTTGGCTGGGCATCATATAAATGTCTATTTAGTGTGAATAACTGTGCTTTAGAAGCAGGAAAACTGCAAGTTATGTATGGTTTAATGAGAATTTTTGCCCCCTCAAATGGCGACTAATGGAATTTGTGTTTTAATAACTAAATTTTGCAACCTTACCTAAAGCTCGAATTGAATTTATTCAATAATTGTCTTTTTGTATTGCCAAAATGAATAGATTTTTCATTACAAAAGAAGTAAATATTACATAAATTAATCAAAATCACGTACGTTTTTTCCTTTTACGTACAATATTTGCAACTCGTTTCAGTTATTGATGCAATTTTGGGCAAAATCCCAATCCTTCAGCTATAATTCGCTGAAACACTAATGAAAGCGTGAAAAGCATTGTCAATTATTCATCACATAATGGAAATATTCACCTCCAGTGCAAATAGCTTATGGTCCTATATGGAGCAAATAATGAGGTTTCAGTCGAAATCGAATTTTGCAGTAAAAAGTGCAATTAGTTGATATTTTTTCGGTAGTTGAAGCCATATGTAAATTATTTTTTACTTAGTAAAAGTTTCGTAAACATAATGAACATTTCAAAACAAGGGCAAAGATAGAAATCACCAAATTAAATCCACACACGCAAACGGACTCCAACTCATTGTGGAACAAAACAAAAACGGTACTGCTAGAAGTGGCATCACAAACTGAAGTCCCAGCGAAATAAAAGAGGAAAGCATGTATCGCAGACGAAACCTGGGAGAAGCTTGAATAGCGGAAACAACTCAAGACCACGGCCCTACGCATGGAAGAGGATAGAGAACAATATAACGGACTCAATCAAGAGATCAATCGCCACTGGAGAAACGACAAAAACCAGTACCTAAACAACATTTGTGCAGAAGTCGAGGATCACGCACACAAGAAAGAGCCAAAGGACCTGTTTAACAAAGTCAACCAAATTACGTACGTTCAACTCAAAGTTCTGGGCAATAAGATTTTCGGAAGATCGTAAACTAATAGCAGACAGAGTACAGGTAAGGGAGCGATGGAAATTAATAGAATACACTAGAAACTCAGAAAGTCACACGCAAATTATAACATACAATGAAAAAGAACCTCCTATACTGAGAGAAGAAGTGAGAACAGCAGTTAGCAGGTTGAAAACGAAAAAGTCACCTGGAGAGGACGGCGTGGTTGCTGAAATGTTGACTGCACTTGAGGATACAGGATTTGAACTACTTCATAGGATTTGTCAAATGATATGGGACACCGGTACATGGCCTGATGTCTGGACTAAGTCAGCATATGTGCCAATCCACAAGAAAGGACCAAAAGATATATGCGACAACTATAGAACAATGCCTCTTATTTCATACGCCAGCAAAGTGTTAAAGATAATATTGGAACGCATAGAGCCTTTTATCTTCTACCACAAATACCACCAGAACAAGCCAGATTTGTCCCGGGGCGCGGAACCAGAGAACAGATACTAAACCTCCGATAAATAATCGAAAAATCGAGGGAATTCAATGTGCCTACCTACTTATACTTGATAGATGATAGAGTAGAGGGAGATCTGACCAATCCATTCAGAGTGAGTAAAGGAGTCAGGCAGGGTTGTATACTAAGCCCATCATGAGAAAAGCGCTGGATGACTGGCAGGGAGGAATTACCATCGACGACATCAAAATCTGAAACTTCGGAAGAAGAATTGATCAATCTTATACGAAGAGTCGAAGAAGCAAGCAATGAAGTTGGCGCCATATATTTTGTTGGGAAACTGGTATGGATGTGGCGCATTTAATTGCCTGAAATCCGCAGAATACAACAAGAATTTTCAATTTCTAGAAACGGTTAACAACTCACTGAAAACTCGGACTTGATTGAGTTGTTTCAAGTATTTCAAAAGCTGAGACTAAACCTAAACGCGTTACATTGTAAGGGATGAAAAAAACACGGTGAAATTTAATAAAGGGTGATTTGAAGAAGCTCAACCTTCTAGGAGATATTTTGAGGTAGAAATATTTAGGAAAAAAGCAAGCCGATAATATACTTGTTGCGACTTTGTTACCACAGTCGGCAAAAAGCTAAGCTTCTAAAGCAGCTTTGTGGATTAGGAAGCCGCGTCTCTATAAAGAATCAATCAAGGAACTTTCGCGTTCACAATGAACCCAGATTGCCGTCTCAAAAATTCGCTTAGCCAACAAGCACAAAGGCCCGAAATCCCTCATTTGCATCAAAATAAAGCGGTTCGTGGGCTCTTATTTATTTAAAAAATTCGCGACGCCTATCTTTTAAACCGGGATATCAGCTTTGTTGTCTCTGCTGGGAAGTTTTCCATTCGCAGCCATTTGTGATTTGCTTTCCTGCGGCATATCTACATTCCGCCATCTCATTTTGACGCTAAAACCGCAATATTTTCCTCAAGAAAGACCCTATCTTTGCACCACATTATTCCGGGGATTCGAATCCCTTTTTGCCTGAATTTAACAACCTGCTTATCAATATTTTATATCTGCGATCGTTGTACCGAAAATTCCCGATTACAACTGTCTCAGATTAATTGTTGCTTTAAGAACTTGATGAAGTGGTTTGATCAAACATTGAAAACACTCAGTTGAACCTAAGAAATACTTTCAATAAATGGCTCTAAGCAAAACTAGGATGTCTTTAAGCCATATTGAAATGAATATATATGTGCATTATATGAAACGATAACCACGTGAAATTTAGAACCGACATTATGGCAGGACCATCAGGTTTATGTACACTATAAAAGAGCATTTGCTTTTGTCATATACGTGCCCGTTTTATTATTCAATCTCTTGGGATGCAAACGTCTTGCATGCTCCCGTTGCAATTTACGATATTAAATAAAATCCCTATCAAATATTGTGGTAACGTTATGTGGCAAAACTCGCAAGATTTCTTCTGATTTATGGGAATTTTTAAAAATGGTTGGCTTGCAGCTATTTTAGCATATTCCGTATATTACACGCTGTCACTAAACCTATTCTATCTCTATTATAAAGAAGCGCTAGAGCTGCCCAAGTTTACCACCTGAGTGGTATGGGATGGTCCTCAGCCTAACTAATGTTATAAAACGGCCATAAACTACATAATATTAAAATGCGATGTGAGGAATTTTATGTGCCACTAAAATTCGTCTATTTAATAGACGTTTAAACTTTATAGGTATTGGGTGGGACGTGAATGCTAAATGTAATTTTCTAGAAATAGGAAAGTTATAAAACTGGGCGTGTTTCTTCTGTTGACTCTATGCAATCAAACGGAAAATACCACGTTCAAATAACTAACAATTTTCTGTTTCTGTCCTCGTTTTTTAATTTCATCCATAGTAGCAACATGTGAAATTTTGCATCGTTTTTTTCCGAACACCATTAATAAACTTCGTGGATGTAACCGATTGACTGACTTCTGAAAAGCCTGAAATTTTGATGTGGATCGTCTAATTTACGATCAAACACCTCGCTGTATATACAAGTTTCAACCAGCTAGTTGCTTTGATGCCACCGTTCGAGGCTAATTAACTTTTCATCTCTCAATCAAGGAATCGAATTATTTTTATGAACTCGGACAATCGGCAATCAATTTTCCACGATGAAATTTCAGGCCGGTAAAACGGCATAGTTAGAGGATGATTTATTATTAAATAACACATTACTAAGCCGTTTAGCCCACTTCAATTTCTGCAGATTATGTAAACCAAATGGCGATTGTATTTACGTGGGGGCCACGAACTAAAATAAACAGTTAATTATCCAAATTGGTGTTCTTTCAAATAAACTTTGCGTGCGCTCAGTCGGCGCTTCAGGATGTAGAAGACTGATGTTTCCGTTCCGTCTTTGCCATCCTGGAAAACATCATAATGCAAGGAAATAATATTTCAATGATAATAGAATGGCATGTCGCAAACTAAGTTTCAACTGGAACGTTAAAAGTTTCAGTATGTTTGCAGGCCAAACTTGCAGCGCGAAACAAATTTGAGCAATTCGTTTAATTGGTGGGCTGTTTATCATCATGAAGTTCACTTTTGAATTCACAATTTATATCGCCAGTTTAAACGTGCTTGATACTGTAGCAAGTAAAAAGTTACTCCTCATTCCTTCTTAATTTTGTGTTTCAAATAACTTTTTCGGTAAAAGAAGTAATCACATTTGCGTCTCAATTTCCAGGCAAATCAAAAGCGATCGTCTGCTTGGGCTGCGGTTTGCAAAAATGTATCGTTGATGCCAAATTATTTAAAATTTGACATGGGTAATTCGAAGCAGCAGTTTATTTCTTTACCATTTCTTCCTAAACTTCCTGACCTTCGTCATCTTTTTGGGGCTTATTCCTTTTTTATCGGGCCCTATTCAGAGTAAATTGTCACAAAATATGATTTAGTACGTTTACAGACTGTAATGTGACACCAAGATGGATGAAGCAGAAAATATTACCGAGCTGTTTTTTCATATATCCTACTAATAAATAACTGAATAATTAAAATGAGCGAACAGTGAAATTCCGCAAAGAAATTGCGATAAAGAAGCGCCTGTACAAGTTTAGGTTTTTGGTAATTTTTCTCACAGTTTTGTACGTTTTTAACTTAGAGATCGGTGTTTGAGTAAGTGAAATTTAAAAAAAGACTTAGAAACCAACTAATGAATTATCTGTATTTTAAATTTTAATTGTTATAATCTTCAATTTAATTTTTTCCAATATAAAATGTTCCTTTTTGAAATTTTCGCAACTTCCTACACCAAACATTAAAAAAGCGCACTTCAGCACATTTTTTTTCTATTTTCTATTCAACAATCAAGCATGAACGGGCTTTTGCAAGCTTAAAACTCCATAACCATGACGAATCGAACGTATGTTTAAAGTTTTACAATTTCTTCAGAAACAGGCTTCCTAAGTTTATACTACATTTCCCGCAACATCCGGTATATAATTAGGAGTAACATTGTACAGAGTGGATGATCATAGTTCGGTAAACAAACCTTTGATGGGAATTTTATTATTATTTTTTTATAGTTAATTTATGGGTGTTAATATGTGGAGATATAAAAATGTGCTTGTAACATTCTCTTACGTGTAAGTAAGAATTTTAATGTGTACACGTCTTCGGGTACTTATAAGGTTATAATGCCATTTTACAGTTTTTACAGCGATTAATTCTATACATACTCGTTTTCTGTACCTAATTTTATCAACCATACTTGATTTTATCGACAGATTTGTATTTTGGCCTCTACTTCTTCAAACTTTTTTACACATTTCTGATACCGTGGTAGCAAAGAATTTTCGGACTTTGGTTAAGTTCATTACACCAACCATTTTGTAACCGAGAAATCCTCTGCAACTTTCGTTCATCTAAAATGGTCCTCCCTGTATATTCTCAACAAAACAGGCAAATCAGAAGTAATTAGTAAGTGACTGACGACATTTGCTCTTCATAAAAACAAAGTTTAAGACATTTATAATAGTAATAATAAAATGGACTATTAAATGTAGTTTCAGAAGCTGCACGACCATTCCAAAAACTATCCCTAAGAACTAAAAATTAACAACAAAAATTAGTAAAGGTGCAGAAGACAAGAGATCATGTTTGTCTGCAGAAATTAAAAAAATAATTCAAGGAACATACATGTAAAAAATTAAACAGATTTTTCATTTTAAATGACACATTAAACAATTTTTTTTGTATTGTATTTGAATTTGTCTAACTTTCGTCTTCGTTTTCTTTAGTATATCAAGCATCATTATTCAAAATAGTCCATGTCTCTTAGTTCCTCCGCCTTCAGCTATTTTTGTCACAAAGTCTATCCAATTGTTCGTTTCCATTTCTCAGTCGATGTCTCGTTGTTTTATATATTATTTTCACATTACTTCTCAACTTCAATTTCAGTTCTTTAAGTTGGATACAGTGAAAGAGCGTTTGAATGTCCATGAATCCGCAGCATAATGGCATAATTTATTATTTTTGATGAATTTCTTTAGAATTTATTGTTTTAATGGAAACACATAGTCTTGCAGATTCATTACATTCCACAAGCCATTTTGCAGTTTCTCCAAAAAGTGTTTTTATTGTTTTTAGGTGCATATCTGTATCATTTTTCCAACATATTAAAACACTACACTGATAAACATTATGAGTAAAAACGATTGCATGTTTTTCTATTTCCTTCTTTGCTCTTCAGTTTCTGCTTTCAGTCTTTCCCATAGCATATTTGCCATCTGCTTTCCTCCTATTCAAATTTTTCTTCTCATCTTTCAGGATGAGAGATTTCTTATGTAAGGAAGAGATAATGGTGATAAAGGGGAAAGATGAGAAGAAAAATTTGAATAGGAGGAAAGCAGATGGCAAATATGCTATGGGAAAGACTGAAAGCAGAAACTGAAGAGCAAAGAAGGAAATAGAAAAACATGCAATCGTTTTTACTCATAATGTTTATCAGTGTAGTGTTTTAATATGTTGGAAAAATGATACAGATATGCACCTAAAAACAATAAAAACACTTTTTGGAGAAACTGCAAAATGGCTTGTGGAAAGTAATGAATCTGCAAGACTATGTGTTTCCATTAAAACAATAAATTCTAAAGAAATTCATCAAAAATAATAAATTATGCCATTTTTCAATTCAAGCCATTTTTCAATTTCTCCAATGAGTTCTCTATTATTTTCTGTAGTCATATCTGTATGATTTTCCGTACAGATTACAATACTACACCGATAAAGATTATCCGCAAGAATTGTTACATATTTTTCCATTTCCTCCTTTGCTCATCAGGTTTTTTTTCAGTCTTTCTTGTACAGATCGCATAGCATTTTTGCCTGCTGATTTTCTTCTATTCTAATTTTTTTCTCATCCCTAAACTCTCCCTTTTATATCACTCCATCACCATTATCTCTTTCTTTCCTAATTTTCTCAATTTCTATTTTCGACCCTACCGCTTTCAGCTCTATCGCTAAAATCCACATCAATGAGTTCCCCAAAGCATCTTCTTCGTCTCTCTATAGATTCATTTTCCTGTGTTATTAAGGGCATTTTCTTATTTCTTATATTGCATGTCTTCGAATTCTCCAGTATTTTCAATACTCATTCGGTTTTGATATTTTCGTCCATCTACTTGCCAAACCGTTTCCGTGTTTTCTGTTTATTTGCTGCTTTCACCTTACTATTGACTCTTTTTCACGTTTCTCATCATTTTCTGTTTTATGCTGTCTGTCCATCTCTACGGCTTATTAGGACATTCGCTTTTAGTATTAGTTCTTTGATTTTTAAACATTTGCTTTCAAATGATTAAAACCTTAAACGGTATGTTTCCAATGTATAAGAGCTTCAACTGAACATAATCTTCATCATGCTTTGGCATGTTTATTCTGCATCAAAGCCCCGAAAACCCGCATTTAAATAATGGAACAGTTTCACAAATAGTAGCCACACCGACTTGCTTTCCAGCGATTACATATATTGCCCCGTTACATTTAAATGGAAAGCCTCAATATTTTACTCAACAATAGAGGCATCATCCCGCTACATTATCACGCTAACCCTCTCCATTCATCTGCTTATATAGCAACTTTATCTTCCTTTTCTATACACCCCATATTTGTATATTAATCATTGCTTAATGGGCTTATTCCATTCGAGCTGAGGTGCACGAAATTCTCAGCGATGGTTGCGAGGAGAAATCTATTGGAAACGGTCCTAACACTTTAATTTTGAGGAAACACCTTAGAATGCAAAGATGTCTAAATCGGTTTTAATTTCTCACCTATTTTCCAATGATTAGTCCCCCGTTCCTAGCCTAGAAGCCGTTGGAAATCCGTCGTTATTTCTCTGGATTATCGTCGAACTGTTTCCATTAAGGATTTCACATATCTGGGTAGGTGAAGTCATTTAGTCTGGGCCAAACTGTTCCGGTAATTTGCTTTCACTGCCAACGCGAATATCATCCATCAATAAATCCAGCAGCGTAAAATGGTTTATTTTAACTGAATATTTACTTCAATCTTGTTCCCGATTACATTAACAATCCCGAATTATTTTAATGGCAGGTTTTGTTGTTAGTACATTTCAACGCTGCTTTTATTAACGAGTAGAAGCGCCATTGAAAGATGAACAAAAGTATGGAAGTTTTCAAATATTTTCCAAGGAAATTACGATGCAAAACACATGCCATCTCAAACTTTCATATGTATCAAGGCCAGGCAGCTGCATACTCGCAATTTGCTTAGTTAGTTACTTATTCCAATTAGTCTTAATAATGGAAACCTGGGCGTAGAGCTGCATATAGTGGGAATCTCCATGGCGTTGTTCCGAGCTTATTAAAGCTTAATACAACAATGCAGTTAACTTGATTAGGATTGTGAGTATCTTCATGGGTGCAAATGATGACGATCTGTTTGTTGTACATACGGTTTGAGTGCTTGGTGAGAATTTCCATGATTCTCTCCGACAGGAGACACATGCATATTGTCCTGTACATACTACTAATGGAAGCTTTAACTGAATCTTCCTGCGAGTGCATACTCCCACTGCCTGATTAAATAATCCGAAAAAAAATGATCAATCTACATCAGCGTTTATTAAAATATCTTTTATTGAAATGACCCCATAGTGTGTCTGCAGTACGATAAAACTAATATATTCTGAATATTTATTCAGGTAACATATTGGCTGAAGCCTACAAGATTAATAATAATAATAACGGATAACGATCTGTGTATTTTCTTTGCAATATGATTGTTTATTCGAATCTCTGCGTTGTTCGGCGATATATTTATGTATTTGGGCATATTATCAAAATAAATCATCGCATGTTCCACTAGAACAAGGATTTTATGTACGACTGGATATTTTGCAACTGCTTTTCCAAAGCAAATTTTACGGCTCGTGTGATTGTTGATAGGAGCATTACGAATATTTAGCGAGTTAGAATCGCTACCTTGGAAAGGGAGTTTTTAAAACAAATTTATTTTACTTTCGATTGATATGGATTCAGCTTCAAGATACAACTGACTGTTTATTACAGATTTGTTCGAATTTATATTATTTAAGTGCTGAGGTGTTACATACCATCAGTGAAACTACAGAACAATATTTATAACGTAAGAGTAATTAGATACTTCCTTACGCTGAGTACGTGAAATAAGATATCAAACTGTACGTGAAATGAGATATCATAACACCTCCGGCCTTAGATGAAATTATATCCTCAAAGTAATGTAATTTCATTTGAAAATTGAAGTTTCGATAATTTCGTTTTTTTTTTTGGCTTGTTCTTAAGTTTCTTACAAATCAATTTATATATTATATAGCAGATAAATGCAAATAGGACGATGTATAATAGTTTGGTCCATAGCTAGTACGGTTAACATATAGGGGTGTCTGCATCCCTTGGAGTTGGACTGCTTGGCTCTTTAACTGAGCTTGGATGTCTTCTGCTGATTTCTGGTTCATGGTATTCAATTTAAGGGTAGGTGGATTGAATACTGCTTGACATGCACTGGTAGAGGTCCAGGTCAGATTGAGTAGGTTGATTTCTTGAAATTGTAGTTGCTTTAACTCAAAATTTTCAAATATTAATGAATGGCGTCTTGACGGCCTTTCATCCATCGGCTACTTTGGTCGATTGGATTTCTTCATCGGCTACTTTGGTCGATTGGATTTCTTCAAGTTTAACTTCGAATGGGTGCCAAGTTGTGACATTTGATTGGAATTTGATCCGTTGGACACTGCAAGGTGGATGATTTTCTATCATCTGGCTGACTGTTCGTTTGCAAAGAAATTCATTATTTTGTATTTCTAGACATTTTTCATTGTCAAATGAGCACTTTTTCTCACTTAGGGCCAGGTATGGTTTGAAGGGTTTGTTGACTAGAAAAGAATTGTTTTTGGGAATTTGAGAAGGAAACAATTTGTAATATTGGTATGTTTCCGCCTCGACTAATGGAAGTTCTAAAATAAAAATTACTTCAAATTCCTTTATGAAACTTATAACTTTTATTAAGTTTTCTAGATTTGTTATTTGTTGAGAGTTGATATCAATTGGTTACTTGTCATTGTGTAGTTTGGGGATGTAGTTGGTTGATTTCTCTTAGAAGTTCGGTTGGACTAATTATTGAATTATGAAGAATATTGATTTTTGAGAACGTTATGGCAACTTCTATTTTTGCTAAAGTATCATAGATTGATTGATTTTAGAAATTCGGGTGAATGTGTGACTTTAGCTCCTTTCTTGAGACAAATTGTTAACGGTTTGGTGATTTTTGCAAAGTCTTTAATAAATTTGCGGTAGTAACCAGCTAAACCTAAAATGATTTTATTTCTTTCTGTGTTTGGGGTATTGGAAAGTGTTTTACTGCATTAATTCTATCTGGATTAGGACTAACTCCTTTATTTGTTATTTTGTGACCTAAGTAAGCAACTTCATGATGTAAGAATTCACTTTTGTCAAGTTGGACTTTGAAATTTGACTGTCTTAACCTTTCAAAAACAGATTTTAGTCTCTCGATATGTTCTTGTAAAGAGGTAGAGAAAATTATTATGTCGTCTAATGGGGGAATGTTATCTGCTTGATATTTGATCAAAACAAAATTAGGGTGTGCCATTGTCTTATATTTTTATTTTTAATTTTTTTTTCTTAAATTAAAACTTAAAATTATGTTGAGCGAAAGAATGTTTTGCTGCTTATGCAAACAAAAGCGGAAAAATTCGCAATATTCGAATTGTTCAAAAAAATGGAAATTGGAAAAGTTGACTTACAGTGATAGAAGTACCAATGTTATTTTCATTTCTTTGATTCTTGTTTCTTCCTTAGTTGCTAGGGTCCAATAGGAAGGGCGATGCTTGTCTCTTCCCTGGCTAATCTATGAGAGGTGGGACGATGCTTGTTCCCTTCTTCTCGCACCAAAGTTGATCGGACGATGCTTGTTCCTCACGTTCTGGCCTTGAGTTGCCCTGTCGCTGCCAATCAATGAAATGTTCGGGTTTGTCACAAATCGTTGAAACGAACCGAATTTATCACGCTCGATGCGGGATGACCGTTTTGAAAGTTCTTCCACGATGCTTACACGATGATCGTTTTTGATACTCACACGACGATCGTTTTGAAGAATTTCTTACGACTTTTCGTTGACAAATCTTACCGACTGTGCCAGTTAGAATCGCTACCTTGGAAAGGGAGTTTTTAAAACAAATTTATTTTACTTTCGATTGATATGGATTCAGCTTCAAGATACAACTGACTGTTTATTACAGATTTGTTCGAATTTATATTATTTAAGTGCTGAGGTGTTACATACCATCAGTCAAACTACAGAACAATATTTATAACGTAAGAGTAATTAGATACTTCCTTACGCTGAGTACGTGAAATAAGATATCAAACTGTACGTGAAATGAGATATCATAACAAGCGTAGCCTCAAACTGTTCTAGTCTAAACAATTAAACCGTCTGGAAATTGACTAAGTTTTCGGTATTTTTCGCTTAATCCCAATTTCAATTTTAATTAGCCATTAGGATCCCAATTACTTTCCAGTCAATTAACGACTCGCAAATTTGGCCATTTGGTTGTATAAGCCCTTATTTATTCAGCGCAATTCGCAGATTGTAAATTCAATTTTCGATTGAAAATTAAACATTGAAACGGCAGAGGCACGTTTTTTTTTAACCAGCCACCATTGGGAATTTTCGGTAAGGGATGCTGATAGAGTGTCTGGAGGCTGAGGAATGGCTTTTAAATTCTATTTAGTTAGTTTGCATATTGAACTGCCTGGAAAGTTCGGATTAAGGAATTTTTAAAATGGTGATTCTCCTCGCTTAAGCAGAATGTCTTCATTTCTGAATTGATTGCATTTAGGGTAAGTCTGGGAGAGTCTGACCACTTTTTTACAAAGTGCTCCAGGAGCCTGAATTTTACCTTACGACACAGGGGATTCTCCAAGATAGTACTATTATAGCATGCAAACTTTAAAATAAATACCAAATTACCAAATAATACTTTAGAAAAATAGTAATTCACTCAAACCAAACGAATTCAACCATTGCTCAAGTTTCTTCTGTTTCTGAGTCGCCAGTTTTCCGCAAGCATCGCACAAATTGAAATACATCAGTAACACAACAAACATTGGATCCAATCATCTTTGAGGGTAGTCTTATTGTAATTTTCTTCACATCCGGCGCAATCGTTTCGACAAAAGCAAGTTGATTTCTTCTTTTGGGTTCGTTTGGAGCATAACTTCACAGTTTTCGTCAAAGCAGTTCTCTTAGCTTTTTCTCTTGTTCAGAGACCTTTAAAACTGTTGCAAGTGGTCTTCCGGGCTTTGAAGCGGCCTTGGCTTGAACACTAGGAACGGGGGAAATTTAGTCTAAAAGTTTGAAAGGTGTTTCGTCTTCTACAGCAGGTGTCTCCCCTTCTCCAGTAATAGACTTTTAAAAAAAATTGTGGATGATCCCAGTGTCTTCTTGGTTGCGGAGAGGTTGTGTTTTCGAGAGCGGGTGTATTTGAAGCATCCATTTTTAAATATTCTGGAAATGGAGATGTCATGTGTACCAACGCAGGAGAGTCTGCACGCCTAGATTGCAAAACAACAGCAGAACCGCTTTCAACAGAAATGTAGGCGTAATCCGGGATAGCGTCTGGATTAAAGGGAGCAATTCCGGTTGCTCTAAAGCCCAAAACACCATTCTGGTTTAAAGAACGATTCTGAATTCCAGAATTCTCTTCGAAGAGAATTCTGGTCTCATTCACCACGCTTGTGGACTAAAACGGTGTTTTGAATATTGAGAAAGGGGGAAGAAAATATTCTTCCGCATTGCAGCAGGCTGAAATTGAGATAGTTCTCCCTTTTCTCCTGAAGTTATCGTCGCCACATTCTTTGAACCTTTAGCTGCTAATACTTGTCCTGGCTTGTTATCCAACTGAAGGCCTACCTCGTCCACATTGAAGACATGTCCAGGCTTGAAAGTTGAAACTTGAGTTTGAAACAGTGTCTTTCGACATGCCTAACGCTCGCGCAATAGATACTCCTTCAGCTTTTGGAATCGACAAATCAGGGTGTCGTTTCAAAAAAAGATTTAACCAGTCATGTCTGCCTTCGACTTCCATATTGACTCTGTGTTTGATTTGTAATTTTTCGGCCAATTCAAAGTCCATGCGTCTAACCGAGTCTCGATCAGGAGCAAACCCGAATTGTTGCAATTTTTTAATGTGTCTTACAAGCTTCATTTCTGCTTCATCCCCTAGAGAAGATGTTGGGCCTAGGCGAATTCAATCCTTCAGTGTCGTTTTTGGGATCCCATGAGCTTTTGCTGCCTGATTTATCTCCATTCCATCTTCAACCGTTTTCAGAGCCCTGGACAAATTTTGCGAAGTCCATCTAACCCTAATGTTAGTTCCTTTCCTTTTATAGTCAGTGGGCATGTCTGCAGGTGCATTATCCCTATTAGTGTTAGTATTAGTATCAGAATCTAATGGTCGAACTATCCCCGAAAAAAATGGTTAGACCGACCATTTTTCCCAAAATTACCGGATAGTTCGACCACCTCTGAAAAATAAGAAAACACACAAAGAAGTCTGTAATTTTTCGCTCAACACGATGTTTGAACACATTCTTTCTTTCGCGTACAGTAAGAATGAAATAATTTTGATCGCGCCGACGGAAAACTTTCTGTAGTTACCAAACCACGAATTATCACTCTTTTCGAAATGCAAGCTCACACTGATGCGATCTCGAATGGTATTTGCGTAAAAGTTAATCCTACATCTGACGTAAATGTAAGAGACCTCTCTGTTGGATCCATTTTGAGGTATGGCAAGTGGTCGGACTAACCCGGTGGTCGCACTCCCCCGGCCTTACCCTAAGTAGATGATGTTGGTTCTAAAGAGTCATGTATTTGCATATTACTCGAAACTTTGCTAATTCTATAGAGTAAATTCGTGTCTGCCTAGCTCCATGAATATTCGATTAAATTATGTGCAGCAAATGCGGATAATAGATGAGTCAAAAATTGCCCGTGAAGTGCTCATTTTCCCACCATTCTGCTCGAAGAAATTACCACATTTTATCACAAAATGTTTAAAATCAAGCGACAAAACCGATTGAAAAACTGGCCTTTCAAACATTTATTCGAGAGCTGGAGGAATTTGAATCAGCGGCTTGTTTACGCCTTTTTTATGTTCAAATTGAAGTTCATCTAAAGCGCACGTAATTGATTTTCGGGTGCCAACTTCTAACACTCTTCCCGGACAGAATATCAATAAGCATTGGGAAATTGCACGAATAGCAAAATGGAAGTTTAATTAATTATATTGCGCTATTTTTTGCTGACAAAGTCAGCAAGCTATTTAGTTAGTGAAGTGTGTTTTTACTGGTTTTATTTATTATGTTCGGGCCCAATTAACAACTGCCTAGACCATAATAAAAAATTAAAAATCTGTACACTGTATTCCAGCTCAGAATATGGAATTCATTGGTATTACAACACAGTATAATTGAGGTCAATTTTTCAGTCACTGTCTGTGTTCCTTAAACGCAAATTACAATAAATCCCTTAATAATTTCTCTGCTACAAACCCTAAACTAGATTAATAACTGTTTGCTAAAATCAAATAACTAGATGACTGACTTAACCGCTCAATAAACCTTTACTAATTTCCATATGTAATTTCTCACCTGCCTGATGTGGAAGTACTTACTAGTATAATTGAGGTCAATTTTTCAGTCACTGTCTGTGTTCCTTAAACGCAAATTACAATAAATCCCTTAATAATTTCTCTGCTACAAACCCTAAACTAGATTAATAACTGTTTGCTAAAATCAAATAACTGGATGACTGACTTAACCGCTCAATAAACCTTTACTAATTTCCATATGTAATTTCTCACCTGCCTGATGTGGAAGTACTTATCCAGGAAATTGAACAGCGCCAGCAATAGTTCCAGTTGAATATGTATTTAGCGTCTCCCGGCAGATACGCAATGTAGACAACTCTCTAGGGAACAACAGGGAAACTCTAATATGTTCTTATGTACGTTCCAGTCGTTATATTAACTAAGCTGTATTCACACGAAATTAATTCCATGATGATCTCAGTGCTGGAACATCAGCTCTTAATGTTCTTTAGCTCCTAACAAGTTCATTCCTACTCTATGTGCATTTGATTGGATGAAACCTAACTGCTTTACCAGGGAATTCTCTTAACTTGATCCTAAGCTTTTGGATTGCAGCTTTGTTGTTTTCTTCACTCTAATAAAATGCCGCAACAAACTACTGTCTCACGTTAAGGCTGGAGTTGAATTTGCCAAACCTTTGGAAAAGAAATTGACTTAAAAAATCATTAGTTCCAACTGGCTCTTTCTCTATTTCACCACAAAGACACTTTCCTTGTATCAACCCTCTTACCTCCTAGACTCCATTATCCATCAAAGTCGTGTTTATGCAAACGGAAATAAGACCCAAATAAGCAAGCTAAACATAAAATAGCTGACTGTAAATTCAGCTCTAATCTTGTTGCATACAAGAAACTTACTGGGAATTTAAGATATGTTGGCTCTAATTTTAATTCAGGAACAATTTAGATCGCTGGCGGAGTTTCGTTTGCGAAAAGTGGAAAACGAATTTCCCGCAAGATTCATATACTCGAAAGTTTCACTGGGATATCTTTTGAGTTGCTTGGAAGTTCTGAAGGATATAAATTTGAATTGTCTTGCTGCAGTTGGTTAAGCGCATAGCCGGAAGTGTTTATTGGCTGAAAGAGATGGATTTGAGCTGTTCAAAGTAATGGAGCTTCATTTCATTAATAAACACAAGGAAAACGTGAAGTTTGTTTGAAGAGTATTTTCTTGATTAAAACTGAAATCGCTTCGCCATTAACGGTTAGTTTCTAACCAGGAATAATTACAAATTTTCAGTTTCTGTTTTTAAATGCAGTGTCTTATCTTGGAAGGCTTGAATAATTAGTGGTAGCTGGAAGTTGCTGCTTCCAAAAATAGAGCTTTGACTGGCTGGGTAAAGCTTTCGCAAGTAAGCACAGTGGATTTATTTCTTGAATTTAACTAGGCTTTGTTCCATTTGCTTTCGTAATATACGTAGATATTGAAAAGCAGGTACGACTGCCGGAATTTCTCTAAATCGTCTTTATCCCGAAATTATATAAATTGCATCAGCAGAAACTCAGCCATAAATTATTCATATACCAACTCAGGCAACACTTGAAATCAAAATCGCTGATTATTTGTAATTTGAGCAATTTCAACATAATGATCGCGACGAATATTTCAAATTACATTTTTTAAATTTAATTTAACTTTCCATCTCTCGATTACGGTAATCATTTCACGTGCCACCGGCTTGTGATATTTTCCAGCATTAATTTCCTGTAGATTAATATCAAATAACTAATATGCATAATCATATTTAGAGTCAAACATATTGATTTCAAACAAAATGAATTATTAATCATTTTATGTAAAACTTTTAAATTAAAGGATTGTAGAAAATGCGCTTTCAATAGTTTCTCTTGTTCAAACATGTAACATATTTAATTTCTCTTGCAGTTTAAGGTAAAGCTTTAGGGATTTATTTTAATTTAAATACATATTGAACATGTCACTGCTTCACATATGTTATATTTATGTATAATTTAGAAGGAAAACAAACAAATTCTAACAGCGAATATGGATAAAGTAAATTTTGCGTTTTAGCCCGGGAGATGGTCTAATGGCGTTGTTACTATTATTGTTAAATACGTGTTTGCGCTCACTGGATTGTTTCCGACGTCAGAAGTGCCCCAAAAGACATAAATTAAGTTTTTGGCTCTGTAATAAGTAAAATATCGTCGGTTAAAACTCATCACCGCGCAAAAACAGGATGTAGAATTGGAGGCATTTTAAAATACGTGGATTTTTTGCGCAAATCGACTACTCACCTTTATGAAGATTTCGGTTAAAAATCATAATTTTGCAAGCGTGTTTTTTTGCTCTCATTGGATTGTTTCCGACGTAAGGAGTGCTCCAACAGACGTAAATCTGTATTTAGGGTATATAATAAGCAAAATATCGTCGTTTTTAAGTCGTAACTCCTCAGAAACGCTTGAAAATTGTCCATTTTGAGGCGTTTCTGAGGATGCAACTGTCGATTATTTCGGATCTGAAAACTCTAGAATATTTTTTACTCAGCTTGTTGGATTCCTCGGTTCCATCTGATGAAGATGTTAGGTAGAATTGCAGACATTTTAAAATATTTGTTTTTTTTGCGAAAATCGTCCAGTCACCCTTATGGAGATTTCGATCAAAAATCAGAATTTTGCAATCATGTTTTTTGCCCTCATTGCATTGTTTCCGATGTAAGAAGTGCCCAACAGACATAAATCAACTTTTTGAGTCTCTATTAAGCAAAATATCGTCGGTTATAAGTCGTGGACCCTCAAAAACGCCTCAAAATGGACAGAAAATATCGATTATTTTGGCATCTGAAAGGTCTAGAGTGATTTTTACTCAACTTGTTGGATTCCTCGCTTCCTTCTGGTGAAGATGATATAGGATTCGAGGCATTTCAAAATACTTCGATTTTTTGCGAAAATCGACCACTCACCCTTATGAAGATTTCTCTCAGAAATCGGAATTTTGCAAGCGATTTTTTTTGCTCTCATTGGATTGTTTCCTCCGTAAGAAGTCACCCTTTTGGGTCTATAATAAGCAAAATATCATTGGTTATAAGTCCTGACTCCTCAAAAACGCCTCAAAATGGACAGCAAATCTCGATTATTTCGGATCTGAAAACTCTAGAGTATTTTTTACTCAGCTTGTTGGGTTCCTCAGTTCATTCTGATGAAGATGTTACGTAGAATTCGAGGCAATTTGTAATATTTGGTTTTTTTGCGAAAATCGTCCAGTCACCCTTATAAAGATTTCGATCAAAAATCAGAATTTTTCAATCGTGTTTTTTGCCCTCATTGCATTGTTTCCGATGTAAGAAGTACCCCAACAGACATAAATCAACTTTTTGAGTCTCTATTAAGCAAAATATCGTCGGTTATAAGTCGTGGACCCTCAAAAACGCCTCAAAACGGATAGAAAATATCGATTATATTGGCATCTGAAAGGTCTAGAGTGATTTTTACTAAGCTTGTTGGTTTCCTCGCTTCTTTCTGGTGAAGATGATATAGTATTCGAGGCATTTTAAAATACTTCGATTTTTTGCGAAAATCGACCACTCACCCTTATGAAGATTTCTCTCAGGAATCGGAATTTTGCAAGCGAGTTTTTTTGCTCCCATTGTATTGTTTCCTACTTAAGAAGTCACCCTTTTGGGTCTATAAGAAGCAAAATTTCATTGGTTATAAGTCGTGACTCCTCAAAAACGCCTCAAAATGGACAGCAAATGTCAATTATTTCGGATCTGAAAACTCTAGAGTATTTTTTACTCAGCTTGTTGGGTTCCTCAGTTCATTCTGATGAAGATGTTATGTAGAATTCGAGGCATTTTAAAATATTTGGTTTTTTTGCGAAAATCGTCCAGTCACCCTTATAAAGATTTTGATCAAAAATCAGAATTTTGCAATCGTGTTTTTTGCCCTCATTGCATTGTTTCCGATGTAAGAAGTGCCCCAACAGACATAAATCAACTTTTTGAGTCTCTATTAATCAAAATATCGTCGGTTATAAGTCGTGGACCCTCAAAAACGTCTCAAAACGGACAGAAAATATCGATTATTTTGGCATCTGAAAGGTCTAGAGTGATTTTTACTAAGCTTGTTGGTTTCCTCGCTTCCTTCTGGTGAAGATGATATAGTATTTGAGGCATTTTAAAATACTTCGATTTTTGCGAAAATCGGCCACTCACCCTTATGAAGATTTCTCTCAGAAATTGGAATTTTGCAAGCGAGTATTTTTGCTCTCATTGGATTGTTTCCTACTTAAGAAGTCACCCTTTTGGGTCTATCATAAGCAAAATATCATTGGTTATAAGTCGTGACTCCTCAAAAACGCCTCAAAATGGACAGCAAATGTCGATTATTTCGGATCTGAAAACTCTAGAGTATTTTTTACTCAGCTTGTTGGGTTCCTCAGTTCATTCTGAAGAAGATGTTATGTAGAATTCGAGGCATTTTAAAATATTTGGTTTTATTGCGAAAATCGACCACTCACTCTTATGAAGATTTCGATCAAAAATCACAATTGCACAAGCGTGTTTTTTACCCTCGTTGGATTGTTTTCTATGTAAGAAGTGCCCCAACAGACAAAAATCAACTTCTTGGGTCTATAATAAGCAAAATATCGTCGGTTTTAAGTTGTGACTCCGCAAAAACACCTCAAATGGACAGAAAATGTCGATTATTTCGGGTCTGAAAATTCTGGCATGTTTTTTAGTCAGCTTGTTTGATTGCTCGCTTCGTTCTGATGAACATGATGTAGAATTCGAGGTATTTTAAAGTACGTGTTTTTTTGCGAAAATCGACCACTAACACTTATGAAGATTTCAATCAAAAATCACAATTTTACAAGCGTGTTTTTTACCCTCATTGGATTGTTTTCTATGCAAGAAGCGCCCCAACAGACAAAAATCAACTTCTTGCGTCTATAATAAGCAAAATATCGTCGGTTATATGTCGTGAGTCCTCACAAACGCCTCAAAATGGACAAAAAATGTCGATTATCTCGGATCTGAAAACTCTAGAGTATTTTCTGTTGAGATTCCTCGCTTCCTTCTAAAGACAATGATGTAGAATTCGAGGCATTTTAAAAAACTTGGAAAATTTCACTTTTGAAAATTTCGATAAAAAATCAAAATTTGATAAGCGTGTTTTCTGCGCTCTATGGACATTTAACTTGATGTTAAAGTGGAATATGTTGATGATGAGTTTTTAATGCAAAATGGTAAAATCGGGGATCAGCCAAAGAAACATTCCTTTGGAATTTTTCGTTCGCCACCGAATTGTTTTCCAAAAAAGTTGGATACTTTGTTAATTCAGAGCAGATATAGACACTTGATTGATCTTTTTCCTTGGTCTGACTGAGTTACGGCAATTTTGGCAAAACCTATCGCTTTTCTGATGATCTGTTTTACATAAATTTATAAAACTCGTCGATATAAATAAACCATGCTTCAAAGAAGCAAAACATGATACTCGTTTTATATTTACATTAGTGGCAATCGCAGGTGTTTCAATGCAGAAATTGGTGAGTTTTTCGCGCTTTTTCTGCAACTAGCGAACCACCTTTCAAGATGCAAGCCACTGGTGTTCGCGAAACACCACAAAAAATATCTTCAAGACAACCGCAAGTCCGAAAAGCGCAACAGTTTGACGCAATAACCTTCGTAGGAAGACGAACTCTGCAGTCTTCTTTAAAAAAAAATAAAGAGAATCTAAAGTGAACCATCCAACCAGTTATTTTCCAGCCTTGACTGTAAATGTTTATAAGCAAACCCAAAATCTGATTAAAATCAGGTTCATTTCCAGAGCAATTGGGATTATTCTGTTGCTAATCTACTTCTCCAACTTGCCACATTGATCAATCGAACTTGCAAAGTGCAACCAATATTTCACTTAACTGAATTAATTCATTTGCTGTAACTTATCCAAACATTCCTTCAGCTGAATGATGCTCGAATGCTGCCGTTGCTTCTCAGTAGCTAGGAGGTTTTGTGCCATGGTAATAAGCCTTTCCATTGCAAACTATTCAGCATTTCAATGGTGGTGTGTAGATTTATTTCCATTGCTCATATGCAGCTAATCGAGCTTGGACTTAACTCCCTTTTAGTGGAACGCCAGTTCAAGATTAACATTTGATGCAGCAGCAAGCAGAATGATCAATGGCAGAATTGAATTGAAAAGTTGGCCCAGTTCCAGGAAAGTTCCCTAATTCTGGATATAATCAGAATGCGCTAAACGTGGAAAGTTTCGGGAAGCTGAATGAAAAATAGGCTGCCATGCTTATGTTTCAATTGATTAAAACTAGGTTCTGGACACATTTATTTAGACATTTCCAGAACGAATGAAGCTAATTAGGTGTTTTTAATCGCATGCTTTTGTCAGAAGATAGTAGTAGTAGTAAACATCTTTATTTCTAAAAAAGGCTATCGACCTATCGGTCTTTCTGCCATTGTTTAGTACATATAGTCTTAATCTAAATAAAAAAACAAAGATAAAAATTTTCTTATTCTGGGTTAAGAATTTAATTCAATAAACTTTCTAATTCTAATGACAAGAAAAAAATTATTTTACTGTCCAGTAGTCAGTTGCGTTTATAAGTGTTCGAGTAGCGTTGATGTAGGGAAACGGAAGCGGGATTGTCTGGTTGGTCTTGTAAGACAAAGGGGATTCAGTATGGACCAGTTGTAGGGGTTGTTTGTCCATTTTGTCTGTAGATGTATGAGTCTTTCCGAAATCTTTATCTTGTTTGTGCGTTCGTATAGTAGTTGGGTGCTGGGGTTGTGTAGTGGGTTTTGGGGGTGTCTTATTCGTGTTATTAGTCTTAGTGCAATTTGTTCTGTTGTTTGTATATAACGTTTTGTCCTTTCTGTTCCGTTGGTCATGAGTATATGTCCATAGTCTAGCAAGGGTCTACAAATAGCTTTATATATTTTGGTGGCGGTATTTGTGCTAATTCCTCTGTCTTTGTAGGTTAGTGATCGGAAATATTTTGTTCTCTTTATTGTTTCTGTCCTGATGTTTCATATGTGTTCAGTGAATTTAAGTTTGTGGACAATTGTGATTCCAAGGTATTTTACGTCGTTTTTTGGTTGGGTCGTTTGGCCGTCTGCAGTTATTGTAGGGGAGTCAGCGTTGAGTCTGTGGTTTGTGAGCAGAAGTTGGTTTTTTGACGCGTTTGGTGTTAGTCTCCATTTATAAAACCATGTCATTGTGTTGTTTGTTAGTGTTTGGAGTCTTTGAGCTGCTCTCTCAGTAGTTTTGTCATGTACAATAAGTGCCGTGTCGTCTGCGTATTGTAATATGTATGCCGATCTGTCGATTTGATTTATGTCTGGTAAGTTGTAATTGTATATGTCATGGCAGTATATATTGTAGAGAAACGGTGAGAGCGGGGATCCTTGAGGGAGCCCTTGTTCAGGGGAAAAAGAAAATGACAGTGTTTTGTCAATTCGTACTTGTAGTTGTCTGTTTTCTAGTAAGTTCTTTATGGTTTGTAGTAGATATGTTGGTCTGTGTAGTTTGTATAGTTTGTATAGTAAACCTCTATGCCAGACACTATCAAAAGCTTTGTTAATGTCCATAAACAGGCAATCTGTCTTTCTGTCAGTTAGGTGGGTTGTTTGTATATTGTTAGTCAGAGTGAACAGTGGGTGAATAGTCGAGTGCTGATGTTTGAATCCGAACCGATACGATGGTATGTACTTTCCGACAAGTTTTCCGAGTCGCTGCTTTATTATGTACTCAAAAACCTTGCTAAGTACTGGGAGTAATTTCCAGAACGAATGAAGCTAATTAGGAGTTTTTCAATCGCCTGCTTTTGTCAGAAGATATTATTGCCGCAAAGCGCAAATTCCGCTTCACATTAAAACCGATCATTAACTGAAAACAGAGTTTTCGCAATTGAATCTAAAAACCGTCTGGCCAAATAAAGCGGTAAATCTAGCTTTTAAAGCTACCTAAAACAATTGGGAAGCTGCAAGCGCTGCACAAGAACTCGGCAGGCCAATTTTCGCAAAGTGTTTGCCATTATCCCAGTTCTAGTTTGAGGAATGGCAGAAACTAATAAACGCTGCTACTTGCCCGACAGCACTAAACGTAAAACATAATTAACTTAAAACGAATATTTCCCTATCCTCAAGCAATTGTATTTTATACAGGCCGATATTCACTTAGAGAGTCTTATCAGGTTTGATACACCATTTGATACATTTTCCTGCAGGAAATATATGTAAATTGATTGAGTTGTTTTGTATTTGCTGTCGAAGGGTCTGAAATTGATTTGAAATAATTGGAAAACTGTTGTCATTGAATTTCCTAAAGGGCAAATTTGATTTTCCCCATATTGTTTTGCTGCTTGGGATGCTTACACAATTTTCGAGGCTAATTGAAAATTGCTTCTCAACACGTGTGCTTGAACTTTACGGTCTTTTCCAACTGATGTATTGAGCAGTTTTTTTTATAAACTCAGAAACTTGAAATGTAATTAAAGGCATTACGATTTTTAACAATTGATATCTAGAACGGTTTTTTGAAGCTAGTGGGGAGGGGTTTAAAATCGAGTCCAATAGAAGTAGTATCCTGTAATGTGGATGTCACGCCTTTCCTGTTTGGGTCAAAAGTACGGCGATTTCGTCGATTAAAACCGAATTATTTCAAGATGAGGTCGAATTCGACGTATATGCCTGACATTGTTGGGTTTCTCACTTCCTTGAGATGAAATTGGTGTTGCTTTTTAAGTTTTTCCGGCGATTTAGACGAAATAATAAGCAGGCGAAGCTGCGGAAATTTGGGGTCCAGAATTTAATTTTTACGTGTGTTTTATGAGCTTCACTAACCTCACGCACTCCCTTATGTGCGCGCATAGAGTGTTTGAGCCGGCGGAAGGTCAAAACCGCTCAAGTCTATTATTGTTCGCGGTCATTTTGACTCAGAAGGGCCTAGCATGCCCATTTCGCGGCTCATAGTATTTCTCGTTTCTTTGCCATAAAAATGGAAGATATGATTTGCGCTATTTAACAGCACACAACTGTCGATTATGGGGGCCAAAAATCGGCCTTCTATATCTGTGGTTTTTTATCTCGATTTCATGCTTTTGACCTGAAGGTCTGGTCTAAATATGCACGCGTGAGGCATGTGAACCCTCATGAGGCTCTGGTGACTATAGGAAGGAAAATGTTCTCAGTTCACAATTGTTACCACTTAAAACCCAAATTCCAAATTAGTGCTTTTGTCTGAATCTGAATTCCATCGCAGTTGTGATTGATATTGTGGCATTCTTCGCCTCTAAAGATCCATTTTCGAGCTTAATCGGTGGTTGTGTCTTTAAAAAATGGTACACATGAAGCTACCGAGCAACAAAAATCAAAGTTTTGTTGCTCAAAGTTTTGTTGCCGGTCAAAAAATGTGGTCAAATACCCAAAGTCTTAAGGGCGACATTTCGTAATATCTCAAATAAAAAAATTTGCAGGATTTTATTTCAACCATTTTGGGGAAGATAATATTGAGGGCAGTCAATAAATACAACTGTTTGAAATTCGCTGAATAATGTATCTACTGTTCATAAAACCGAAAATTCTCCCTTCTAGACGTCGACTGGATGGAATTCGTATTACCGCTGATGTTCTTCAAGCTCTGCCAGTTTCCTGATGAGAAACTTTTTACCTGCCCATAGGGGGAGATCATTTCGACCCGATCTAATTACATTCTGATAATCAAATCCTCTAGTTCGCACAATAAAATTGCCAATTCTGGACTTATTTGTTTGTATTAAATAAAAACGCAAGCAATCAGGACTTAATCCCAAAGGAGCTAAAGGCTGGGCTATTTATACGACCCAAAAACCAATTAAATTCCCTAGACAGGTGGCGCCGATAATTCCATTCGGTTTTTCATTAAATGCTAATACCTTAAGTCAATGCACTTTGGAAAGACATGAAAAACCTCTCAACTAATTTGCCAGGTAATGGCCTATCGAGCTAAGAATAGAGCTTCGACTTATACGAGAATATACGCTTTCCAAACATCTTTTCTTAGCATTTCTAGTCCACTTGTGCCCAAGAAATTGATTGCAAAACTAATTAAACACTCATAACAAAAATTATTTTTAAGAGTTTATCACGAGGAAATTAGAAACGTCTTAGTTCACAATAACAAAGAATAATGTTACATCTTGGAAGTAACAAGAATGGCTTCAGTAAGGAGCATTAAAGAATTTAATAAACAGACTGGCTCCGAATAAAATGCAAAACAGTATATTTTCCTTAAGGGCCCATAAATGTTATGTAGGTATTCGCATTTTAATTCTCTGGCCGAGTAATTCAGTGAGAATATTGTTAGCTAGTGTTTACTGTGCCAGCTCATTTGGAATTTTAAGGAAACTGGATTTTACTGTATTCGAGGTTCTAAAAACAATGAATTATTTAGGTTTAAACTGCTAGTTTGCTATAACAATATTCTTCTTTAATGCGATGTTTGGAATTCAGTGAATATGTTCACACGCGGAATTAACACGAATTTTCTCATTTTGTAGATTGCTATCGAATCAAAGCAGGGGATTAAAAAAGAATTTTACTATATAAATTTGTAATGCTCATTTCGAAACTTTCCTGTTTAATCCATAACTTTAATTAAATTCCTATCCCCAATAGAGCATTGCCACTTAAAAAAGCAAACATAGCTCTTTCATCAGTTTTCAAATCGAGCTATTTCCTCCAAAGTTAAAGTTTGAAAAGTTGGATCTAACACGCTGTTAAGTGACATACGCTTCTCTACGGGCTAAATTTCTGCGGGATCCAGGACAATACAAACTCCATCCTGATGATTTAAATTGCATTCTTGCCAAGTCAATGTGAGAAATTCTCCAGATAAAATGCAAAACCTTTTATTAAAAAATAGTTCAGATGGACTGTGTAATTGAAATATCACACTCGCTGCCTAAACCAATAATCTCAGCGTGTTATTTTTTACATTTCGTTGCTTTTATGACGGTTTATTTATGTGGGTGATAGTGATGAATTTATGGAAGAAGCAGTAAAATAGATTGAAATAAGAGAATAACATTGGGACATTTCATGCTGAGCTATAGAAATCTAAATGTTTCAAGTTGATTTATTTAATCCAGAACTGTCGAATGTCTGAGTTAAGGGGAAAGAATTGATTTAATTTGGCCAATTCATCAATCTGCATGAGCTCAACAGGCAAAGTTTAATTTGCTGAAGAGTGAAAGAAAAAAATTATATTACGTGTGTGTCATACAATAGCAAATTATGATAAATAATGATATTATGTTTGAATGTCGATTGAGAAGACTCCTTTATTAATTACGCTAAAAGCGTCTGGAAACAAACTTTAATTAAAATAAAACTGTCAGTGTAACAGTTTAAATATCTAAATTGTGAGGTATTGAAAATTGGTGAAACGAATTAAATATTTTAAGTTAATATGAAACGAAATTGGCAAAATGCAGCAACATCGCTCGAAGACTTTGATGCTTTTTGAATATTTTCATTTTAATATTGCAATTATATTCAGCGGACAGAAAGAGCCAAAGGCTGTAAAATTTAAATCTAATATAATGTGTGTCATACAATAATAAATTAAAAATATTTTTTATTTTGTACTTGAATTAAGCTGAGCAAATTCATTTGTGTGTCGTTTAATTATGCAAAAAGCCACACAGAAACACCAAGCAATCAACCCAATCGACCGATGACGGATCGGCTTTTATCAAAGCCAACATTTTAGACGACCTCAATTAACATTGAGGGACTTTCTAAGGATAAGGAAACCATTTTATCTGACCTGACAAGAACCACCAAGTGCGGTATTTTGGTAATGCAAGAAACCCACAGGGGCCCCACGGCACGGAGGCCCAAAATCGCGGGAATAAAACTGATCTTAGTCTTAGACCCCATGACCAGTACCAAAGGGCCGTATTTTCATGACCTGATCTTGATATCCGATCTGCAGCATTCACGTCACATAACAACATTGAGATTCTTACAGTGGATGTAGGGTCCCTTACAGTCACGTCATTATACAAACCGCCCAATGCAGCCTTCGAATTTCAAGCGGCTTCATTTAAATCAAGGAAAAGCTTTCTACAATACACACAACTGCAGACATGCCCAGAACAACGCAGCATAGAACTGTGGAAAAGAACAATACCCAAATCTGTGGACCGCACCCAGGGAAGAGCTGCCACCTAGAAAACTACCATACGCCACATGGAAAACACTGAACAGACTAAGGACATGAGTGACGCCCTGCAGATCAAATAGGATAAGATGGGGAATACCTGTGGACGACGAGCTGTGCGACTGTGGGGGGCTTCAGAAAGACAGTTACCTTCTTAGATGTCCCAATATGAGAGAGGCATGTACGAATGACAGAGCGATAAATGCTGCCAGCTATTGGAATGGAAGGGTCTGAACGTAAACATTGGTGTCTCGGACTCGGAAAGTAAGTAAGTATGCCAAAAGCATCTGCAAATTATGTTTTAAATAAAACAAAACTGTTAGTATATTACCGTAAATATTCAGATTGTAGAATATTTCGAGTTCAAAAAGTTTTAAAAGTTAAATTAAATCCCACAACTTGGGAAAATCCAGCAAAGGATCGCGAAATATTTCATGATTAGATTATCTTTTTATTCTAATTTGGCAGATGTATCCAGTGGGTGAAGTTCACACAAGCAAAAATTTTGAATGCTCTTTTCTTATCTATTACATCTAGAAATGACTTTTTAATTAACATGAAACTGACTTTACAACACCCTAAATATCTTCATTGTGGAACTTCAGTTCAAAGATTTAAAAAATGTTGCTTAAATAATAAACGAACTTGGGAAAATCCAGCAACGTAGTGCGAAATATTTGATGATAAACCATCTTTCCATTTTAATATTGCAAATGAATTCGGCGAGTTGAGTTCAATGAAGCCAGCGATTTGAAAATTGAGATGTATAATAACGTGTGTATCATACAATCACAAATTGTGAAAAATTTTAGTTTTTCTATAGAGAATGTTCTTTATTTCTTTTAGCCATTTTAATTCAATGTGTTGAAATAAGTTTATAACAAAGCGCAATACGCGCAATAACACTTCGAAATGGTAAATTAATAACAACAATATTTCTAAAGCGTAGCTGTTGGCTTAGGTATACTTTTCAGCATTATTTTAATACCAGCTTCTGTAATCAGTTAAGATTTTAAGCTGCTGAAGAAAAAAGTCATAGAAAGACAGACTGGAAATAAATCGCCCTTTACTCTATATCATGTAAAGCTTTTGAGCTGTGCAACTTTAACATTTCGACTCATTTCTGGCATACATTCATCAAAGATGCCACATGTGTTTTCACACTTCCCTGCTCCTTGTATCGCTTTTTTGCTGACAAATTACAACGAAGACAAGTCCCATGGAATAAAAGCCAGCTGAATTCGGTAAAAGGGGGAGTCAACGCATTTTTCACGCTAGAGATGTTGTCTCACATCGGCTTCAAAGCGGAAACTCGTACAATTTGAAGCCACATTTGAGTTACAGTTTTGAATATGAGACAAATCCGGAAGCGAAGCAAATCGAATTGTTCTGCTCCTGTGAATTTGGAACAATCATTTTCTTGGAGCAGAAAATGAAAGTCTGAAACTTCCTATCTCGGGCTAGTTTAATTGGAAAAGCATATGAATTTTTAACAGGTTTCTTGAAATTTCCCCACTAGACTACATTAATTTTTTAACTTTTAATAAATTCGAACTCCAGGCAAGCTTTCAACTGGCGCCGAAACAGCTCTCGGAACTAAAACTTTTATTTTTCAGCCCACTTTGCTTGAAAGGTATCTATGCCTGTTTCTTTAGCCCTCGAAACATCGCCCATAAATCTGACTGAAATTTTCGGATTTCGTAGACAATTTCCTTACAATCACAACCCCAGTTCAATATTTGCAAATCCCGGAATTTCCATTTTTCATGCCGAAGAAAAATCTATTCAAATCAAACATTTTTGGAGCTCCTTCAGGCACCTTTCAAAGGATTTGTATTCATAAGCTCGTTTAAATAAACAATTTTTTTGTGCAGCGCGTTCACAATACCTGTCTTGGTGAAGTGGACGATTTTTTCATTTACATTTACTATAATTAAAATGCATTTTAAGCAGGTTTAACGGGAAAACCGCGTTTGCAATTTGCTGGAATATTTTTATTCATTGTAGGTCTTCATGTTTCTTAAATCATATAAAGGAACCTAATTTATTTCTTGCTTAAACAAGCCTTGACAGTGCCGCTTATTTTACGTAACAGTCCCGTTCCCAACGAGATGTAAATCTGGTTTTTACTTCGTTTTTCATGGCTAGGAAAGTTTATCGCAATTGGAAACCGAACTTTTCATTTAAAGCCGCTGGTTTTGGCCAGAATAAACTTCCAGGTTTGATTTCGGTGCAGAAGTTTCGATGACAAAAAAGTAATCGAGTTTAGAGCGCAGAAACTCATTTGCTGCGTCAATATACTTAGGAAATTAGTGATGAGAAATGCCTATTTATCGAGGTGAAAAACTTGTTGAAGTTCTGGCAAAATGTTGGAAGTTTGCTCGAAATAATTTGCTTGTCTTGTGTAATGTAAATCAATTTGATTCCAGCGTTTCTTGAACCTCTTATCACTTGCTGGCCCTTAAAAATCCGTATTTTTCTCACGTATTCGCCCCGGCCTCAATCCAGCACTTGCCGGTATGTTGCAATTTACTTTTTCCTATTAAATTAGAAACAGTTCTGTATTCATTTAAAATCCACCCTTTGTTGCTTGCAATCTTCCACCTTTGACGGTCGAGTTGTTTGGAACAAAAGAAATCAATTTCCGCCGGCTGATCTGGTAATTAAGAGCTAAAGCGGCAATGTATCGATAAATTCCACATTCCGTGATACGAAATTGTTACAGTGCTCTTAATTAGCGAAAAAATCCTTTCATTAAGAGTAACAGAAACCGAGGAAGGCGCTCGCCCTCTTCCTCACTGCAAAACCGGATATTTGTGGGAACTGTGGCCGCTTTGCAAACTTAAATATAGTTTCAGACTGGCAAAAGGGAACTAGAGTGGCTTTGAAAGTGTTTTGTTGTTAGAAGGGCTGAGAATGATTGTATAGTTTATTCACTGAGCAGCAGAATAAATGGGTAAATATTTAGATAGTGGAAGAATGCTGGGCGCCCGAACACAGCAGCTCACTTAAGTATAAAAAGGTGTTTTGATATTTTCAATGAGCATTAGTTTCCATTCCCGAGTCACTTCTGGAATCATTGTTGGAATACAGTTAAAAAATATTTAAGTTTTGAGATTTCAGTTCAAGTTGGTTGATTAAATAATAAATAATTATGCATAAATAATTTTGCATTAAAACAAGGTTGCTTAACAAATTACTAAGCTGCTGACTCTAGAGGCTCTCGTTCTTTACAATTTGTTCGAAAATACTCATTTTTTTTTCAAAAGAACTTGAAATCTATTGTCAGTAAAGACCTATCAAGCTTACAGCATGTGGGTTTGAGCTAAACATTTGCTTTGATATTAAAAATGCTTCCTTGGATTTATTTGGATTATTGACCCATTTAACAATGTTTTTGCTTTCTTCCTTCACTTGTAATTTTCTTCTGAATTTTTCCATTAAATTAATACATTTTCCACGTGCTAAAACCTGCGGAATTTTCATAAAGCTTTAAAAAAGTACTTATTTTAGTAGTCGATCAGTCGATTTAGTCACTAATCGATCGGATTTCAGCATCAAAAGACTTGGAACACGTGGTCGCATTTGAGGCTCACGTTTACGACCCGGCAGCGAAAATTCTTCGTAACTTTAATGCCCCATTTCCCGCTATAAGTGGACGTTTTTTGCCATTAAGACAAAGTTGTCACGTCTGAATCAGTGAAAAATCGAGTACATCCTTCATTTCGAATGCCATTTATATCGAGCGTCACGTTCACGGGCCGAATAATTTTTATTATTGTATCGAATGTCACGTACAGAATTGCAGTGTAAATCCTTGCGGAGGTGGCAGTTTTTTTTTAGGTTTGGTTCGATTTTTAGGAAATGTTTTAGAGTTAAAGCTGATTAAGAAAAATTGTAAAAGTGAAGCATTTTTGTCCATTTTTGCAACACTAGTTTTTTTCTTCTCCTGATTAGAAAAGCGATCATAAAAGTGCGGTTCATTTCATTCAATTGCCTGGACAATGTTCCCACTTTTCGGGACATTGCAAAGTTGTTGCATGAACGTTTTTAATAAATTCTGCTTCCTTCTGTATTTTATTTAGTCCACGGACATACAAAACTGAACATTTCCTAATGCGATTTGCCGGAACATACTTTGATTCCTGTTCAGTATTAAACTGTGTAAACCGACAGTAATAATTTTCACGAGAAAATTTTTCCAATGCAGAAAATCTTTTGCAAAACTTTTCTTTCTTTGGAAAATCTTTTGGAAGTTTTTCGTCCACCGTTGCTCGGTTCTCTCCGCATAAAAACATGAGGATGCAAACAATTATTATTCTAAAAAAACAGATTAAAACGATGAAGAAAGCAAGGTAAACTCCAACGCACACTGTCATAAGGTACCAGATGTTCCACCACTGATTCATTAACCAGAACCTCGTCAAGACTTTCACTCCAAATCTGCTGTTGTTCTTTTGCGTCGAAAAGGGGAAAGCTGCAGCAAGCGCTCCCTTAATGTGACCCTTTGGGGTGATCCGATTTAATCAACCTGAAGAGGAATCATGGAGAAGCGTTTTCAGCCAACTCTTTACCCCCGATTTATTAATATCGTTCCTTTTGCTTTCTAAACTGTGCGTGTCTGGCACGTAAAACAACTTATGAGAGGCGTATTTCTGCTCTGCCGTGTAATAAATCCATTCTTGGAATAATTGCGGTTCGCAGTAACTTATGCTTTATGTGGGGGTGTTTTATTAACCGTATTAGCAGTTGATGAAAGTCCTGCTTTTTCTAGAACTCCTAATGAACTAATTTGGCGTAATTTTCGTTTACATAAAACGACTCGCTTAATGTTGCTTGTAACGAATGTTATTTCTGGTTCATAATGAGTAATTTGCTGAAATTGATGTTTGGGCACGGTTTACCTCAAGCAGCAAAAGAAAATTTCATTTTTGTTTCGTGTCCAAGACATTAACAAGTGAAGACCGTATTTTGTACATTGTATACTCTCTGCAATTCACTTCAAACTATTCCTGGGTTTCAGTCAATTTTATTGTTTATTATTTAAAATGTTACAAATACGTTTCGGTGTCTTTCTCCACCATCATCAGTTTGTGTGTCTAGTTGTTTCTATCTTCACATTTGACTGGTTATTCTAGCAACTCTCTGCAATGCCAGTAGCATCAAAACCAACAAAAATTTGATAATCAACAGATGCTGAAAATTGCTAAATTTTATTGGTGAGACTACAGACTAAATATCGTAAAATAGTCCCATCGAAGAGGAAAACCTTCTATCAGAAACAAAAACTTTTTCTCCATCTCTCCCTCATATTGAAGAAATAAACAGCCAGCACGTAAGGGACACTTAGCAAAACGATAAATAGCGTCTTGAAGAAAGGAAATTTAGTTTAAAGGTCAGTGTTAATGCAGTCAGCAACAGAACGAACTTAAATTTGAGGCTTAATGACACTTTCGCAACTTCCAAGTGGAGTTTTATGTAGACACTTCCCGTATGAGGCCCCAAAAGCAAATGTTTTTCCTCAAAAGCGACACTGTGAACGCTATTTATCTATGGCGTAAACTTTACTGAAACTTTCCATATTTAGCTAAATTAGCTGTGTGTATTAGGGATGTGGAAATGTTATGCCAATTCTGAACGTATTTGCTTCAACGATCTGCAAATAAAACTTTCAGACATTTGCATGCTTTATAGCTCCGAGCATTAACTCACAGTTGGGGTATTTAAAAAAGTTATTTCATTAGAACTTTTGCCTGCTTAATTGCAGGTTTTAGGCGATCCCTGAACGGTTTTTTATTCGTTGGCTGCGGGACTAAACTTCATCAATTGGTAGCAAACAGTTCGCGGAAATAAAATACGTCTACACGCGATTTTATCATTTCTTCTTCCCGGGAATCGTGCAATGTGGCAAAATCGAGGATTATTACTTACATCCCCGAAGGGTGTGTTGAGTTATTCCATTTTGTTTTTCCATTTGAGCAGGCACATATTCTCACATTTTTCACCGTCTGAATGGCAAATCATTGCCGATATAAATGGCTGGGTAGAATTTATTTTCATTATAATGTTAAATTCGCATTTTACGCCAACATACGGATTTGCTGTTCAAGCTTGGCTGGTGACTCCGGGCAAAGTTAGGTATGCTGTTCAGCATTCCTGCGACGAAATGCTTTCTAGCAGACTCGTTTGTCGAAATTGCCTAATTAATAATTCCGAATACCGCAGCAGGGCAAAGCAAGAAGCCGCCGGCACGATTTCAATTAAGTTTATCATCGTTTTGACACCTCGTCCAATTTCAACACGTATCTTGCTTCTTTAGCAACAACCAGCCATTATCAATATACACAAACAACAAATGCGGTTTACCTATGGAAGTTTACATCTGAATCAAATCTGAGTAGTCGAAGTTTTGCGAGTGAAATATGATTAATTGAAAAGTGCCACAAAGCTCTCATTTGATCGAGATGAAAAGCTGACTGAATTGTACTCAGCCCGGAAATTTGCAATTGTAATTCGTCGTTATTAATGCGACTGCCCTTTCGCGAACAATGCCACCTAAAATGCAAATTTTTGATATCCATTACCAATGTAGCATGCAAATATTTTCAGCAATAATTAAACAACCGAGTCGTTAACCCAATCCCAGAAGAATTCATTGCAAAACACTAAAATATTACATCTGCAGATAAATTCAAACTTTGCGCCAATCCCAAGAGCTTTTAGAGGGTTGCTTAAGGCACAAAGATAAGGTCGCTGTTAAAATTTTTCAGATATTTAACTTTCAAATGTAGCAACTCCTTTATTTTACTTTCACCCCTGGATGAACTTTCCAACATTGTACCAAAAGCTTTTGCTTGCCCAAATGGTACAAAGCTGTACTTAACTTATTGCTCAGTGGCATGAGCTTGAGACAAAGTGGGGACATTTGGCAAAGGAACGCAAATTTATCTGCTGATATTAATAATACCGATCTTGGAAAATATTGCTTTCAAACTTATGTGATGATTTATAATTGAACATTCTGGGTTTTTTTCCTGCTACTCCAGGTAATTGGAATAATTCTCCCATGTTTACTGAATTTCTAACTCAATATCGATGAGCTAAATTTCGATTTAGCACTAGCTCTCATGTTCTCAATTGTGGGTTTACTATGTTTATATTGAAGACATAAACTTGTTTAAAAAAAAGTAACAAAAAAGCGTATAAGTTAATGGATCATTGGCGTGAAGACGAGAATGCAGCTTAACGAGCACAACTCTTTAAAGTTGATTTTATATAGAAAATGAGGGTTGAAGGTGGGAAACGATGGCTAGCTTTAAAGCGGTTTAAACCCTCTCCTTAGAGGAAAAATGGACGTCCAGAGCTTTTATTAATTTTATTAAATTGTCTTCTATTTCGTTTTTATTTAGCATTTAAAGACTGAGCTCTCATTAAACGAAATTTTCTATTTCTCGGCTTCATATGCCGTAAGCCTTCCTAGAGAAAGCGATGCAAGTTGAAAACACTTGTGAGTTTAACATTTTTTTGCAATTTTTTAATAATTGTAGTGAACGAAGGATTTTCAAGATTATTGTGGAAATAACAGTGAACTTTCCATTCAGCAACTAATTTTTGCCATCAACTTAGCCTTACCCAGAATGTAATTTCTGCTTCTCCGACTCAAAAGATTAGAGCAAAACCATACCGAAAAATAACCACAACATGGTTGTCTTTATTCACATTTTGATTCAGCTTTACGTCTCTAATTGAAGGACAAACCCCTATTTATAGAGCGAGCTAAACCCTCCCCTAGAGTTGCTATCTTTGCATTAAAACATTCTACTCGAACTGTACCAAAAGTCTTCCACTCCAATAAACCATTCAAACCTTTAACGTTTAATCACAACTTTTCAAACTGTCCCATAAACCTTCGTAGAGAAACGAAGCAAGTTGAAGACACTGTGAAGACACAAGTGAATTTAACTAGTTTTTGTGTTTTCTCCTCTAGAAAAAAGAGACTCCTCCTCTAGGAAAATTACAACGTATTAAACCGTGTTTGAACGAGATGGCTGCAATCTTTAAAGCTTTTGAAAGAGAGAAACCTGTATTGCCCTTCCATAGGCTGGTCCCTTGTCCATCCGTCATTATATTGGAAGCTAGTTGTTGCAGCTTAACAAGGGGGTAAACTGCAACCAGGCAACAGCTCAAAAAGGGGTCCTTTTATATAAGGGATAGGGTGGGACCCTAGAGGAGGAGGCGCTTCGTTAAATTAAGATAGAACGTCACTTAGGTAAGTTCGTTTAATCTAATAATTTTATTTGCGCCTCCTCCTCTAGGAAAATTACAATGTAGATGTTCAAAGTAAGTTGCAACATTGAATTCGTTGTTATTCTTACACTCTTCCTTAGAGCGACAACGTTAATCTGGCTAATGTTAATTGCATCTGTTGTAAAATGCGTTATCTGTTGTAAAATTTTGCCAAGACACTAGAAGTTCTGCTCCAGCCCGCCGTATTTCGATACTTTTCCTGTAGGCAGCCGAGGTAGCAGCATGTCTAGTGGAGTGGACAGAACAAAACTTTTGTGTCTAGACCACTCCTTTATTGAACATTCTTACTCCAGCGATGCGAATACAGCAGCTAAGTGGGTTCGTATCCGCCGAGGGCGGGGGTCTTCATTCCTGCAGGTATTTTACTTTGAAATCCTCCCTTCTTGGGTAAAAAGTATGGACCCGATGAACTGGGACTAAAGCCATCAAGCTTTGTCTTAAGGTTCAAGCCTTTTTTAGCAAACTGACCTGAGCCACTTGCACGTCATTTGTTAGGGCTTCTTGAAAGCGACCGACTTTCGGAATGTTTCCTTTTTTTCCCTTAATTATTACGAGCGGTTAAATAGTTTGGGAATATTTCACACACGTGGTAATCTCTGCGCACAAAAAACAGTAACGAAGGATGGACAAATGACTAGCCTATGGAAGGGCAATGCAGGTCTCTTTCTTTCAGCTTTAAAGATTGTCGCCTTCTCGTACAAACACGGTGTACTACATTTTAATTTTCCTAGAGGAGGAGGCGCAGCTAAAATTTCCATCTTTTTCTTAAAATGGTCTACTTCAACTGCTCCAAAACTCTTCCACTCCACCAAACCAATGAAACTTTAACATTTTTAAAAAATTATACTTACCAAAACTGCCATAGGATTTTTACGACTCTTCGGTAAACAACAGAGAACTTCTCATTAAGTAATTTTGCCTCTGTGATTCAAAAGATTAGAGCAAAACTAGGCCAAATAATAAACGCAACATGGCTGTCTTTATTCACATTTTGAGTCAACTTTACATCTTCAAATTAAGGACAAACCGCTATTTATGGAGGTAGTTAAACCCTCACCTTAACGGAAAAAGTGGACGTCCAGGCACAGAGTTCTTATTAATTTTTTTTAAATTGTCTCCTATTTCATTTTACTTTAGGTTTTAAAAACAAGCAACTGAGTTGTTTTTTTATCAAATCTAGTAAATTGTCTCCTATTTGATTTGTCCGCACCTTTCAAACACAATTTTTCAAACGACTTTCCGGTGTAGTCAACCTTCCTAAAAGAAGAGGAACAAGTTGAAGACACATTTGAATATAACAGTGTTGTGTCATCCTTGCCTGAAAACTTCTGCCCAAAATTGTACTTGTCGCGAATTTTATAATTGCTTAAACAATTGTAAAAATGTATATTTTATGAACACGAATTGGCAGCAAAATTGCAAATTTTTCAATAAAATATTAAACTCTAACTGTTCTTTAAATCCGTCACTCGACCAAACCAATGAAATTTTAAAAAATTATTAACAAAATTTTTTTTCAAAGCTGCAATTGGATTTTCCAGTTACGCAGGCAAAAACTCTTAGAGTGTAGTTTTTGTCTCTGCGACTCAGAGGAGTTTTTTTCATATTCTAAATCAACTTTGCGTCTCTAAATGAAAGGAAAACGCCCCCTTTTTAGAGCAGACTTAAGAATAATGACTCGTTTAAAAATTACGTTAATCAACTAGTTGAAAAATCCTCTGATGTTTCAACCATCCAAGAAATGGATAATGCATGAGCATTAGTTGATAGGAGACCCGCATTAGAGCGAAACTGAGTTACGAAATGGAGAATTCCTTTACCTAAGTAAAGACTGGGAGGTTCCGTCGTTTAGCCCACTGGTAATTCATGTTGACAACACATTTTAATTGATATCATTCCAGTTTAAATGGGAGAACTTTGCAAAACCTCACTAATTGACTGAGTACGAAAATCCCTTGTAAACTCTTTACATAAACATCTCCTTATTTCCAGAGCCATTAATAATTGGCCTCTGGATGCCCTTTTGGGACAACCATTATTTGCGGCAAGGCTTCTTCACTTCATGCCTATAGTTGAGGAATGTCTAGGCATTTATTATTGCCCGAAACCGATTTAGCAAACTTTCCAGGCAAACACGTTGAAGGAGGCGAAAGCAAATTTATTATCGGTTTCTCTTTCCAATCATCCCCGTTAACATAACTCGGCAAGTTCGATTCTAAGGGTGAAACTAATTTGCCCTTTTCTCATACGCGAGCTTCGCTTTGAGTGCGTTTTTATTCGCTTTATGGAGTTATTGAATTTAGTGTCCCACGTAATATCCAGCTATTTTGATTGCTTTTAGACATCTGGTAATTGCCTGGCGAAATTGCCAATTTACAATAAGAAAACTGTTATTGAGTTGGAAATTTCAGTCAACTATACCTGTTGGAAATTCCAAGCGCGGTATGCAAAAACCCGATGGAAATATCAGTTGAAATGGAAATTCAACTGGAAACCATGTTCATTAGGCAATGATGCAAATATCGGCCGTATCTGAATCAGATAAGCCATTATTTTCCCAATGTAATGCGGATTTGCACGGTGAATATCTCATAAGCTCATGCTTCGTTGATGTTTCATTTACCAATGTTCAATCAACTGTAACTAAATGCTTCGCTGATTTTTATGCTTCCGCCAAATCAAATCCCCTAATCATAAATTGCCACCAAGAGCGCTGCTTCATCCCCAGTCACCTGGCTGCTGCAAACAGGGATTTTTTCTTACACATCACCCTACATGTTCTGTTCAACTCCATTGTTTCCATGCAATATTGAAACCTAATATCAGTTATTTCGATTCAGTCGTCTAGACACAACAAGTTTTTGCGTCCCATAAAGAAAGAGATTGGCAGTAGTGATTGAAATGAGGCGAATTACCTTTTTATTGCGTCTTATATCAGGGGAGATTAGCAGATCAGACTGTTAATTTATTCTTTTACCAGACATCGTACCCATAATAATTTCCTATTAGCAAAACAGGGGTTTAGGTGTGGGCTAAGTCACACGAAATATCGGTTGCCGTCAACCACCCAAATAAATATTGCCTTTCAGCTTTGAAAGCCTCGTTGAAATGTTTATTTGGGAAATTGAAAATGCCTCAGCCCAATATTCTGTTTCCATAAATATGCAGTTAGTTCTAGAAAAATATTTGCGCCCAAGAGACTGGCAAGTGAACCTTATATGGCTGGCAAGAGTCTTGCTAGCTAATCCAGGGATATTTGAAAATACAGCTTCAGACGAAGAACTGGGTATTTTCTGGATTCTGGCTTTGAGGGCTTTGTAAGCATGAAAATGAGATGACTTGGGTAAGTTGACTGGTAAATACGGATTGGCGGTACGATTTATTGAAAAACAAATAAAAAATGCAAAATATGACAAAGAATTAGCCCGCTCATTCTATATAACTCTAGTGCTGTGTTGGAGTCGTTTTCTTCAAACCTAGAACGTTTGTCGACGGTTTATTATATATTTTTAGATTTATGTTATTTTTGTGTGTTTTACTTAACTTCATTGGTTAGCGCGTTTCCAGTCTATCATTTGAACCAGAATGATAGTTGAATTTAACTGTTCCCTGCATTTAATTTTGAGACTGAATTACGGAGCATGAAGCCGCATTTTTGGTCACATTTCAGGAACAGATTGAGCTAACGCTGCCATTTCTGGACCGAGAGAATGAGAATTAAACAACACATTTACCAAGTGAAACATTACTCGGAACATTTTGGTCGTTTTCACAGAGAAAGCGAAATTTCAACATAATTTTCAGTTTTGCCCCGTTTTAAGGTTTAAACATGGCGCTGCCATTCTGGAGATACTTTAAGAACCATGAGAGCTACGGCGTTCATTTTCCTACCACCGGATAGAAGAATAAAAATCCCAATTGCCGACTGAAAAACCTCTTTAGACGATAATGGCTGTTTTCATACAGAAAGTCCCATAAAGAAAGAGATTGGCAGTAGTGATTGAAATGAGGCGAATTACCTTTTTATTGCGTCTTATATCAGGGGAGATTAGCAGATTAGACTGTTAATTTATTCTTTTACCAGACATCGTACCCATAATAATTTCCTATTAGCAAAACAGGGGTTTAGGTGTGGGCTAAGTCACACGAAATATCGGTTGCCGTCAACCACCCAAATAAATATTGCCTTTCAGCTTTGAAAGCCTCGTTGAAATGTTTATTTGGGAAATTGAAAATGCCTCAGCCCAATATTCTGTTTCCATAAATATGCAGTTAGTTCTAGAAAAATATTTGCGCCCAAGAGACTGGCAAGTGAACCTTATATGGCTGGCAAGAGTCTTGCTAGCTAATCCAGGGATATTTGAAAATACAGCTTCAGACGAAGAACTGGGTATTTTCTGGATTCTGGCTTTGAGGGCTTTGTAAGCATGAAAATGAGATGACTTGGGTAAGTTGACTGGTAAATACGGATTGGCGGTACGATTTATTGAAAAACAAATAAAAAATGCAAAATATGACAAAGAATTAGCCCGCTCATTCTATATAACTCTAGTGCTGTGTTGGAGTCGTTTTCTTCAAACCTAGAACGTTTGTCGACGGTTTATTATATATTTTTAGATTTATGTTATTTTTGTGTGTTTTACTCAACTTCATTGGTTAGCGCGTTTCCAGTCCATCATTTAAACCAGAATGATAGTTGAATTTAACTGGTGCCTGCATTTAATTTTGAGACTAAATTACGGAGCATGAAGCCGCATTTTTGGTCACATTTCAGGAACAGATTGAGCTAACGCTGCCATTTCTGGACCAAGAGAATGAGAATTAAACAACACATTTAACAAGTGAAACATTACTCGGAAGATTTTGGTCGTTTTCACAGAGAAAGCGAAATTTCAACATAATTTTCAGTTTTGCCCCGTTTTAAGGTTTAAACATGACGCTGCCATTCTGGTCATACTTTAAGAACCATGAGAGCTACGGCGTTCATTTTCCTACCACCGGATAGAAGAATAAAAACCCCAATTGCCGACTGAAAAACTCTTCAGACGATAATGGCTGTTTTCATACAGAAAGTCCCATAAAGAAAGATATTGGCAGTAGTGATTGAAATGAAGCGAATTACCTTTTTATTGCGTCTTATATCAGGGGAGATTAGCAGATTAGACTGTTAATTTATTCTTTTACCAGACATCGTACCCATAATAATTTCCTATTAGCAAAACAGGGGTTTAGGTGTGGGCTAAGTCACACGAAATATCGGTTGCCGTCAACCACCCAAATAAATATTGCCTTTCAGCTTTGAAAGCCTCGTTGAAATGTTTATTTGGGAAATTGAAAATGCCTCAGCCCAATATTCTGTTTCCATAAATATGCAGTTAGTTCTAGAAAAATATTTGCGCCCAAGAGACTGGCAAGTGAACCTTATATGGCTGGCAAGAGTATTGCTAGCTAATCCAGGGATATTTGAAAATAAAGCTTCAGACGAAGAACTGGGTATTTTCTGGATTCTGGTTTTGAGGGTTGGATTCTGGTTTCTTTGAGGGCTTTGTAAGCATGAAAATGAGATGACTGGGGTAAGTTGACTGGTAAATACGGATTGGCGGTACGGTTTATTGAAAAACAAATAAAAAATGCGAAATATGACAAAGAATTAGCCCGCTCATTCTATATAACTCTAGTGCTGTGTTGGAGTCGTTTTCTTCAAACCTAGAACGTTTGTCGACGGTTTATTATATATTTTTAGATTTATGTTATTTTTGTGTGTTTTACTCAACTTCATTGGTTAGCGCGTTTCCAGTCCATCATTTAAACCAGAATGATAGTTGAATTTAACTGTTGCCTGCATTTCATTTTGAGACTGAATTACGGAGCATGAAGCCGCATTTTTGGTCACATTTCAGGAACAGATTGAGCTAACGCTGCCATTTCTGGACCGAGAGAATGAGAATTAAACAACACATTTACCAAGTGAAACATTAGTCGGAAGATTTTGGTCGTTTTCACAGAGAAAGCGAAATTTCAACATAATTTTCAATTTTGCCCCGTATTTAGGTTTAAACATGACGCTGCTATTCTGGTCATACTTTAAGAACCATGAGAGCTACGGCGTTCATTTTCCTACCACCGGATAGAAGAATAAAAACCCCAATTGCCGACTGAAAAACTCTTTAGACGATAGTTTAGACGATAGAATGGCTGTTTTCATACAGAAAGTCCCATAAAGAAAGAGATTGGCAGTAGTGATTGAAATGACGCGAATTACCTTTTTATTGCGTCTTATATCAGGGGAGATTAGCAGATTAGACTGTTAATTTATTCTTTTACCAGACATCGTACCCATAATAATTTCGTATTAGCAAAACAGGGGTTTAGGTGTGGGCTAAGTCACACGAAATATCTGTTGCGGTCAACCACCCAACCAAATATTGCCTTTCAGCTTTGAAAGCCTCGTTGAAATGTTTATTTGGGAAATTGAAAATACCTCAGCCCAATATTCAATATTCTGTTTCCATAAATATGCAGTTAGTTCTAGAAAAATATTTGCGCCCAAGAGACCGGCAAGTGAACCTTATGTGGCTGGCAAGAGTCTTGCTAGCTAATCCAGGGATATTTGAAAATACAGCTTCAGACGAAGAACTGGGTATTTTCTGGATTCTGGCTTTGAGTTCTTTGTAAGCATGAAAATGAGATGACTGGGGTAAGTTGACTGGTAAATACGGATTGACGGTACGGTTTATTGAAAATCAAATAAAAATGCGAAATATGACAAAGAATTAGCCCGCTCATTCTATATAACTCTAGTGCTGTGTTGGAGTGGTTTTCTTCAAACCTAGAACGTTTGTCGACGGTTTATTATATATTTTTAGATTTATGTAATTTTTGTGTGTTTTACTCAACTTCATTAGTTAGCGCGTTTCCAGTCTATCATTTGAACCAGAATAATAGTTGAATTTAACTGTTCCCTGCATTTAATTTTGAGACTGAATTACGGAGCATGAAGCCGCATTTTTGGTCACATTTCAGGAACAGATTGAGCTAACGCTGCCATTTCTGGACCGAGAGAATGAGAATTAAACAACACATTTACCAAGTGAAACATTACTCGGAACATTTTGGTCGTTTTCACAGAGAAAGCGAAATTTCAACATAATTTTCAGTTTTGCCTCGTTTTAAGGTTTCAACATGACGTTGCCATTCTGGTCATACTTTAAGAACCATGAGAGCTACGGCGTTCATTTTCCTACCACCGGATAGAAGAATAAAAATCTCAATTGCCGACTGAAAAACTCTTTAGACGATAATGGCTGTTTTCATACAGAAAGTCCCATAAAGAAAGATATTGGCAGTAGTGATTGAAATGAAGCAAATTACCTTTTTAAAAAAGATTAGACTGTTAATGTATTCTTTTACCAGACATCGTACCCATAATAATTTCCTATTAGCAAAACAGGGGTTTAGGTGTGGCCTAAGTCACACGAAATATCGGTTGCCGTCAACCACCCAAATAAATATTGCCTTTCAGCTTTGAAAGCCTCGTTGAAATGTTTATTTGGGAAATTGAAAATACCTCAGCCCAATATTTTGTTTCCATAAATATGCAGTTAGTTCTAGAAAAATATTTGCGCCCAAGAGACTGGCAAGTGAACCTTATATGGCTGGCAAGAGTCTTGCTAGCTAATCCAGGGATATTTGAAAATACAGCTTCAGACGAAGAACTGGGTATTTTCTGGATTCTGGCTTTGAGTTCTTTGTAAGCATGAAAATGAGATGACTGGGATAAATTGACTGGTAAATACGGATTGGCGGTACGGTTTATTGAAAAACAAATAAAAAATGCGAAATATGACAAAGAATTAGCCCGCTCATTCTATATAACTCTAGTGTTGTGTTGGAGTCGTTTTCTTCAAACCTAGAACATTTGTCGACGGTTTATTATATATTTTTAGATTTATGTTATTTTTGTCTGTTTTACTCAACCTCATTGGTTAGCGCATTCCCAGTCCATCATTTAAACTAGAATGATAGTTGAATTTAACTGGTGCCTGCATTTAATTTTGAGACTGAATTACGGAGCATGAAGCCGCATTTTTGGTCACATTTCAGGAACAGATTGAGCTAACGCTGCCATTTCTGGACCGAGAGAATGAGAATTAAACAACACATTTACCAAGTGAAACATTACTCGGAACATTTTGGTCGTTTTCACAGAGAAAGCGAAATTTCAACATAATTTTCAGTTTTGCCCCGTTTTAAGGTTTAAACATGGCGCTGCCATTCTGGAGATACTTTAAGAACCATGAGAGCTAGGGCGTTCATTTTCCTACCACCGGATAGAAGAATAAAAACCCCAATTGCCGACTGAAAAACTCTTTAGACGATAATGGCTGTTTTCATACAGAAAGTTAATTTTAATCATTGATCTTTTATCTGCGAGATAAGGTCATCCTTGACATGACCTTATCTTGTTGACCTTGTTCACCTAGTTGTTTATATCTTGGGGTCAGATTCAGCCATCGCTCTTATTTCTATTCCACTAAATCGAGAATCAAATAACACATTTGGGAAGTGAAACACCACTTCGAAAAAATTAGAGTTTTCACACAAAAAGTGAAATTTAAACATCATTTTTATTTTTTTGCGGTTTGGGATATTTTGGTCATAATTTAACAACTATTTGAGCCACAGCACTTCCTTTCCTACCACTTGATAGAAGAATGAAAATATCATTTTTCAAGTGAAAAGCTCTTTAGAAGATAATGGCTGTTTTCATACAGAAAGTTAATTTTAACCATTGATCTTTTATGTGTGAGATACGGCCAACCTTTCAAACATGACCCCACCTTCTTGCTCATATCTCGGGGACACATTAAGCTATCGCCCGGATTTATATACTACTAAACCAAGAATAAAATAACACATTCGTTAATTAAAAATTAAAAAGCGAAATTTATACATCTTGTTTAGTTTTTGGCGGTTTTGTCAAAATTGGGTCATTGGCTTAAACATGACCCCGCCATTTTGATCATATTTTAACACCCATTTGAGCCAGAGCGCTCATTTTCCTATTACTACATAGAAGAATAAAACCCCAATTTGTCGAATGAAAACTCATTAGACGATAATGGGTGTTTTCATACAGAAAGTTAATTTGAACCATTGATCTTTTATGTGCGACATACGGCCATCTTTTCAAACATGATTCCATCTTCTTGCTCATATCTCGGGGACACATTGAGCTATCGCTCTCATTTCTATACCACTAAATAGAGAATTGACTAGAACATTTGTGAAGTGAAACACCACGTAGAAAACATAGCAGTTTTTACACAAAAAGCGAAATTTAAACTTTAGTTTTGTTTTACGCGAGCTGGACTATCGATTCAAACCAGACGTCATTTTAGTCATATCACAAGAACTATTTCCGGTACGAAGCTCGCTGCTGCTACTGAATGGAAGGCTAAAAAATAGCTTGAAAACTGAAACAATCTGTTGAGTGATACTGGCAGCTTTAACACAGACAACAAAATTTGAACTTTACACATCTAGATATAAGAACAAGTCATCATCTCAAACAACACGCCACCTTTGTGCGCACACCTCAAAGACACATGGAGCTAGCGCACTTTTTTCTACAGCACTTGATACCCGATGAAAAAGCACATTTGCCAGTGAAACAATGTTTATATTTTTTGCACAGGAAAGCTAAATTTCTAGAACATTTTTTCCTTTAGACGCGTTTGGAAAAATTCATCCATCGGTTTAAACACGATGTCGCCTTTTCAGTTCTATCTACAGAACTATTTGAGTTAAAGTGCTCGTTTTCTTACCACGTTATAGATAATTAAAAATCCCGTCACTTGGTAAAAGGTAAGTTAAAACCTAGTGGCGCAAAAAGATAAAAACATCGTTTTTAATTTGACTTCATAAAAGTTACAATTAGTCCCATTTCAGTAAAACTTGTAAATTGGATATCTATTCTAAAATTGAGTATAAACAGATCTCGTTTGCTTCGAGCTTCAACTGGAACATTTTCAATTATTTCCAGTCCAGAATGTCAGTATTAAAGCAAAAAGTTAAAAAAATAGCACCATGAGAAGAAACTGTCGATTCAACTAGACAAAATGACAGTGTACATTTTGAAACTCTGGAAAAAGAGCGGATTTAATTTACTCAAATTAATCTTTTAAACTATCTCTAATACATTAAAAAAAGACACTTTGAGCTTTGATTTTTAATCGCATTTAGACACTAAAATACATAAGTTTTCTCAACTTATTGGTGTCCTCAACTCAGCTTCTTGTATGGACGAATTTTTTCCTCTAATGATTCTGTCGCTATCTGTTTAACAGACATCATGAGCTGTCGCCCAAAACCTGTTTGTAGTAAAATGTAATCAGAATCAGAAATTGATGTGGGATTAATCATCCTAAAAATAGCCGAATTTCCAGCCGATAAATTACTGTAGGAGGCTAGTCTAATCTGATGAACGACATCGCTAAAGATGAAGTTATCAAATTTAGTTAAGGCCACACAATTTGCTCAATAACAGTTTCCGTGTTTACGTTTATTGGCCCATCTTTAGCAAATATAAGCGCGGCCATCAATCAATTTCTGCTTGACGTAAAAGATAAACGTTTTTAGTCCCCAGTCAACATTTGCTCGAGATTAGTTTACCAAAGTAATGTGATTGGCAAACGACTGAATTTATGGGTGTAGGAATTATATTTCTGCCAATTATCGCTAAAATTAGATCGAAACTGTATGCAAAACCCTCGCGAAAGAGGTAATTTTCCGGTTTCTTGAGTAGCAGCATGCTACAAAATGCAAACAAGCTGATTTTCTTTGGCAGCACTTTCTTTGCAATTTCCCACTTAGAAAACCGTTCAGTTATATGCAGATAACCATGGAATGTTTGCTTAATTTATTTTTGTGAAAAAATAAAGCTTTGCACCATTCTTTTAAGCTCTTATTGCAGACATTTACTAACAAACTATAAAACATTGAAAACTTGATCTAAGCGGACGTTCTTTAAAACTATTTTAATTTGCTAGAAAGTTTGGCCAAAATAAACGCAAACAACGAACACCCAAAGCAATTTTATCATAAAAAAGCGCAGTATTTTACATACAAATTCTGATTATCTTCGGGATGGCATGGTCGGCGAACATTCCTGTCCAAACCGTTTTTTCCCCACAATCCATGCAGACAATTTAGGACCTTTGCTTACTGGCAATGGCAACGTTCAACCCCAAAGAAAAAATTTAATAAAGGCGTTCAATAGCTTTTGCTATTCAACTTCCTTGCATCCAGAGAATGCAGAAAACACATTTTCTAATATACAATATTGCCCCTGTTATAAGGAGACAGTGGCCAAATATTCCATATATTTATACATCCTTCTACTATCCAACTTGGGTCGTTTGTCTACTTTGCACCCCATACTGGAGTTTGAATAAGGATACGTGAGCTCTAGACTTCAGTTCATTAGTTGCGAAGTAATAATAAGGATGTTCATTGTTTTCTCTGGGGATAATTTGCTTTGTTTGAAAACTTGTCCTTTCATCCAACTTCGTGGGTAGTAAGGGTGTGACTTAATTGAGTTATGGATTAGAATTAATCCGAAAATTTACCAGCAGGATTGCAAAAGATCTGAAAGAAACCCCGCCATGTTTCTGGAAATTTATTTAAAACAGATAGTTAAGAAGACAGGTTGATGGCAAATAATTTGCATCGGTTCAGTGTTCTCCTGTTTATAGCCGGCTGTTTGAAAAATAAAGGGCAAAAGAACGGAGTAAATGGAATAAAGTGAATATCGCTTAGAAAACTGGCAATATAATGTGCAGTTGCGCCAGTTCTTTCGAGCAATTTCATCTGAAAGGCCGCAAAATCGTGAGCTCGTTTACTTTGGTTTGCGCCATTGCTTTAGATAAAATTATATTGTTTTTGAACCGCACAGTTTAGAGTTCAACTTTAGTCCTTAAACTCTGATAGCATTTCAGAGCGGCATGGTTGAAAATTGCAAAAATAAGCATCTAAACTGCTCAAACGTTTTAAATCACCGTAAAACTGTTTCTAAGTCAATGAAATTTATCATCGTTAAAGAGCACAACTGAAATAGAAGTCTACAATTTAAATTAAAACATATATTGAAATATTAAAACACAAATGCTTCAATACTCGAAAAAATGTTTGCAAATGTCAATAGGAAAAAGGGAAAATTGCAGCAATATAAAACGGGCTCACAGAAAATGTGAAATTAAGCGATTGATCCGTTAGTTTCTGTTTTTCTGTTTGGGATAATTATTGGAAATACTGTGCGCTTTTAACAATTTGTTTTCCAGTTAATACACCAACTGCTTTAGGTAGGCTAACAGATTTTACAAAATAAAAACTGGTTTGAAACCGTTGAATTTAGTCGGTTTTCCAATAGCTGGATTTAAGTTATCTGTGTCGGTTTTTTAGGTAACTATTGAAGTTCACTTTATAATAAATGTGTTGAATTTCCAGTTATGATTATGGAAACTGCAGTTGTTTCCCTCCTCAAACGTAGAGCGTTTGGTCTGGACTGTGCAGAAAAATGTTGCACTACTCATCCACTTTCGTTGTCTTAATAATTAGTTTTTTCGCTGTTTAAAGCAGTCTTCTTTAGAGAATACTTGGATATGAATATTTGGTTTTATAAGTCTATTTCGCATACAAAAGTAGAAAAACTTGTCAGAAGTAGGAAAACTCCGTCACTTTGATGGTTTGTCCTCTATTTTGCTGACTATCCTATCATGTTTTTTATTGAATTCTCATCTATCTATTGACAAAAGCACAATCTGTGTTTTTGTCAATGTTTTCAATATTCTATTTGTCTTATTCTTTGCCTTTTTTCAGTAAACTCTCGAATTTATTAACTGTGACTCGAAGGATCAAACACTTCATTGGTGTGCTTATATGCTAATTTTCATAGTTTTCGTCCACATTTTAAAGGAATTAATATATTTTTTGGCATCGGGTGAAACTTATCTTAGATATTTCCCTGTCTGTTTTTCTATTTGACTGTCAGCGTTTGGTTCTTCATTTTATTTCTTCACATAGTTGCATTTCAAAATCAACTCACATTTTTCATAATCTACATGAGTTTTGTCAATTGTTTTCCAAACAACTTATTTCTCTTTTCCTGTTCTGTTTTATTGTGTAATATGAGTGCAGAATGTTGAAGATATAAATTTTTTTTCAAAGCTTAACTAGTATGCTTTAGAAAAACCTTCAAATTAAAGTTTACACTTTAACTTATTTCAATTATTGTTTATTTTCATTGTCATTTTTAAAAATTGATTAAATTTTAACAAACTGTGACTGGGCTATTTTAAGCGGTTTTCCCTTCAATAAGTCCGGCATGTATAATGACAAATCTGTAAACATTTTAATGTCCGGTCATAAAGGATTTCTAAGCCTTTTCGAAGTCTGAAATCCCAGTTTTTAATTCCCTCTTTGATGTTTATTATTTCATGGCTATTTATTTTTCATATCACATTTGCTTAACTTGTTTTGTTGCTTGTTTTCCCTCTTCTACTGTCCTACATACTCTACCGCATTGCCTGATTGCAAGCTATATTTTCTTATTTGCAGCATTTCGACTTCAAAACTTCTGAAACTTACTTGCTCTTTGTCCATCACACAGTTTAATTTATTAATTATAATGATGTGGATTAAATTTGTTCTTCCTTTATATTGTTGGGCTATTTTCTATTCTTCTGTGGGTTGACCCTAATCTACTCTATCTGAGCTTCAATTATTGCTTTCCCCCTGTCCTTCTTTATTTTTTAACTGAAATCTAGAATACAATTCAATGTTCTGGGATTATTTTCATTTATAATTTGATGTTGTTTAGGATGATTCTTGCACTTTCTGGATTATCTCCTGCTTTTGCTGCTAAAGTTACTCGTTTTATCTATTACACTTTTTTAAAAAGTCACAATGGTTTACAAACAATTCATTGGGGTTTGCCTGCCGCTTAAAACGTGGAAAAATGGAATAAAGTAAATATCCGCTTAAAAACCCACGGAAAATAATGTGCAGTCGTTCCAGTGCTTTCGATCAATTTTATTTGATAAACCGCAAACCGTCAGCTGGTTTGCTTTGTTTTCCACCATCGCACCCAATAAAATGATTATATCTGTGAACCGTAACTTTTAGCTCGGGCTTTTGGTCAAACAAATATTTGATTTCATTCAATCATTCTACACCACTTAAAGCGAGGAATTATTCGTTTATTTACAGTTTTGTAATCGTTTTCAATTTAACTAATCCTGCGTTTTTAAAAATGGAACTGGCAAAAGTCAAGCAGAACTAGTTCTTGCTGTAGAAAAATTATATTTTTTGCCTCAAAGCATAAATCGACCTAATGAACTTCGGAAACATTTCCAAAGGATTATTTTGTTATTTGCCCCTGACTGGTTTCGTTCTAAAGGCCTTTAGATCGGCTAGCTCTTTTATTCGGGGGCTCTTTATCAGCAAGCAAAACGCTTTTGAAGTATTTACTCTATGCACAATACTAACTGACGATATTGGTGAAATTGAAAAGCAAACGAGCTGGTTTTGCGTGGTACAAAATAATTGCAATTTGTACAAAAACAGCGAAACATTTTGCAATCCCCTTGCAATTTCATTAGTATTACGCCACTCAACTGAAAAAGGCCTTTTTGGGTCAGTGCGATTCTCATTTCACTGAAAGATATATTTCCTTCTGACCCTAAATTTAGTACATTGAATTATCTGCAACAATCTAGAGCGAATGATTGCAGAGCTGCTTGAGATGTTATTTATAAAAGTATATAAATAGTTGTTATTTGGGAACTTTCTAATAAAGAGTTTACCAGGGAAAACAACACATAAAACTTTTTCATACTTTAAGAAAGTGTGATTCACCTTTAGTTTCAAACGTCACATTTTTGCCACTTTTCGCGAAGTATTCAGCTTTATTTCACGAAAACAGGCCATTTCCAGTCAAAAACCGTATAACATAATGGTCCATTTCCCTCGGCATTTTTCCTCTGCGTTGTTGAAACTGTTGCAATTCTATATCTTATTGTAAAACACTACTCTATGTAAGATACCAGGGTTTATGTTGCTTAAAAGATTTCGCATTTCGTTGCGCTGGGTCGTGAAACAGTAGTAAATGTGTTGCAGCTTTTATGGCTTCAGACAACATCTTTCAGTCTGGATATGTCAAGATATGGGTTTTAATGCGAAATAATCCGTGGTGCAGCTTAATTAATTGTTTGCAGTAGATAGCTGCAAATTTCGCTAAGTTTTAGGCTGTTTATTAGGTGTTAAAATTTAAAGTTTCTAGTGGATTAAAATAAGGAGATTGAAAACAATTTTTTAGACCAACATTTACAAAGTCTGCAAGAATCAGCAATTTAGGCAACTAGAATGAAATTTTACGGACATGCAGATTCAAGTTCTGTCTATAACCTGTGAAACTTTAAAATTTGCAGTATCTTTAAATTAAGAGTTGAGAATTTTTGAAGCATAGCTCAGCTATAGTGAAAAGTAGCAAAGCTACACGAGAACATTTCCGACTGACACAAAATACAGTCACTGTGATTTATTTCCTGTGAATTTGAACTTTCCAAATAGAGAAAAATGAGCTTGAAGGCAGATAAAACAAAGCAAAATAACCAGACTTATTTTGATTTACCAAACCGTACATTTGATGCCATTTTCTGCCAGCAAGAAAATATTCTGGATAAATCTGATGTGGTTGGCAAGTTTAAACGCTGTACTCTCGGTGAATGCGAATCAGCTTCAAGATAGTTCGGTGCAACAGTTAAATCTCGATCTGGGTTAAACTTTGTGAAGTGGGTTAATACCTGCTCCAAAGATTTTGTTTGCAGTTTAATACGCGGAAAATCTTCTCGCCTGTTTCGAGGGCACGTTACTTTATTATGGGATTGTTTTGTCGGTTTATTGTTTAGGAAAGTCTTAGTTAGTCCGACTAAAAGTAGCTGAATGGGAGCTGAAAGGTTTTTGGCTAATGGGAATTGTTTCCAACTTCCATTGTTTCCATCCATGTTATTGAATAATTCAAACAACAATTGCAATAGGGGCGCTTCAAAGCCATAAACTTCACTCACTTTTTCGTGAATTAATCAGCATCTCTTCAGAGATGTTGTTAAGTACCGCTCTTTGCTCAGTTCTAATTATTAATGGCTTCCAAGGCTTCACCTAAAGATCATTTTTCATTCCTGATTTAAAGGATTTTCAGTCATTTTTCATTTGCATCAGCTCTGAGTGGGTGATTAGACTGAGAGCTCTCTATTGAAAACTCTGTGTATTCCCTTTAAACAGTTTCCTACGCATTTTATTTAAAAAAAAGTTTAAAAGGAAGTAGCGGAAATGTAATTAAGCACCGCTTCGGGCACTTGAAAGTTTGAGTTTCTTAGATAATTTCTAAAAGTGTTTAATGTTCGAATATTGTTGATCTTTTTCGAATATTGGGTTCAATTATAGCGCTTTCCTGCAAGACTTTTTCCCAGATTTTTATATAGGAGTTGATATTGAAAAGCTTGAGGGCTGGCCTGGTTTTGTTTGCTCAATCACGTCAACTCTATATGGAAATTTGCACAGAAGCCTTAAATGTGCGGAATCATATTCCAAACACGTTCACATCTATTCTTATATTTAAGTTGGAGGCTGAGATTGTGGAAGCTAATTTGGTCGAAATTGTTATTTTATACTGAAGGTAACCGAGGATGGTTTTACAGAGAACATTTTCCTCTCTGAAAAACCAGGCATCAAGTTTGCATACGTTCAACATTGCGTAATATTTTTCTTTTAAGAAGCCCGTAAAGATATAAAAAGCAGATTCTTTGCCTTGCCGAGCAGTCTTTTCGCAAATTGAAAAATATGCCAGTGAAATTAGCATAAAATTTGCATAAACAGTCTGAAAATAACATCGAAGTTTTATTTTTCAATTACGTTCAAATAGGCGTTTTACGTTCCCATTGCAGTCAACTTAAGTGTTTTCTCTTGAAAAAATCTGGAAGCCTTTCAATCAACCAGGTACGTTTTGCTCGTTTAGAAAGAATTTCTATTAGTTTTTTTCCAAGTTATTTTTAAATGAACTGTTTTACTTCTATTCGAAGTTTTTGCTTCGTCAAAGGACAAGATATTAATAAAATCGAGGCTTGTCTAGCCGTAATGGTTTTCCAGTCAATGGGCAAGTCGTTTGCAGAATTCGCTTGTTGTATCAGCTCAAAACCAGCTAGTGGATGAGCATGTCTGCTAACTGAAAGTACTTGACTGGCAAGCTAATTTATGTGTTGAGTTGTTGACTTCATCTTTAGCTAAATTTGAATATTTTTTTCCACGTTTCAGTGAATTGAGAGTCAGTGCTATCTGTAGACGGTTGAAGTTTCAATTTTTTTCTGGATTGGACAAAAAACTTGTCTACAAAACTACCCACCTAACTGACAGAAAGACAGCTTGCCTGTTTATGGACATTAACAAGGCTTTTGACAGTGTCTGGCATAGAGGCTTACTATACAAACTATACAAACTACACACACCAACATATCTACTACACACCATAAAGAACTTACTAGAAAACAGACAACTACAAGTACGAATTGACAAAACACTGTCATTTTCTTTTTCCCCTGAACAAGGGCTCCCTCAAGGATCCCCGCTCTCACCGTTTCTCTACAATATATACTGCCATGACATATACAATTACAACTTACCAGACAAAAATCAAATCGACAGATCGGCATACATATTATAATACGCAGACGACACGGCACTTATTGTACATGACAAAACTACTGAGAGAGCAGCGCAAAGACACCAAACACTAACAAACAACACAATGACATGGTTTTATAAATGGAGACTAACACCAAACGCGTCAAAAAACCAACTTCTGCTCACAAACCACAGACTCAACGCTGACTCTCCTACAATAACTGCAGACGGCCAAACGACACAACCAAAAAACGACGTAAAATACCTTGGAATCACAATTGACCACAAACTTAAATTCACTAAACACATACGAAACATCAGGGCAGAAACAATAAAGAGAACAAAACACTTCCGATCACTAACCTACAAAGACAGAGGAATTAGCACAAACACCGCCACCAAAATATATAAAGCTATTTGTAGACCCTTGCTAGACTTTGGACATATACTCATGACCAACGGAACAGAAAGGACAAAACGTTATACACAAACAACAGAACAAATTGCCCTAAGACTAATAATACTAATAAGACACCCCCAAAACCCACTACACAACCCCCCACCCAACTACTATACGAACGCACAAACATGACAAAGATCTCGGAAAGACTCATACAGCTACAGACAAAATGGACAAACAACCCCTACAACTGGACCATACTGAATCCCCTTTGTCTTACAAGACCAACCAGACAATCCCGCTTCCGTTTCCCTACATTAAAGCTACTCGAACACTTACGTTTGTAAGTGTTCGAGTAGCAACGGACTAGTGGACAATAAAATGATTTCTTCTTGCCACTGAAGTCTTATTTATTTAATAGTATTGTTAACCTAGAATAAGAGAATTTTCATATTTGTTTTTTATTTAGATTAAGACTGCATGTATCAAATAAGGGCAGAAAGACCGATAGGTCGATAGCCTTTTTAGAAATAAAGATGTTTACTACTACTACTACTTGTCTACAAATGGGCATTTTAAGGCCAATATTTAGCAATCTGCAACAGTTAAGCTTTGGTGTTCTTTTAATTAAATTTCTACAGCTACCAGATTTAAGTGTCCTGTATAGGCTGTGAATATTTCAATGTTAAACAGGCTCTAAGTTTCGAGTGACAATTTTTTCAAACTGAGGGTGAACTTAAGTATTTTTGTGGACAGTTGAAAATCCAGTTTTTGGTAGCTATAAATGAGGAATTTGTCAAACAGTTTAGGGCGCACTCGAGTGAAAACGCTAACTTTTAGGTAAAAATTCACCGGGTCCGCTATACTCACGATTTCACGCTAATTCAATAATATTTGCAGGCCTTTTAAAAGGAAGTGCTGGCGGTATACATTGAGATTCTGAAGTCTCTATCCGCTCTAGCTGAAAAGCTACACATCTTTCAACCATAAAATGCAGTAGTAGATATTTGCAAAGACTGCAAAAATTAGAATTCTACGGCATTTCAATAACATTTCTCTAGACTTGAGACTACAGAGTTGTCTCTATCCTGTTAGGATTTCAAACTTCGGCTGGCTTTAAATTAGAAGTAAGAACGTTTTGAAACATAGGGTGAAATGGCGCGAAAACGTCCGATTTTAGACCCGCTTTTACCAGGTCCGCAAAAATCAGGATTTGGCGCTATTTCAATTAAATCTCTGAACTTTTAAGGTCTAACTGCTTTTAGTAAACTGTGAGACTTTCAAGTCTGTATCGGGTGCAAATTAGGAGAAAAAAAATTAAAGATTATGATTATGAAAAAGATTATGAGAGCTTTTAGATTGAAGTACTTTCCATAGATGGTTAAAATTTTAAGCTTTTAGGAACTTTAGATTAAGGGTTATGGATTTTCAAACACTTCAGGCGCTTGCACACAAAGCCCATTTTTAGACCATATTTACGAGGTCCATGAAAATAAATAAACATGTGCCTTTCGAATAATTTTTTTAAAAAAATTCAGAAGCTAGATAGATTCAGAATTAGATGCTTTTTAGGAGAGAAAATTTTCAAACCTCGGGTGCACTTGGCTAAAAATGCTTTTTTTTTGCCCAAAACTTACCAAGTCCTGAAATTATCTGAAAATTTACGATCGAGTGCTTTCGATAAACTGTTAAAACTTCATTTTTAAACCGGCTTTAAATTAGTAGTTACGAATTTTCAAAGGATTTAGCGCTCTTGCAGAAAAACGCCCATTTTTACAGCAACTTTTACGAAGTCCGCAAAAGTCAGAAGTTTGAGCAATTAAAATTATTTAATCAGGAAATTCAGACTCAACGACTAGCTCTAAACTGTTAAAATTTCATCTGCCTACAGGCTTGAAATTAGGATTTAAGAGTGTTTCAACGATAGAGTGCATTATTCCAAAAACATTCTCATTCTTAGACGAACATTTACCAAGTTGATATTTTTTAAGACATTTTGATAAAACCATCAGGAGATTCATATATAAGTATTTTCTGTCGACTGTGAAAGTTTCACGTTTGTATCAGTTCTCTATGAGGAGTCAAGCATAAAAGCCTGTTAATGGATAATCCTTCCTAATAACTGAAAGTGCTTGACTGGCAAGGTATGTATTGATATGTTGCCTTCATCTTTGCAGAGTCTTAATAAATGTTTCCAATACTTTCCGGAGGAAAAAGCAATAGTAGTAGTAGTAGTAAACATCTTTATTTCTGAGAAAAGGCTATCGACCTATCGGTATTTCTGCCCTGGGTAAATTAAAATAACATTTATATGGAAAACTAAAAACTAATGTATATAATGCAATTAACAAACATGTACATGATTTATGTCTGGAGATGCTCCAATAGGGTTGAGGTTGGGAAGAGGAAACGCGTTTGTCTGGTCGGTCTTGTTAAACAGAGGGGGTCCAGGAAGATGAGATTGTGAGGGTTGTTTCCATCTTGATTGCAAGACGAGTAGTCTTTCCGAGATCCTTGTCAAGTTTGTGCGTTCATAGAGAAGTCGGTTTGGTGGATTGTGTAATGGGTTTGCTGGGTGTCGGATCTTCGTTATCAGTCTCAGTGCTATCTGTTCTGCGGTCTGTAAATGCCGTTTAGTTTTGTCAGTAGCGTTGGCGAATAAAATATGAGCGTAGTCAATTAGAGATCTGCAGATCGCTTTATATATGATAGTTGCTGTCTTGGGGCTGATACCCTTGTTTTTGTAAGTAATTGTGCGGAAGTGTTTTGCTCTCTTGGTTAGATCTGTTCTGACGTTTTGTACGTGTTTTGTGAATTTTAGTTTATTGTCCATTGTTATTCCTAGGTTTTTGACATTGTCGGTGGGTTTGATTATTTGACCGTCCGTGGTGATGTTTTTAAGAGTCTGGTTTAATACGGTGGTTTGAGAGGAGCAGTCGGTTTTTTGATGCATTTGGTGTGAGCCTCTATTTGTAGAACCATGCTGTTATTGTGTCTGTTAGTGTCTGGAGTTTGTCCACTGTTCTGGCGGTCGTTCTGTCATGCGCGATAAGGGTAGTGTCGTCAGCGTTTTGGCCTATACCTTCTTTGTCTTGTCTCTTGTGGCTGTATATGTCATGGCAATATATGTTGTAAAGCAGGGGTGAGAGTGGTGAACCCTGAGGTAAGCCTTGCTCAGGTGAAAAGGGGATAGAGTAGTCGGCGTTGATTCGTACCTCCAGTTGTCTGTCTTCGAGTAGTTGTTTAATAATATGTGTTAAGTAGTTTGGAGTACCAAGTTTGTGTAGTTTGTACAGTAAGCCCTCGATCCACACACCCTCAAAGGGCGTATTTATGTCTAAAAACAGGCTGGCAGTTTTTCCTCCGGTCAGGTGTGTGGTTTGTATGTTATTAGTAAGAACAAAAAGTGGATGTATAGTTGAGTTTTTAGTCTTGAAGCCAAACTGGTATTTTGGAATATGATGTCCTATTAAATTATGTAATCTGTTTTTTATTATGTGTGCAAATAGTTTGCTCAAACCCGGGAGTAACGTGATGGGTCTGTAGCTTTTTATTAGTGTGTCATCTAGTCCATTCTTTAAAATAGGAATTATTATACCGTTCTTCCATGACTTGGGTATTTTGTTAGTCGTGATGCATTCGTTAATTTTTCCTAATATGAAGTCATGTGTCTCCTGTGCTAGATGCTTAAGTACCTAGCTCTTAATATTGTCTTTTCCGGGTGTCGTGTTTTTCAGTTGTGCTAATGCTTCGAGATATTCGGTCTCTGTAATGATTTCGTTATTGAGACCCGTCGTGTTTCTTGAAAATTCGTCATGCCATTTGTTCACCGGTTCCCAGTTGTCGGTGTTAAAGTTTGTATTTGTTGATCTTTTGGAGGCCCTCTGAAAGTGGCCGGCGAAGGCGTCCGCTTTGTCTTTGTCCGAGTATCGTTGTGTTCCCTGCTCATTGATAATATCTATCGGATTTGTTTTTTTGTATTTAGATATTTTTTTTATTTTCCGCCAATATGTTCTTCCTTTGTCTTTTTCGATTTCTTGGCATATTTCAATCCATGTAAAAAAGCAATATTTTTATTGAAAATACGTATTTTTAAGATGTTTGCGTCGAATCGGTTGGTTTATTGCAGAAAGTATCGAGAATTATTTCGAAGTTATTGAACTTCCTTAGAATTGGAATGGAATTCTTTACCGAAATGTTGAGTATTTTGAGAAGTGAATTATAGTTGAGAACCGTTTTTTATGGTTCTTTTGAAAAAACAGTTTTGTTCAGGGCTTAATGAAGAATAAACGAATTAAACATCGAACTATCATCCGTTTTTCAAAGCTTCTGTGGAACGATATGTCGAAGATGTGGTAGGTCAGATTTTTTATGATAAAGCTATAATAACAGAACTATCAATTATCAAAAATTTAGTTTCTCCTCGCTCCTCCTCGATTCTTGAAATGTCCACTCTGGCCTAAAACTTTTCATATCCTTCCAAACGTCCGACTTCCAATAAATCGTTTGGAAAGCTTGCAATCGTTTCCAATGTATCTCCGCGTAATATAAAAATTGCTAGGGCTAAGAAAGGCATAAAGGGCCCCAATAAGAATAAACTGGAAGTCTCATATAATATTGAAAGGAATTCAATTTTCCACATCCAAAATCAGAGCGGTACGCACGAAAACATGACTGAATTCAATTCACTGTGAATATGTGATATCGACTAGATCTCATCGAGATTTCTGCTGTACGAGACAAAAATCGAATAGAATAAAGAGTAGTTAGAGCTTGTTGAACTTAGAGTTCATTAGGAGTATTTGTGCATTTTTAGGCTCTGATTGATGTTCTGCAGTGAAAACTATGACAAAGCTGCACTACATTCTTCCACAGGCAGTAAAATTGTGTTTAAATCCGTTCTGAGATGTTCTAAAATTTTTTTCACCGCTCACTTAACTTTTGTGTTTCACTCCTTTAAACGAATGTTCAGCTAAGTTTTATCCAGGGCTTCGAAAGAGCTCCTATCAAAATTACAAATTCATCTAAATGTTCGATAACGTAGCATTATTGCTGCCACTCGTACAAGCGAATTTTTTCTATAGAAAAACTTGTTATTGATCATCCCTTTCACACATGAGCGATTGTTTTTCCGTCAGAAATCAAACCGATCATTACTCTCAGCAACCTTCGAGAGCTGGTCATCGTTCTTTGGCATTGTTGATTAAAAACCGACTTCGGAGACCAAAAAAAATAACATCAATCCCGTTTTCCGTTCCTTAGGCCTGACAAATGAGCTGCCTAGGGCCGTAACTAAATTCAGGAAGCGCCTTTATTAAATAAATAAATCTTCTGTCTCTATTTTCGTTATTAGGACGCCTCTTAAATTTTACGACTCGATAAATCCGGGAACAGAGTTTTCTGACCCGTGTTGGATCAAATCTATGTTAGATGCCAAAGGAAGTTTATTTGTTTATTATTGCTTATACGTGAGTAATTGAGCGAAGCATTTACACATGCTCTGAAGTCCTTTATTCTAGAACACGGAAGTAAATTATCGATTCTATCATTGTGTTCCTGAAACCAATTAAATTACCTTTAACTGAAACAAATCGAACAACTATGCGTATAAAAGTTTCTAAATGCTTTTAGGCAAAAGTTTAAAGTTCCAGCAACTTTGAAATAAATACAATTCCTTTTAATGGATCAACGATAATTCACCTGCTAAGAGAACAAACTACTACAATTAGATTACTGTTAAAGGCAGTTCAAAGTTCCCTATAAAGCATTAAAAGTAAGCTTGTTTACGAACTTCCACTGGGAAAGGTTGAGGGAAGTGTGTTAACTCATTGTTATTGTTTTGACACGGTTGGGAATCTAATTTGAGGTTCATTCACTTAGCGAGTCAAAAAACAGGCACTTGTATCCGCTTCACTTAGATAACATGTGATGCAGAGAAGATCTGGAAAAGTGATCAGTTAAACTTCCTGCGAGCGCTCCTAATGAGTGCTTGCAAGCAGAGTTTCTTAATTTCCAGCAATTTTGCTAATGGCGTGAAACTTCCTATGTGCCGGCTTTTCCGATGGGGTAATCCAGATGGGCGCTAAACTATTCCACTTCTTTAGCAGTCTTGGAAGTTGGACTTTACGAGAAAAACGTTTTGGAACTTGGAAATTTGCGTTAAATGAATTGATACATTTTTGTTTAAGATATTTTGATTAAGCAGAAAACAGTTTGTTTTTAATATGTTCTTTTATTTCTGCGTAAAATGCAATAGGTAGTGACACCATATTAACTAGACCCCGATTTTCATAAACTCAACCTGAGCTTTTATTTAATGGCAAGTGGCCTCATTAAAGTGCTGTTGTCTTGAACCATCCGCCGTTATATTTTATTAGGAAAAACAAGAGCTTCTAGAAACAAGGCAATTTTGGAGGTAAATCAAGAGCTAACTAGTCGAAAAATGCTTAAACGGAGCCCTGTTTGAAAAACTAAAATGGTTTGTTAAAAACGCTTTTTATAGACCGTTTTTCTGACAGTTTTCTAAACAAAATTATACGCAATATTTTGCTTGGTTTCTACAGAAACAGTCTACCTCTCTTGTGAACAGATTTTTTGAATTTTTTTCTACAGTATTTTTACAATTTTCAAATAAAGTCATGGTTTTCCTCAATCGAAGCCATCGATAATGAAAGATCAATAGCGCCATTAGGTCTAAGGCAGCAGAATAGGCAGCTTAACTTATAATTGGGACATTACAAAGTCCACAGAAATGATGAGTTTTGTGCTTTTTATTTGCAGAAAATTTTCGATACATTGCCCTTTTTAATGACGAGAAGTTTGTTATGGCTTTATAGATTTTTTAAGCAGATTCTGGAAAGTTCTCGAAATTTTGATTTGATCGAAATTGAATTTTTTTTTGTTATTGGTGTACTGGTTACTTCGACTTCCAAGTTGCTAAAGTTGAACGCTACACGGCCATATTTGCCCTAACTTTTAAATTGGACAAAATATGATTGCTGCTAGCTGTTTAATTTCGTCTGTTTGAAGCGGTTTTTAGTTAGATCTTTTCCCTGCCAGTGTGCATTTTCGCAAAAATTTATTGATCGAGATAAAGTTCCTGCAGGATGGAAACTAAATTAAAAATTTCTGCAAGTTCGGCATGCTCCCAGATGAACCAAAAAACAGTTTTTTTATTCTACAATTTTGTCACACCAAATACATAAATATCCGTTGTTTACAGGGTGATCTCAAAATATCAACTCTCTGGTTAAACACTGATCATTTTTTTCTCTTTAGCCGATTCTTAAAATTTAAAACTTATGTTAAAGTTTCATAGCTGATTTAAGATAAAAATTCAGCAGACAGTGTTATATTAAAAGTGGCCCTATTCAGAATTGCTCCCTCACCTTCTGGCTTTAAATTAAGCAAAATAAAAAATCAGTTTAATTTCAATTAAAGGGTGTTTACCGTAAAACAAGCTGCTAATTCAGCCACCATCAAGCTAACCATAAAATTTTAGCTGCAATATGAGCTCTAGATTAGGCCGTTGAGACCAGGAGCAAAAATGTTAACACTGCAAGACTTAAAAATGAACTTTTTGAGATTATGTTGTGAATGAAAATGCTAATCTAAAAACTCAAAACCCTTTTCATAAATCAGATATACCTTCATGTCTCTGCAGGAGAAAGTGAAAAACCTTTGGTTTCTTTCAACTGAGTGCATATGAAACTTGCGCAAATTTTGCATTGTTTCATTCTTCACCCTGTATCACTTTATCTGCAATATTCAATTTTGGCTAAACCACTGATTAACAGAAGAAGAATCGCACTAGATCAAGCTGCAAACAGAAATCATATCGATTTTAGCAATCAAAAGTTATCTTATTCTGAAATTTGGGCAAATTTGGTCGGTTATTGTTTCTTTTTTTTGAGCAGTTTAGTTCGGAGAAGAAGAAATTAGAAGAGTCCGACTAAGTGAAGAACCGAATTAATCAAACTAATGCCTGGAAAATAAGTTACCATATTTTCCAGTGAAATTGAACGAGAAACAAATCAAACAACGTAAAGTGAAGATGAACAAATTTCGCATTTTGTTAAACAGTTTTGGTTTGTGAAAAATCGGAGTTCACCATTAAACAACCCTAAAACATACCCTTAATTTATCAACTTTTTTTCGTTCAAAACACTCTAGAGAGCAATAAATCCATCAAGAAGAAAATAATTCAATTCATATGTATTCTCCATTTCGTATTCAGTTGGTTTCATTAGGGAACGGTAATTTCGGTATGGAAATTTATGGAAATATGCATACGATTTACTTTGTTTCGTTTTTTTGCAAACGTGAAAAAGTGGATCGAGCGCAACTCTTAAAGAGTTTCGAAGTGAAATTGCCTTTTCGGCGAATCGATGTTAATTTTGAAAGCATTTGCCCATTGAATATGCTCGATTTTTGACGAAAAAACTCACTGAAACTTCTGACCGTTATCGCCAGTATTTTCCTCAGTTCATCAAAATATTTTGCTATAAAAAATTGATGCAAAGTGGTTGAAAAATTGTGCCTAGTTAAGGCAGTAACAGTTACAATAAGTAATTGCCTTTGGTCTAAATTCTAAATGAAATAAAGGAATATTGATCAAAGTTTCTCACTAATGAAAAGCAGGGCTGTAGTTGTAGAAGCAATTTTTCTTTAGCCAAGTATGTTTGTATACGCCCCTAGAGTTGCACGGTAATAAGCACGCACACATTTTTTAATAAAAAAAGTGTTAACCTTTATTAACTAGACACGTTTTGCGGCAGCGGAATTGAATGTTTGAGTTCCGGAAAAATCGTTTGCAAACATTGCCCGGCACGATAAATCGAGCGTTGAGACTGAAACGTCCCAGTAGATTTTCCATGCTCGAACTTCCGGCTTTCATCGGAATTAGGCCCTGAAGAATTCCCCCGGCTGCCAACGGCCATTGAATTACCGGCTCATTTTTGCCTTGTTGTTTCGCGATATTAACACTGAGGTGTCATTTAAGTGACTGAAATTGAGTTTGCAACATTATTGACTTCCACCGGATATTTGGAAGCCGATCCGATTTTTGCGACCGGCCGGCACACAAAAGCCTGATTAATATTAAGCGGAAATTGGATCGGGAATGAGCTGCTTTGAGACCGTCCAAATTAATTGTTTGACTAGTCTCAATCTCAATTTAGATCACCCTAAAAAAATCTTCAATCGAACCTAGGTGTTGTGCGAATAGTCTACTGATGTTCAATCTTTGGAATTTTGCGGATCTAATCACTTTCAACAATAGTATTGCATGCTATTTTTAGTGAACTTTTTTCATTTTGTTGGGCGAAGTATCCGAGATATTTTCAAGAAAATTGTTGCTGCAGATAAAATGTCCGGCAGGTCAAGAGGTATAGGTGAAAATTTTTGAGCGCGTCAGATGAAAGGTTTGGGGGAAAATGTGAAAAATTTTGTTCCCAAAAATACCCCAATTATCTTCAAAACGGAAACAATTGGACAATGTTGGAGTACGGCACGGGATAGAAAGGGCAAATGGCATAAAAAAGTTAGTATTCACTTCATTTACAAGCCGGAGAAAGACGGTTTTCTGAAATCCGGATGAATTTTGAGGAAAAACTTCGAAAACTGGCCAAAATATTTCGACTAAACTTTCGACAAAAACGTTCGACCGGGAAAGACAATATTAAAAGCAAGGTACGCTGTGCATCTAGCACAGGAGACACACGACTTCATATTAGGAAAACTTAACGAATGCATCACGACTAACAAAATACCCAAGTCATGGAAGAACGGTATAATAATTCCTATTTTAAAGAATGGACCAGATGACACACTAAGAAAAAACTACAGACCCATCACGCTACTCCCGGGGGTGAGCAAACTGTTTGCACACATAATTAAAAAGATTACATAATTTAGTAGGACATCATATTCCAAAATACCAGTTTGGCTTCAAGACTAAAAACTCAACTATACATCCACTTTTTGTTCTTATTAATAACATACAAACCACACACCTGACCGGAGGAAAAACTGCGAGCCTGTTTTTAGACATAAATAAGGCCTTTGACAGTGTGTGGATGGAGGGCTTACTGTACAAACTACATAAACTTGGCACTCCAAACTACTTAATACATATTATTAAACAACTACTCGAAGACAGACAACTGGAGGTACGAATCAACGACGACTACTCTATCCCCTTTTCACCTGAGCAAAGCTTACCTCAGGGTTCACCCCTCTCACCCCTGCTTTACAACATATATTGCCATGACATATACAACCACAACAGACAAGACAAAGAAGGTATAGACCAAAACGCTTGCCTGGTGCAATACGCTGACGACACTACCCTTATCGCGCATGACAGAACGACCGCCAGAGCAGTGGACAAACTCCAGACACTAACAGACACAATAACATCATGGTTCTACAAATGGAGGCACACACCAAATTCATCAAAAAACCGACTGCTCCTCTCAAACCAACGAATTAAACCAGACTCTCCAAACATCACCACGGACGGTCAAATAATCAAACCCACCGACAATGTCAAATACCAAGGAATAACAATGGACAATAAACTAAAATTCACAAAACACGTACAAAACGTCAGAACAGATCTAACCAAGAGAGCAAAACACTTCCGCACACTTACTTACAAAAACAAGGGTATCAGCACCAAGACAGCAACTATCATATATAAAGCAATCTGCAGAGCTCTAATTGACTACGCTCATGTTTTATTCGCCAACGCTACTGACAAAACTAAACGGCATTTACAGACAACAGAACAGATAGCACTGAGACTGATAACGAAGATCCGACACCCAGCAAACCCATTACACAATCCACCAAACCGACTACTCTACGAACGCAGAAACTTGACAAGGATCTCGGAAAGACTAATCGTCTTGCAATCAAGATGGAAACACAACCCTCACAATCTCACCTTCCTGGACCCCCCCGCGCTTCCTCTTCCCAACCTCAACCCTATTGGAGCATCTCCAGACATAAATCATGTACATGTTTGTTAACTGCATTATATACATTAGTTTTTAGTTTTCCATATAAATGTTATTTTAACTTACCCAGACGGCAGAAAGACCGATAGGTCGATAGCCTTTTATTACTACTAAAGATGTTTACTACTACTACTACTACTATTTCGATTAGACGAATTCTCAGCAAATTTTCTCTTGGAAAGGCTTGGAAACCAACCCATATCGCTGAAAAAGTAATGTACATTTTCGAAAACTAGTGATCAATGGGCTTCAATGGTTCTTCAAAATTGATGTTAAATTGATTTCTCCCAAACAAAGCATAATAGGAAAAATGTTGGTCCACATAAAACGTCCCACAGGTCAAGCAGAATATTCTGGAATTTTTGTTATTGCGTTTATTGGATGGTTTGGGGAAAAATGTGAAAACGTTGTCTGCTCAAATCTGAGTTATTTCTCAAAATAAAACGAATTGAAAATTTCTAAGCACGGCGCTGAATAGAAGTGGCTAAATGGCATAAAAAGTTAGTATTCACTTTTCCCCTGAAGTGCTCCATAAGCCGGACCAAGGACTGTTTTTTCAGATCAGGAGGAATTTTGAGGAAAAACGTTGAAAATTGGCCAGAAATCTTTTGACGACGAATTTTGAGCAAATTTTCTTGTGGCAAGGCTTGGAAGATGCAAGTCAACACAAATCGCTGAAACAGTGGTATAAACTTTCGAAAATCAGTCTTCAATGGGCTTTAGTGTTCCTCAAAATTGATAAAAAAAAATTGCTCCCAAACGAAGCCTGCCAGCAAAAATGTCCACGAATTAAGCAGAATATTCTGGGAATTTTTTTAATGCGTTAGGTGGGTGATTTGGGGGAAAATGTGAAAAACCTCTGTGTCTCTTAAAACCTCAGTTATCTCTCAAAATTAATTCAATACAAAATTTCTACGCACGGCTCTGGATAGAGGAGACAAAACTGCATAAAAAAGTTAGAATTTAATTTTACACTAAAGTCCTTCATAAGCCGGCCAAAGACGGTTTTTTGAGATCCGGACGAATTTTGAGTAAAAACGTCTAAAATTGACCAAAATGTTTTGACTAGACGAATTTTGAACACATTTTCTCTTTCCAAGGCTTGGAAGATGCGAAAAAACACATATCGCTGAAAAAATGGTATACATTGTTTAAAACCAGTCCTCAATGGGCTTTAGTGTTCTTAAGAATTGATATTAACTTGTTTTCTAACAAGCGAAGCCTGCTATCAAAATGTTACTTAAGAAAAAACGTCCGACATTAAAAAAAATTCGCAGAATATACTGCTTGCCCAGTATATTTTCGGATTTTTCTTAATGCATTAGATGGATGGTTTGGGAAAAAATGTGAAAAACTTGTGCCTGTCTGCTAAAACCTCTGTTATTTCTCAAAATAAAACCAACAGAAACTTTCTGAGCACGGCTCTAGATAGAGGGAACAAAATTGCATAAAAAAGTTACTGTTCAATTTTTGCCTAAAGGCCTCAATAAGCCGTCTACTGACAGTTCTTTGATTACCGAAGAAGAGAGAGAAGAGAACCAAGAAGAGAGAGAAGAGAACCGTCGAAGTTTACAAGAGTATTTTCGAAAATTGGTAATTTTTTGACTAGCCTAATTTTGAGCAAACTTTCTTATGGCAGGTGAAGATCGAAAACATTTGGTATCACCAAAAAATAATAGAAAAAATGTCGAAACTCGGCTATCATCAGGCTTTAGTGTTACTCAAAATTTACTTTTTCTTTCCTTTTTCCCAAAGGAAGACTCTTAGCGAAAAATGTTGTTCTAGATAAAACGTCAGGAAGGTCGTACAGATTTTTAAACGCGTTAAATTGATAATAACGGAGAAAATGTGAAAAAGGTTGTTTTCAAAAGACTCCAATTATATCCAAAACTGAACCTAAGGATTATTTCTCTGAGCACGGTACTGGATAAACGAGATCAAAGTGCACAAAAAGTTGATACTGATTTTTCCTCTCAAGTCCTCAATAACCGGAAAATTTTCAAAAAAATCGGCTATTTTTTGACTAACGCACTACCAACCGGTTCAAGAACTCTTCACCAGATATCTCACACTGGTGGAACAATCAAATAGGATCCTACTCCAAATGTGAACCCTTATATCAAGCATCTGGTTCTCATCTAATATCTGAAACATAGAATTCATATACGAAGTATCTCTAGTACTTCGGTGGTACACCCTGTATATTTAAATTTATTTCCAGTATTAATATAAAACTGAAATAAAAATTAGGCCTTTTAATTGTTATTTCCAGTAAATATCCTGCCTAAAATCACAAATATCACGTTTCAATAATATAAGAATACAAATTTCAAAAATTTGAAAATAGAATTTTGAAGCTTATACCAAACATACAACGTTTATGGGTAATGGTGTAGATTAGGAAAAACGCACGTAATAATAAATTATTGGGTACAATCCAATCGATTGAATAAGTAAATTACTGCATAAAACAGATAGATTGTCGAATGCAAAACGAAACCGTTCTCCTTTTGGTTTTTCAAAGTCATGTTTGAAGTCATATTTGAACCGCCAAGTAATGTTTGAAAATATTATTTATTGTTGTTGATTTTGTAGTGCATTTTATATGCTCAAACGATCATTTAAGGCTATTTTCAGGTTCAACCAACAGTTTTGACTGGTTCTTACTACCTCCACTGTTTGTTGCAAGCTTTTAATTTTCAAACCCAGACGAATTGCTGATGATTGGCAAAAGACACCGATTCTAAATAGCAAATCAAAACAGAAAAGCAGACAGTAATGGCCACAGATATATCAAAAGGAGGAATTAACATAAATGAATAAAAATGAGCATGTAAGCGTAAGCAAATATTATTTCCTCGAATAAAACCGCAGGGAACGAGTGATGACATTTTAATGGGTTGCTCAAGTGTAAACTTCTGTGCAATACATCAGCAAATTTTGCAAAACAGATATATAAATCTACAAAAATTTGCTTCGGTTCATTTTTAATCAGTTTTCGCGTATGGGTTTGCCTTGATATATTCAGATATTGCCATTATGGCCCATATTTATTAACAGCGCTAATATACATGAAATATAGGGCCTTACGGAGGGAGAAAGTAAAAGGCTCTTTATGGCTTTAATACAAGATAAATCTTAAAATGGGCCCATAAATCAGGTATTGAGGCCCCTTTATTGACGCACATTTCGAAAATATATTTTATATTGGCGCTTTTTTTTATTAAAATGTATGGTTTTATGCGGAAAACGATATTTTCCCTGGCATAGAGCTGGCTTTGTTCTAAGCAGGAGAAATGGTGGGCTTTCGTTATTAGCGGTGGGATTTGCGGATTTGGCATGCATACAGTTTTAACAACAAATATTTAAACCCTGATTAGGGTTAAATCCGCGCTTAAAATTTATCAGCAATATTTCCAAACTTTCTTCATAAAGCTGTGCAGTTCGTGTTTGCAAACTCGTTAAATCCCTCAGAATCAGCCACGGACCTTACTACAGGCACAGTAAATAAATTCATGTAAGTAGCAATAAAAGTATTGGTGGCCCCCACATAAAGTTCCTTCCGGGGTTTAGTTGAAATCGAATATTAAAGGATCTTTATACCGATAGTAAAACACAGACACAGATTTCTTTCGCAAGGTTTACGCAGTTACAAGGGTCAGATGGTCCAGTTTGGGCTCGAATTACTACCGGCAAAGGTCAACATATTTCCGTTTCCATCAAAGGATCGCAGAAAGGATAAGTAAATGAGGGATATGTCTCTCTAGACATTCGTTTCAGTCTATATTTTCCGTCGGATACAAATGAGCCAATTTAACTTGTAAGCTCAAAAATAACTGGACATGTGGAGGAATGCTCCCTCGATTAATCGTGGCCCTTGAAGCCTCTGGGATTAGATCAGTCCGTTACTGTTCATTTAGGCAATTTTTTTCGATGCCACCTTGTCCCTTTCAGACTCATTTCTAGAATTCACACGCAGATTGGGGTCGGGTGTTTTTCTGTTTGCCCTTTCCAAATCAGTTAATGTGACGAAGAGTTTATATGCAGATGATTTTCACAATGGGACATTATTCTGGACTTAATTAGGTTTACTTGTTCCATTGAAATAACTTTTTAATGATGGGACAATTTATTTGGTTTTTTTCTCCGCTTGTGCTGGAGTTGAGGAAAAAGTCGAATACACTCGAATCGAGGGCAAATCGACAAAACTAACTTTGGACTCGCTTATAAAATTCCCTAGAGGTTCCTGTTTCAAAGGCCTTTGTGGTGCTTTTAACACTTTCTTCACATCTTTTCCCTTCAGAGCCCTGACTCGTTTTCTTCCATCTTGTGACTCTGCGGAAGTCGTTGAAATGCTGCTTGCCGCTTCCGATGAAACCACTTCAGATGATATGCTGTTTGCTTGACTCGATTCCAACGGGGAATCAACAAGACAGACTTTTTCTGTTAGGGAATATCTGCTGGATTTGGGGCTGAATCTCACTTTGCTTGGATATGGGGTTGCAATCGCTGAAGGAACCTGTTGGGGAGCTTTACAGCTTTCAGTCGGCCATAAAAAACACATTTCCTACTTTTTTGTTGGCTTCTGAAGGCAACCCCACGCAGACACACACATGACCCAAGCACATGCAGCATTTGGAGTCTTCATCAATTGTGGAGGTTTCCTTAGGGCTACTGGTTTTGGTGCTGAAAGTCCCACTGGTGAAAACAATGTCCTCTTCCACTTCCTGCACGTTATCTTAAGTTCCATGCATCATTTCACATTGATAATTTTACTTTAAAGCCAATCGGTCTGGTGGGCACAGCATTACAAGCCCATGTATCCTTTGGAGATGGTTGAAGAGGCTGATCCGGAACCCATTCTGGTCGGGTGATGTCTGGAATTTCTGGATGGTAGTAAAAATTGAACGACAGAAACTTTACTAGGGCATCATAGGCGCATTGAACCACAAACTTAACGGTTTGCTTCTTCAGGTAGCTTTTGTAGCATTCTTCCATCACTCGGTCCATCAACTCTTCTCTAATGGCGAGAACATTGCTGTAGATTTCTTCATCATCGTTGATAATATCCAAAGCAGCTTCATCAGTTAGGGCATAGACTTTCTTCAAAGTTGCTTCTCTATGATGGATGTGTCGCATTTTGTCAAATTTTCCTTGCCAAGTATAGCGTCTGGTATCTACATTGATTGTTTGAGTGTTCAGTGACAAAATGTTCAAAAAAGCAAAGAAAATCTCCTAAAATGGTCTTCTGAATGTGCGATTACATAGAGGTACTTACCTAGAATGTTAAATGGAAAATAAATTGCTTCTGATTATATTACAGCCAGTTAAGATTAACGAAATTAAATCCCTGCTCATTAAAGCGGCAAAATAGCGAAAAGGGTTGACGAATTGAATAAGATAAAATATCCGAGAGGAGGCACAATATCCCTGAAAGAGAAGCGTTGAGGGTAGGATTGCAGTGGATTTCGTTAGATAATGTATATTAGTTGAATTAGGCGTGTTAAACGATATTTTATATGGGGGATTACAGGCACTGAGCCTGAAAAGGGGCCTGTAATATTACTTGAGGAACATTGAGTTCAATTGATTCATGATGGAAGTGAATTTGGGTAAAGGGAAAGGTTTTTTTAATTTAATTAAAACCGAATTATGGAGAAGTGTTGAATTGAAGCAGTCAAGATTACATCATGATACATTACATTATCAATTTCATTTTACATGTACTTTTCTTCCAGTGCCTATCCGTTCCGGAGGTTCGCTATCAGCATGGCTATTCTTACCTTGTTGATGGCGATCGGGAAAAGTTCTGTTGATGATTCGTCAAATCACGTTCTAAGATTTTCCAAGATTGCTTTCTTGTCAAAAGGAGCGTCTATTGATTCATCCTATTGGTAGAATCTAAGCTTAAATATCAAAATCGATCGCTTAAAATAAGGTTTATTTATATTCTTCTTCTTCTTGGTCTCAGTCTTTCTTTTCATTCATTCTTCTCCAAACTTGCTCGTTCGCAACTTTATCGATCTGGAAGTTCCCCAGTTAACGCTTATTTCTTCACACCTCAAAGACCTCTTATCCCGTAACTTTCAAAACCATACACTTAAACTAGAAACATATAGTACATATTCATTAATATTAAGCCTTAAATTATTTTACGTTTTCGAATAGATCAAGGAAATCATTCAAAATTAGGGATAAGGAAACGATTAGCACACAACAAGCACAACACAAAACACATGTACATTACACACTGGCATCAAAAGAGAAAACGGTAAGAGATTGAAAATTGTTAAAGATATGTGTGCAATTTTGTGCTCAAAGATAGAAAATAGAAGGTACTGGAAAACAAGCCCAGATACTCAAAATTGGATCCACCAGAAACCAAATCTAGTTCGCCTAACTGAATAAATAGAATAAAACGACAAAAAAGATGCCATAAAGACGATGGAGCTGTCGAAACATTATTTTTGTAAGACACTTAAAAGTAATTATAAATTCTCCAAACAAACAATGGTACAGAAAAAAAAGGAAATACGGGCGGCATGCGCAAGATGGCGAAACAGCCAAATAGTAGAGAAACGGAGTAATAATATTCAAAGAAGAAAAAGAGTAGGCACAAAAAGTATACACCTAAAACGAAACTTTTGGAAGGTCTATTTTCCACATGGCGAATGATGTATACGGAGCACCAAAGAAAATTACGGATAACAAGTAAACCTACTTCAGAAAATAATTTGCGCAAATGTCCCCGAAGACGAAGACAAAGAGAAAATGATTAAGAAGATGAAGCAGTCAAAGAACCATATGACATACCAAATAGAATGACGATAACAGATAACAATAGGAGGAGAAAAATAACAAATAACGAAACTGCTTGCAAAACAACATCATGGAAATATATAAAATAGTAAAAACAAGTAACCCCAGAAAATACTAAAGCGTAGTAAACTAAAAAACCATTTTGGTCAACGCCAAGAACGTATGCAAATAATTTTTCATTTTTTTCAAAACGTTTTCCTAGAAAAATTCACACCACCTGCACTTTGGTTGTGCTGCAAACACACAGTGTACAGTACAGTGTAAGCTCTCAAGCAAACCACCTCTGAAGATGCAAACCACTCGTGCTTGCGAAACGTCAGGAAGAAATTATATTTTACGACGGCCTTAAAAACTCGAGAAACTCACCAGTTTCATCTTCAAGAAATGTTATAACAACTTTAAAATTAAACGTTTCTTGTGCAGAATGAATTATTTCAAACGAGCAAAGCATTAACAGCGACCTGAAACTTAAAAATTCAAAAGCTATCAAATCGTAATAAAGCATGATTTGACACGCACGTTTCTTCACATTATGCTGATTCCCCATAGTTTACAAATTGCCTGGAAAAACGTAGTCGTTGGAGAAAGTTTTTGAGCAAACTCTCCTTTGGCCAGACCCCTGGGAGGAACAGACGCAACCTAACCGCTGGAATTGCTTATAAAGCGATATGAAACTTTCGACGTGTCTTTTTTTTTGGTTGAAAACTTTTTGGCCATAAATTGTTCGAAAATTATGTTCGAGATCAGGTGACACGGTCTGCTTGCGAACGAAATTTCGAACTGATTATGTAGGAGGCTGTTGCCCTTTTGAGTAGGCGGAAGTGTTAAGGGCCACTTAGTTTACAATTTAGTCGAGTTAGAAGGTCGAAATATAAATAAAAGGAATTATCAGCGTCGCTTTGTACTGAACCTGGCGTTTGATATCAATTTAAATTAAGAAAATCGAGTAATTTTAAACATCTAAAACATGACAAGCCAAGCATTTCAGGGTCGAGTAATGCGACATGGGATTTGCGGCATTTTGTTTAAAGTATCTCGGGTATAAATTCCAGATAAAATTATGCAAAAGCCCAGGTGGTCTTATGCGATAACTGCACGATGCAGAATGCGTTTTAAAATTGTGTTTTCGTTGCAACTGTATAGTGGAGAAAAATGAACCACCTGCCTAGTATTACCTACCCAAGATGGATTTCGTGTTCCTGAAGATTGATCGCAAGAGAACAGAGCCCGGAAATTGTCCGGTATACGAACAATTGCAGGATAAACTTAAAATAGTTTTGCTGAAGGCTCAAGGAAAAACATTTGTCCTTTTTCATGGCTTTTTTCCATAATATTGCCAAATTCGCCAATTCTTTATGCTCTTTTCTGATATTTCTGCCGAAACGAAATGCTAAGAACAAAGTGAGCATTTCAATTAAAATTTTCTTTAATCTATTTTTATTTGCTAGCACAAGATTATTTCGTCTTTGTTTTACTGCACATTTTACGAGCGCCAAACTTATAAAACTTCTTACATAAATAATAAATTCCGAAGTGCTGTTTCCGCTGACTTTGAAACTGTTTTCTGCCGCTCGAACTCCGGATCTAGCGGCTTCAGACACTTAAATATTGCATTGGACACTGGAGATGTGTCTCTTTTGCTGCAATAAAATTTTTATGGGCTATTGTTAATGTACAAACGGTTTAACATTCAGGTACATACTTGCGAAAGGAAACTCGCTAGAGGGCTATATGCATGCGAACATCTAAATTAGTTTTGGGCCAACAATAACACTTATGTATACGCAGTTTGAAGCAAAATGTGATTAAACCCGAAAATCACGACATTATATTAAACCACATGAAGAACTGTTTGTTCTCAACATTTCACTTGTTGGGAAACTATGTTTCCAAATTTCTCCAGCTGCTGAATCAAACTTGGTCAATTTGGGTATAATTATAAGGAGAATCTAAAGACGTTTCAAAGACGAAATTTTCCATTTTTCTTTTAAGATTTCATACCATTTAGGAACGATGCTGTGAAGGGAGATATACGTTCATAATGTGTCCTCCTCGAATATAAAATTTACGTTTCTATTTGTAAATACCCAAAAATCGCTCTGTTTTGTTTCCGTTTTCGTCAACTTTTAGGTCAAGTATTAAATTAGATTGAAGAATTGATCAATAATGGAAAGCATATTTGACTTCTTCTTCAAGTGCCATATCAGGTCCCCCTGACGTTGGCAACCACTTAGGCGAGTCCTTCTCGATTCTGAGCCAATCGGAATAGTTCCTCTGCAGTATACCGGTGCATTCACGGAATTTCCTCAACCATGAATTTTTGTGTCCTTCCACTTTTCCCATCATGATCAGTTGTAGGATTCTGTATCGCTCTCCTCTGAAGACATGTCCAAGATCGAGGTGAAGACATCTCGAACACTTCCACCCGATTAACTGTAGCGGCCTTAATTGTCCAGATCTCTGCCCCGTACAGCAACACTTACTTTAGGTTCAGGTTATCATTGTAGAATAGTGTTTCATTTTTTGGAATGTTGTTCGGGCTCTCTCTATTCTACACCTCATTTCTCTATCTGGATCTAGATGTTCGGTGATATAACATCCAAGGTACTTAAACTGGGTTACTCTGTCTATATTTTTCGTATCAATTTGTAGTGCAGCATCAGGATGTAGTTGACGACTGAAGAGAATTTTGTCTTGTTTATATTTTTGTTGAGCCCCATTTCTTGTCCTTCTGCGTTTACACAGTCTAGCAGATTTTGCAGGTCCTCTAGTTTGTCGCTAAGAATGACAGTGTCGTCGGCATATCGTATCGTATTTATATATTCTCCATTGATTTGTACTCCCATTTCTTGTTCTTGAGTAGCCCGTTTAAAGATTTTATCTGAATAGTCGTTTTCCGTTCCGTTTAGTCGTATTGTTGCGTTCTGTCTCCAGTATAAATTTTTGACACTTCTAACGTCCCTGCTGTCCACCTCCATGTTCCTTAAGATGTCTATAAGCTTTCGGTGTTGTACTCTGTCGAAGGCCTTCTCGTATGTTCAGAGCAAACAGTGCTTCTCTAAAAAAAAACTGGTGAGCTTTTCAGGTTTTTAGGCAGTCGTAAAACCACTCAAACGGCCTTTCTGCCTTTCATTCCAGAGTAACGGACAGAATTGGGAAGATCCTAGGGCAGCATAACGTAACAACGATCTACAAGCCCACGACAAAGATCCAGGAATATCTAAGGTCGGTTAAGGACAGAAGACCTTCCCTCGCCACTGCAGGTATCTATCGAATCTCATGCTCCGGTGGAAGCAGCTACATAGGAAGAGTCAAGAATTCGAAGTTTTCCTCTTTGAACATTTGTAACAGCTCGGTTGGGATGTCATCAGGTCCGGTGGTTTTTTTGGTTTTTGCAGATTTAACTGCAAATAGAATCTCACACTTGAGAATTTCTGGTCCTCCGTCTATGTTAGCGCAGTAATCGAAGTATAATTGAAACAGCTCATTTATGTATTTGAAACATGTTCCAAGGATTTCCCTTTCATCTAGGATGTTTTTGCCATCCGTATCTACTAGCATATCGGTGGTGTTTTTATTGTATAAACCTGCTACTTCTCTGACCTTTTGATACAAGTTGAAAGTGTCATGTTTATTCTCCAGGTCTTCCGTTTCTTTACACTTTTCTTTCATCCAGTTCTCTTTGTCGATTCGAATACTTATTTGACTGCATTTATTAAACTTCAACGCCCATTTAAATGGTATTTTTCCATTCGTGCATGAACAACAATCGAATTTACTTCTTTTATTAGCGTAGGTAAATATGAAATTATTTCTGTTATTTATTAATTGGTTGGCCTTTTCACTAAACTTAATTGCTCTGCCAATAAAGTTATTTATTTATTTGATCCATTGCTTCGAGCTCTTCAATGTAGGGCAGAATTTAATAAATGGATTTTGTAAACTTGTTATATTTTTTCATCAAATTATTCCATATGAATTCAATGGAATAACAAACGTTGTTACATTTCCATTAAAAAGGCCCGAAAGTTGTTTTGAGGAGAAATGAAAAAACGATTAAACAAGCAAACTTTTAACAGCGTCCGATTTATGTCTTTATGATGTCAATAAAACAGAATTATTTCAACAGAATTCCTAATAATCCGGGTATTCTGAACTTTGCTCGGTTGATTTTCAATTAGGACTGAACTGAGTTAATTCAACAATTAGACTAAACCCGTGATATTTACAGTAGACTTTCGAAAGACGTAATGTTTGAAACAACCTCGTTGCGATTTATTGCGTTTATAATGCCAATCCTTTAATAAGTGCTTTCTATTTCAATAAAAGTCGTTATGGCTCAGTAAATTCTGCATCTGATAGTGCAGTAAAATAACGAAAGTATCCTAATTTGTTTTCTAATGGTTCCCGAAATTGCTATGAGCCATTAATAACCGGTTTTATAATCACAAAATAAACAGACATGAACGTTTATATAGGAGATTCGGGATTATTTTATCATTTGGCAATTCAAACAATCAATGCCGCTATCTGTTCGACGCTTCTATTAACGAATGTTGCAAATTGGTTATTAGGAACATTAAACTTTGCCTTCAAATGTAATAAATTACCTCGGGTAACATAATGTTCCGGATAATTTGAAAAGTAAATTTTCCCCAAGTAAGTTAACTTTTCAATAACCCGAACTGACAATTAATAGCACCCTCGAAGTTTGTTAACATCACGCCGCCCGCCCCAAATGAGTTCCTTTCGATTGAGTGGACTTATTTGCGATTAAAAGGATATTCCAGCGTCACATCTTGGATTTCATTAAGTAAAGGATCTAATTGGACTCTTTGATTAATTATCTGTTGGTTCGAGGAAGTTTTGTTTTTTTCTGATAGTTTCTAAAGCAAAATACTCTGATGGTAACTTTGTAAGTGCAACTTTGAATATGCATTATTTATTGAAACCCCGATTCACATCAGCAAACTTAATTTGTAGCTGAGTTCCACTATCTAAAGGGACTTTGATTATCTTTAAATCTTTTCAAATTGAATTTAAACTCTCAGCATTACTTAGCGAAATTAGTTCGCAGGCAAGTTTGTTGCGACTGTTTTGGAATTTCAATTTTCTCAAATATGGAAAATGAAGTATCAAGCAATCGCAATTACTGAGCGCATTAGTATGATTTGTTGGGATTAAATACTTTACAGTTTGATCTGTAACTTTAGATTGAATAATTTAAATAGAACCCGCATTTTAAGATATCATGCTCAAGAGTGTAAAGAAGGTCAACAGTGTGCAAGCTTTTAAAGCATGTACTAAAACTGGCTCTTTTCATAAGCAAAACTGAGTTTTTTTGCGTTCGTTCAATTAAATAGAAACCCCAGGAAGTGAACTTAGTCATTATTATCTGATACATTCCCCTGAAGTATAGTTGCCTAGAAGTACTGTGGGGGACCCGATGGGTCCGGCGAGTAGGCCTTAAAGGCCCTTTTCGCCATTCCCTTCCATCCATTCCCACCTTAACACTCCTGATCTTCTCCACCCAGGCGTCCCGTCTCCCTGACAAAGGCAAGGATCCGTCTTCACTCCAAGTAAGTCAATTCGATGCGGTAGAGTATGGAAGCCCCAAAGAGGCGCCTCCTAGTAGACGATCAAGGATGGCAGACCCCTAATGGGTGGTATGATGTTTCCTCCACATTTCACTTCAACATTATGGATATATGGGACTGTTACCAATTCCTAGTAGGTGTAGGTGTCTGTTTAGATCACAGTGGCCTGTCATGGCCCCAACCAGAGTTCTCAGGGCCCAGCGACTCCTCGACATCAACCATTTGGATGTTGCCTTGGCGTTACGTTGGGTTCCAATCAACTCTTTGGCTTGTTTACACTCTTCCGCCTTTCTCCAAATCTCTGTGGTGCCTCTAAGGGCCCAGTCATTTAAAGTGCTTGCTACCTGCCAGTTACTTAACCCTATGTGAGGTTCGGCAATTATTAGAATCCACACCAGGTTTACTTGTTCCTGTTCTGCTACTTTATTCAGGGCATCCCAGCAATCCTGGATCAGTCTACTGCCCATCTTAACACTTGAGAGTGCCTTGAGGGCAGCCTGGCTGTCGGAGTAGATCTCGATCACTCCCTCTAGTCCTTCTGTAACTTCCCTATATGTGGCAACCTCGAGGATTGCATTTAAGTCCGCCTGAAATACTGTCGTCCAACTTCCCAGCGAAAAGGACGCTCCCCTGCCCCAGACCATCCCGTAATGGGCGCCCGTGAGCTGTCGGTGTACCAACATTGCACCCCCTTTCGGGCAGCCACTGTCCTAGTATTCCTACTTTCTTTTGTTGGGATTTCCACCTTAAATTTCCTTTCGAACCTAAGTCCGCTGTCAGGTGGGCTCACCTTTGCACCTAGGATTTGCTGTAGATATTAGCAAAACGTCGATGGTAACTACCCAAAAGATTCTCATTTTCGAAAAATGCTTTTAAAATTCAGGTAAAATACACCGTATTGGACTTGGGCAAATCTCATTCGATAAAAGTTGATAAATTTTATCGAAATCTTCGACCTAGTTCGGATACGTTCCCCCCAAACACACGAATGCCTAACAAGAAAATATAAATGTTTACCGTTGCCAGTTATGCAAAACACATTGACATAAATAAAACTGACGCCTTTGAGATCAATCCATATATTTGTATAGATTTGCCTGCGGTTTATTTCGCATGTTTCTCAGCGAATTGGAACTGGAAAATTTGCTCCTTTGGCAAAATAACACTTCTGGCTTCAATTTAAGCTTCTGGTAGATGGAAACGCAAAAACGATTGAGCTTTTCATGATTTTTTGAGCCTTTTATATTAATTTTCCAATACTTTTGCATTCTACATATTTTATTAATGTTGACAAAACTGAGTGACTAAGAATAGCAATAATTCTATATTGTAGTTTATCGCTCTCAATCCGTTTGAGTTGAAAAATGATGATGATGATTCCGTATGAAAGTTTCGTTGCGTGACTGTTAAACTGCTTTCAAATAAATGAATCCGGATTAGGATTTTCGGTTTATGTAAATAGGGCTTTGACTACTTAAAATGTACTCGGATTACCGCAACTAGACATGCGGGTAGATATTTTGTAAGACTCCTCTTTTCATTAGGGCAATTTTTATGAAAAGCAACAACCAACAGTGTTAAGCATGGTAGCAAGCAACAAGCTATGGAAATTTTACAATTTCAACTTTGAAATGAGTTATATTTTTAAGGCCGCTGCTATGATGATGACTTCCACAAAAGCTCTATTATTCTGAACATTCCTAATAAACCAACAGCTCAATTTAGTTGTAGTAAAGTACTGAATTAAATCTGATTTTATTATCCAGAATTTCATTGTGTACTGATCATCGCTTTTGGAGCCACTTCTTTAGTCCTGAAACTACCCTAGATGCCCAAACATCCGCCTTATTCTTGTGTTGAATAAATAACATTGCTGAGCTTGTTATAGTCCGAGCCAAATTCCCACCAGTCGGACCTCAGTTCTATTGAAATGTTCCGGTAAACCCTATGGCAAAGTTAAGCCGTGAATGCAAAATTTCGTGGCAGAATAGACTGGCATTAGAGCTGACGGTTTCACTCCAGCTATAGAGGATATGTTAACTATAAGCCCCCCATCTCCAGACTTGAAGTTTTCATGTAATTCTCCAGACCCAGAAGAACGCCATTCTGATACTAACAAAACGTCCGGTCATTCCAATTCTGATAAAGCTTTCATAAAAGTACTTCGATGGGAAACGCCGGTCTTGGAATTGTTGGCTTACCAGATAATCGGTTTCCCGTCTCTTCATTTTGAATCATTAGAGATTCTGGCATTGTTGATTAAAATATCCATATTTCTAAATACACTGATTGTCTCTTATCGTCTGAAAAAGCGATAAGGAAATCCTTAAAATGGAAAATTTCATGGATGTAAAGAGCATTTGGTCTCATATAAATTCCATCCCCCGCAATTCTTACTCTCAAATTGATCATAATTCCTAACATCAGTTTCGACGAAAATCGCTCTGGGTTTACAAAATTTGCTTTCCAATTAGTCAACCGCCTTTCTCCCAACTACTACAGAAACATCTGCTAACAACAGCCCGAAAAAAAAATGTAATTAAGACTCTGCTAGAGACATACATTGTCCATTGTTAATTTTTTCCTTGAAAAATTAAGTCAATTCTTGTTCCTCCTGTATTGCTTATAACTTTCGTTCGAGATTAAAGTAATTAATTTAAATGCTACTCAAAACATTTTTTATTTTATTCCATCCGCTAGCGTTATCTCATGTCGTCGCGTCATTTGGAAAGTTTTGAACATAAGAAATAAGTTAATGTTCTTTTTTAAGAGACTACAGATTGTTTACATAATCAAGGAGTTATCGGTAAGCGTTTCTAAATTTTGATTTCATCATGCGATTGCTAGTTTGAAATGAGTTTCTGTTATATTTCTAAGCCTGATCGCGAACGACGAATTCAAACAATTACCTTTCAAAGTGGTATGAAACATCCCGTTAGTTATCTACAAATCGACCACTGCTGATTATTTTTCTTGTGAACAAGAGCTTTTGTATCTGAATTTCGTTGAACTCAATGGAAAATTACTTTGCTCCTTGTAAGAAGCTGCCAAGCTCCAAATTCCCTTCTACAATTTGTAGAGATAAGAAATCTTTAGAGCTTCTCGTTTACTACCTGCATTTTGCTGAACCTAATGGAAAATTACTTTGCCCCTTCTAAGAAGCTCTCAAGCTCCAGATTCCCTTCTACAATTTGTAGAGATAAGAAATCTTTAGAGCTTCTCGTTTAGATCCTGCATTTTGCTGAACCCAATGGAAAATTACTTTGCCCCTTCTAAGAAGCCTCCAAGCTTCAAACTTCATTCTACAATATGTGGAGATAAGAAGCTTTAACAATAGACTAAGTGATCAAAACGATTGCTTGAAATTGAAAAATTGCGGAATAATTTGTCCTTTAAAGGAAAAGAAGACCCAAAAGTTTATAATTTTGGGGCTTTTTCAAAGGTCCTCAAGGTTTTTCAAAAGTTCCTCAATTTTTCAATTTCAATCAATAATTTTAAGTATCTGCTCTTAATTCTTGTAAACTGGTCATACTGTAAGATGGAATTTGGAGCTCCTATGCAAAATGTCAAGCCCGGAAATTTTTTTATCGTTTCTTATAGGGCGGGATCAGTAATTGAAGATCCATCTTTTAATGAAAAAGATCCGTTATTTGTATAAGTTCCTGCTCTTAACATGCTCCCGAAATCCAGCCAAATTTCACGCTTTTGCTAAAGTTCAAAGCAACATAATAACCGTAAGCAGAATTTTGCTAGAGCAAATCGAAGCCTTAAAAGCCCAAATCCAAAACTTGTGAATATTTCTGGTTTTTGTTACCGAGTACACGCGGTTCGATACCATCAAGGACACTTGAAGAACGATGGTTAGTTTAACAGGTAAAAAATTCAAAAACAGAGTAAACATGTCCATTGTCGCACCTTTGCTGCACAACTAATTTAACTGCCTAGTTTTTAAAAAAATGGTGCAATGTATTGAAATAAATTAATATTTAATCCTTGCATCCTTTCCTAGTCTTAAATAAACTGACCTTGCAGCCACTATTTGATATTTCAGAGTGCAACGCAAAACGCATTTCTAATGTTTTATAGCCATGCATAAACTTGACATTTTTACCGAAAAAATTGGAGTTTGCCTTCACTGTAACTAAACCCATACCTTGGCATTCTTCTTCAGCAATGGAACAGCGGACTCGAAACCTAGGCCTTTTATATCAAAGAATACCATTCTAATTAGGAATGATTTATTGACTGGCGCATCTGTTAATGACCCGCTACTGCAAATGATTTACCATTAAATCGCTCATTTTGCATGTCGATCATGAAACAATATATGTTACGTTCATGGGAAGCGATTTAAAGAATTTGATTAAAATGTTAATTTACCCATGAAGATGTTATTTTTCTTCTTATAGTTCCTATCCGTTTCGGATGTTGGCTATCATACATGCTATCTGAACTTTGTTCACTGCAGCCCGAAACAACTCAGTTGTACATATACCAAAGCAGGTTCTAAGGTTTTTCAACCATGAGATTCGTCTTCTACCCACACTTCGCTTTCCTAGTACTTTTCCTTGCAAGATAGTCTGCAATAAGTGAAATCTGTTTTCATTTCTCATAACGTGTCCTAAATATTGGAGCTTTCGTTCCTTCACAGTATCAAACACTTCTCTTTCCTTGCCCATTCTGCTGGAACCTCGATATTTGTTATGTGGTCTGTCCATGGCATTTTCAATATTCTTCGATATAACCATAACTCGAATGCTGCCAATTTCTTCGTTGTGGCTTCAGTAAGCGTCCATGCTTCCACCCCGTAAAACAGGACAAAGAGCACGTAACAGCGCAGAAGACTTATCTTGGTGTGTAATATTATGTGACGGCTTGTGAACAGATTTCTCATCTTCCTGAATGCAGTCCTGGCCTTTTCAATTCTGCTTCTTATTTCCTGTGAATGATCCCATTGCTCGTTCACCAGAGCCCCGAGTAATACTGCTCACGCGTTCTATCCGTTTTTGGTTGATTATAAGCTGACAGTTATTGATGTTGTCTTTGCTTATAATCATTAGTTTTGTCTTTTTAATATTAATGTCCAGGCCATATAGTTCACTGCACTCTGTTATTCTATTCATGAGATTTTCATGTAGACAGGGGTTGCCTCTCTGCTGTCAGCAAAAACGACCGTATCGACTGCATAACGAAAATTGATCACTCTTTCTCCATTCAGGACATTCCTGAATCTGTGTTCTAAGGCTCCTCTAAATATGAATTCTGAATAAATATTAAACAATAGTGGGAGAGAGACGCAGCCTTACACCCCTCAGTATCTCCATTTCCTCTGTTGTCTCATTTCCGATTCTGACAAAAGCTGATTAATTCCATTACAGGTTGACTATTATGTTGATGTCCCTTCCATTCAAACCTACATCTTTCAGAATTTCTACCATTTTGCGATGTTTTACTCTATCAAAAGCCTTCTGGAAGTCAACAAAACATGCAAACACTTCACAGTTCATGTCTCTGCATCGCTGAATTAAAACTTGGCCTGTCGTGTTCCTACTGCATCTCTGAAACCAAACTGTGTAGGTGCTATTTGTTCTTCACAGATCATGTAGATTCTTCTGTGTATGATTTTCAGAAATAGTTTTAGTAGATGGCTCATCAGACTTATTGTTCTAAAGTCTTCACACTTTTTAGCTCCTCATTTTTTAGGCAAGGTGATGAACTCCGATGTGAGCCACTGGTGCGGAATCCTACCAAAACTGTATATCTTATTAAACACATTTGTTAAGCACCTCATGCTGCCTTCATCAAAAAGTTTCAAGAACTCTATATTTATGTTATCGGATCCTGAGGATTTTCCTTCCTTCATGGACTTTATGATGATACATATCTGGACCTGTATCATCATTTACTTTGGGAGGTTCATGTCTTGTGTCATAAAAGAGTTGTTTTATGTATGATTTCCATGTGTTTTCCAATTCAGCAACATTAGTGATAGGTTTTCCCTCGTTGGTAGTTAGGGTGTGTCATGTTTACGTTTATGCCACCCAGTTAACTCTTTAACCTTTCGGTGTACGTTGAAAGTATCGTACCTTGCCTGCAGTTTTTCTATTTCAGTACACTTTCCTTAATGTCTCTTTCCTTGGCTTGACGGACCTTTATTTTAATGATTTTGTTTATGCTGTTGTATGCGCTGTCATCGCATTTCTTTTTTCTTCGTTTTTCCATTAACTGCAGAATCTGGTCGGTCATCCGGGATTTCTTTTTCATTTTATCAGGTTGTAACCAGTCGTCTTTGATGTTCTTAATTGTCGTGCTGAGTTTACTTAATTGGTCTTCATGGCTCGGGTCTGACAGGGATTTGATTTGGTTATTTAGGTCGGTTTTTACTTGTTGATTTATTAATGGTTCTTTTTTAGTTTCCACAGATCATGCTTACGTACGTTACTCTTCTTTAGTCTCTTCATCTTTATCTTGAATACACCGACAAGGGGATTATGATCTGAGTGTATGTCAGCTCCTGGATAGGCTTTTACCGACAAGATGCTATTGATTCTTTCTAATTATTTGCTTTGTAAGCAAAATTAATATTTTTACTCGTTTCTCGGCCCATATTAATTTACGTTTGAAATAGTAAGGTAAAATCGGGTTGAGAAATCAACACAAGTTCTATAAAATATAGTTTATTGTTAAAATATAAAATTACAATTTATGACGAAGTAATACTTTCGGTTCAGTAAACCGATCTGGTAGTTGGAACTGAAAGGGTGGTTCTCCACCTTCCAATACCCACATGGTTCCAGATGGCGCCGATTCAACAACAGTCATAGCATGAGGCCCCACATCCTCAGGTCTGAAAATACGGAAACACAAAAGTCCAAGCAGATTTCAAGAAGGATGCTAAATTCTTACCCTTGACCAGGCACTGCTTTAACAGTGTAGAGCAGTTCTTCATAAGCAGCCCCAAACGTCCTGTTTGCAACCTCATTCAACATGGGAGTTGTGGTTGCTCCAGGGCAAATGCCCACAACCCTAACTTTAGTTCTTTTGTAATGTTCAGCTGCACCCCACGACAATGTTAAGCCGTGTATTCCAAACTTGGTAGCCACATAAGCTGGCATTAGAGGCAATGGAGCTATTCCAGCTATAGAGGATATGTTTATGATCAGGCCTTCTTCTCCGGATTTGTAATTTTTTATGTAATTTTCCAGGGCCAGCAACACTCCATTAATGGTGCCTTTCTGAAAAAATCGACACTGTTTATTAAGCAGTTAAATTGATTAATTTTCTTCAGTAGAATACATCTAAAGAGTTGTTAGTGTCAGTAAAACAAACTTTTTCAGCTTCCAAAAAAATTTTGAACAAATATAATAATAGAATAGAACAAAAAGTATTAAAATCTTTGCAAAAATATGAAATGACTAGGATTCTTCCTGCTGATAGCAATGCTACATGGATTATAATAACGATTATCAAATAATTAATGAACTTTTAAATTATTTAATAATTATTTATGAAATTGAAAGCAAAATCCAATGATATGCGTCAATACTTTTAGCAAAGAAGCAGACACCTAAATTTAAATTTTGCCAAAGCCCTTAATTAATTTTAATTACTACTTTTTCAGTTAAAAAGTTGACATTTTGATAAAGAATTTCTTCTTTATTGTGAAGTAAAAGCACCACCCTTAAATGTGAAAGAAGGAAATTCTGTCGCTTTTTCAGACAAAAAATTTTTGGGTCAAAACACCCAACAATAAGGTCTTGGTATCCAAACATATTTGTGGCTTTTACTCACCAGATTAATTTCAATTTCTCGTTGCCACATTGAGTCGTTGAATATGCCAGCATTGTTGATTAAAATGTCCACGTTTTTATAATTGCGGAGTGTTGTCTTAAACACATCTAGAAATGCATAGATTTTAGAGAAATTTTGGTTTTAAGAGCTAATTATTCCATCCCGATTTAAAAAACCAGTGCACTTTTTAAAGAGCGCAATATTTGGATTGTACGTACTTTCAAATTGATCGTAATCTGACACATCAGTTTTAATAAAAATTGCTTTAGTTGGGACCAAACTCTTTCTCAAGCTGTGAAACCGCTTTCTTTCCGGCCTCTGGCAAAATATCTGCCAGAACTACAGCCTAAAATTGCAATTTGTTAGATGACTGTATAAAACGGTTATTTCCAAGAAAATATTCCCTTTTCTTGGAAGCCTGCAGATCGTTTCCAATACATTTTACAACATATCCATTATATCATAAAGTTTTCAAAACATCATTTTTGAACAGTGGTTTCCCAAAATTGTAAGCTTTCCAAAAGAAACTCAAACTTTTTTAAATTTATTTTTAAAAAAATGAGTAATACGTTTTTACATACCTTGGCTTGTTTTTTCAACAATTGACGGGCAAATTGAAAACCTAAACCAGCTGCACCACCAGTCACTATAGCGACTTTTCCCTTAATATTAAAAGCTGCCATCTTTCTACAAAGCTGCCCGCTGACTGTAAAAATATTACAGAAATACTTATAATGTATGACATTCCACTACCCAATCGACTGAGAAGACTGATGATGTAAGGTCAAAAAAACCACAAAAAAAATTCCTAATTGCCAGATTAAGTATATCACACATATGTTCCGAGTAGTTACTTTATTTGGGAATGTTGCAAACAATATAAATCAGTCAACTTTATCAGTTATCGGTTTATAATAATTAACTTGTTCAGGCAATATTATTTTTTTCTTCATTTAATCGGCGAGCAGAACAGCAATTTAATCCAGATACAAACCATACATGATTTGCCATAATCTTCAAACGAATAGCCAAATTTGGATTTACTTTTGGCATAATCCCGTCATATTTCATACATGGTTTCTCTGTCGGCAGGTAATTGATACATCAAATATCAGGTGCACTAGACAAACCACTTATCACATCGCAGATAAAAAAAATTATTTTAATGCAAACAAAACGAACATCGAGCAATAAAACTGCTTTTTTAATGTCATTTTCTACGTGGCATTTGTACGCTATTAAGATCTTTATGGTGTTTTTGGATGTACTGTGAAATTTTCACATGAACATTTCAATCATCAAAATATATTCTATTGAAACTTCTACTGTGGTGCTGTTTTCCAGAGACTCTTTTTGCGCGCTCGAGGAGTACGCTTTCGATGCTTCAAATACAATTAGGAGCTCGCTGGACCATTCTGAACTAAACTAACTTTAATTGTTTCTTCTTTTTCTTCTTCCTCGTACGTTAGGACTCAAAGTCCTGTGTTTTTCTTCAACTTCCTAGTCCTGGGATGCTGATGTCCAGCTTTCGTACCATCGCTTTCGGTGGTCTTCCTGGGAGTCTTGAGCTGTTAGTTTTTTGGTTATTCGCGATTTTTGCCATTCGGCCGTCGGCCATTCTCTCTACATTGTCTCTCCACGCTCTTCTCCTTGCTCTGGTCCATCTTACAACATCCGAAACCTTACAGGTATCTCTAATTTCCTCACTCCTTTTCATATCGTATAGTGTGTGTCCTGTTATGGATCTTAGGACTCGCGTTTCTGTTGTTCTTAGCAAGCGTTTGGTTGTTATGTTTTCCGCTCTTGTTTCTGCGGCGTATGTCATCACTGGTCTCACGCACGTTTTGTAGATTCTGACTTTACTCCCTATACTCATGTGCTTGTTTCTCCAGATGATGTCTCGTAAGGACCCCGATATTAGAGCGGCTTTTGATGTTTGATTCCTTACTTCCTCCTTTAGATTCCGGTTACTCGTGATGTTTGCTCCAAGATATTTAAAGGTCATCACCTGTTCTACACTTTGATTGTAAACGGCGAGTTTGCATCTTCGGGGCTCTTAGGATATAGTGAGTGATTGTGTTTTCCTGGTAGATATTTCCATTTTATATTTATTTGTAGTTTGTTCGAACTTATATAAGAGTCTTTGTAGGTTGTCTTCATCCTCGGAGACTAACACTGCATCATCAGCGTAGCACATTATTTTTATTTCTGCATTTCCCATTCGATATCCCCTTCCAATCTGTTTTGTTTTTGTAATGATTTATATATATATAATGACTTATTGTTCTATTTTCTGCTTTTACGAGTGTGTGATTGCCGATGTTTAGCTCTCTTATGATGGACACAATATTCTGATGAATTTTCCTTTCTTCTAGGAGTTTTATGACGTCTGTCAGTCTTACTTTATCAAATGCTTGGGTAAGATCTATGAAACACATGAACGCCGGTTTGTTGAATTCAATAGCTTTTTCGGCTATTTGGCGGAGTATGAATATGGCCTATATAGTGGATCTATTGTGTCTGAAACCTTGCTGCTCCTCACATATTCCCGTGTTGATCACTTCTTCTGCCAATATTTTTGTCAACTTTAACTGTTTGATAAATCAAATACTTACATAGTTTTTTGCTCACCGCCTTGATTTTTGCAAATTTATATAAGCATTCTCAAAGAAGCCACACATTAGTTGGACGTTGTGATTCATATGCGCTTAAGATGGAATCATCATGCCAATGGCGCAAATGATCGAGTCCTTAATGAAATGTATCAAAATGTCTTAAAATCTTTGTCTCTGTATCAATAGATTTTCTTATAAATAAGGATAATTTTGATATAACGTTTATTGGGTCTGCGGGGAATAGACCGCACTGGTGACGGAACCCTTTTAAAAAACAAAATTTTTAACGGAGCCCTAAGCCCTAACTAAACTAAAAGCAAAACGAGTTATATTTGTATTGTTTATTAATAATCATATAAAGAATAGGTTTTTCGGGATTTAATTTAAAAAAGGTTTTTTTGGGATAAAGATTTAATGGGAAGCATGAAATTGTTTTTTATTTCTCATCAACTAGACGAAAGTTGGATTCTCATGCCTGGTTCGGCATCCAGTCTATTGCGATATTTTATTTTTGTAGCTCTTTATGCTGAAAATCCCTTTTCGCACAAGTACGTTGTTGGGAACGGCAGAAGAACATTAAAAGCCTCTGTGGCAAGTTGTGGATATTCATCCCGCACTCTACACCAAAAATCATTCAGTGAAATTGTTCTGAACAATGATTCCATGCTTGTGTCCTATGTAATTTCTAAAAATGATTCATTTTCAGGCTTCTGCAATTTGGATGAAAAAGGGTTTTGAATCCTTGAGTTTATTTGCAGTTTCGTATTCTGTTCTTCAGGAAAGTAAGATTGAAAAGTTGCTCGCAGACCATTGAGATCTTGCACCAATTAAACAAATGTTTCATTAAGACTAAGGTGACTAAGGAACTCACTTAGCGGTTATCTTGTTGTTAGCATGGAAAACTGTTGTCTGTTTTCCTTGTACTGACAGGTTTAATTCGTTAAGTTTTCCAAATATGTCTGCTAAAAATGCTAATTTAAATAACCAGCTTTTGTCGGACAAGCGGTCTTTTAAATTAAAAGGAATGCCTGTAAGAAAAGCTTTCAATGATGTTCTTAGTTCAAAAAACCTTGTCAAAGTTTTACTCCGAGATAACCATCTCACTTCAGTATGGAGCAGAAGTGTTTAATGATTGCTACCATAATCTTCACATAATATTGAGAACAATCGGGATTGCAGTGGACGTGACTTGACAAAATTAATTATTTTTACTGATAAAAATTAAAATGTACGGATCACTTCTAAAGCCGACCACTCCTGATAAGAAAACAGTAATATTTCTTCCAAAAAATGTCAATAACTCATAAACGACTGGAGAGGAACGCACACAATGTTAATAAAGTGGACTTAAAATTCAGGTTTACATTTATTTTTGGAGTCAGAAATAGTAGTTGCCATTTAAAAAAGTGTAGTTTTTGTCATTTTTTTATTGTCAACTTTGGAAAATCGCAGCCGGAGCATGAAACATAACAAAAGAGTCAGAATCCATGCAGAATGTCTGCCAAAAAATACTATATTTAGACTTGCAGCAGTCGATTATGGTTGGCTACCAAATTTCATATTAATAAGATTTCGAGAAATAATTTTTTTCTAACAAACGGGCTACGTGAATCACCCTGTATTATTATGTACCCGTAAAATCTATAAATAGGCGTTTTTTTCGGTAGATTATTTTTATTTTACGTAACTTTATTCTTATAACTTCTTATATATAAATTCTTCTATATAAATTCTTTAAGGTAACTATGTTCCTCTAATACATGTATTAATGGTTTGCGGAGCACCAGGGCTCCGCGGAGCTCATTTTGAGTAACGCTGATCTACCATATCTAGACACTTAAAGTTGAAAACAGGATCTCATAAAGAATATTTCCTTAATTTTTTTTGATGGATCACCCCATATATTATTATGCTGTCTTGAACCAAGCTTTTAAAAAATGTTAAATTGCCAATACTTTGAATGACAAGCTTCTAAGTAAATCGGTTGCAAAATAATGTTATATTAATGCACTATAATTAAAAATGTAAAAATTACTTAGACGATTGGAAGAGAATTGCTTGGATTTGACGCTATGGCGCAATTGAATGGGCCACCTAGATCACCTGACATGACACCATTGATTTTTTCCTATCTGGTCATGTTAAGGCTGAGTTTGCAGTGTCCAACATTAGCGCAAGACATAATTTAACAACACTCCGATTTAACACCTTTATATTTTTTGTGGGGACATGGGCAGTTTATGGGTTATGATGCGCCAGTGGAAACAGAGGAACATCTAATTGCAAGAGTTACAGCGGCATTTTAAGTCGCTCAAAAATACTATCAAATTTTAAGTTGAGTCTGCAGAAAAGATGTAGACGTCTGAACCTACGTCTGAAGTATTATTGGGTACAAACTAATTAAAATCGCTGAAACGGTCCTAAAGGGTCCTAAAAGGGTCCCCCAAAGGTCCGTCGCGCCTTAAGGGGACATTTCGCGACATGGGTTTTCCCACTCAAATGTCTTCTGTTAATGCCCTGGACACTCCCTACAAGTTTGATTCCAAGGTGCTAAAACATTCTGTATAATTTTTCACTATCTCTGATTGAAGGTTATTGACTGATCTGAAAAAAGTTTTTTTTTTTCATTGTAGCTTTTGTGTTCCCGTTTGTCAGGCTTCTCTGTCTGATCGGTTTCTAGCTGACTTCATTTTTGTAATATCTTGTCATCCTTTTTTCCTTTTGCTGGAGGTGTGTGTCCATTTCAATATTTTTCTCTGCAATCTTTCTTCCCCCATACGTCTTACATGCCCGTACCATATTAATTGCTGTTTTTCTGTCATCCACAATTGTTCTTTTGATTGTTCTCTTATTTCCTCATTTCTCACGTGTTCTACTGAAGACTTTCTCGCTTCTCTTCTATAAAAAATAATTTCAACTGCCAGTAGATTGTCCTTAAGTCTCTGTATAATATGATATCATATATCCTTGTCTTTGTTTTGGTGTTATGTTTTGCTGTCATAATTTGAGTACAGTGCCCCCACAATTTCTTTGTTATCGCTTATTTTCTCCTTGTAGCTTCCTCAGTTCCTCCTGCTTTCATCATTTTTATTCCCCAACATATGCATTAATCATCTTTTTTTATTTTTCGATGTTCAAGGTCCAAGTCATCTGCTGGTTTTTTCCCTACACTGATATTGGGTTTTGTTCAAATTTACCTCTAGTCCTCAATCTTTATATTGTTGCATAAGCTTTCTAGACATATACTTTAGGTCTTCTTTGCCTTGAGCGATTACTACCTGGTAATCTGCATAGTGTAAGGTATATAATGTGGTGTCAACGATATTCAGTCCCTTCTCTCAGCCTCTTTTTCTATAGTTTGAGAGATTGTTTAGACATTCTTGTATTCTTGGGGTCCGTTGTTATTGTCTGCATGTTTATATCTTAGATTATTTCATTTTGCTTCTTATACCTTATATTAGAGATAGATTTAGTTAAGGACATTTAAATGAGATTAGGACTGCTTGAGTACTGTTAACTACCTGTCTATTCATCAAGAGTTCTACCTGAACTGTTGCTGTATTCTTTTGGGAGTATTTTTTGCTTTTATTTGCGTTTATTCAAAATGACAATTTTAAACCTTAAATTTTGAGTTATTTAAGAAATATTCTGGGTGCAGTGAATCGATCGGGTATTTTAAACTGATAGGGAGGTTCTCCTCCTTCCAGGATCCACATCGTTCCCGATGGAGCCTTTTCGAGAATCGTCATTACTTGTGGAGCCACCTCTTCTGGCCTAAAATTCGTGTTAAAATCAGCTTTGACTTGTGAATTTTTAAAAGTTTATATTTACTTTTGCATCGGAAGTGCAGTAAGTGTGTCGAGGAATTGCTCATAGTCTGGCCCGAAAGTCCTATTTGCTGATTCCGTTACCAGTGGAGTTACAGTGACTCCTGGGCCAATTGCGATCACTCTCACTTTAGTTCGATTGTAATGTTCAGGCAAACCCCAAGTTAAAGTTAGGCCATGTACGGCAAATTTGGTCGCAACATAGCCGGGCATTACAGCATATGGAGCGGTTCCTGCTATAGACGATATGTTTACTATCAGACCTTCATCTCCGGATTTGAAGTTTTTTATATAATTCTCCAGGCCTAAGAGAACTCCATGAATCGTTCCATTCTAAAAAAGTTCATTTTGCAATTGCCTATGGTGAGGTACCTAAATTTTAAACACTCACCAAATTAACCGCGATTTCTTTTTGCCAAATTGAGTCATTGAATATTCCGGCATTGTTTATTAATATGTCGACATTTTGAAATGTGCTGATTGTTCTCTTAAACACATCTGAAAATGTAAATTTTCTAGATTTGTTGAAAGTGCTGCATATAAAAAAGTTTCAATGAAATATTTGTTTACTTTCAAATTGACTGTAATCTGTAACATCTGCTTTGATGAAAATGGCCCTTTTTGGGCCAAACTCCCTCTCAATCTGTTCAATAGCTTTGCGTCCAACTTCGGCCGATATGTCTGCTAGCACAACAGCCTGAAATTGAGCAGTTGCATTTTCAGCAGTTGCATTTTCAACCCGTTAGATTCTATATTACGCGCGACTATTAAACAGCTTTCCCCTTTATATGGAAAGCTGTTTAACATACTGAACTATTTATTTTCCAGATTTTTAGCAGTGTGCAAATGAAAATGTCTATAAGTATATTAGAAAAAAATTACAAATATGCATGCTGAAGAAGCAATTGTTGGCATACCTTGGCTTGCTTCTTTAACAATTCAATGGCATAATGGAAACCAAGTCCAGACGCCCCACCAGTTACAATAGCAACTTTTCCTTTAATAGTAAAAGGTACCATACTGGGTGAATACTTGTGATCGACTGAACATCAATCATAAGAGCAACAATTTTGGCTGATTTATCGCTACTCGATGCAGAAAGGTCAATGGATTTACGGGATTAAAGAGGTCACCTATATTGCGAACAGTTACTTAATAATAATGATAGTAATAATTTATGGTCCCAATATTTGTGACTTTAATTTATATACGTCAACGAAGAGCAACAGTTCAAGTATCTTACTGCATTCTCAGAAATAATTCTGATCAGCAACCAATTTTTTGATCAGCTATCAGTATGGTTCAAACATTCCTCTCGAGGTCGCGTCTTTTTTAACCAAATATACTCACACAAAATTGTTAAAAAACAATGTATTCGATCACATCTGCAAATGTCGTTTTCTTCATTAATATCCAGGAAGCAAAGGTACGAGGTAAACAGGAAAAGCTAATTTAAACAACAATATTCCTGTGCCAAAGGAACTAGACCTTCTATTCCTTTCATATCACTGTTGAATTTACTCGAATCTTTAGATCTCATATCACAAATTGATCTTAAGAGATGGTTTTCTGGTTAAAGAATTTGATAGAACGGTGGCTATGTAGTTCTTCTTCGAAATATGCCCTTAGGTGAAGCTGCTTCAAAGGTTCGAGAACAAAGAAACCTTGGCGAAATTTTCTAATAATTTTCCATGCTTGGTGTTAGTGCTTGTCTCTATAAACTGGAAATCGGTCTTTATCGCTACTGATGGGTACTGCCAGGATAACTGAAGAGTCAACTTGTTCGATAGGGGCAAAATGTCAATGATTTAAGACTCGACCAATTTAGAACAGGCCTCAGGAAGGTAAACTTAATGCATGTTTGACATTGTTATACATTTAACGTTCTCAAGGGCTTTTCAAGCATATCGTTCTGTTTTCTCGTATACTTCTTTGTTCACGTTTAACATGATAAGTATTTTTGCAATGTGCTTTCGAACTATTTCTTGAAAACACGATGTTTCTTCCCTATTTAATCCGAGTGCAGTTTGTCTTTGAATTTGTGCTTCGTGAAATGGTTTTCACATTTGCGCTTAATCAAACAAAGGATTCGATTTCAACTCGTTAAAAAGGTGTCCGTTCTTCTGCGACAAAAACAACTAATTTTCACCTACATCTTTATTATGTACGTCTACTAAAAGGAACAGTAGAACTTTGCCAGTTTTAAATCTGGACTTGGTCACGAAAGGAATATTTTCGGTTGAGTAAATCGATCGGGTAGTTTGAACTCATAGGGTGGTTCTCCGCCTTCAACCACCCACATAGTTCCCGTTGGAGCCTTTTCGATGATTGTCATCACATGCGGAGCCACAACTTCAGGACTAAAATTCAACTAAGACTTTTCCATACAAACTTGTTTTTCATACGTACTTTTGTAAAGGCAAAGTATCCAATGAGTCACGCATTTTCTCGTATTCCGGTGCGTAAGTTTTGTTCGTAAGTTCTGTTACTAGAGGAGTTATTGTAATTCCTGGACAAACTCCAACTACCCGCACTTTTGTTCGATCGTAATGTTCGGATGCACCCCAAGACAATGTTAAACCATGTACTGCAAATTTGGTAGCTACATAGGTTGGAATTAGAGCTAACGGAGCTATTCCAGCTATAGATGATATATTTACTATCAGGCCTTCATCTCCTGATTTGAAATTCTTCAGGTAATTATCCAAGCCCAAGAAAACTCCATGAATTGTTCCATTCTAAAAGGATTTCCAGAAGTAATTTTAGGATTTTTGTCTTTTCCATCAAGATCTTTAGCCTTGAAATCGGTTTAAAAATGCATTTTACAAAACAATGTATTAAATAATCCGTAATCATGTTTATACTCACCAAATTAATGGCAATTTCTTTCCGCCAAATTGCATCATTTGCTATCCCCGCGTTGTTTATTAAAATGTCGACATTTTCGAATGTGCTGATAGTCTGTTTAAACGCATCTAAAATCGTAAACTTATTTGATAATAGCAATTAAAATCGCAGTCGGTTTGACAAAAATTCGCTTTGGGTGTATGACTTTAAACACTTTAAAAATAATTTGACCGGTAATTTCTCATTTCGCAAATCTGCTCAACTGTAATAATGCATACCTTCAAATTGATTATAGTCTGTTACATCAGTTTTGACAAAAATAACTTTCTTTGGACCAAATTCGCTCTCAAGCTTCTCAACTGCTTGACTTCCAAGTTCAGGCGATACATCTGCAAGAACAACGCCCTGAAATGGTATTTTTTGTGAGCAAACATAAGCAAAAGCCTGTAAAAGCTATCGAATTTTCCATTTTTTTTAACCCTGGAGTATTTGAACCATTTTTTCATTGAGTCAACTGGTACCTTAGCTTGCTTCTTTAACAACTGAAGAGCATATTGAAAGCCCAGTCCAGATGCACCGCCAGTAACAATAGCAACTTTTCCTTTTATATTGAAAGAAACCATTTTAATTGTAGAACAGAAGTTGACTGAAAAATGTAACACTCAGACAATGTAGGCCTATTGTTCATTTACACTCGATACATTAAGCTGACGGTCAAACAGATAACCCAAGAAACAATAAATGCAGTTTACTAGATAAGCAAAGTAAATATTTAACGATAATATCTGGCATATGCAAATCTTTATTGCAGGGTTATTGCTCCTTTATTTAGGGGAAACCCGAGGCAATGATCCTCACATTTACCATAAACATTTTTTTTTTATGTTTAGAACAACAAGGAGCAATTAAATTTAGCAAAACCCCGGATTCTGAAGGTAAATCTGTTTATTGAGTTCGGAAAAAACCATTCAACATGTTCGCAACATTTACACAAACTACCCCAGTTAGCACGTTTTATTGGGAAAAAATTATTTTGCTAGTAGTGAGTAGGATGTATAATATTATTATACTCCCGTGTTATCGGCATAGTAAAATATCATAATATTTTAATCTACTTCACTGTGTTGCATCAATGTACGTTTGCTTTCGGTTTTGCTTTAGTTCAATGCCAAAGCCGACGATAATGTGTGAACGTGGTAATGCTTCCTTGGTTTAAACTGAATTACACTCTACTCTTGTTTTATATTAAATGCAGGTACAAGATTGCCTCTGTCTGTTGAGGACGCGAAAGAGAAGCGATCTTATTGACAGAAAACCGCAAAGGAATCTCGTTCTACCTCTTTCTGTGCTACCTAAGATTAATTAAAGCTTCAACTATGTGGCAACGTCGATACATTCACCTTAACTTTACTCACTTTTCCTACTTCCCAAAAACATTCTGTTGGGTAAAGAGTAAAATATAAAGACAGCAAATAACAGTGAAGGAGATGAATATACAGAAACCAAAATATAACCAGAAATTAACAGCCTGTAAAGGCTAGCAAGCTAATTGAAGAAATACTGAAATAAGCTAGCATGAGCAAAAGGTAGAATTGTAATGTTTATTTCCAAATCCAGCAGTTTAATAATTTAGCGGAGAAATCGACAAACCAAATAACGCCACGTGCGGTTCAACTGGGGCAAAAAGGGCGTTCAGTTAACTTAACATGTATAAAAAGAACATACGCACAAACTGTTCAATAATTACTTATAAAAAAAACTCCACTGTGCCAAGGCATGTGGAAACTGTTGCGGCTGGAAAAACATCAGCAAATAATTGAATCAGTAATTGGAACTTTTAAAGTTTAAATAATTCATTACGTGAACAATTTCCATGCTCCCATTACACGATCCATTTCAAACCTTTTATCGGAGAATCGTTGGCTTGTAAATAGGGACCTGTTTTTCGTGTTGGTTTCTGAAATAGTGCCCGTTTTTTAAATTGATTTGTTCGTTAATAAAAAAAACTCAAAATAAATTGAGTTCAAGCTTTCATCAATAGCAGTTTGGATGCCAGTTTTCCATAAAAGATGTAAAGAAAATCAACAGCATTTGTCTGTAGCTAAAAGTATTTTATATCTCTCATTCAATTGTTTACAGCCATTTAAAAGCATTGATAACGTCAATAGTAAAGTTATCAGGGAAACATGCAGTTAATCTTGATGGTCTGTAAATCATTTGTGAAAAATCAGCTTGTGATGTTAATACGAGTACGATTAAAGCTGTGGGACTAAAAACGAGTTTGAATGCAAAAGTCCAAAGCAAATGTACCAGGGTTATTTTTAATTCTTGCTCGAATAAAACCATCATTGATCATTAACCATGTAATGAATTAAATGAAAAGAAACTTAATTTTTTTGAGAGTTAACCCACAATGCTTGTAATCAAAATCGAAGACAAACCACTTTCATGTTTTTACCTTTTTGGTCAGCTTTCGCAAGTTATTCCTAATGAACATGCCTTTGGGTGCGTTGATCGACTCGGCAGCTCGAAGTTACTAGGTATTTTTGTGAAAACTGTGAACTTTTTCGGTTTTTGTGGTGGAAAAAGAAGGAACTTTTTTAACAACAGTCATCACAAATCCCTGCAGTTTCATCAGTACTAGAAAATAACATTGACCAAACATTTTTAATGCTTTTGAGCTCGCCCTTACCATGCCTCTTTCGATAATTTACAGCTTCTCTTCCAGTACTCCAAACCTACGTTTTTATTGGTTTGTTCTGATACCAAAGGAAATAGATCATCCTAATCAAACTCTCATTATTCAAACTCGTAATGAGCGGGCAAACCACATGGTATAGTCAAGTGAAACCATGAATTGCAAACTTAACGGCTGAATAAACAGGTACAAAAGCAGTTGCACATAATTTAACCACATTTAAAACGCCCCATTTATCTCCAGACAAAATTTTAAGGGCTAAAACAACTTAATTATTCGTGGTTCCACCCTAAAAACTTCTGTAGCATCCGAATGATGGCTAAATTAGAATTTCATTTAGAAGAAAATGAAAAAGGTTTGAGCGTTTATAACCCGTGGACCATTGGAATGCTTCCTGACGTTTCGGTCACATCTGCGATGAACATTTTCTGAGGCGATGAGGTAACTGCCTTAAAAGCCTGAAGAACTTCTCAACCGATAGTCAAAGTCTTTATAGTGTGAGAAAAGAAAAGTTTAAAATAGAATCTAAAAAAATTCCTCTTCATTGGATTCTTCATTAGTCAACAGACTTACCACCACTTCTTTATCCCATATTGGATAGTCCAACATTTCATCGATATTTATAAAAAATTTCACAATTTTATAAACGCTTATCGTCTGTTTAAATACGTCTGAAAAATCAGATTCTGCGAAAACATTAATCATTTCTTATTTGGTTGTTTCTTCATATATTTTATCAAATAAAGGTCGTGTCGCACAAAAAAATAAACAATGTATAATGCATAACATTTTTTAATAGTAATTATTTGGTTTAAGTAATAGATAGCCAAATTATCAATGTATGCGCACATTTCGATAGCCTATCGGTACATTGAACTGTGGTTCAAATATGTATTATGTAGCATGTACTTGAACGATTTAGATAATTAAATTTTGTTAGATGATTAGGGATGAAAATATTTGCGCCTATTTAAGACGAAAAAAAATATATAAAATCCTCAGCGCCAGGAAAATGCCATTCTACATTTAACAACAGAATTTGGTCTTTATCGCGGTTCGAAAGTAGCTCTTGAAAAGTGCCTGAAAATGCATTTGATATTGGGAGATTTTACCCCCAATATCGCCCTCGTATGTCAGCAGTAGTCGACCAGATAAATACTGCGTCAATACGCGGGGCCGGCAAAAAATACAATCCAACATCCTGGAAAGCTGCAAAACACAATTCAAGAGATGAAACGACTTAAACTTCAGATCTTAGGCATTAGCGAAATGAGATGGCCGGCTCCAGGAGCTAGTAACAACTAGGAGGACTATTCTGTATATTACTCTGGGACATTAAAGAACACTTTCCAGTATGGTGTTGGCTTTATAGTGCACACACAGATTGTAACGTGTGTTACCAACTTTATACCAATATCGGAAGAGATAGCTCTTCTACAAATCAAGGCAATCTCATCCAAATTTATGCCCCTACTATAAGCAACTATCAGATATCATCAAAGCCTTGCCACAGTATGATATAAACCTTATTGTGGGTGATTTCAACGCCAAGCTTGGAAAAGGAAGAACTGGAGAACACCTTGGAGATTTTGAACTGGGCGAGAGAAATGAGCGTGGCGATACTCTGAGTACATTCGCAGCGAGACATGATCTGTAACCAATACATTCTTTCAGCACCATCCTAGAAAATTGTACACGTGAAATCGAATGATGGAAGAACTAGGAATCAAATAGACTTCGTACTCATTAATAAGAGATTTAGAAACAGCATCAGAAACATAAAAACTTAGCCAGGAGCAGATGTTCAATCGGATCATAACCCGTTAATAGGAAGAATGGGAACCAGGCTGAAGAGAGTAGAGAAAAAAACATATAGGGAGATATGATTTCAGAAGACTAAAAGACACAGCCACAAACAAGTTGGTAAGGAATGAACTTTTCGCAGAGACTGAAAAGCAGGAAAACTATGGAGATGTAGAAAAAGACCTTAAAATGCTTCAAGGAAGTATACATAAAGTCCAAGAAAAGTACTTTAAGTCTCTCAAACAGAGGAAAAAATCGTGGATGACAGACGAGATCCTGGAACTGATGTAAAAAAGGATATTGTTTAAAAATAAAACGAGAGAATACATGAACATACAGAGAGAAATAGGGACGAAAATAACAACAGCTAAGGAAAAAGGGAAACTGGAAAAATGTGTAGAAATCGAAGAATGCCCAAGCCAAATTTGATAGCTTTAATCTGCACAAGAAGGTAAGGGAAATGACGGGAACAGTTAAAAGAAGAACAGTTAATGTACCTAAGGATAACCAAGGCCGAGTTATAGTAAAGAACTCGGAAATTAAACAAACCTGGGAAGAGTACATTAAACAACTGCTTACGGAGGCCTCCTCCAAAAAACTAGAGGCATTTGAAATGTGGCTGTACCGAAGAATCCAACGAATTACTTGGACAAAGAGAATGACCAATACGGAGGTGCTGAGAAGGATGGGAAAGGAAAAAGAAGTCCTGAATACAGTTAAGACTCGAAAGTTACAATATCTGGGACATATAATGCGCAATGAGTGCAGATATGTCCTTTTGCAGAAGATCCTACAAGGCAAGGTACATGGAGCTAGAGGAGTGGGCAGAAGGAGAATATCGTGGTTGAAAAAATTAAGAACGTGGTTCAACCAGAGATTAGTTGAGTAGAGTCAACTAATCTCTGGTTCAACTAATTAACCTCTCAGCTGTTCCGTGCCGCTGTTAACAAAGTTCGAATTGCCAACATGATGTGTGGGTTTTTGAAGCAAATCTTCACTTACCTTGGTGTTATTTTCGCAACAGTTCTAAAGCATATTTAAGTCCCAATCAGGATGCACCCCCGTAATAATGACGACTTTTTTTTCCAAGTACCCAACTAATTTTTGTAAAATTGAGTGTGCTTTATATTTATTGGTCAAGGATCTACACTATGTAAAAAGCCTTAAAAGTTTCGAGACCTTAACAGTAGAAACTTTCGAAGTCTTTACAATAGAAACTACTTTTATCAAATTAAATCTATTTTAACTGTTTTTTAAAACAGTATTGATTCATGATGGCTTATCCTTCCATCTACCATACCCCTGACCAGAACAATAACTACTTATTACGTACTCATAAAAGTGTTCTTAAGTGTACTTTCATTTAATAGAAGTGGCCTTTGCAATTAACTTTATTATAGATAGAATTTTGAATAAATGACATTTTAATTTTTAATGAGCTTTATCTGGAATGTTCCAAGAAGGCGTTTTCTAATCAGCAATGAGGGCCATTATCTGGATGAAATCTAGTTTATTTATCTTTTTATAGTGTTTACTACGTTTGACGGAAAACGTTTTCCTGGTAAGGTACTAACAAATGATTCACAAGCAAGTTCAATATTGAATAAGTAAATTTTGTAAAGAATTATCCAATTAAACATCGCATTCATTTCCTTAAATAACTAAAATTAATTTGATGTCATTCTTAACTAAGAGGCTCGCAAAAAATACCAAATATCTTCAAGATAACCCACACATTTTGTGTGCTTAGAAAAACATATATTGCGTTTGGCCAATGTTCAAAAGTCATTTGTTTTGTCCTAATTTTGAACTTGAAAAATTAATAATTATAGTCGATTAATCCAGTTAGCAATAAATGTGGCTTTGAAGCTTTAAGAACAAATTTTCGAGAAAAGCATGAATCGTTTGGAGAACTAAAGAAACTTGAAATTTTCCTGGATAAAGAAACGCTTTTTATTATCCCATAAATGTAGATTGATTAGAGTGAATATGTTCCTAACACATTGTCATTTAATCAATCTAGATTAGAAATGGCACATTTGGAGTAATAACACTATCAACTTCACAGAAAATAATATATTTTATGTTGTTTCAGGTTTATCTCAGTAGAGGATGAAGGAATTATAAGAGTAAGTACTATTTCAAGAATAATCCTTATTTTTCCATTAATTTCTAGATCTATTTATGCAATCCCCATTAGGTTGAGAAAGAGGACAAACCAAAGAGTAATTAATAAAATTATTTATTTTGTAATTTGTTATGCATCTGAATATCTGAAAGCATTGAAGAGTTCAGAAACCTTTAAAATTCCATCTACTTCAAGTGGTTTCATTGCCTTGAACAAAAAATAAAAAATCCAGACTTTACGATGATCCCGAGGATTCGGAATAGGATTACGCAATAGTTACGGATGCGTACTAATAAGTTGCGGCCTAAACACGCAACATTAAATACGATATTGCGAAATAAAGAGGCGAAAAAGACCTGAAGCGTCCTCTAATAAAAGGGGACACTTATATACCATTCGCTCCGTCCGCTTTCCTTTGTACAAGAATTTTTCGCTTTTAAATGCTTAACTTTGTCAAACGTGAAGTATTATATCCTGGAAAAGGTCAGACCGGTAATAAATCAGTTTCTATGAAGAATGGTTTCATAAAGCAGATCCTTTTATTACCATCGGCCATCCAGAAAAGGCTTAGCCAGCTTTGACGTAGATAAATTAAGTGTGATTCTGGCACTTTGGATTCTTTGAATTCTGCTTGTGGCATATCAAAAACCATTCAGTTTCGACTCGTTGCGATTAATTCTCGTCCAAATGCTCAGCTAGTTTGATTTAAAAACATCCATTCACCCACTATTAGATTTTGCAGACAATTCTAGTTTTTGTCTAAGAAAAGTTGGTGAAAATCATAAAACTCATTTCTCTATAGAATAATATAATTATGACATTCTTCAGTAACAGGATTACAGTTTAATAAATCACAATTTTACATTACAAGTTACAAATCTGAAACAAGCCCCAGTTTATTAGTGAAACGTTGTAAAATTAAAAAAACATTATGTCCTGTAGAGGTTGTCACGGCAGAAATGTTTTCGGTCCTACCAATCGGTCGGGTAATTGAAACTTAAAGGGTGCTTTGCCTCCTTCTACCACCCACATGGTTCCCGAAGGGCCTCTTTCAATAATCGACATCACTTGAACAGCCACTTCCTCAGGGCTAAAATCAAAATTATATCCCAGATTTTTAGAAACTTTGTTTGGCGCCTTAGTTGCTTACGCTTGATTTACCACCAAGCCACATTCTATCGGTCTTAGTTTATCGTAGTTGGGCCCAAGATTTCTGTCTGGTAGATCTGTTATTAAAGGCGTAACTGTCGATCCTGGGCACACACCTACCACTCTAACTTTGGTTCGTTCATAATGAGCTGGTAAACCCCATGATATAGTTAGACCCAGAACAGCAAACTTAGTTCCAACGTAAATTGGTACAAAACCGAATGGCGCTATTCCAGCAATAGACGATATATTTAATATCAGCCCTTCGTTTCCGGATTTGTATTTCTGTATGTAGTTTTCCAATCCCAGAAGAATTCCAATTATTGTACCATTCTACAGAAAATGGTTTAAAATGGATCCATTTTCTAGGATCAATTGCACACTATCGAAAAGTTTGTATAGTTTACTTTTATTCTTCCAACATCAGTATTATAATCATCGGTTTGTTATGTAACATTTGTCAAAGTAAAGTTTCCCAACTCCCAATACTCACCACATTTATGGCAATTTCCTTTTCCCACACTGAATCATCCATTATTCCAGCATTGTTTATTAAAATGTCCACATTTTTATACCTTTTTATTGTCTCTTTAAACACGGCTGAAATGTTAATAGTTTCGCAATTGCTTATCATAAAAAATTGCGTGCTAAAGTAGTACTTATCAGGGTACTTGCGCGTCTTTATTTGAATATCAGTGTGCAACGGTTCAATGACACGAAATGGATCCATGAAACGAAGTCCAGGAAAAGAAAAAGATTTAAATTAAACCAGAAGTTAAAATGGTAAAAGAGACACGAAATTCATCTCAGTGGAACTTCTGAAACGTATCCTAAATTCAAAAAGTTTTTCGGCACATTTTCATTAAAGGCCTTGAAATTTTGATTTTTTTCCACAGTCCACAGACATTTTAAAATGTTTTTAACCACTCATTATCGCATGCTTTTACGTCAGCGTTTGTTAATATTGTATAATAAATAAGACCTAAATTACCGTCAAATTGTGCATAACTGGTGACGTCTGTTTTTATAAAAATGGCCTTATTTTTGCCAAATTCCTGTTCAATTTTTTCCAAAGCTTTGCTTCCAAGTTCCGGAGATATATCGGCTAGGACAACCGCCTATAATTTCAAAGAACCTTATTGGAACACTCAAATAATCTCATTGAATTGAATAAGAAAAATTGCTAATTAGATCATGAAAAATCAGGCTACTTGAAATCAATCTTCAACTAAGAATTCTGGCTTACCTTGGCGTTTTTTTTCAACAATTCCAACGCATATTGCAGTCCCAACCCGGACGCTCCGCCTGTAATAATGGCAACTTTACCGCTTATTTCGAAGATGCTCATTTCACCTGCAAGTGCTCAACAACGATGTCGACTTTCAAAAGAGATTGAAACGAACTGTTTCAAAACACTAAGAAATTAGAAATCCTGATTGCCAAAAGTCTTCGCAGGTTAAGGCCAGTGGCGGCGCCAGCTTTTTTTCCGCTTGGGCGAAAGCCGGCGTAAAATTTTACAGGATGGGCAGGAGATATTTATCCTTTCAATTGAAGGAGTTGGATATAATACCTATATCTGTTTTAGCAAAAGATTTTGTTTTCTTCTTTGGCCGAATATAATGTAAACTATTTATTAGTTATTTTTATTTAACATATGAGCGTCGCAAATATCCATATTAAGAAAGCACTCATAATAGTCAAACAGGGCGCTAACAGAGTTTGACAATACCCTGAGTGTCGCAATAATGATTTTACCATACAACTATTATCCGAGAATTTATCTACTTTGGTAGAATAACGAAATAAGACCTGTACCCTGCAGGAGAACCAGCTCCAAGATATAGAGACTCTTTGGAATGACATCAAGAATATCATTGAGGACACGTGTAAATAAGTGGATGGCACATCACATTCTAACCCTCATCGAGCAGCGAAGACTGGCGAAGAACAAACCTGACAAATATCAAAAAATACAAAAGGTCCTGAGACGGGAGACCCAAAGAAGCAAGCAGAGATGGATGGAGGGGGAATGTGCCGAAATAGAAGACCTCTGCTCCAAGCATGATACTTTTAATATATACAGAAAAATAACGGAAGTAACTGGGTCCACAGGAAGAGAACGACTATGTCACTTACAAATAATCATAACCAACTAATTTTGGAGGAACAAGAATTAAAAAACACTTGGACCAGTTATATAGAGGCCAGCTTTAGAGATCATAGAGCTGATGCGGTATTCGTGCATGAGGGCATGGAACCAAGTACTCTTAAATTCGAGGTGATGCATGCATTCTCCATAGGAAAAAATGGGAAAGCATCTGGCCCTGACGATATTCCAACCGAGGCTCTAAAGCTCATTACAGAGGAAAATATTGGCTTGGTAGAATTGTATAGATTGATTGGAAAAATCTGTTTTTAAAACCGTTATTTCCAAATTAATACAATCAAGTTAGAACCGAGCTAATCTTAGTATCGAGCTAGACTTAACCTGAACATGGAATCTTATTCACTAACTGAATGCTCGAACCTTACCGTAGACGTAGACATTATTGACTAAATGCTCGTTTCTGCTGTGACTTCTTTTATATTTAAAGCATACTGAACATAGGAGAAACGTCTTATTTTAAAAGAATAGTCGGCATAAGTGACCATATAATTCCTCTCTTCTTAAGACTGAGAAAATAAGGATTTATTTTCGAGGGTTTTCAAATTTCTGTCCACTTTTACATTTTGCCTTCCTTTTCTATAGTGATAATAGTATAGTAAAATACAAATAATAATGATTACAATTAAAAAAAAAACTTTCATTAGCAACACTGGACTTTCTTGCAGATTCTTTCGATGTATCTATTGATTTCAAAAGAATTTTCAATGACATTATTTGTTCATTAATTGAAATAGGGATAGTGTTGCATGGAATTGCAATATTAAATTGGACGGTCAGTTTTAATCGTTGCATCGACGTATGCAACTTCGTAGTATTTTATGATGTTGTCGAAAGGATTCGCATTTCAGAATTTAATTTGTCAACAATCTTTTCAAGTTCACGATATTTGGGAACACTATGATGCATTATGTTGAGTTCTTCGAAGTTAATCGATGTCTGAACGTTTGTCTGAATATCATTAATTGCGTGGACATTGCTCTCGAGATTGTCTAGTAATATGATCAAATACGCCGCAAAGTATTGAATTTCTTTTGATTCAGATGAACGCTAGACAATTGCGCATCTATATCTTTGGATAAACGCTTAACAATCGTCTGGGTTGTAGCTTGTGGCAAGGTCTTTACTTTGCGTCTTTTGATTTCTTCAAATTAGAAACGTTTCCTTCTCATTTTTATTCAAGTTTGAATTTTGTATTTGGGATTTTTTCTGAGGGGTTTTTATTAATTGTTCGCAATTTTTTGGTATCTGTGGGTCATCTTAGAGATTTTGATTTAATTTTGATATAACATTTGCTTGCTTAACATTCATTTTTGACTGGATAATTTCTTTTAAAAGGTTGATGCCTCATTTGTTAGTTTCTATTGATAGCTCTCACTTCAGATATTGGTTGAGATATACATATATATAGTTGTATATTCTGATTATGGTTCTGGTGAAATTGTTGATTTTGGGGTCTAAATTGATTTGGATTTTCATTTTGATTGTTTTGAGAAGTCATCGGATAGTTAGTGAAAGATCTTTGAATGTTTGGATTTTGAAAATGTTTATTTAGGAAATTATTTTGAACTTGAGATTTGAAATTCGTTTTTGTTTCATTTTGAATAAAATTATTTTTGAAAAACCTTTAACGTGTTAAGATTTCATAATTTCAATTGCTGAATCTAGATTTTGTATATTTTGACCGATTAATAAAGTTCATAATTCAGTAGATATATTTGCTAAAAGATTTTGCGTTGCTGTTTAGTTTATTTTGACTTATTAAAAAACTTTGTGCTTCACCACCTATTGCTTACTTTAGTACAAATTTTGGTATTTATCTTATGAACTAACGCTTTGAGCTTTTGAATGTGAAACCACCTTCATTTTGCAGATTTGTAAACATCAAAATTTCAAAAAATGCTGCTGCACTTAGCGGACCTGCTTATTATTTTTGTGCAAGGCTGGGCGCTCTCCCAACCTCGCCCCACCCCTAGAGCCGCTACTGGTTAAGGCCATACTTTAATAGATTACCCAGTAAACGCATTTGGTGTGTTTTTTCTTATCGAAATGTCTGTGAATTTTGATCGCTTATTCCGATCAGGATCAATTCCAGCTACAGGTGGAAGCTGGGTGGATTTTTATGGAGGCGTGTAATTTAAATGAGAGCGATTGGATCAATCAAAAGCAAAAACAATCATAATAAAGTGAAAAATAGTAAATGAGCTCAATTTTTTTCGATTTACGTACTCAAAAAGGTTTTCAATACTGACATTAATTTTGTTCAGTTTTTGTTATGAAACAGGTGATTTTTTTGAACTGTTTCAAGCGATTTGATAATAGTTTCCATAATAGTAGTAGTAGTAGTAAACATCTTTATTTCTAAAAAAAAAGCTATCGACCTATCGGTCTTTCTGCCTTTGTTTAATACATGTAGTCTTAATCTGAATAAAAAATAAATATGAAAACTCTCTTATTCTACGTTAACAATCTTATTAATAAACTTTCCAATTCCAATGACAAGAAAAAAATATTTTATTGTCCAGTAGTCAGTTGCGTTTGTAAGTGTTCGAGTAGCGTTGATGTAGGGAAACGGAAGCGGGATTGTCTGGTTGGTCTTGTAAGACAAAGGGGATTCAGTATGGTCCAGTTGTAGGGGTTGTTTGTCCATTTTGTCTGTAGATGTATGAGTCTTTCCGAGATCTTTGTCATGTTTGTGCGTTCGTATAGTAGTTGGGTGGGGGGTTGTGCAGTGGGTTTTGGGGGTGTCTTATTCGTGTTATTAGTCTTAATGCAATTTGTTCTGTTGTTTGTATATAACGTTTTGTCCTTTCTGTTCCGTTGGTCATGAGTATATGTCCATAGTCTAGCAAGGGTCTACAGATAGCTTTATATATTTTGGTGGCGGTGTTTGTGCTAATTCCTCTGTCTTTGTAAGTTAGTGATCGGAAGTGTTTGTTCTCTTTATTGTTTCTGCCCTGATGTTTCGTATGTGTTTAGTGAATTTAAGTTTGTGGTCAATTGTGATTCCAAGGTATTTTACGTCGTTTTTTGGTTGTGTCGTTTGGCCGTCTGCAGTTATCGTAGGGGAGTCAGCGTTGAGTCTGTGGTTGTGAGCAGAAGTTGGTTTTTTGACGCGTTTGGTGTTAGTCTCCATTTATAAAACCATGTCATTGTGTTGTTTGTTAGTGCTTGGAGTTTTGAGCTGCTCTCTCAGTAGTTTTGTCATGTACAATAAGTGCCCTGTCGTCTGCGTATCTGTCGATTTGATTCTTGTCTGGTAAGTTGTAATTGTATATGTCATGGCAGTATATATTGTAGAGAAACGGTGAGAGCGGGGATCCTTGAGGGAGCCCTTGTTCAGGGGAAAAAGAAAATGACAGTGTTTTGTCAATTCGTACTTGTAGTTGTCTGTTTTCTAGTAAGTTCTTTATGGTGTGTAGTAGATATGTTGGTGTGTGTAGTTTGTATAGTTTGTATAGTAAGCCTCTATGCCAGACACTATCAAAAGCCTTGTTAATGTCCATAAACAGGCAAGCTGTCTTTCTGTCAGTTAGGTGGGTAGTTTGTATATTGTTGGCCAAAATAAAGAGCGGATGAACAGTCGAGTGATGTTGTTTGAAACCAAATTGGTAGGTAGGTATATATTTTCCAATCACTTTTTCAAGCCGCTGCTTTATTATGTATTCGAAAATTTTGCTTAGTACTGGAAGTAGTGTAATTGGTCTGTAGTTGCTCGGTTGTGTATTGTCGAGTCCATTTTTGGAGTTTCCATAATATTTATACATTAAATAACTAATTGCTGTAGGGGTTGAAGGTCCCAGATAACTGATAACATTATAAACGTCCCAGATAACTTTTGTATCCGTTTCAGTCTTTTATACATATACTTTTGCTAAACCACTTATATTGCTCTCAATCGCAATATAACGTTGCTCTCATTCTGTTAGGAAAGAAAAAGAACGAATTTTTACTGATATATCTGATGTATTTCGGATTATGGTTGCAAACAAAACGTTAAAAATACTTGAGCCAAAACATCCAGTCACTTAAGAAATTGTTTGGCTTCAGTAAATCGGTTAGGCAATATAAACTGATAAGGTGGTTCTCCGCCTTCCAAAACCCACATGGTTCCAGATGGGGCCTTTTCCAGAACGGTCATCACATGCGGAGCCATGTCTTCCGGTCTAAAATTGATATAAAACAACATTGAATCGACAAAAAAAGTCGGTTTTCTACTTTTGTTCCGGCAATGAAAGCAGGATATGGATCACTTTTTCATACTCTGGTCCCAAACATGTATTGGATGCTTCTTTTGCCAATCGAGTTGTGGTCAGTCCTGGGAAAATTCCAATCACTCTCACTTTGGTTCGATTGTAATGTTCAGGTGAGCCCCAAGTTAGTGTTAGGCCATGAACAGCAAATTTCGTTGCCACATAAACTGGAGAACTAGGAACCACACCTACAGCAGTCACAGACGATATGTTTAAAATGAGCCCTTCATCTCCAGATTTGAAATCCTTGATGTATTTCTCCAGGCCCAGAAGAACACCGTGAATAGTTCCGTTCTAAAATTAATCAAATAATCTGGTTTTACTAGTCTTCTTTGACAAAAAAAACTGATTAAAAACAAACTATTTCTTCCTAGTTCCATCTTAATCCATGAATTTGTCCTGATTCTGTACCAAACATAATTTTAATGCTAAAAATTGCCAATCTTAATACTTACCAAATTGATAGCTATTTCTTTTTGCCATAGTAAATCGTTGTGTATTCCAGCATTATTAATTAAAATATCGACATTATGAAACACGCTAATTGTCTGCTTAAATACGGCTAAAAATAATATTTTATTACGTAAAACGACTCAAACCCCATAATTGGCTTGTTGATTGCGAAGGCAATTAATCAAAATTTTGGAAACACTAAATCGGTTTCTACGTACTTTCAAATTGGTCGTAATCTGTCACATCAGCTTTAATAAAAAGGGCCTTGTTAGGACCAAATTCGCTGTTAAGTTGTTCCACTGCTTTCTTCCCAATTCCTTCAGATATATCTGCTATAACAACGGCCTAGAATTGCAATTTTTTTTCCAAAATAATACTCAAAACTCTTAGTTCTGCACATACAAAGGCTGTTTTAAATTAAGTTTCCTTTATGGGCTAATTGAAATCAATTTACGTCCGCTCTTACCTTGACTTTTTTCTTCAATAGTTCTAATGCAAATTGGAACCCAAGACCTTCCGCACCACCAGTAACAATTGCCACTTTTCCTTTTAAATCAAATGGTATCACCATAGCAGAGGACATGTTGCTGACTGCCAACTAAATCTTGATATTTTCAAATAGACGTGCGAAGTTTAACTTTATTTAAGTTAATTGCTCACATTAGGACCTCGAACATATAAAACGAGATAACAACTTTATCGTTGAGTTTAATAAATCTAAAATGCAATTTTCCCGTTTTTTGTAAACAAAAAATTAAACATTATTAATCAACGTTTTTGATTAGGGGTTATGATTAGCGGAGAAAAATCGGATTTTATCGCATTTAGACCATCATTCATGATTTTATTTTGCTTCAACTCAGTTTTGCTAGAGCATTTATGGATGCTTACTGAGGCAAAAACTATCCTGAAAATTAATAGATGAGCATAGTTTATGAAAAGCTAATGCTTTTAATGAAGAAGAACAAAAGTACGTATAGAACATTTGAACCACATAAAAAAAGACATAGGTATACGAAAAATCAGTAAAACCGAATCAGAATAAGCTAGCAGTTCAGTAAAAGTTTCCAATAAAAATAATTTGCAAAACAAATAGTTGCTTATAAACTACTCCACTTTTCCAAGCCATATAAAACATGCCGTTAGTAAAAGTCAGTCAGTAAATAAGGAAACTCATTAAGAGTATTTTAAGCCTTTAAGCGCAAATGCAGCACTAGTTTAAACATGCAATTTCATCTAGCTTTTGGTCAACAAAATCAGTATTAAAAATGCAATATTGACCAGGGTCTTGTAGCTGATCGCTATGAAAACCGAATGAAATTTCGGATGTAAATAATGCTGTTTATAAATTGCAAACCACGCTCAGCACATAGTCAATTAATTGGGGCAAGTTTACCAGATACTGCTTCCATATTTTTGCAAGTAATCTGTTGAACTTTGTCAAATGTTTTTTTTATTTTTCATGTGTTTATTTGTGGATTAATTTCGCAGTAGGTAGTCAATGATCGCCTTAATTGGGTAAACTAAGTATCCAAATTCGGTCTAGACTGAGGCTTTTATCGATAGGTTCAAAGTTGCGAAGAAAAATGTGCAGAAAAAGCAAATAGCTCAACACCAGTTGATTTAATTAATTAACTTTGTGATGTGTTACATATAAAGAGTATCAATTAAGCAACTATTTTTTTGCTTATCTTGCATAAACAAACTCAAACTAACTCAATATATTACGCATTAACCTCGAGTTGAACTAAAAGAACATTTTATTGCCCCGGCGGATAAGATATTACAATGTTTGGAGTTTTGAAACTAGTGCAAACCAGTCCCAATTGATCCAAGAAGCTTGGAAATTTTTCATAATTTTTATTTGTCCTTCGAACTGTTTTCGTTTAGACAAGATTTAACCACGATATTTTTGCCTGAAAAAACACAATTTGTATGTGATACACAATTAATGTCTTCCTGTTTCTTCGGCATGTTTAGAGTTAAAATAACTTCATGCTTTATGAAGAAACATTCAATTAATTGTTGCGTTATAGGCGAAAAAAAACTGAATATTGCTTCAAATTAAATAAATGCTGAATGGTTCAAAATATAGTCTGAATTTGAACATTCGTAGAACATGGCGTTATGAACGTGTCTATAGCATGTTCTGACTAAAATTATATTAATAAACAAATACAATTATTCTGTTTCAAGTGGTTGTTTTCATTAGAGCACTAGTATTTATTGAAGGAAATAATTTCGTTTGCTTTTAATGTGACAGCAACACCAAAACTATCATAATTGGTTTGCTTCAATCCATACATTTTCAGCCTGGACAAGCACCATAATTATATAATTTTTAAATATTTTTCATAGAATGTTTTTACTATTTGCGGGCTGTTTCAGACTCAATATTCGGGGTTCTATTTGGAAACATTTTGAAGATTTTTATACCAATGTGGACTGATACGATGAAAACTACAAGGCGCTACAATATCTTCGACTTGCAGCGCTTAGTGAAGGGCAAGTTGAGTGAAAATTGTGTTTTCTAAACCAAACACTCTGTATATTTGGAGGGTCATAAAAATGCGATAAGCTTCTGATGAGAATATACTAAGTATGACATTGGCAATTTATTGGTTGTTACATATGGTGCTATATATTATATCAATAAAGTACCACTACGAATGGGAAATGCAGAAATAAAAATAATGTGCTACGCTGATGATGCAGTGATAGTCTCTGAGGATGAAGACAACCTACAAAACAAAAAAGAGCGGAAAACACAACAACCAAACGCTTGCTAAGAACAACAGAAACGCGAGTCCTAAGATCCATAACAGGACACACACTATACGATATGAAAAGGAGTGAGGAAATTAGAGATACCTGTAAGGTTTCGGATGTTGTAAGATGGACCAGAGCAAGGAGAAGAGCGTGGAGAGACCATGTAGAGAGAATGGCCGAAGAAGAAGTACCACTACAACCTTGGGTAGGTCTTGGCTGACTGTACAACTTTTCTCCTGGTGTTTCCATCCTCCATCATTCTATATATATAATCTTTATTTCCCAATAGGCTATCGGCCCTCGGCCTTTCTGCCCTTGCATATATACATGTATTGTGTTAATTTTCTAACTTAAACTATCTTAACTGTAGACTTAAAATTATTACAAAACAAAAAAAAATCTCTCTTCTATGTCATGTCTTTTCATCGTCTAGTAGGTTGGTTCAGTCGTGTTGGAAGTGTTCAAGTAGTGTTGTTGTTGGGAAGCGGAAGCGGGATTGTCTCGTTTGTCTTGTGAGGCAAAGGGGATTCAGTAGGGTCCAGTTGTAGGGATTGTTTTTCCATTTCGTTTGCAATTGGAGTTGTCTTTCTGTTATTCGCGTTATTTTTGTTCGTTCGTAGAGTAGTTGGTTTGAGGGGTTGTGTGGTTGGTTTTGAGGATGTCTTATTTTCGTTATTGATCTCAGGGCAATCTGTTCTGTTCTTTGAATGTGTTGTTTAGTTTTCCTAGATGCATTCGCTGTCAGTATATGTCCGTAGTCAAGCAGAGGTCTCACATATTGATTGGTAAATTTTTGTGGCGGTATTTGTACTAATTCTTTTGTCTTTGTACGTCAGTGATCGGAAGTGTTTTGTCCGTTGAATGATTTTTGTTCTTACGTTCTGTGCGTGTTTTGTAAATTTTAGTTATTGGTCCAGTGTCATTCCTAGATATTTTACCTCTTGTTTTGGTCTATTTCTGTTTCCGTCTGTTGTTATTGATGGAGAGTCGTCTTTAATTTGGTGGTTTGGTAAAAGTAGTTGGTTTTTCGTGGCGTTTGGTGTAAGTCTCCATTTGTAGAACCAAGCAATTGTATTGTCTGTTAGTGTTTGAAGTTTTGTACTGCTTATACTGTAGTTTTGTCGTGCATGGATCAGTGCAGTGTCGTCGGCGTATTGTAGTATGTAAGCAGATTTGTCAATGTTTCTTTTGTCGTGGAGACTGTGATTGTATATGTCGTGGCAGTATATATTGTAAAGAAGGGGTGATAGCGGGGATCCTTGCAGGAGTCCTTGTTCAGGGGAGAAAGCAAAGGAGAGGGTGTTGTCTATACGTACTTCTAGGTGTCTGTTTGTGAGTAGGTTTCTGATTGCGTGAATTATGTATTTGGGGGTTTAAGGCTGGTAGAGTTTATATAAAAGTCCTTTGTGCCAGACACTGTCAAAGGCCTTATTGATGTCCATGAAGTGACATGCTGTTTCTTGTTCGTGAGGTGAGTTGTTTGTATGTTAGTATAAAAAGTGGGTGAACAGTTGAGTGTTTAGGTTTAAATCCTAATTGGTATTGTGGTCCATCATTCTATTTTCACATTTTTTACATTAAGTAACAAGGTGAAAACTGAAATTTTACCTGCCCAAAAAATTTGTCACGCCGAAACGAGATCAAGTTGCAACTTGAAATTTTGATAATCTAGTAAGGAGAGCTGACACTCAGTAACTGCAAAATTGCACTCGAGTAGTTTCGACTATTAATTTTCCAGGGCCTGTCAAAGTCAGTGTTAAGAGTCACTAAGTAAAAACTGAAAATCTGCGAGCAGAAAAATTTGTGATGCAATAATCTGGACAAGTAGCAACCTGCGATTCTGTCAGTTGTCTAGATACATTCGGTGCTCTGTAACTGCAAAATTTTATTTAGTTTTACCCCCGACTAATTTTTTCAGCGATGGCCAAAATTAAGACCGATAGTAAAAAGTTATAGACTAAAAATCCACAAGCCAAAAAATTTGCATCGTCAAAAGCTCATCAAGTTACGACTTGAAATTGTCATCATTTACTCAGAACAGTCTGGCGTTGCCTAGCTGAAAAATCTCGCATTGTTAGATTGAAAAGAGAATTTTTCAAAAATTTTGCGAACAGCAAAATTATTGTCATCAAAACGTTATCACGTTGCAACTTGCAATTCTGTCAGATCTCTAGACACACTTGGTGCTCTCTAAGTGAACATTTTCGTCTGGTTTCACAGACACACTCATTATTCGGTGACTTTCAAAGATAAGACCAAAAGAAAAACAAGGAGACAACTGAAAAAAATCGCATTGTTAAAACCTGATCAAGTTACGACTTGAAATTTTGACGCTTTATTCAAGACACTCGAAACTCTATAACTGCAAAGTTTTATTCTGTTAGAGTGAAATACTAGTCGTTCAAGAACTGTCAAAGTCAATACCAAGAGCGACAAAGTAAAAAATTGAGACTATCTGAACATCAAAATCAGAAGAAATTGTCTCGTCAAAACCTGCTCAAGTTGCAACTTGATTTTTTTGGCTTGTTGTCTCGGTACACCTAGTACTCTCGAAATGTAAATTTTACGTCATGTTACTTAAAGCCTAATTTTTCAGCGACATAAATCGTCATCGTCAAAATTAAGAGCAATATTAACAATGTAGAAACTGACAAGACTAAAAAAATCGGAAACTAAAAAGCTGATCGACTTATTATTTCAGACAGTTGGTTCTCCATAACTGGAAAATTTCACCCTATTGGCCTGCAAGATTAATGTTTTAGGAACTGTAAAAGTTAGTACTCAGAGCGACAAAATGGAAACTAAACCAAGTGGTCAAGTTGCGACTTGAAATTTTGCCTTTTGCCTAGACATGCTTGATACTCTCCAAGTGCAAATTTTCATTTTATTTCAACGAAATAACTTTGAAATGAGTTCCTTAATAATAAAAAAATTCTTCTTGGAAACCTTCTAAATAATTTTCCAACCGTTTGTACCTTTTACTAGAATTTTCAAAGTACCTATTGGGAACAATCGTAATAGTAATAGAAGTTCGCACTCATAATTTTTTTGCTTTGTTTAATTAATTTTTCCTTGTATTGGGCTGCTGCTATTAATCCAGGTGAAACTTCTGGAAATTCGAATATAGCTCGACTAGCATGCGAAAAAGCGAAAAGTTCGTAGCAAAGTTCGAGCCAAATTAACAATAGCCAAACTAGCAGTGGTTAAAACTCCGCTTTTTCGCTTTCCAGTTTCGCTTAATTCGATTGTTCAGCGCAATCTAGCTACGGCCAATTCCAAACAGGCGCTTTAGAGCCGGATTGAGCATTCCAACTTTTGAATAATACCGGGCTCTTAATGTAATATTATATGAAAATATTGGCTTTTGGGTTCGCTAGTTAAATCATAGCGACTTAGAGAGTGTAGCAGCTTCGAATCCCCTTGTAATGCAATTAATTTATCAGGCGCTTTACGTCTGGCTGTTAAACTCAGACAAGAGTTTACCGATGTACACTTAATTAGGCTTAACTCACCCTTCTGGATGACAAATCATAATTTAATGGATCGGGAAAAGTGAGTCGGAAATGGACATTAATTAAGAAGTTGGGGAAACGTTTACCTGCAAATGAACCACAGAGATCGCGCTTCAACTTTATTTCTAGGAAAAATGACTGCTATTCGTAATTTCTGAAAAATATATATTTTGAGCAGGTTTTGCTAGTAGTAGTAAACATCTTTATTTCTAAAAAATGCTATCGACCTATCGGTCTTTCTGCCCTTGTTTAATACATGTAGTCTTAATCTAAATTAAAAACAAAGATGAAAATTCTCTTATTCTAGGTTAATAATCTTATTAAATAAACTTTCCAATTCTAATGACAAGAAAAAATTATTTTATTGTCCAGTAGTCAGTTGCGTTTGTAATTGTTCGAGTAGCGTTGATGTAGGGAACCGGAAGCGGGATTGTCTGGTTGGTCTTGTAAGACAAAGGGGATTCAGTATGGTCCAGTTGTAGGGGTTGTTGGTCCATTTTGTTTGTAGATGTATGAGTCTTTCCGAAATCTTTGTCATGTTTGTGCGTTCGTATAGTAGTTGGGTGGAGGGGGTTGTGTAGTGGGTTTTGGGGGTGTCTTATTCGTGTTATTAGTCTTAGTGCAATTTGTTCTGTTGTTTGTATATAACGTTTTGTCCTTTCTGTTCCGTTGGTCATGAGTATATGTCCATAGTCTAGCAAGGGTCTACAAATAGCTTTATATATTTTGGTGGCGGTGTTTGTGCTAATTCCTCTGTCTTTGTAGGTTAGTGATCGGAAGTGTTTTGTTCTCTTTATTGTTTCTGCCCTGATGTTTCGTATGTGTTTAGTGAATTTAAGTTTGTGGTCAATTGTGATTCCAAGGTATTTTACGTCGTTTTTTGGTTGTGTCGTTTGGCCGTCTGCAGTTATTGTAGGGGAGTCAGCGTTGAGTCTGTGGTTTGTGAGCAGAAGTTGGTTTTTTGACGCGTTTGGTGTTGGTCTCCATTTATAAAACCATGTCATTGTGTTGTTTGTTAGTGTTTGGAGTCTTTGAGCTGCTCTCTCAGTAGTTTTGTCATGTACAATAAGTGCCGTGTCGTCTGCGTATTGTAATATGTATGCCGATCTGTCGATTTGATTTTTGTCCGGTAAGTTGTAATTGTATATGTCATGGCAGTATATATTGTAGAGAAACGGTGAGAGCGGGGATCCTTGAGGGAGCCCTTGTTCAGGGGAAAAAGAAAATGACAGTGTTTTGTCACTTCGTACTTGTAGTTGTCTGTTTTCTAGTAAGTTCTTTATGGTGTGTAGTAGATATGTTGGTGTGTGTAGTTTGTATAGTAAGCCTCTATGCCAGACACTATCAAAAGCTTTGTTAATGTCCATAAACAGACAAGCTGTCTTTCTGTCAGTTAGGTGGGTTGTTTGTATATTGTTAGTCAGAGTGAAGAGTGGGTGAATAGTCGAGTGTTGATGTTTGAATCCGAACTGATAGGATGGTATGTACTTTCCGACCAATTTTCCCAGTCGCTGCCTTATTATGCACTCAAAAACCTTGCTAAGTACTGGTAGCAATGTAATTGGTCTGTAATTGCTCGGTTGTGTATTGTCCAGTCCATTTTTGGGTATAGGGATTATTAAGCCGTTTTTTCCATGTTTTTGGAATTTTGTTATTTCTGATGCAGTTGTTCAATTCAGTAAGGATCAGTTTGTGTGTTTCTTGAGTTAGGCTTTTCAGGAGTTTTGCCTTTATTTTATATTTTCCCAGTGCTGTCTTTTTGATATGCGCTAGGGCTTCATCGTACTCTGTGTCTGTGATCAGTTTGTAGGTATAGTTTGGTGAGCTGTTAAAATAGTTCAAGTACCAGTCGTTGATCAAGTTCCAGTTGTCATTGTCGAAGTTAGGGTTTGTCGATATGCTGAAGGCCCTTTGATAGTGTCTGGCGAACGCGTCAGCTTTCTCTTTGTCTGTGTACCGTTCTATTCCGTTTTCGTCAATTGTGTCAGTAGTGTTAATTTTTTTGTATTGCGCTAGTTTCTTAATTTTTCGCCAGTATGTTTTGCCTTTGTCTTTTTATATTTCTTTACATGTTTCTAGCCATTCGTCTTGTCGGTATTGTCCAATCAAGGTTTTAATGTTTCTGTTGAGTTGGTTCAGTGTCTTTTTTAGGTCGTTATTTTGAGTGTTTTATATAGTCTGTACAGTTCTCTCTTTTGTAGGTTTTGCTATTTTACTGCAATTAAAATTTTTCCCGACATTGGGTTTCTTCAACTAAATCATGTTCCGTCGAATGTTCAACAATTTGTCTTTTCCTAAAAAAGATATCGTATATTACAGAATCAGGGTTTACAAACGCTGCAATAAAATTGAGCTGAAAAATCGCCATAAAGTTAATAATTTAGCCTCGCAGAATAAAAGATATTCTGCAAAATCCTGCGCTTCTCGAGATGGAATAACAAATAGCCATTCGGGGTTCGCAGCAGTTACTGATTGAAAATTTCTGTACCGAAAACTCATGGATGAAATATGTTCAGTTGAAACGCTCAGGCTAAATTAACTGAATTTTCTTTTGGAAAATCATCGGTTGGGCTACAACTGCAGCGAACATTTTAATAAAAGGCTGTTGAATACTCACGTCGGTATACATTTTTGTTATGCTGATGTGTTTTCAAACATGTCCTGTTCGTTAAACAGCTAGTTGACAAAAGAGCTGATTGCATAGAAAGACTGTAATATTTCTGCCTAATATCCTAAACTGAATAAGGTGTAAACAATTACTTACAACAAGGACACAAACCTTCGGCAAAAACTGGTTGCCATGCTAGTTGAATATAAATCGGGGAGTTTGACACTGAATTTGCATATTGTTCTCCAACTATTAAATGAAAATAATTTTCCATATTCACAATAAGTTCTCCACAATATATTTCAAAATTCATTAAACATGTTTCCTATTCATTCCGCATAAATGCTGGCTCTAATCTACTTTTATAATTTCATGCGGCCATATTTTCCTCTTGGGAAATTCACATTTAATTTCATCCATTCTCTCCAATATTCTATTGAAAATCAGATGAAACCGGGAGAGAATTTTAACTGCAATAGATAAACGGAAAACTTTGACAGTGTTTTTCGGTTATCTGTTTTATTTTATCGTGACTATACATGTATAAAATTCAGTATATTCTTTGTTTTAGCAATTATTTTGTTTCACTTTGCGAACAAAGAGAAACACACAAGCGACTGCATTAAAAGAAAATAGTCGACGGTTCTGAAAATTCGGCCAAAGCTTTGAAACATTTGAAACTAGAGAATAGGCAACATTAAAACTGAAAGGAAAAAATAATCGGACATCCAGATTTTTTCATACCAACAAATATTGTGAAACATTTGAATAATCCCGTAAATATAACACTTTTTTTTCAAGATATCTAAAGCAATCTGCCGCTGGTATTTAGCTACTGTGATGGTGTGCAACGCGCGTAGATCGGCCCCAAAGAACCTACTACCCCGATCAAATAACACTGTGACCAGATCACTCGACCGATACATCTATTGCAGCTTATGTATGGTTTATCAGATCTGAGGGAGTGAGCCTCTTCAGTCTTTTTGGGGGTCCTGTGTGATCAAAGACTTGTCTGGCCAGTAGGTTAGGATGAACCAGCATTCGCTTGTGATAACTAGCACTGGACCACGCTATAACTTTCTTCACAGTGGGACTGTTTATGACATGTTGTATGATCCTATTTGGGACGTAGTACGGAGCGATGACAATGCATCTTAACACCTTGTTTTGGAACCTCTGCAAAATTTCCAAGTTACCCCATAATTGGAGGACCATAGGGCCATATTGGTTTCAGAATGGCCCTAGGTTTCTAGAGTCGTTTGGGACTTTGGCCCCATAATCCAGTCCATTCTACTAAATTTAAGTCCCAACTGTTTTCTCTTGGTGAATATATGCTGTTTCCTGGTAAGGCGCCTATCCAGATGGATTCCGAGATATGTAACGTTTTGTGCCTGTGGTAGCTGGTGATTGTTGAGCTTTACTGGGGGACCTGTTTCTTTCCTCTTAACGAAAGTTATGTCGGGGCGTTTGGCTTCGTTGGCCCTGATTCTCCATTTTTTGAACCAGTTTTGGATGCTGTCCAAGCTTTTTTGTAGATTCCTTGATGGTATCGTCGGGATTTCATGAGTTGCCAAAATGGTCGTATCAGAACTTTACTGCATGTGGGAAGATCTGCAATGTAGACTGAGTACAGCACTGGTCCCAGTACGCCTCCCTGGGGAACGCCGGCTTCTATCGGATGTAATTCCGAGTATTCGTTGCCTTGTCTTACTACAAAGTGCCTGTTATGGAGGTACGATTTAAGTGAAAGGTAATGTGGGTGCGGGAGAACTGATTTCAACCACCACAGCAGTCCCTCGTGCCAGACCATATCAAAGGGCTTTTGATATGTCCAAGAATGCAGCTGAACAGTAGCTTCTACTCTCGAATGCTGCGTTTATCTCGTTTGCAATCTTATGTATTTGGTATAATTTTATTTTCATCGACTATGGTTTTTAGTCTTTTTACATATATTTAATACCTTAGATGATAAGAGACTGATAGGTCTTTACGATGATGTTGCTTACGGTTTTTCCCTGGTTAGTTTCCAGCTGTTTGGGAAGTAGTTATTTCGCAGTACTGCATTATATATGTAGGTTATCAGTTTGTAGAATTTCCTAGGAAGCTCTAGTAAAATTTGCCCGGTGATTAGATCGTATCCTGGTGCCTTTGTGATATACCTTTTCCAGGTACCTTTTCCAGGTAGTCTGCAAAGGTTTGGGCTTTCTCTCTGTCGTGTCTCGCCCAACCGTTACTGTCCGTTCTAAGCGGAAGGTGATGCGAGAGTGGGTTGTTTAATTTCTTAGTAGACTCTCCACAGTGAGTAGTCTGTTGATTCTAGATAATTGTGAATTCCCTCGTTCTTGTATAGTTTCAACATCTCTTTCAGTTCCCAAGCGGCCTTGTTGAGCTTGCTTTTGTTTTCTGCCGTTCTAGTTTGTTTGCTAGATTTTAATTTTTTGTCTCTTTTCGGCGATGTTCTCCTTGATATGCTGAGACATTTCTTGTTCTTTTTCGGCCGATGTGCAATCCTGGGTTGCAAACGAAGCTGCTTGTTGGATGTTTTTTGTTAGTTTGCCTACTTCCGTATCTATGTCCTTTTCTGTTTTAAGTTTTTTTTTCTTAAGAACGCCTTAAGGGCGTCGGAAATTGTAACTAGACTGGGTCTATCTAACAATATTTTTCTATTATCTAAGCTTAGCTGTTTGGTAGATGGACGTCCAGCGACGCTCTCCACATAACACTAATCACTCTTTTCTTGTGATAATCATACTTTAGGAATAATCCTTAGGCACTTTTACTGTTGCTACACTAATTCGAACGGTTTTAGTCTTTTTAGCCGCCGAACTATTCCGTTGTTGTCGAGTAGCGAGATTACTTCGACATTTTCGTGTCTCTTCAGTCTCTTCTGATGTTTGTCTGCAAACCTCTTGATCTCATCTTCAACCATAGGCATCTTCAGGTCGCGATGGATGTCTTCATTACGAACGTACCACGGGGCGTTGACGATGCTCCGCAGAACTTTATTTTGAAATGTCTGAATAATTTTGAAATTAGTTTTTCTTGTGCATGCCGTAAATCCACACGGGCTTTAGTATTTGCTTATAGAGAAGCAGTTTGTTGTGAATTGACAACTCAGAGTGGCGTCCGAGAAGCCAATGCATTTGCCTGAACTTGAGCCCCAGTTGCTCACGTTTTTTCTTCACATGTGCTTTCCACCGTAGCTTGGCACCCAAGATCATACCCATATACTTAGCTTCGATGGCATGCGGGATTGTTTGCTGATTGACTATTACCAGTATATAGTCGTATTTCTTGTTGGTAAAATTGACGTCAATCGACTTTACTTCATTAAGCTTGATGCGCCATTTCTTTGCCCAAGTGGTCACATCGTTGGCGGCTATTTGAAGTTTGTTAGTGGCTGATTGTTTGTCTTGACCCACGGCGAGAAGAGCAGTATCTTCGGCAAATGTTGCCGTGAGCTCCTTTACTTTGAGGTATATCATTGGTGTACAGCAGGTAAAGAACTGGTCCAAGGGCACTGCCCTGAGGTACTCCAGCAGAAAATTTTTTGAGTTCAGAATATTCTTCCCCATGTTTGACTCTAAAGTGTCGGTCAGTAATATATGAGTGAAGAATTTGGCTCATTTGTCATGGCAAATATTTGTCTAGTTTGTACTCCAGGCCCTGATGCCACACTCGGTCGAATGCTTGGGCCACGTCAAGGAATATCGTTGCACATATATTTTTCTCTTCAAGTGATCTCTCAATTACAGCGGTGATTCGGTGTACTTGATCAATAGTCGAGTGCTTGTTGCGGAATCCAAACTGATGAGTCGGAATAAGCTGCTTTTCCTCAATTATAGGTTTAAGGCGTTGTAGGAGCAGCTTTTCAAACAGCTTGGATATCATCGGCAGGCTTGGATATCTTCAAGTGGATTGCCAGGTTTAGGTATCATTATTATTTCAGCAATCTTCCACTGCGTTGGCACGTACCGGAGTCGTAGAGCAGCGTTGAAGAGGTGCGTCAGTTTCATGATAGCTTCGCAAGGCAGTTCTTTGAGAATCTGGGCGGTTATTAGATCATAACCTGGAGCTTTCTTTGAGCTGAGGTTTTTACCTATGGTATTAGCAATCTCAGCAGGTGTTATTGGCTTTGTTCGTGATATTTTCGTTGGTGGTTTGGGGGCTTTCTTCCATGCCAGTTGGTAAATGAGGCTGAAAAGTGACTGCCAATTGGTCAGCGAATATTTCTGCCTTTTCTTCATCTCGTCGAGCCCAATTGCCATCGTTTTTACGAATGGGTGGGTCATGGTTTTTTGGCCTATTCAAGTATTTGGTTTCTTTCCATAGGGAGTAGTCGGTGTTTTCGCCATCCGTTGACTCTCTGAAGTAATTCTCAAAGCTCTCATTCTTGATGAGTCTTTTCTCTGTTTTGTGATTTGTGATTTTATCGTAATTACGACAGGTGAGTGGCCCGAAGATAGCTCGAAGCAGGATTCAGCAGTACATTTTTTTGTATCTATGCCTTTAGTTATAGCGAAGTCAAGTAAATCTGGGATTTTTGGCAAGTAGATTGGTTCACTCCTTTTTATATATTTTAGGTTCGTACTGTTTATGGCCTTTAAAAGTTCACTGCCCTTGGTGGTTGTTAGTCTTGCTCCCCATGCGGTGTTTTTTGCATTGTAGTCTCCTCCTGCTATGAACTTGTTTCCAAGTGTTTTAAAGAACTTTTCATAATCTGCATTTTTGTTGTTGTGCCTGGGTGGACAGTAAACGGCTGATATGGTTATGGGGCTGTGGTTGTTTTCAATTGAAATACTTGCGGCTTGTAGATTACTTTGAGCATAACTTTCCCTTAAGTTATATTTAATGCTGTTTCAAACTAATATAGCAGTTCCCCCATGGGCTTTATTTTTAGGGTGGCTTTATTTACTTGTATATTGTATAAATATAACATACAATAATTTTCACAGCTGCTTTAAATGAAACACACCTGAAATAAAATTGCTTGAAACATTCGCTAATGATACTTATCAAGTTCTTAATGATTCCAAGCCTGTAGTAATGCCACTTTATTAAGCAGAGCCTCTCTAATTGGCAAAGTTCCTCTCTGTAATATTTAAAATTCAAATGCGGGGTCAACGCTATCGCATTTTCCCGAATAAATTAGGGACTGAAACTGGAAGAAACAGGTCTTAATGAAAGCATGGTAGCTTAATTCATAGAATGTTCGCACTCAATCTCTGGCTGAAATCAGTTGCAGGTTTAGCAGCTGAAAGAGAAACGCTACAAGCCGACTAATTGGGGAATATTGTATCGATTTTAGGCTAGATAAAACAGCCATCCCCAAACGCTATCCGATAATAGCCCATTTAAAGTTGAGTAAAACTTGGATAGTAGATTTTGGGCGAATAAGCACCTAACAGTGTTTTTACTCAAATACTAAATATTGAGCACGCCTATCTTCGGCAGTTAACTTACTTGAAAGTCAATTAAACTTTTAGCTTCCGCTTTAATGACAACGGTTCTAAAGCAATGAAAAGACACTAACATCAGTTATTAAAAGGGAATTTAGGTGAACAGGGAAACTTTTATTATGTTTGTAGTCGAAGTTGCTCACTAACACAGCTCCCTTCTCAGGCTGTTTACTAGAGAAGTTCTAAATTGATTTCCGGGGAAAAGTGTAACTTCACCCAATCACATTAATAATATATTTCCGCTACATAAGAAGATAATTTAAATCCATAAAATATATTTTTTAAAGCCCATCGAATTTAAACTGCTCTGAATATGCGAGATAGCACAGCTTTATCGAAAAGCCTCCCCCAACACGCACCCTTTCTCACATTTCAAGTTAATTAAACATTCCATTGTAGCAGGAGCCAACTCATAATTTATATGCGATTTGGAAAGCTTTATTTACTCTTTGTCCGCTTTGGTTTACCGACCACAAAACCCAATATTGCCAGGTTTGACCTATTAGTTTCCATCCTAGCACACATCGCACAAATTTGTTTGAAATCGACATAATGCGGACTATTTGGTGGAACACGTTGCGGCAGATGGAAAATAGAAACATTTTCGACAGTTTCAAAGAGTTTTCGAAAGATTTCGTCAACGAATTAAGCAGATGTTAAACATTCAAGAAGAAGTTGGGAAGTTGACCTAAAAAGTTGGAAAATGTCCTAAAAGAAGAAAACATAAAAGCGCGTTTTCGAAGGTATATTTTAATGAATTAATATATTATGCAGGCAATGCAGTCTATTATCCGAGGGAGAAGCTATTAAAACCTCTTGATCAATTTTTAATTACATTTTACTACACAGTTTCTCATTCAGAGTTTTGCTGTTATTTCATCAATTTTCTTGGTGACGTTGCACTTTTCATTCTCGTTCAGATATTTGAAACCTTTTGCAATTGTCTACTTTTATATAATCAATTTACTTCAGGTTTGCGTGCATTGCTGCAATGCAATATGGACATGTTTAATATTTAAATAAATCCTCCTAAGAAACTTTAAATAACTAAATCAAAAAAAAATCGTAGGTCTAATATTTTGTAATGAAACTCACCGAAAGGTTTTATTAAGTATTCCTGAACTGAATATAAGGCAGAATCAGATTACATTTTTAAATGCCTTCATAAACTTGGGAGTTTTATTGTGCAGTAAACTCAAATTTAAAAGGCATGCACCTGTTTGTGAAACGAGGGTTTTCTTGTCATTTACTTTTGTTCCTTCCCTTTCTTTCTGTTATATTATAGCGTCTTTTCTGTCTCTTGTTATTGCATCCGCCTATACTTAACTTTCATTTATTTCCTGTATTGTTTTGCATATTTAGTTGTCCCATTTAAGTGAGTTAGGGGGTTAGAGTCGTTTAAGCACTATTTTTCTTTGTATCCGTGCGTGTGTTCCATATTTATTTTACCAGCGGAGAGTCTTCTTTGCTTCGAATAAAGTTCTCCGTGTCATATATTTAGGTTGCATTGAAGATTTTTTGATTTTTTGCCATGATATATGCACAGTCCTCAAAAAACTCTTTTAAAAATTATTCTTCCTGTATGTCGAAATGTCCTTGACTCAGTTTTTTAGTGTTATTAGTTCTTTTCTTATTTATTTTTGCCTAAAATATAATAAGAAATATAGATCTTGGACAGCGTTTCTCTCGCTTTTTGTTGCTAGTGTTATTTTCATATTCTTTCATTTATTTACCTGTTTTAATATGGTTTTAACATCTAAAGATATCGAACGCTTTTTTCCTTATTTTTTCTCTAAAGCTTTTTCTCAAGCTAAATCTCTTGATTGTTTCTTCCATTATTCGTTGTATGTATGGATAATATGTGATACTTATCCCCTGAACAAGGGCTCCCTCAAGGATCCCCGCTCTCACCGTTTCTCTACAATATATACTGCCATGACATATACAATTACAACTTACGCAGACGACACGGCACTTATTGTACATGACAAAATTACTTAGAGAGCAGCTCAAAGACTCCAAACACTAACAAACAACACAATGACATGGTTTTATAAATGAAGACTAACACCAAACGCGTCAAAAAAACAACTTCTGCTCACAAACCACAGACTCAACGCTGACTCCCCTACAATAACTGCAGACGGCCAAACGACACAACCAAAAAACGACGTAAAATTCCTTGGAATCACAATTGACCACAAACTTAAATTCACTAAACACATACGAAACATCAGGGCAGAAACAATAAAGAGAACAAAACACTTCCGATCACTAACCTACAAAGACAGAGGAATTAGCACAAACACCGCCACCAAAATATATAAAGCTATTTGTAGACCCTTGCTAGACTTTGGACATATACTCATGACCAACGGAACAGAAAGGACAAAACGTTATACACAAACAACAGAACAAATTGCACTAAGACTAATAACACGAATAAGACACCCCCAAAACCCACTACACAACCCCCCCACCCAACTACTATACGAACGCACAACATGACAAAGATCTCGGAAAGACTCATACAGCTACAAACAAAATGGACAAACAACCCCTACAACTGGACCATACTGAATCCCCTTTGTCTTACAAGACCAACCAGACAATCCCGCTTCCGTTTCCCTACATTAACGCTACTCGAACACTTACAAACGCAACGGACTAGTGGACAATAAAATAATTTCTTCTTGCCACTGAAATTTTATTTATTTAATAGTATTGTTAACCTAGAATAAGAGAATTTTCATATTGGTTTTTTATTTAGATTAAGACTGCATGTATTAAACAAGGGCAGAAAGACCGATAGGTCGATAGCCTTTTTTAGAAATAAAGATGTTTACTACTACTACTACTATGTGATACTTAATACTACATCATTTCTTGGGATTGTCCGTTCTACATATTTTCAGTGTCTTGAATGAACAAATTCTGATTGAATTTGTCACTTCTCTCTCTCTTTCAAAACTCTAATTAACAATATTTCTGGAGCTTTACGTTTTTTCTTTTGCTTTTGTATGCTTAAAATTGTTGTTATCTTTAGATATATCTATAGATTCCCTCAATAAATTGAATTTTGTTATGGTACTTTCTTAATGTGGGTTTATGTTTCATTTTTTCCATTTATGTCTGCCATTCTATCTTGATCTACCATTTATGTTGCGTGTGTAAGTTTAACTGCTTTTGATTTACTTTGGCGTCTGTTGAATCTATCTTTAAACCTTGAATTACTATATTTTACTTTCAATTTTTAACTTTTATACTAGTAATAATGTTTTTATCATTCTTAATATAACGTTTTTGTTAGACTTTGTATTATACATGCAGGGATTTCTTGAATAAAAACCGCAATGGAAAACTGTAGATTTCTCATAACATAAGAAACACTTTTTCCTTCTTCCATTTTTCTCTCGGTGCTTTTGCTTCCTAGATACAGGGTGTAAAATTTTATTTATTTAAACTTTTTTTCCAATAATTTAGGAACCGTTTCAGCTATAGGAATGAGTTTTTCTACACATATTACCACTATGATTGGCTACTTTTTCGCACCCTACTCGAATTCATTGAGTTGAATCTTTGAGAAATTCATCGAGAAAATGTCCACCGGTGGTGCAGATTTAAAGGTATAAAGGCATGGTTTTATCTTCCCAACTTACATGCAATGAATTTTACATAAAAAGAGTTCCCTAAAGTTGATTTATTGCTCTAAAGTTAACCGTTTTTGAGAAAAATGCATTTTTTACGAGCAAAACCAAACATTTTGCTAACGTTACTCATACCATTTTATGTTATGTATTTTTGTTGAAAATCGATCTTAAGTTCATCAAAATATCAAGAAAGTCGTCATTTCACAAGTCAACAAATTTCGTCAACATTTTTAATGAAAATTGCTGCTCCTTTTGTCAAGATGTAAAATGTAAATTACTGATTTTTGTTGTTTGTCTGAAGTTTAAAAATGTTACTAAATTATTGCTCAAACCGTTCGCATAATCGGTATTTTTTCTCATCTTGCATGTTCTGTTTGATTAGATATTTTTCATTTTCTTTAGTTTTCAGCAAAGGTTTCTAATATGTGACGTTTTTGAGAATTATTTTTATTCCTATTCAATCTGCGAAAAAAAAGCGCTTCTAATTCTTCTTTAATAAAATTAACATTAAACATTCTCATTTACAAAAGCTTACTTTCAGTATTTGTCTTAATTCCAGCTATAATATTGACGAAAATGTATGAAGAATCAGACATTCAAGAAGAAAACGTTCAAATTTAATTTTTCATCTTTCTGATATTATTGCGGCCTCCACCATTTTTCTTCATCTTCAAATTTACTGCTTCAGTAGCATTCGCCCTAAAAACAAAACTTCCACGATCCGAAGAACTGCTCCGAAGTTTGAATAAAAGATCATACCAGAGCAGATGGTTTGCAGACCAATATTGGTATTTTCAAACCTTTGGGCATAATTCCAGAGTAAACATAGAAGTCTCTCGTGCCAGTATTCCAGTCATATTTTTGACTTAGCTACCCAGTAAAACACACTATTACAAATTTAAAATTTATTTATAAAATATATAATGAATTAAAAGTATCAAACATATAACATCAGGTAGGTGTTGCTCTATACATTTCAGTCTAATTATTAACAATTGCAATAATTCTTCAAAAAAATGCAGAAAACTGGTCATGGGCGCCGACTAACAGAGCAATATAACATTAAAACATATAAAATCTAATATAAAATACCATTAAGATGTTTCCATTTCTTTATAAACAACTATCTAAAATCAGTCTTGCTAAATAAAATCTACCATCACTGTGTTTTTACAACAGTCCTGTGTTCTGCTCTTTATGTGAAATGGATTGCTGTGTCTTTTCCGTTAAACCGAAAAGATCCCTGAGATGCATTTTGAAACATTTATCACAGAAGTACAGTAAAATCAGCATAACCAGTGAATGGGCGTATCCACTAAAATACGTTACTAGTTCAAAAGTGGGACTAACGGAAAAACCAAAAACCATTTGGCCGTAAATCAGAAGCCAGTTTGGCAGCCAACAGAAGAAGTAGGAAGTTACCAGGATCAGTTCCAGCTTGTTTTTTACTGGAGGTTTATTGAAGATCTGAATCATAATTATCCTAAGAACATGAACAAACATAATAACAACAAACACTAAGATGTAAACTAAGTTGAAGCTGATTAGGGATAGCGGGTAGCTCATGTCGAGGATGCAAAAAGTGGCCGAAGCAGCTGAGATGAGCAATGCTACAGCCCAAATCAGGGCTATAATGGCAATAAGCCCCAATCGGCTGGTCAAACAGCATGGCCGTCCATAGGAACCCGAGTACCACTCCAAAAACAGTACCAATACAAAAAGCAAATTGGAAATGGCCATTCCATAATGACTTTCTTCAGTAACGCACAGCAACTCATAACTCATGTCCTCAGTGCTTCCAAATAAGCTCAACTGTGTGGGCGCTAATAGCAAAATAATACAACTACTAATACACCAATTTGCTAAATAGGCATTAGGGCGGGTTTGCAAGGCACTATTTCTGGCTATCACGTAGATGATTAGAATATTGGCCAATCCGCAAAACAAGCAAATCGCAGCCTTCAGCACATCCCATGAGCTGGTTGCCGAGTCGTAGCCTTCATCTGAGTCCAGAGTTTCGGCAAATGTGTTGTTGGATAACTCCATCATCAGTCACTGGGAGGACTGCAAAAGTTTGTTGGATTAGAATGGAAATTATTTATTTTCAATTTTGCATAAAATTGCTTCCAACATTTTTTCCTTTTACAATTCTTCAATAGGTACTCAACTGATTTTTAACTAAATTGTTGATATTTTGCAGAATTTGCTTGAATTTTTTAAAAACAGTTCAACCTTTGTCCATTTTATTAAATTTACGAGTCTAAAAAGTTGTTTAGCTAAATTAGAAACTCCAGAAGAAATATAGAACGTATGCAGCGTTTCTGTCGCAATTAGTGGCGGCTGTTGTTCATATTTTTTCATTTATTTTTCTTTTTCAATAACGCTGTTTCTCTAGATCTGTAAAAGTTGGCCATACATTTTTACTTCTTTGGGCGCTTTTACCATTATTTGTTTTAGGTATGTATAATGTGTGATCCTGAATACTACATTTTTTCTTGCGGTTCTCTTTCGCTACACATTTTCAGTGTCTTAATATACTCTGATTGCATTTGCAATTTTTCTCTATCTTTCCAATCTCTAATTAACAATTTTTATGGAGCTTTCAACGTTTGTTCATTTGCTTTTAAAAAGTTTAAGCATATAAAATTTTGTAATTTTTTGTCAGAGAAAGCTTGCTCAAACTCATTGGAATTTGCATTTTTTTAACAAAAATATCTATGCATTGAAAATAGAAAAAGTAATAAAATAATAACAATAAATATTACAAAACTAAACTTGTAGTAGGTAAGTAGTGTTGTTGATATATTTTACAGGGTGGCCGGAAATAAATTCAGATCAAATCTAGTCTCAGACTTTAAAAAAATGCTAAGGCGACCCGGGGTTTTTGTGAAGCCCCTCTTTTGAGGAGTAAAAACTCCTTAAAATTGTCTTTCAGAATAACCGTTTGCCTAATTTTTTGATAGTGTTTAGTGTGTGTGTTATTTAAAGGGTTTTTTATTCACATTATTATAAGCGCTTTCGACAATTACGTCAACTTATTTGCACAAGCAACATCTCCAAGAGCACCTGAAAATATTGAAAAGTAACAAGAAATAACAGGAAAAAAATTCTATTTCAAAACATTTAACATTCAATTTAAATTTTAATGTAGTATCTTTCTACATTTTACAGTTCCTTATAATTGAAAACAAAATTTCAGCGAATTTTATCCTGTGTGTTCACAACGAAGTTCTTAGGGTTTTCGGGTTTTCGTTTTTTATTCGAAATTCTAAGAAATTCTTCCATCAAAGACTTGAGCTGAAAGCATTCAACTCAAACTAAATTTAGAACAGATTTTCTGCCAAATCTAACAATGTTTTAAGTTTTATTCAACATTTTTTAATCTGCATTTGTTCTCGATGTGATTTTCACTCCAATAATGGCACGAACACGACTTTAATTCTTATAATTATTTAAAATTGTTGTACATTGAAGTATTCTAAAACGTGGAATTGAATCTTGATCCCCTGGTCTTTGAAGCCACAAAGCTTTGACTTTCTCTCGGATATTTAAAAAAGTGTTGCCCTTAAAATTTGCATTTAAAACGGGCTTCTGATTGCCTTTTGAACGTTTTTAATTAAACGAAATTCAGTCGAGGAAAATGACAAATTGAAATCGAATGCATATCGAGATTCGTATGAAATTCTACGTTTCAAGAGTAGGTAAATGCCACTTCCATTAAACGAACAATTTTATTTTTGCATAATTTTTATTAAGCAATTATTTAGATCGACGTTCTTTGGCTTTTCCGAAAAAAAATTGGCAACAAACGGATTTTATGGTCAAATTTTGCCTGACTGTTTTGTTGAAAGCCCATTAAAACTCTCATTTTATTTCAAACACCATGTATATGGAAAGTGCTTCAAAGTTTTAGCAATTTATAAGTATTGATGGCTCCTAATTTTTTTCCTCCGCTTTACAACCGAAACTTTCTCTCGATTCTAATGATTAAACTGTTGTAGTTAGGAAATAGAAATAAACAAAAGGATGTCAAATAGAAAGTAAAAGAAAAAACAACAGGATTTAAATAATAAGCTGAACAAGACACTACAAAAATGACAAAAAGTTTTTCTAAGACACTTTTATTTTTATAGAGGATTATTTAAATAGCTCAAAGCAAATAATGAAATATACAAACACTGAAAAGGCAGTTTCAGAACAATTCAACCCAGTGAAAAATGTTACGCAATTTATTCCGCAAAACAATCTAGAAAATTTTAATCGCGAGAAATTGTTTTATTCCACACTTTTCTTAAGCAATTGAATAATAAACAGAAAAAAAACTCCCGGCAAGTACATGAATAATTATCTTTTGCAAATTCTTGATACAAAATATTGACTCTGACTAAAATTGCCAAAAAATTTGTTTGCTTTATTTAAATTAGTTCAAGTCACTTAATCCCCCAAGCCACGCACATTTCGTATCAGTCGTGTCTTTTTATTTAACCGCTTTTTTCTCATGCAAATTTTCCCATGATTGTGTACCGAACTTTTGAACTATAGCCGGGCTGGCTTATCTTATCAATTCAATACAGCAAAATTGCCATAAAATCATTTAGTCCTCTTATATTAACAAGCGTTTTGCAGAAAGTGTTCAATTTCACTTAGTCAGTGGAAGTTGTTTCTGTCTGCGTAATAAATGCAAACTTCAACGCAAATCAGGCGTTATTGAACAGAAAAAAAAATTCATGTGAAACAAAAGAAAAATAAAATCAAACAATTACTACAACAGTAAATAAAATATTTTAAAATATTCTTACCCACGCCAACGTGCAAACAAATGTTGCTCCCAATAAACCAAATCTACTTTTCCACTTTGTTAATTCATCTAATTTACTATAGTCGATCATTGATGACTTCAAATGAAAAAGTCCAAACTTTTTAATTTGTAACTTTCCTTAACGATTTTTGTAAACTCACTCAACATGCATAAATTAATGACTGAACTCTTAGATTTTATCAGGCAAGGAATTATCTAATCTAGACGATGATGCGCTTTGTTGTTTTAAATAAGGAAAATAACAACGACGAAACTTTATAGCCTGCATTTTAATATGCACGCTCATTAAGATGCTTTGTGCTCGAGTTCAATACATCATTAAAAATACATCTTTTGCTAAGATAAAGAATTTTATTTCCTTGCAATTTAAACGCCCCTAAAATGAATAAAGAATTTTCATTTCTAATACAAGAGAAAAATTTTATCGATAAAAATTTAATTTTCGTCTCGGTACACACGGGCAACAGCGTTCTCATTCAACTCGAACCTGAATCAACAAACTTCTCCTTTTACTGGCTAATCATTTAATTCGGAAACTTTGGACGGTTGCAGGGCCAAAGACCTGCCTTTATTCCGAGATTTGTTCTTACAAATCCTTCATGTAATTGGGTCAATATTTGTTCCCTTAAAATAGATTATTGTCGCTCAATTTACTTCTTTTGCTTGAGGCACTGTTCTTTATTCTCAAATCAGTCAGGAGTTTCAGCAATAAATGGAGAATTCGTAGCGGTGGTGCCAGCAGCAAAGCAGGAAAATTAAACCTGATAATTTAGAATTAGTACTCGACTAGACAGATGCTCGAGTTGAGTACTAGCAGGTTTTAATACCTTTGTAGGATTTAAAGCAAAAGTTTATGAAAATTTATCGAGTATTTAATGGGTAACTTTCAACTTACTCTCTAGTTTTCTTTTCCTAATCACTTTCAATGTGTCTTCCGGACTAGTTTTAACTAGCTCACACCACCAGCTACAAGCATCGCCTAAATATTGGGCATTTTTTAACCTACTGAAGTGCTCATCTAATTAATCACTGAATATTTCTGATTTATCAAACAGTAGACAATAACTATACAAATACATATTGAATTCGCTTATCGACTGCCACTTAATAAGCGGAATATCTCTTTTCTGATAAGCAACACTTAAAAAAGTTCAATTAGCGGGAACATTATTTTTAATTTCCTCACAAATCTGATAGTTTAGTTACAATTTTTAGTGGGTTCTTGGAGATAAAAATTGATTTTATTATCGATGTTTACTTTGTCGAGGATGATGTTAAATTGTAGACATTTCCACGTGTCTTAAGCAATGATAACAAATTATCGAAATTGGCAGTTTTAGTGTTTTTGCATAGCAATGACACACAATAGCATCTTTATAATTATATTTAAATTATGGTAGTTAAGCTAACCGCCAGTTTCTTCAGTCAAATTTTGCAACGCTTATAAAAAGTCTTTGCTTGATAGGAAAAAACCACATTTTCAGCCCGATTAAATTAAATCTTTTAACTATTTATTATTTATATATGTATACAACTCAAACAAAGTGGACAATTGCTCCTAGATAGCGTTGTTGTCCAGTGGGCGTAAGTTATCTTCTCATAGTGTGTCAATATAGATAATGTTACAAATAACCGCTCCATAACAGAAAGATATAAAATTTATAGCTTAAAAGTGCAATAGGTTTTGAGTGCAACTCTCCTTAGTTTGTAATAGAGAGTGATTGCATTTTAAACAAAATGTTAATATTTTAAATACGTGTATTGCGGGTTGGATAGAGGATGAAATTGTTGCGATATTTAAAAGTGATATTAAGTGGCTCCTATTCATTACATAGGTGGCAGTATTACGTAAAAGAATAATTCAAGTACCTACTTGAAATAATCAAGTATTTTTATATGAATGATCCAGGTGTAGCGGTAAAATTCTCCAAAGGTTCTATAGCGACAAAATGTCGATTAAGCCGAAAGCAAACCAGGAATGTATCTTCTAGACGTTTATTTAATGCAATAATGCGATTTGCATAAGCCATCTTATTTCCTTTCCGTTCGGCTTTGTTTCTACAATTTCCAACTTTCTAATTCAAAACCATTTATTAAGGATTTTCCGTTCAGGATTTAATCGGACATCAGCGCCGGCTTGACAAACAAACAAGAAATTTGAATCGTAAATGTAAACCATTTATTTCAGATGTTTATGCACAATTAGTTTTCCATCTAATTTTAATGTTTCAATTTATTGCTGTTCCGGAAAATACTCAATTTATATAATAAGCTCCAATTTCCTTGTTTTTTTTTGTTCTTATAGTCTATTTTTGTGATTATACTGGAATTACTGGGAATTTCAATATTTTATTTATTCAAAATTGGTTTGCAATGAAATCACCATTCAAAACATGAAAGCATCCTAAGGAGTCCAGGTTAGTTTAAAACAATGTGTTTTTTCTGAAACTCGCATATTTTTTAGTCAAATCTGATTGGAAACTCATAAACCGAGCGGAGCAACAAAAAAACGAAAAACTTTCCTGGGCAGGAAATTGGAAAGGCTCAAATACTCAAAATTTACTTTAAGGGCGACACTTTTGAACACAAAAATTATTTTTCATGCAAAAAGCACCTTCTCTCCATAAAAGACATATTGTGAAATGATTCGCCAGTATATCTGAAGTTCGCAATCCGATATGCAGGGTTTTCGAATGACTCGCGTTTTGAATCATAAATTAAATTTTTCACATGCCGACAAAAAGATCCAAAGGGATTTGAGTCTGGAAACTTTGGTGGCCACTCAATTGAATTTTGCCTCTCACTTGGAATCAACTGACTTTTCAACAAGCAAAGTTTTCGAATGGAAATTTTGATTACAAAAAGCAGAAAGTACATTAAATATACATACAAATTACTCATACAAATTTTTCAATTGTAACTTCTGCTCTGCTTCTGAACAAAATAATGCAAATAACATTAAAACAGTCCAAGGAATTTGTCAGTAAAACCGATCTAATTTACTACATATTGCTCCTGCAACACATGAGATATGTAGGTTTTGAAACATACTAATTTAAATTTTCAAATGCTTCCAAAGAGAAAAGTGCAAAGGATTAAAGTCGGGAGACTTCGGTGGACACTCAATCGAATTTTGCCTCTCAGTTGAACTCAACTGAATTTTCAACAAGAAAACTTTTCGAACGGAAGTTTTTATTACAAACCGAGCAGTAGGTACAATGTTTTTCGGCTGAACGATAGTACAAATGGCTCAAAAGAATGCAAATAACATTAAAAGCATCCAAGAAATTGTCAGGAATACCCATCTAATGTACTACCGGTTGCTTCTGAAACACCTTAGGTAATGTAGGGTTTGAAACATACATTTAATTTTTCAAATGCTTCTAAAGAGAAAAGTCCAAAGGATTTAAGTCGGGAGACTTCGGTGGCCACTCATTTGCATTTCATCTCTCACTTGAACTCAACTAGATTTTCAAGTTTTCGAATAGCAATTGCTATTAAAAATCGAACAGTAAATGGTACAATTTCTTTGGCTAAGCAATAGTTCAAATGAAGATACAAATAATATTAAAACAATCCAGGATAGTATAAGGCATGGCAAAACCATAAAATTTACTACATATTGTTTATGAAACACCCTGTATATGTAGTTTGAGTGTACAAAATTGAAAATAAGAAGTTTTCTTAGCATTTAAATTGTATGTGCTCGAGCGTCTTTTCGAAACATCACCAGCAGAGTTCAAAGTTCTTGTAGTGAGTTCACTGCACTTAAAGAGATATTAAAAACCCATTAAAGTGAACTAGAAACAGTGCATTTAAATAAAAACTAATGAAGATACATAATGATAATAAGTAAATCAAAATTTCCGTTGCGAATGCCAGGAATTGCCATAATATTTCTACGAAACACCACTTTCTACTTCCATCATGTTCTCCTTTATTGCACACACTTTAATAACTTTTAGCGAAATTCTACCAACTTTAATTCATTTTTTTTGCCTTTTAGTATAAAACTTCCAGATATTAACTACCTCAAACGACAATTCCAAGTGTTTTCAAAAGTTCATTTACCCAAAAACTTGTATTGTACTCACTATCGTCAATCGTGCGTCCTCCCAAACATTCAACCAGCCACAAAACAATTAAAACTATCACTGATTCATAAAGACGAAATCCACGCAACAGTACCCTCGAGAACCGAAGTACCGAATTGACCTTTACACTAAAAATATGCCTGAAACTGGTGCCTACGCACTTCAGGCTTGTGGAACCAGGCACCAGGCAGATGCTGCTCGTTTCTTATCTTGGTACCTGCGTGTCTGTTCAGACAACAACAAGCCTAATCCAAAGAGATGTTAACTGAAGATCAACTAATTGCATGGCTTAATTCCCGAGTTGGGTTTCCTTTAAAAAAAATCGGTTTGAAGCTAGACAGGCGCTGCCCTGCCAGGCTCCGATTAAACTTAAAGCACATCTTTAACTTAAATAAAATAACTGGAAATAATTCCTACGGTCTATTAATTTAAGCGCTCAATTGCCTCACATCATGTATATTTAGACTGGCAAACTCTATGCCATAATGTGATGACTTCATGCAGACTCAATTTAACCCGAATTCAATTACAACACTGTTTAATTGAGCCACAATAGTGGTCCATTTATTAGGCTTGATTTAGGCTAATGCGAAACATGACAATGTTCGAGGGCTTTTTCAACAATCAGCATCTGGTGATGGCCCAATTGGCTAAGGAGTTAATGAGCCAGTTAATTCGGGTCATTTTACTTAAGATGTTAAGAGCAAAGAACTGAATGTGGGTGCAGCTTTTTGTCTGGTTAAACACTGCGAGCTTTGTCGGTTAATTTTTTCGGTGTTTACCTTATTTCTGCCTTAATTCTCAGCTTGTAGTCCCAGAAGCACCGCAACCGTAATGGAGCACCTGTTGATAACATTTTCTGGATTTTACATAAATGAACAACACACTTAATTTGCAAATGTAAATATTTATATTTTCCACTGAGTCACGTCCGTTGGCTTTGCAGCAGTTAACCTGGAACCACGGATGGTTTACGTGAATTAACATTTGCTTGATTCTTCCTCCGAGTACTCACCGATATTAAACCTGTTCTCTTCAATGGCCCAATGAATATGAAAGTGGTTTAGTTTTCAAGGCTTTCAATGCTACTGAAATTGTTCAGTTCTGCAATATTTGTTATGATTTGTAAACACTTTGAACGGAAATAATCCGCTAGTTAAAAATTGTTGTTTCATCACCATCCGAAATATTCTCAAAATTAATGAGTTCTGTTGGTGTTCTTTTGATTAAATTAGTATAAACTCCTGAGTTTCTTGGGAAATATGTACAACAACATAATGGAAATTCGGTGGACAAAGCATATAAACCGCTAAAGTCGTATCTGAGCAGCACAATTGAGTTTGAAGACGAAATACAAGAAAGCATTATTTTGACTCATTTTTAATTGAAGATATTTTTATCAGCTCCACATTAACAGAGAGTGTTGAAAACCATTAACCCAAAAAGTATCTATTTTAGATAAAACTGTAAAAAACCACGTAAATATTCCATTAACTTTACATTATCTATCCAAGCTATATGAGTTCTTTGCTTCCTTATTAATTCTTTAAAGTATGCGAAATAAAGTAAAATATACCTAGTGTTGAAATGATGATCTTAAAGAGGGCTATTGTTGCTTTTGCATAAATATTACACATTTATTTGGCCATAAAAATATAAGACTTTAAAGGTTCTTAACAATCAGAACAATATAAGAAAGATCAAGATGAAACCATGAAAATATGTATTTTTAAAGAACTAACTATTTCCATCCCCAACTAAAACACCAGTTTCTTTTAAACCTCCGAACTTTAGAAATTATAAGTTACAACATTGTTCATTTTTAAAACTTATTTTGCTTAAATAATGATGATTTTGCTTGAATAAATGAAACCATGGAAGCTAGAGATTTTTCTAGTTTAGTAGGAGCAATCAAACCCTGCTGAAGAATAATCAGTTTCAAGATTACCACCTTACACATGTTAGGACATTGAAGGCACCAGATCAGGTGCTGATATTTCTTCAGCTTACAACTTACTCACTGCTATCATGAGGTTGAATCTCCAACTAATGACACACAGACACGATCTTACTAAGCTAAAGTACAATGCTTTTGTACCATTAATAATAAAGAGGAAATGGCAAATATAAAGAAAATGTGTGAACAGACGATAAACTGCATTGAAATAATATTAAAGAAGCCACTGTATCCACAAGAAATAGCTGCTGAAAACCGGACGTACAAGAAAGCAGGAAGGTGTAGATTCTAACAAGTGCAGTTAATACTGCAGTTAATGGAACTGCACTTTTTCTTGTAATGTAGAAGAATTGAAAGAAGAACAAATAAAAGCAGATCAGCAGAAACATCAAATGGAAGGTTTAAAGAAAAACTGAAAATATGGAGAGTATCAAAATGTTGGCAGATCTTGAAAATCTTGAAAGTAAACTTGAATCTACATAAAACGGTGAAGAAAGTTGCTGGAGTTATAAAAACAAAACTGAAAAGAAATCTAACAAACGACTCGAAAAAAGTTATAAGAAAAGTGAAGATGCAATTAAAGAGTAGGAAAATATATACAGTTACTATTGTCAAATGAGCTCACAACAGAATCATTTACAGTTAGGAATAAATACAGATGTACCACTCGTGTTTTTTTTTGTTTTTTTTTCGGTGAGGTGTGGGAAATGCTCTCTTACGCACACCCACAGCTGATGTTCTGGCGCTCTGGGCTGTGTGTTACTCCAGCTTAGCTGTATACCCACTAAAACCCTTCCTCACCTCCGAAGTGGTGTTTGGCCTAGCCCCGCGGTCATTTCTGTCCTATTGTGCCTTCGTATTTTACTCCCTCATTATCCCTGTGCATTCAATGAATTCCAGAAGAATCTTGAGGGGGGTACGCATGACCTGGTCTGGTAGAACTTTATCTCCTCCCAGGAGTCTTCGTCTACCTGTTGGATATGACGTGCAGTGACACATAATATGTAGAGTCACTTGTGTTGCATATTACTAAAGATAAAATAGCGAAGAAAATAACTCTTCAGGATGGTGAAATTGGTGAAATTGATCAGATCTCCTGTTATCCGCCTTAATCATTCACAATATCCTCAGTAGACAAATTATAACAGAATCGCAATGAGAGTTGAGAGGAGTTACTTAGATGAAAATTTGCTTATACCGGTATATCGTATATCATGGTATATCGATGAAAACTTTTTAAAGTTGTTAACTTTCAGGTTGAGAAGGAGCAAATGCACCATTGAAAAGTCAACTTAGAACAGCTATATGTATATGCAAAAAATGAGTAATTTCATAAAAATCAGAACTTCATCAATCCTGACTCTTATTTTCGAATCCATGACACTGTATAAAACAGCAACTAAAAGACAGCAATACTAAATAAACGCCCAGTATAAGGTTTTTGCTATATCCATGGAATAATGCTGTTAGGTTGAGCTTTGGATCAAGCTCAAATCCACAATTAAATATTTTTTACAGCTTTCGACATTTATCATACAAAAAAACAGTTAAAACTTATTAAAAGAACACTTTCATATTCTTTACTCTGAAATGGTCCTTGACAAAATTAATTGGCTTAATTTAATTCTGACCAGAGATCATGGCCTAAATTTGAAACAGTCCAAAAAGCCAGGTCCCTGACCCTTAGTTGGCTGTAGTATATCACTTTTTGCCGCAGTACAAAAAGCTCCATTTAGTCCATTATCAGCATTTTCTTTTCCTGCAAATTGCAAAAGGGAACAAGTAATTGCGGACTTTTCCTTTTGGGCGTCATGCCTATATGGTCAAAGTTTTACCGCTGGGTGCTTGAAATGAAATTCGCATAAAATCCTCAAGTTTATTTGCGAAAATATGAAACAATAAATATTTTTAACATTTAGTCCTATAACTACCCAGAGCTATTTCTTATCAATGTCTGCTTCGGGAACAACATCCAATCGGCTGAAATCGAGATCCTGATTGGTTCTGCGGAAAATCTTGCAAAAGGCCAATCGGTAAAACTTATTGACTTTGAACAGTTTATAGGCGAGGCCAAATGTGGCACTATATGCCAGATATTCGGCAATAACTGCCAATGATCGTAAAACATCCAGATTATCGTCAGTGACTATTCGTTCGGCAATATTCAGAACGTTGTAGTAAAAGACCACCGGTAGGAAAAACAAAAGCGTTAGCTGAGTCACAGACAGCGCTTGAATCAGATACTTATTATTCTTGAAAGCTGTTTTCCGACAATCATATCTAATTTTTGCAATAACTGCCCAACAAATAGCGTAGACGATCGTCATAAAGATAAAGCTGATGTGGAACTTGATGTCTTTTGAGCTGGAGAAACAAACATTCGATACTATGAACCCCAAAATTAAGTGAATTAAGTAGGTGCAACCGATCACGTATTTGAAGCCGTTCTTGTACATGTAGCTGATGTAATCGCTGGCCACCATGCCGATGTATTCATCCACCGCATAAACCGTTATAAAAACAATGGCCAGGTCCAGAAAATAGTTCTCCAGCTGGATGAAAGTGCAGTACCATCCAACCTCCAAGCTTCCACCGAAGAACAGATCCATTGACAAATGAAGCACATGTTCAGCGATTAAAAACAAGATGTTACAAATGCAGAAATTGAGGATGTAGTAGTTGCCACGCGTTTTGAACGCTTTGTACCGCAGGACAATGAAAATCAGCAGCAAATCCACTAGAACAGCCACCAAACAGATGGGAATGCTGATGAAGAACGTGGACAGCCTGAAGGTTCTAGTTGAGGCGTCATCGTGGATTTCATGATGTGCATGCGAGTAGTTGGTTTGGGCTCCCAGCAGTGCAAACGATCGGTTTACGTACATGATTAGCTCAGCCTGAAAATGATTTTTCTTAATTGGTTATGGGCAACGTGTACCAAACAAGGCAGAGAATATAAATTTTTGTCAAAAATTAAATAAAGCTTGTTCGTTCCTTCTCATAACAGCGAATGGAAAAACAACAAATAAATCAAAATACTCCTTAATTATTATTGCTGCGCTCATCCTTGACACGTGAGTAATATATTTATTTGGAATTCCAAGCGATCGTTTCATTACTAATAGTTATTAGATGTTTCATCCTACAAGGCGTTTCATTGTTAATCTTGAATAGTTAAATAATAGATGTAAAAACGCCAATATTATTCATGCCTGCTGAATAGTTGCGCTGATTTACACGCGAAACGGATGGTTGTAGTAAATAGTCAAAGGATAGCTGGAAGTTATTGATTGTTTTGGAATTTTTCTTATTTGAATTAGTTCTGATTTTTGAATAACTTTGCTTGATTGCTTATGTCTATTTATTTGTTGTCTAAGATCAAAAATTCAGGATTGGAAACTTGCCAAAAATTGCTCAACTAATAGAAAATTTCTGCTGCATAAAAATGTATTAATCAGTAATATAAATGACTTCTAAAAATACTCTTGGATGGGGGCTTGGGGAACCTTTTTCCTTCCCCAATTTCCATGCCCCGGCCATTTTCATAGATCGTCTCTTCCAAAATTCCACCAGCGAAAACTGTCCAAAACGTGAATGAATGCAAGTTTAACATAGAAGTATGCGAAGTTTTGGCAAAATAAAGTGTTGCTTGTTATGGAGCAAACGTCCAGTGTGTGATTTGTGATCTAAGCATTCAAAACATGGTTTGAACTGGGTGTTTTTTAATAATTGTCCAATATTTTACAAGACGATTGCTTAGGAATTTTTAAGAGAAAACAGGGTGTAAAAAAATTACTTTAAATTTATGTTTTTCAAAGTGATTTTTGATACAAAATCGATATTTGGAAAAACCTTGGTATTTGGAGGTTTTGCAACATGAGAAACTTGCATCGATTATTTGAAATCCACACTTTTATTTACGCATTTTTAACACATGCGTCGATTACTTCAAATTAAAATATTTCGAAAACGGTTGCTCGCAGCGACTTTTGATTAGAAAACCATTTTCACGTAAAAATTATAGAAACATTTATTTGTATGCCCAACAATGGGATGCACGAAAAAGTTATGACTCTTCGAAAGGAAAAATACATGCAGATTGCACCCTATACATGTGAGAATGAAACCCAAATCACATTTGTTTTTCACGGTACAAAACCCCTAAATACCAGGTTTGTTATTGCAATAATTATTTAGGAAAAACAAAAATTAAAATGAATCTTTTCATGTCCTGTGGCTCAGTTCATATAGTCCAAAAGTCCATATAGGCATGGCCCCAGGGTTTTATTTATCTTAAAATACCTGAGGAATCGCCCTGTAAAATATCGTAGACTTATTAAAAACAGCCGGTATATACAGAGCGAACAGGGGCCCCAAGGCTAAACAAATAGTTTGAATTTTTCCTTGAATCTGCCTATAAATTCCCTTGAGAATCAATCACTTTTAATGTGATGCAATTTAAAAAAATATTTACCCAAAAGCACTAAAATGTTAATAATCCTGTTTACCTGAATAATGTTCTCGTCTGACTCATTTCATAGATTAGCAATTGCAGTTGTACTGCATGCAGGCAACACCCATTAATTACGCGATTTAACTGGTTTATCAGGGCCGATAAATCTTGCAAACCCAAATTTTGCATAACAACTTCCACAACTTACCTTTAATTTCAAACTGCACTAAGAAAATAACTCAAAACTTTAGCACGCGCGCTGTTTCTCCAACTTGCGGTCACCGATCAGAGGAACATCTTGTAAACACGAACAATTACCACTGAATTCGCAGCATTTTAAAGTAATGCTTTTCTAACGTTGTTTGCTGAAACAATTGACTCCTACGTCCTATTAGCTTATTTTCGCTTGAAAGACTATAAAAAGGTAAAATTGCTCACAGAGTCGTTGCAATTGGAACCGGAAAATGGATGATATCATTGCAGTTGATTTGGGAATTAGCTTAGGAAGCCAAATGTGAACTCAGCAAAATCTATAACTGTATTAAAAATGCGTAATTTGCATTGGAAAATAAGGAAATTGCTTCTAAATCTGGGATAGTAAAGCGCGTGGATAAATTGGCTCCTAATTAATGAGAATCTGGATTCCAAGTCCATAAACGAAACTTTTCCGGGAATCAATCGGCTTTCGTTGCAGGCATAGGAGCATAAAATTTGAAAATATTCCGGGGACGGATATCGTATCCAGTAAAGCAGATGGCGAACGACCTTTTCGAGTTTTTACTACCAAAAAAGTGGAAAGATAGAATTTTATTATAGCAAAGGCTGTGGAGGTTATCGCAAGCAAACTGGAGTTGTCTTAGTTCAATAGGCAACTTCCAACTGGGTCAACCAGTGCGATATAAATCACTTTTCATAAGCGATTTCTTTAATATAAGAATTATTCTTCAATGAATGTATTTGAGAAAAATATAGATAACTGGCAATTTACATTGAAGAATTATGAAGTTTAGTATAGTTTTTGGCAGTGATCTCCGGGCCTGAGAAGGGCTTTTTATGGAAATATATCCGATAAAAGAAGGTTTGGCTCTTTGGAAAGGTGAGAAATTACGACAATGCGATTGGAATATTTTACTATACATTTAATGCATAATTTAATGCTAAATTTAAACACCTAAACCATAAAAACCATAAAGGCAACAAAGAACACAAAAATAAAGAAATGGTCTCATAAAAACCGATTCTGTTTTATTATTCGCTGATTTCAGTGATTTTCAGCGTCCCGAAATCTTAGGAACCCGAAGAGTTGGTAGGACATAGGGACACATCAATAACGAACGGAAGAACATCTGTATTTTCGGTAAAATTAGAGAAAAGGTTCAGTGGATTGAACAAGGAAATTGACCCACACTTTATTGTTTCAAATAGAACTGATATTGCTGATATTAGGTGGCCTGCAAATAAACGCTTATGAATAAACAGTAGGAATGTATTACATAAAACACAATTTGTAAAATTAAGCGAATTTTACCAATCGAAAGAGGTGAAACTTAACAGAAACGCACAGAAAATAAAAGCAAAACGGAAGGCGCAATTAAAAAACCTGATCCATAGAGAAACAATATTTTTCAAGTTAATAAGCAAATAATAAAAAACATTTTCATTAACTAAACTGATAGTGAAAATTTCGATGAAAATGTTCATGTCCCAAAAAAATAGGACAGACGAACACGACAGAAATAAGGAAGCAGAGTAGCAGACTGAACCAAGTAGCATAGAAAACCAAAAAACTGGGGTGTTAAGTGTAAATTTTATTTAATTATTTGCCAAGTACATCATTTGATCATTTCTCTTTTTTATTATTTATATCTATTGCCATTTAATTCCACTTTTTAGCCTTTTTCTATTAGACTTCCATCCCCAGAAGGAACTTTAATGATTTTTTCTTACATCCATCCAATCCAACCTTCATTATTACCGTTCTCGATCAAAATACTAATTATGATGCGAATGAAAAACGGAAAACACCAAACTACAAATAATAGACTATAATAAGCAAGACAAGACAAGGCTGAAGCCAGTAGTATAGAAAAACAAAATAAGGCAGAGTTAAACAAAAACTTCAGTGTTGAATATAAATGTAATCTAACGATTCGCTAAGAAGTTCAAAAGATCCTTTATTTGATGAGTTCTTCTTTGTCTCGTCTTAGATCTTCCCATCTTCTTTATCCATTGTCATTTTGTACCACTTATTTCCTTTTTTCTACTGAAATGCCATCATCAGCAGGGACTTTTTGAATTTTTCTTTCATCCATCGCAGTGTTTGCTTTATCTCGATGTATTTATGGTTTTAACGGCTAATTAATACCGGTCTTGACCGATTGATTCTTCAGGAAATTTAAGGTGGAAATCCCAACAAAAGAAAGTTGGAATACTAGGACAGTGGCTGCCCGAGAGGGGGTGCAATGTTGGTACACCGACGGCTCACGGGCGCCCAATACGGGATGGTCTGGGGCAGGCGTGTACCGGCAAGACACCAACAGGGGAGAGTCCTTTTCGCTGGGAAGCTGGACGACAGTGTTTCAGGCGGAATTATATGCAATCCTCGACGTTGCCACAGATAAGGAAGTTACAGGAGGACTAGAGGGAGAGATCGAGATCTACTCCGACAGCCAGGCTGCCCTCAAGGCACTCTCAAGTTTTAAGATGTACAGGAGACTGATCCAGGATTGCTGTGACGCCCTGAATAAAATGGCAGAAAGACCCATCGGGTCCCCCCACTGCTACCAACCGAACCTTTCCTAAAGAGGTCATGGTTTAACTGATGTGAAACGGCCAGCATGAGCCAGGGGGGCATGAGCGTTTCACAACTTTTGCATCCTCAACAGTGTTATGTTAAGGGCGCAAACCACTGATTCTTTTACCATTTTTCTTCCACTTATTTTCAAGACCAATATTTCGTTATAGAGCTTGTGTTTAGCTATAAAGTTTTTAATCTCCACAGAACTCAGAACGTCGTTTATCTGTACTTCAGATTCAATGTGTCGTTTTTTTAGTCAATGCATATCGATGATTGTTGTTTGCTTGATCAACTTTTAGGAGAACCATTTTTTTAATCACTCCTTGAGTGCTCAAACACTCACAAAATCGCACTCGCTTTGAGATTTACTTCTTGTGATTATACATATATTTCGTTTTGTGTGCATCTATCTGCATTTGCCCAAATCCATTGTCTTTAAGATTTTCAAGAAAATTATGAAAGAATGTAAATTTCTTTGATAGCAAGTTTTCTTGGTATCTCCCAGTACCTAATTAGTGATATTTTTGCTGGGTTTTCGGTGCTCGGTTTTCTTCCATACTTTTTGATACATCTTTATGAACCATTTCAATATATTCATCGTCATGTGGATTTGAAGTGGATTAGTACATTTGGATCATTTTTACGTCAACTTATTCATAAGAAGTCCAATTGTGAATGAATGTTTGAATCTTTCTTCCTCTGTAAGAACAAGGTGGAACCATTGGTAGGTGAGACATCCAAGTTCTATAAGCAAAAGTGTACTTATCCCAATGTCTCGTCCAGAAAGTTCAGTGGTTACTACGAGCTTCTTTTTGTGTGTTCGATAATCTCAACCTTCTAATATTTTTGCAAGTATATTGTCCATAATAGCAAAATGACGCTAGTCCCATATCTGCTTAGTTTAAAACAGTCAAGGCTTCAATTATGTCTAATGTCTAAATCCAAAATTAGACACATTCAAATGATACGGCTCTTTTGAGCTGATTAAAATGCAATCCATATCAGGAATTAGTCCAAGCACCAGTTTTAAAAGAGGTTTAATGAGGACATTGCAAATTGAAGTTGTGTGCCATTTTGTATCTGATTGCATGCGATTTGCATAATACGTCCATTAAAGTTTTCTTGTCTTCTGCGACATATGCTGCAGAAATCTTCGAAATAGAAGTGGGTTTGAAACCCGGCATAGCCGCGGCATAATATGCTGGTCGACTAATTGGTCAAATTGCCTGGAAATTATCATTTTGCAACAGTCGAATATCAACATAAACACATACAATAACAGATGCTGGTTGAATAGTCTGGCATTCGATATATTGGTGAAATTGAAGCAAAAACCATATTTGTGAGAGTCTGGAATAACAATTTGTAGGCAAGTATCAAAGCAAAACATCTTATTTTATTTACTGCATTGGTCAATCTATTGATGGCGTATGCATAAGTTTCCAAGTCTCTAATGGCTGCTGCCACAAGCAAAGCTCATTCACAGATTTAAGCTTGTTATTGAAACTTTCTTGTAGGGGGATAAAATGCAACCAAAACCCTATCCGAAGGATCCTTCTCAGAACTACAGCGCCGAAGAATTTCTTGCAATGGAAATAACTGAAGACGTGCTTTACATCGCGACTATTACAGTCTTTATTGTTGCATTGATCGTACTACTTTCCGATTTATATTTGATAGCCATCATTGTTAGGTTTAAGAAGCTCCGAAAGCGTCTTAATACATTTATTGTATTGTATGCAGTCGCTCATATCAATAGCATCTTGATAGGCCTTTTGTATGTTACTCTGGAAGGCTTTGCTATGTCTTTCATCTATTATAGTCTAACTCTCTTGGCAATCGATTGGTATGTTCGTAGCTACCATCAAACGTTCTTCAAGCAATACGGTACAGTATTTATTATCGGCTTTGGGCTGGCATTTTTAGCAACTTCAATAATAAGTACCTTGTTAATTATGTTTCTGAGCCCTGATAATTTGAAAGCCTATGATCTTGCTGAGGTGGTTTCGTTTGTCTTTTCCAGTACAATTTTACTATGTATATCAATTCTGAGGTGGAAAAAACAGCCGGTTATAAACATCGGCAAAACAGTGTACGCAATCACTGTTCCCCAAGTACTTTTTTCCATATCTGCTATAACTTACATTCTACAATGTGTTATAGCATTTATACCAGGTAGTACCTATATGGGGTTCATCATCATTCTACAAACTGTAAATGGCTGCATTACAATGACTCAAACCTTAGTTATGTTGTTCGTGCTGTCCAAACTCAATAAGCACTTTCGAATGGCCCATCGCCGATGTTTTCAAACGAAGCTTACCAAATGATTACTCTGATGATGATTTGGATAGTATTTCGAATAACGAAATCCCCGAAAGTAATATTGCATTTAATAGAAATACGGAATTAGTCGAAATGGAGATCTGAATCAAGGCTTTAGTGGTAGTTTCGTTTGTAGGAAGTGTCTGAATGTACGTAGATTTAAGCTTTAAGTTGTTATGAGGAAATATACGTGTTGCTCGATAATATTCGTTTTTATACAATTTGTAACGGTGTTGCTAATGGAAGTGTTTCCGTGCTGAACCACAAACGATCCAAAACAACTTAATTAGTCTGGGTATCAGTTCCAACCAAGCAACAGCCACCTGAAGATTCAATATTAACAAAAACTATTTAGCCCTCATCTTCCTCATTTACTATATCCTAATCGAATAGTTTGTCAAGATAATAAAATTGAAAGACTTAAAGCAAATGTAAGCAAAGTTGGTAGTTTTTCGTAGAACTATTCCAAACGAACACTAGAACGTTGTAAAATCACGCATAACACCGTTGATTTCGGATCTTCAACTGTTAAAACCTTAGGCAAACTAATGAAGAAATGCTTCTGCGAAAACCCTTTCAAAGATAGTCTTAATCCAAAATAAAGGCACATTGGTTTAGGTCGCCATATATGGGCTTAAAAAACTGAATTAATCCAACTATCGAAAAGTATACCTACGAACGCTCACCATAAGCCGATAGACTAAATAATAAGAGCAATAATGACAACGAGCTGTTAACAATAATCACTTGACCAACGGCCCAGTGTGCTCAGTTTGTTACAGATATCGAAATAAATGCCCATTAAAATAGCAAAGGCCAGACTGTGATTGTGCAAAATTCGGTAAATTAGATTGTCGTTAAAAGAAGAACCTGCTACCTGCTGAATTTTACATCAGGTGTAATCGGAGCCTGAAATAAACTGCCGGAATTAACTCGAAGGGTAAGAGAAATGCAGAACTGCCAAAGCCAAACTGGAATTGATTGAGTTGTTTCTGTTTTATTTGGGAGGCTTTAAAGGTGTGGGAAATTAGAAAATAGTGTTGCAATATTTCAGCAACTGAGTATAGTTTTCAATATTAGATTCCCGCTTTGAAGTTGAAAAATTCTTTAAAATCTAGTTTAGACTTTCCAAAAATATTCTATCTTCGATTCGAGCCATTTGCTTAATGCTTAATACTTCTTGAAAGGGTTTTTGCAGACACACAGTTGAAGCTCCGAAATCAATGGTGTTATGCATGATTTTACAACGTTTTAGTGTTCGCTTGGATGCTTTTTCCATTAAGTAATGACAAAACTAAAAACAAAACCAAAAAAAAACAAAATAATCGCACAGTACAATCAACATAATTATATAAAACTCATACATTATCTGAAACTTAATTTTGGGCTTAACTAAAGAGACTGCTGAGAGAACAAAAAAAACCAAAGTCAATCTAGCAATTATATGGGCTCCAAAGGTTATTTATAAATTAACCTTAACATTAATGATCAAAAACGAACTTTAAGTATAGAAGTTACAAAAAACAACTTTAAGTTACAAAAAGCAACTTCTAAAAATTTTAATCAAAACTATTTCAAATTACAAAACAACCATCTTTGCCTCTGAAGTGCAAGAACAGACGTATTTTCATTTTTTGGAATTTCAGTTCAGTTCAGGAAAAAAAATGTCTGAAGCATGTAAAGGTTTGCTCAAACCTTGCTTGGATCAGAAGAATCTATGAGACTAAAGAAACAAAGCCAAAAAAACATGAGTAAAACATAACAATCGAGTAAGGTCAAAGCTGGTGAAAGTGAAAAAAGAAAGGCCATTACAGATTAGTAATAATGAATTTAGTATAAACATTATTGATAACTTGAAGCAATAATAAGAACACAATTCAATATTTTAATAAAATTAAAGCGAAAAGTGAAGACGTTTTCTATATGGAATTATATAAGAGCTCCATTAGCAAACCGTGCCTAATTTTACACAGATGTTGTTCTAGCATTTCTTAAGGCTGTAGCAATCAGCCGACAAAGCTCAAGTGGTCTGTTTAAAAAACAATAACCACCAAAGAAAATAGGCGACTATAAACGTGTGAAAATGCCGAATTGCAAAAGGTTATATAATTTTTACATAAAGAAAGTCTAGCCTTATTCTGACCGTTTTCCTGTGGACGTTCCGTCGTTAAAATCGTCGAAAGTACTAATGAAAACACTAAAATTCGACAATACCCAGAAGCTTTTCGGCCGTTCTAAATTAAGATTTCCTAATTTTAAACTGAATTAAAATCAGTTTAATTGCTATAAAATTGCAAAAAGTGAAAAATAAAATAATGCAAAAAATCAGAATGAAAAAACTAGTGCTAAATGCAAATGCTAAAAGTTTCCCGGAAATCCATCCTTTAGTGCTGATTTAAATTGTGCACATATTCTGAAAAACTGCAAACTGCATTCGAAAAAGTTAAACACGGATTTTAAAATTTAATTAATTGAGTTAACTCCAGTCTGGTTTCATTTAACACTCATTGATAATTTGTTCCAGATAATAAAAAAATGTCTTCAGAAGACTTAACTACTTCCTCATGGCTATCCCTGGATGTGGATGAGGACATAAATGAGACCTCACTTTACTGGGATCTGCACATTTTCACTATCATCGAAATAGTGCGTTTAATCATCCGATTGAGTGCCTTGATTAGTAATATTTATTTAATAGTAATCATCATCAGGTTTATGAAACTTAGGACAACCATCAACAGGCTGATTTTCCTCTATGCTGTTATTAGTATCGGATTTTTAACTTCAGGGGTGTTGGTGACCATCATAGTGAGATTCAGTTCTGTTGATTACCATACTGATTGTTTGCTTATCGGCGTAGAGAATTTCACAGAAATTTTGCTGCACTTTGCCTTAACCCTTTTAGCAATTAGTTGGTATGTCCCAACCCACCATCCAGCTCTAACCAACAAATATCCCCTTGTTTTTAAGTATGGAGTCGGACTGTGTTTTCTAGTAATTTCCATCTCAGCAACAGGACTTTCCGCAGTAAACTGCAGCAACCAAAATGCAAAATATTTTCAAATGTACTTCACTGTTGAGCTGCTCTGTTTTTCCTTATGCTCCATTATACTCATAAGCCTCACTATTCTAAAACGATACAAAAAACCCACTTCAAACGCCCTGGAAACCGCTTATGCCTTCTCAATTCCCCAGATAGTATTTATTATATCTGCTCTGGCTACTCTCTTGAGTGTACTGGTATTGGTTATAGAATCTCACGTTTCCACCTATCAGAAAATGTTATTTCGGCTGGTTTATTTGGAGCAGATATCAAGCTGCTTGGATCTAGCTGAGCCCATAGTGGTTCTCTACATTCTAGCCAAGTCTAGCAAGCATTTTAAAATCGCCTATCTCAAATGCTGCAAGAAAAATCTGCAAAACTACGAAAATGATCTAGACGCAAGCCCAACAACTAACGCAGCTTCAAGAAATAATGTTACGTTTCATAGAAACTCGGAAAATATTTGGATGTAATTTTAGCAGATAGGTACCAATGTAAGCAGATTTAGTCACAGATTTGTTCATGTGGCTAATACTTTGAAAGAAAATTTGTAAACATGAGTTTGATTTTTAAATTTATGCGGCAAAATTATACTGCACTTTTTTCCGGGTCATCAAATTTCTGGTGATTTTTGGAGATTTGTTGTTGATCTGGTCGAAAACTTGAAAAATATAATTATTAACCAACAAGACTGATTAGAGTTCTAGTTAGTGCAGAATATTAGTTTGCCATTGTAAAGTGGATTTGTTCATTTTCGCCTTATTGGAGAAGGTTTTTCGCAACATACATACATAAGTTCACACAAATATAATGTTAATAGCATTAATTCCTGTGCAAAATAATTTGAATAAAATCTTTTGCAGTGGAATAGAATATCCTGATTCCGTCTCAAATTAATAATATTTAGACTTTGGACAATGGGTGGATCCACATTAATTCTATTAGTGTCAATTTCCATCGCCGAAAGACTTTATGTTCTGTTTGTTGTCGCGTTGATTACAAATTAATCGGTGGCAGAATGTAAATTAAATTTTTAACATCCTGAAATGTAACTGCGCTCTCTCTGCATTGATGAAATCGAAACCGCAAATAATCGAACAAAATACCATAAGCTGGTTGACTAAAATTTTAAGAGAAATGATAACAAATAGTCGTAAACAACAATCACTCTGCGGCAGACCAATATGTCCAGAGATATCGAAATAAATGCGCACTATAATGTGAAAAAATTAGATTTTGGTAGTTAAAGTCCGAGGGACATCAGACTTAGTGTGTGGCCTACAGGGAAAACCGGCGGAAATTGATCTCAGAATAAAGAGGAATTTAGCAGAGCTAACGATAACGGTAAGATTATTATTACACTAGTTCCCCGGTTGCTTGTAATCCATTGGTATCTTTTAAGGACTATTGTACAACATAATCTCAGCTTTATGAAGGGTGCAAGTATTAATTCTCTCGCAAAAAATATGTGGCATCCATATGAATTCAGTAGAAAGCAAATAGAATGCCTCGAAATATTCGATTAAATTCATGCAACACTCAAAAGCGAACTGAAGAAGCAAAAATGTTTAAAAAATGCGCATTTCTAATCGGAAAACGGGGATTATCCAAGATACTTAATTTCATTAGTTCAATGGATTTAATCCAACAAACACTTTTGCGATGTTTTATGCTCTGTTTAACCCTAAAGCAGGAATTAGCTTCTAACTGTTCCAAAACTAAATGCAAATTAAACAGTTTTCAATGAGCCAGTGAAAGATTGGCGAGTTTTTCTGGCTTTTAACCCGCCGTGGAAAGCAAAGTTTCCAAACGTTTCCCAAGCTCGACTGGCTTGCATCCTCAAAAGTTTTTCACTCGAAAGCTTTCGAGCAAAAGATCCGGTTAGAGCAAAACACCTTTGAGAATGCAGCCGGGTAAAAATCCCAAAAACTCCAGTTTCAAGCCGAACTGAATTGATTCTATGTTTGTGTTTAATTTCGTTCCCAAAGTATAATTTATAACATGGCTGAACCTAGGGAAAATTTCTAAGGCAATTAGCGAAATATTTTAATCCATACACTGATCGGTTTAATTTAATTATAATTTGTAGAATACACACAAATGTCTTCAGAGAAGTTACTGCTTGAATCTACTACTTCGTCCTGGTATCCTCCAGACTTAGACGAGGAAGAGAAGGAACAAATATTTTCTTTAAGTAATTTTACACATTGTCTTATGATTGTCAGTGCGCTGATACGATTGTGTGCCTTGTCTGGCAATATATATTTAATTGTAATTATCCTAAAACCGACAAAAACACGCACGAATGTGATAATTTTACTCTATGCAATTTTTAGCTGTCTGTACTTGATTTTGGGCTTAGTTGCCTTAGGTTTGCAAACGAACTTCTTTGAAATGACCTTTGGTCTGGAAGGATTCACGGAAATCTTAATGAACTTTACTTTGACTGTTTTGGCCCTTAGTTGGTATGTACCAAACTACCATTCAGAACTGTACAGCAGATTTCCCATTAGATGCAAATACGGGGTGGGAGTAATTTTCCTGCTAGTTTCGCTGGGAATAGCAGTGTTTTTCATAGTATTTCACGATAGGTCAAACCTACTTTATTTCTCTGTATATTTAATCGGTGATGTTACATGCGTAACGCTTTGCTGTCTGATATTAATAAGCTTCACTATACTCAAACGCCTCAAAAAACCTCTGTCAGATGCCTATAAAACCGCATATGCCTTCTTAATTCCGCAGGTTTTACTTGCAATGTCTGCCACATCTACTCTAATGCGAACATTGTTAACTGTAGCAGAAGATGACAATTATTATAGAATTTACATGATTTTGCAAGAGATTTCCGTCTATTTGTACATATGTGAACCCATAGTTTTACTGTTCATGTTAGGGCGGTCCAGCAAGGATTTTAGAATGGCGCAGCTGAAATGTTGCAGGAAACACATGCGAAACTACGACGATGATGATTTGGAATCGCATTCTGGTAGCGAAACCGCGGAAAATAACGTCACATTCCATACAAGTTCAGAGAATATTCGATTGTAACTGTTAGGGTGCTTATAGTTAATACCAATTTTAGAATAGAAGGTCTGTTTATAGTTGAAGTACTTCCGATTGCGAACAGGCCAGGATTTGTTTCAAATTAATTTTATATGTATTGCAAATAGTGTAAATTTAGACTTTGGACAATGGGTGGATCCACATTAATTCTATTAGTTTCAATTTCCATCGTCTAAATACTTTATGTTCTGTTTGTTGTCGCGTTGATTACAAATTAATCGGTGGCAGAATGTAAATTAAATTTTTAACATCCTGAAATGTAACTGCGCTCGCTCTGCATTGATGAAATCGAAACCGCAAATAATCGAACAAAATACCATAAGCTGGTTGACTAAAATTTTAAGAGAAATGATAACAAATAGTCGTAAACAACAATCACTCTGCGGCAGACCAATATGTCCAGAGATATCCAAATAAATGCGCACTATAATGTGAAAAAATTAGATTTTGGTAGTTAAAGTCCGAGGAACATCAGACTTAGTGTGTGGCCTACAGGGAAAACCGGCGGAAATTGATCTCAGAATAAAGAGGAATTTAGCAGAGCTAACGATAACGGTAAGATTATTATTACACTAGTTCCCCGGTTGCTTGTAATCCATTGGTATCTTTTAAGGAATATTGTACAACATTATCTCAGCTTTATGAAGGGTGCAATTATTAATTCTCTCGCAGAATATGTTTGGCATCCATATTAATTCAGCAGAAGACGATTGAATTCATGCAACATTCAAAAGCGAAAATTTCCTCAGCTGAACTAAAGGAGCAAAAATCCTTAAATAATGCGCATTTCTAATCCGAAAACGGGGATTATCCAAGATACTTAATTTAATTAATTCAATGGATTTAATCCAACAAACACTTTTGCGATGTTTTATGCTCTGTTTAACCCTAAAGCAGGAATTAGCTTCTAACTGTTCCAAAACTAAATGGAAATTAAATAGTTTTCAATGAGCCAGTGAAAGATTGGCGAGTTTTTCTGGATTTTAACCTGCCGTGGAAAGTAAAGTTTCCAAACGTTTCACAAGCTCGACTGGCTTGCATCCTCAAAAGTTTTTCACTCGAAATCTTTCGGGCGAAAGATCCGGTTAGAGCAAAACACCTTTGAGGATGCAGCCGGGTAAAAATCCCAAAACCTCCAGTTTCAAGCCGAACTGAATTGATTCTTTGTTTGTGTCTAATTTCGTTCCCAAAACATAATTTATAACATGGCTGAACTTTTGAATTTCTAAGGCAATTAACGAAATATTTTAATCCATACACTGATCGGTTTAATTTAATTATAATTTGTAGAATACACACAAATGTCTTCAGAGAAGTTACTGCTTGAATCTACTACTTCGTCCTGGTATCCTCCAGACTTAGACGAGGAAGAGAAGGAACAAATATTTTCTTTAAGTAATTTTACACATTGCCTTATGATTGTCAGTGCGCTGATACGATTGTGTGCCTTGTCTGGCAATATATATTTAATTGTAATTATCCTAAAACCGACAAGAACACGCACTAATGTGATAATTTTACTCTATGCAATTTTTAGCTGTCTGTACTTGATTTTGGGCTTAGTTGCCTTAGGTTTGCAAACGAACATCTTTGAAATGACCTTTGGTCTGGAAGGATTCACGGAAATCTTAATGAACTTTACTTTGACTGCTTTGGCGCTTAGTTGGTATGTCCCAAACTACCATTCAGAACTGTACAGCAGATTTCCCATTAGATGCAAATACGGGGTGGCAGTATTTTTCCTGCTGGTTTCGCTGGGAATAGCAGTGTTTTTCATAGTATTTCACGACAGGTCAAACCTACTTTATTTCTCTGTATATTTAATCGGTGATGTTACATGCGTAACGGTTTGCTGTCTGATATTAATAAGCTTCACTATACTGAAACGCATTAAAAAGCCTCTGTCAGATGCCTATAAAACCGCATATGCCTTCTTAATTCCGCAGGTTTTACTTGCAATGTCTGCCACATCTACTCTAATGCGAACATTGTTAACTGTAGCAGAAGATGACAATTATTATAGAATTTACATGATTTTGCAAGAGATTTCCGTCTATTTGTACATATGTGAACCCATAGTTTTACTGTTCATGTTAGGGCGGTCCAGCAAGGATTTTAGAATGGCGCAGCTGAAATGTTGCAGGAAACACATGCGAAACTACGACGATGATGATTTGGAATCGCATTCTGGTAGCGAAACCGCGGAAAATAACGTCACATTCCATACAAGTTCAGAGAATATTCGATTGTAACTGTTAGGGTGCTTATAGTTAAGACCAATTTTAGAATAGAAGGTCTGTTTATAGTTGAAGTACTTCCGATTGCAAGCAGGCCAGGATTTGTTTCAAATTAATTTTATATGTATTGCAAATAGTGTAAATTTAGACTTTGGACAATGGGTGGATCCACATTCATTCTATTAGTTTCAATTTCCATCGTCTAAAGACTTTATGTTCTGTTTGTTGTAGCTTTGGATACAAATTAATCGGCGGCAGACTGAAAATTAAAGTTTTAACAAACTGAAATATAACTGCGCTCGCTCTGTATTAATTAAATCGAAACCGCAAATAGTCAAACAAAATACCATAAGCTGGTTGACTAAAATTTTAAGAAAAATGATAGCAACAAGTCGTAAACAACAATCACTCTGCTGCAGATCAGTTTGACCAGAGATATCGAAATAAATGCGCATTATCGTGTGAAAAAATGAGATTTTTGTAGTTAAAGTCCGAGAGACGTCAGTTTTAGTGTGTGACCTGTAGGGAAAACAGGCGAAAATTGATCTCAGAATAAAAAGGAATTTCCCAGAGCCAACGATAACGGTAAGATTATTGTTACGCTAGTTTCCCGGTTGCTTGTAATACATTGGTATTGTCATGGACAATTATACAACATTCATCTCAGCTTTATAGAGGGTGCAATTATTAATTCTCTCGCCAAAAAACGTTTATTATCAATTTCAGTCAGTAGAAAGCAAAAAAGTTATATTTGAATGCCTCGAAATGTTAGATTAAATCCACATAACCCTCAAATGCGAAAAGTTTCTCAGCTTTACTAAAGAAGCGGAAATCCATTAAAAAATGCGCATTTGTAATCCCGAAACGGGGATTATCCTAGATTATTGAATTCATACAGTGGATTTAATGCAACAAGCATTTTTGCGATGTTTTAATGCTCTGGTTAACTCCAAAGCAGGACTTAAGTTTTAACTGTTCCAAAACTAAATGCAAATTAAACAGTTTTCAACGAGCCGGTGAAATATTGGGAAGTTTTTCTGGCTTTTAGGCCCACGTGAAAAGTAATGTTACCCAACGTTTCACAAGCACGACTGGCTTGCATCCTCAGAGGTTTTTCACTTGAAAGCTTACACTGGACTGAAATTCGAGCCAAAATTTTCAGAAAACTGTGTTAGAGCCGGAAAAAATCATCTGTGTCAAACCTAACTCAATTGATCCTTTGTTTGTGTTTAATTTGCTTTCCAAAACATAATTTATAATTCTATGGCTAAAATTAGTGAACATTTCTATACAAATAAATTAGTTCATTTGGAGGTTTTTTATTACATAAACTGACCAGTTTAATTTAATTATAATTTGTAGATCACACTCAAATGTCTTCAGAGAAGTTACTGCTTGAAACTACTACTTTGTCCTGGTATCCTCCAGACTTAGACGAGGAAGAGATGGAACGAATCTTTTCTCTACGTGATTTTGTGTATTTCCTTGTGATTGTCAGTGTGCTGATACGATTGTGTGCCTTGTCTGGCAATATATATTTAATTGTAATTATCGCCAGGCTAAAATCGCCAAAAACTCGTATAAATGTGATAATTTTACTCTATGCAATTTTAAGCTGTATGTACTTGATTTTGGGCTTATTGGCGTTTTGTTCATTTAGGATTTTCATTGAAGTGACCTTTAGTCTGGAAGGATTAGCGGAAACCCTAATGAATTTCACTTTGACTTTTTTGGCCCTTAGTTGGTATGTTCCAAATTACCATTCAGTACTGTACAGCAAATTCTCAGTTACATTCAAATATGGAGTGGGAGTATTTCTCCTGCTAGTTTCACTGGGAGTAGCAGTGTTTTTCAAAGTATTTTACGATATTTCAAACCTACTATATTTCCGTGTATATTTAATAGCTGAAGTTACATGTTTAACGGTTTGCTGTCTGGTATTAATAAGCTTCACTATACTGAAACGATTCGAAAAGCCTCTGGCAGATGCCCATAAAACCGCATATGCTTTCTTAATTTCGCAGGTTTTACTTGCAATGTCTGCCGCATCCACTCTAATACGCACATTGTTAACTTTAGCAGAAGGTGGCCCCTATTATACATTTTACATGATTTTGGCAGAGATTTCCGTCTATTTGTACATATGTGAACCCATAGTTTTACTGTTCATGTTAGGGCGGTCCAGCAAGGATTTTAGAATGGCGCAGCTGAAGTGTTGCAGGAAAAACATGCAAAACTACGCCGATGATGATTTGGAATCGAATTCTGGTAGCGAAATCGCGGAAAATAACGTCACATTCCATACAAGTTCAGAGAATATTCGATTGTAACTGTTAGGGTGTTTATAGTTACGATTAATTTTAAAATAGAAGGTATATTTATAGTAGAGCACTTTCGATTGTGAATAGACAAGTAGCTATAAGCGATGAACCAAAAATGTGAATAAAAACAGTTTGAAATAATTTTTTCTTTTGGTGAAGATTCTGTTTTTGAAGATGAAAAATTGGGTTTTATTTAAAAAATTAATTTACTATAGGTAGCAGAAGAAGACGAAGGATGGTACTCTTCAAAGTTTGGAAGAGTACAAAAAATAATCAACAACCTCATAGATATAATCGAAGAAATCTACAAAAAAACCTCATATAAAAACAATCTACAACTACGATTCAAGATCGCCTAAGTTCGGTAAAATGCAATTGTCCTTTATTCGCAACTGCAGGAAACTACAGAATATCATGTCCTTGTAGAAGCGCCTACGTAGGAACCACAGTAAGATCAGTTAAAGCCAGGATTGAGGAACAATTAAAAACGGTGGATTAGGACAAGTGAAAAATCTGCAATGGAAAAACATGCCTTCAGCGATGAAAGACCGAGGATAAAATTCACGGACTTCATTCAAATTCTGGACAGAACAACGTACTACAGTCCCCGACTAACAGCAGAAGAAATAATGACACTGAAGAAAGGGTGAATACTAGACAGAAAAATCAGTTCACCCCATCAGAACACAAGAATCCACTCATGAATGAACGCATATAAATCGCATCAATTCAAACTTGCAAGCGAAACACTTCTGAAAATGTAAGCCACTCGTGCTTGAGAAACGTCAGGATAAGATTCTTCTCAACATCGGACTGGAAGCTTGCAAACTTTACCAGTTTCAAGCAGTAGCCTTAAATAGCCTTTTCCCATCCTCTCGCTTTATATCAATATCCAAAATAGGCGAGAGTTCCAAGAGAAGCTGACTATATTCTCTGTAATCAACATAAATCTGTTTTCTCTTCCGTATAAGTACACCAAGTTTAGCAATGAATGTCTTTACCATAAAGTCTGCAAAGCATTAATAAACTTTGCACTTTCACTCATTTTCATTGTCGATCCTGAATCAATAATTTATATAGTTTCATAAATCCCGTCTAGAACCGTAAAACCTACGAAATAAGAAGCTCGTAAACTAGCTGATGTATATTGGGGGGGTTATTCATATTTAAATTGACTTTCTTCGGTTGGCAAACCAGGCGATAACTATGGGGTGGGTGAAGGAACGTGAAATAAATTTTAACAAGTTTGGTCGCTTTTCCAGCGACAAATAGCGCAAAAGGGAAATAGTTTGAAATATATCAAAGAACTACGGGAAAGCATTAGCTGAACTTTGGATATGGAGGATTTAGCCTCTAGGCGAACCACTTGACCCTGGTTGAACCTTTTTCCACAAGGGTTTTCCTAACATTTTCAATGCACCAGTGGGAAAATTGATTTAAAACACAACTTCTTCGAATTTTTTGGACAATGATGGAAATGGCCTAAAAATGTTTCATGTCCATCCAAAGAAAAGAAACATTTTCGTGAAAATCTCCATGTTGCTTTTCATGTTTCACCTTTTGTTGCTTTGGGCGTTATGAAAGTGAGCATAAATTTTCCGGCAAGCTCTTCCTAGGATACACAACATAAAGTACCGGGTGTCTTCCTTGTAAAATTATCAATAGAAAGCGAATTCAATGGATAGTCGTATATCACGAGAGACGGGAAAGGGATTCAGCGTTCACATCACTCATGTTGATACAGACCTGCCGTTAAAAAACCATTCTTTGTCCTTAGATTGTAAAAGATTTATCTGCGATTTTTGGTGGGCTCCTCTTGGAGAATTTCGTTTGCTTATACTCTCTTCTGAAAGAGGTTCGTGTCAGTTCAAAAATATGCATTTGTAACTGGAATTGCACAAATCCAGTTAGAAAATGAACCGAGTTTTAATTAAAGTTCTGATATTCCTGAAGAAAATAGAAAAGGGCTGTTATAAAATTTGAGATTCAAAAGCTTAAAATCTGCATTCACGATATCCTTCATTGGATGGTTTCAAAGCTTGGTTCTGCTGTTACATTATTGATATTTAAATAAACTCTATCCTCACAACCTTTGATTTGACGCCTGTATTCCTAAAAAATGTACGTATTTTAATGTTCATTGTTTTTTTGTATTTGCCTTTTTTTGATACTACCTATAATGTTCTTGAAGCCTCACTCCTTGAGCATGCCTTTTATATTCTCCTTACCTTCTAAGATAAAACAACTTTTGTAAAATGCATTCAACTAAACCTGAAGTCATTTTTGCAGGTTTTTGGATATTTTATGCGCGACCTTCATATCAAGATCAGAGTTTTGGAAATGCTTCAATTCCATACCTTATTCGCATGTTAATAGCAATTTTATAACTTTATTATTTAAAGCTGATTTAATACCTTTCCTGACTTGGTGGGCAAGGCCACATAAAATATTTCAAATCATTACATCTTTACTATTAAATATACACTTATTATTTCAAAATGGTCAAGACTATGTGGGATTTCTTCGGGTTTCTTAATCGTGAGAATGGCCCGCACGACAGAAACAGCCGACGATTTTGGTACAGGAAAAAAGCTTTCCAAAGGGAGCAAAAAGTTTCGTTTAGGACGGAAACATAGCTTGATACATTGTCGACGAAGCACTTTTTGTTTCAGAATGATAAACATGAAGGAATCGTTTGATATAGCCAGCACATGCTGTCCTCAGGATTTCTTGAAACCATTCGGTGCAAAAAATAAAAAAATGTTCAGCGACTGGAAGCTCAAGTAGGAACTTTTTTTTAATGCATGTGTTGTGCTAACATTACACACTTTGTCAGATGATTTTAGATCAAATTTCAAACACAAGCACATCATGAAGGTAAAACAGAAACTCTGGGTAACAATTAACAGGAAAAGGCGCAGCTAGAAGAATTGTTAAATGATTTTTTAAGAGTAATATAAAAAATAAAGAAATCTCCAAAACACTCCTTTATAGAAAGCCATGTTTCCTTAAAACTGATTTTATCCAAGTCGGTATACAAATTGGATCATGTCGGCAATTCAAAATCGAGCAATTTCCCGCGACATTTCGCTATCGAGATTTCCCGTTTCCCGTTAAATTAGCAATTTGAGTGTTGGTCAAAATTCCATTAAGATCCCCGCATTTCGATTATAAGACTTGAAAAATAGGCACCAATTATTTTTGTGACTCTCCTTAATGCGTCCAATGAAACATTCAAGGCTGAAATTTAGGATGTCAGTAGGACCCTTTCCCATTTCGCAGCCGATTGGGTCAAGGTTTTGAAGTTTAACCTTCGTTAAAGGTAAAGGCTTTCGGCTGAAATTAAAATCCTTTTTTGATCCCCGAATTAAGTGTTCTTGTTATTTACTCAAAATGGCCTTTAAATAAAAAACTCCATTAAGTGAAATGGCATTTTCTGCAATCGTTTCTCCTGCTGTCTTCAGTTCCCAGCAATTTCCATTCCGGGAATACGCCACTTTATATAGGTATGTAAGCTTTTCAGATTTTTATCGTTTTTTCTGCTGTGAATTCACGTTACATTTCGACGATTGGATGTAATTTTGCCAAATGTCCCTTAAAATTACCTTATTTGGTATGCGCAACGCATTGGAATAAAGCGCTTAAAGCACAGTTGGCACTTAGAAAACGTGCTTCCGTTAATGAGCAGCGTTCTTGGTGTTTACCACAATGGACTATTTTTTTCCATTATTGGCTAACATTAAAGTTTTTCTAGATGGTTTTGGCAAGTTTGAGAATTTTGATTTTTGCAAGTTTATAGGAAAACTTTTCCCCACTTTAACAAACACTATCAACAACATAAACTTAACCAACGAACTTGGCTCCGACCACCTGGCTATTACGTTTAACATAGACTTACAACATACGCAACCTACCTCCAGTACACCTCCTATAGAGAAAAAGTTAAACCTAACAAAGGCTGACATAGACAAAGTGAAACAACATATACATGACTACATTCAATCACAAGCACAGCACATTTCAATAGAAACCATACAAGAACAACTTTCACTAGCCATAGGAAAATTTACCCCGGAAATAAAAAATGCTTGGAAAAATTGGAAAAATCATGGAAAAAACGGCTTAATAATCCATATACCCAAAAATGGACTGGACAATACACAACCGAGCAATTCCAGACCAATTACACTGCTACCAGTACTTAGCAAGGTTTTTGAGTACATAATAAGGCAGCGACTGGGAAAACTGGTCGGAAAGTACATACCATCGTATCAGTTCGGATTCAAACATCAGCACTCGACTATTCACCCACTCTTCACTCTGACTAACAATATACAAACAACCCACCTAACTGACAGAAAGACAGCTTGCCTGTTTATAGACATTAACAAAGCTTTTGATAGTGTCTGGCATAGAGGCTTACTATACAAACTATACAAACTACAAACACCAACATATCTACCACACACCATAAAGAATTTACTAGAAAACAGACAACTACAAGTACGAATTGACAAAACACTGTCATTTTCTTTTTCCCCTGAACAAGGGCTCCCTCAAGGATCCCCGCTCTCACCGTTTCTCTACAATATATACTGCCATGACATACAATTACAACTTACCAGACAAAAATCAAATCGACAGATCGGCATACATATTACAATACGCAGACGACACGGCACTTATTGTACATGACAAAACTACTGAGAGAGCAGCTCAAAGACTCCAAACACTTACAAACAACACAATTACATGGTTTTATAAATGGAGACTAACACCAAACGCGTCAAAAAACCAACTTCTGCTCACAAACCACAGATTCAACGCTGACTCCCCTACAATAACTGCAGACGGCCAAACGACACAACCAAAAAACGACGTAAAATACCTTGGAATCACAATTGATCACAAACTTAAATTCACTAAACACATACGAAACATCAGGGCAGAAACAATAAAGAGAACTAAACACTTCCGATCACTAACCTACAAAGACAGAGGAATTAGCACAAACACCGCCACCAAAATATATAAAGCTATTTGTAGACCCTTGCTAGACTATGGACATATACTCATGACCAACGGAACAGAAAGGACAAAACGTTATATACAAACAACAGAACAAATTGCACTAAGACTAATAACACGAATAAGACACCCCCAAAACCCACTACACAACCCCCCCACCCAACTACTATACGAACGCACAAACATGACAAAGATTTCGGAAAGACTCATACATCTACAGACAAAATGGACAAACAACCCCTACAACTGGACCATACTGAATCCCCTTTGTCTTACAAGACCAACCAGGCAATCCCGCTTCCGTTTCCCTACATCAACGCTACTCGAACACTTACAAACGCAACTGACTACTGGACAATAAAATAATTTTTTCTTGTCATTAGAATAGGAAAGTTTATTTAATAAGATTATTAACCTAGAATAAGAGAATTTTCATCTTTGTTTTTTTATTTAGACTAAGACTACATGTATTAAACACGGGCAGAATGACCGATAGGTCGATAGCCTTTTTTTAGAAATAAAGATGTTTACTACTACCTTTCCCCATTAACTGTGGAGAATTTCAATAAAGTAGGAGAATCTATTGAATTTTTATAAAAACTTCTACTACGGTGTCGCAAATGCACAGCCCTGTTAAAAAAAAAGAAGACTTCCAATTTCGAACCGATGGAACTCTAAAATTTTGCATATTTCTAGGAACTATTTTTTTTGCGATAACTGCAAATAATTTCTAAGAATTCGGAAAACCTACTGAATTTTTGAAAATTTTGGTTGCTCAGTGCTCAGCCATTAAAAAAAAACTGCAAACTTCCAAACTCGAACAGATGGAATAGTGAAATATTGCATACCTCTAGAAGAGGGTTTTGCAAATAACCTGTGAGAACTCTAATAATCTCTCTCTGGTGTCTGTGAAGTGTGCAGCCCTGCCTCAAAAAAATTAAAACCTCCAAACTCAAACCGATAAAACTCTGAAACTTTGCACTTTTCTCAGAATGCATTTCCTCAATAACTTTGAAATTATTTCAATGAAATCCGTGAATTTGTTGAATTTTAAATAAAATTTGAAATTTCTTTTACACTGTCTCAAGCGCGCAACCTTGTTTTAAAAGACTTAGAACTCCCAAACTCGCAGCGATGAAATACTGAAAGTTTCCACATTTCTAGAGGAACATCTTACAAATAACTGTGGAGAATTTCAATGGATTCATCGCCCCCGTTGAATTTCTGCAGATTTTCAAGTCTTCCAATTGGTGTCATAAATATGCAGGATTGTGTTGCTAAAAAAATTAGAACTTCCAATCTCGAACTGGTGGAACTCTGGAAATTTCCATGTTTCTTGGAAATCTGACCCTCATAATTGTGAATAATTTCAAAGAATTCGGAGAACGGTTTGAATTTGAAGAAAACTTTGAAACTTCTACTGAAACTGGGAACTTCCAAATTCTAACCGATAGAACTATAAAACAGTTTACTTACAGAACTTACGAGTTTACTTTACAGAATTATAAAATTTTGAATATTTCTAGGACAACTTTTCTCCAATAATTGAGGAGAATTTCAATGAATTTGGAGCTGAAGGAGGAATTGAAGTTCTGGAGATTTTGGAAACTTCTTCTATAGTAATGGAAGTGTGTGGTGGTGTCCTAAAAAAATGAAACTTCGGATTTTGAAAAACTTTGCAGATAATCGAACGTTTAAAGTTAAATCGAAAAGAGATGAAGAAGGATGTAAAAAAGGAAATCAACTTTGGCCTGTTTTTTGGCTGAAACTTTATATCTTCAACACTTCAATGGCTAGTTTAAAGACACTTTGTTAGTGTCTTGTTATTGATAACTGATAAATTATTTAACCAGTCTAAACACGTCCCTTAGATGCCAGATGACGTTTTAAATTAAGATCTTGCGGGCCCTATTAAATGAGTAATTAATTTCAATTTGGGTCAAAAAGTAATTATGATTCATAGGGAATTCATCGGTTTTGTAGGCTTCGAGAATTTAGAGTAGATTCGCGTTATTAAATCGAGTTCCTGATTTTGATATTCTGGTAAATTCTGCAGGGCTCTCGGGCTGGGATGGAATTAATAAACTTTCGCAAAAGAAATTATTCACTAATTAATAGTAAAAGGGTTCATAAAATAAACATGCGCAGAAAGCTAATAAAGTTGACAACATTTTCGGTTTTAGCATATTCCAAAGGAAACCCGTAGGGTAACATTATAAACTTGCGAACGAACGCATAAAGAACATTTAAAGCAAGCAAATGAAGAAATAAAATATGTTTAAAACGTTCAAATGTACACACACCGAATGTGGTAAAAGTAATCACTTCGCTTATCTTATTAAGTCACTTGCTGTGCAAAGACGAGGTCAGAAGAGGTAATTTAGCAAAATTGCACACTTAATATGCTTAAGGCGTTAAAAACAAACAGAACTGGAAAACGGGTAAAATATTTCAGGACTGTAAATGCATAATTTGTTGCAGCTGCCACAATAAGCCGCAGAAAGTCCTACAAATATACGAAATAAATCAATAATGCGGCAATTAAATTCGGATTTCGTGTGCCGTTTTACACTTCCACGTCTTAATATGCAAATACTTTCTCCGCAATTCTGGGGACCCTTAAAAATCTCTTGAAACCAACCGGACGATGTTTAGTGCGCGTTCGCGATTTACAAAACGGGCACAGTTGAACAGCGAGTTTCATGAGCCCAAAAGTGCATGTTTTATTCAAACAGTTTTTGCTTGTGCCTAAACAACCAGAAAATGACGGTTAACTTGTACATTTCGTGGTTTGCCACTGCTTTAACACCGGCTCAAGAGAAAAAAGGTAGATCTGATTTTTTTATATAACTGCAACAGATATCCCAATGAAAGCAACTACAACAAAAATTAACATTTAAAGAGTTTAATACAAAATAACTGAAAATTTGGAAATTACAATAAACGCTTCATATAGTTTAGATCGCCTAATTTACCTTTAGTTTGTCCCATCCTTTGGAGCAATTTTGTTGCAAAAAACTATTTCCAATTATATTTTTTGTCCGATTTTGATTTGGATTGATTGGCATTAAAGAACTTAAAATCTTTATATGAATTAACTTCTCTAAACCGCAATTTTAATATTTGAGTCTTTAAACGTCCGTGCATCAATTCAATATTTTACTTTATCCAGATATTGTCGAGTGTAAGCTTTCTAAATGATGCAATTTTAAAGTCGCTCAGACGTTAGCTCTTTTCATTTTACGCTCATACTGATATATTTTGCTCTTTCCGGAATGCACTGATCTTAATGGAGTTAAAAAGTACACTTTTCCGGAAAACTGGGTAAACTGTAATCTGATTTAATATTTCTATTAAACTTGTAAAGAAGAAAAGTTAATATCGACGGTGCCTTTTACAGTTCGGATAGGAATTTCGTTCAAAGTCTACTTTGTAAGTAAAATTGCAGTAAGTTAAAGTTAAAGTTTTGAATAGAATGTGCATCTTTCCTCGCCACAACTACTGAAGTTTTTCGTACCATTCAATTCAATAACCATTTTTCAAAAATGCCTCTGCAAAATCTGCTGTTTGGGTGCAATTTCTCGATTTTTAAAAAATAACAAAAATTAAAAAGTCCACCATCGTTCAAGCCGAAGTTTTAATACTTTGAAAAAACGGCAAAAATTTGTCAAAAACCCGATTAACAAAACGTAGTCCAGCTTTTCCTCAAAGAATGTCATAATAAATACGTTGTAAATAAAAATTTGTTTCGGAAAAGTTACAGTTTTTCAAAATAATTTGCACTGTTTATCGCGACAGCTAAATAAGTTTTAAAGACAACCTTAAAAAATCTACGGAAAATCGCCTTTAAAACGAAACATTGGTGATTCATTATTTGCATTATCTTTTATTAGACGATCCAGTGGGAAATTTCAATAACCATTTGGTTTTCGAGAAGTTAATTTTCAAAAATGCCTCTGCAAAACCTGCTGTTTGGAAGCAATTTCTTGATTACATATGGAAATGTTTTTCGGGCTTTGAAACCGTGGTCCATGGGAATTTCTTCCTGACGTTTCGTCCACAACTGCGGTGGACATTATCAAAGGCTATAAGGCAGTGGGCGAAGTTCTCTCTCAATAAGTTCCATTGCCTCTTTGATTGGTCCCATTGTGAACAACGAAACAACATCACACACCACTTTCAGTGGAAAAACGAATTCTATGAACAGACGGATGGAGTAGCAATGGGCAGCCTTCTTAGTCCGATGATAGCCAACTACTTTATGGAGAAATTTGAGGTGGACGCTCTGGACACAGCCGCGAGGAGACCTAAGTGTTGGTTTCGATATGTTGATGACACTTTCGTTGTTTGGGGCCATGGTTTGGTTGAACTTAAAGACTTCCTGAGGCACCTCAACTCAATCAACTCAAAAATACAGTTTACTATGGAACTGGAGAAAGATGGGAGTCTGTCATTTTTAGATGTCTTGGTACCCAGAAAAACCAACGGAAAGCTGGCCCACACGGTGTACAGAAAACCGACAAATACCGACCGGTACCTGCACATTGGATCAAACCATCATCCCAGTCAAAAGAGGGGAGTCATTAAAACCCTCACCGAAAGAGCCAGAAGAATTTGCGAACCATATGAGTTAGAAAGATAATTGAAACACCTAGAAAGAGCCTTTGGTTGGAATGGATACAGCAAGAACGAGTTTAATAGAGCAATTCGACCAAGAAACAGTGGAGGTCGTCCTGAGGAAACAGATACGCATGATGAGCGTAAGGGTTGGGCTTGCCTCCCATACATACATGGAGTCACGGACAGGATCGGCAGGATACTGGAGAAACACAGAGTGAAAACAGTCTTTAAACCAACTCGAACAATCCAACAGACTTTGAGATCGGCCAAGGACAAACGGGATCCTTTATCGGCACCAGGAGTCTACAGGGTTCCATGCAGTTGTGGCAGAGCATATGTCGGCACTACAAAACGTAGTGTAAACACGAGGATCACTGAGCATAAAAGAAGTTGCAGATTAGGACAGACAGAAAAATCAGCAGTAGCGGAACACGCACTTCTAGACGGCCACCAAATACGTTTCGATGAAGTGGACATTTTGCACCAATCTCAACGGTATTATCCGAGACTAACCAGAGAGGCCATTGAGATCTTCAAACATAACAACAATTTTAACAGGAAAGAAGAAGTCACGGTCCTTAATCCAGATTGGAAACGCGTTTTGCGGCAAACAGCGTGTACGCCAAAACTATTGAAGCGCCTCCCACTACTCACGCATGAGCTCACACGGCCGGACCTTATAAATACGACAAAGAATCCAGTAGTTGAATCAGTCTTAGTCGGAAACACAAAACATCACTTCGCCCACTAGTTGAACCAGTAGTTGAACCGGAACCGTAGAATAAGAGCAATAGGAAGATGGAAATTGTCTTAGTTGAAATAAATATGTTCCAAAGCAAGTAGTTGAACCAGTCTTAGTCGGAAAGCACGGGATATCACTTCGCCCACTGCCTCATCGCCTTTGATAATGTCCACCGCAGTTGTGAACGAAACGTCAGGAAGAAATTCCCATGGACCACGGCTTCAAAGCCCGAAAAACATTTCTATATGTGATTTGACCGGCCGTGAAAGCCTCACACTTTGGAAAACATTTTGCCACGAAAACATGATAAAATATCTTTGATCATGAAAGATGTTAAAATTACGCGTGGGTTTTTTCTTAAATGGAATCACTGTATGATTAAATATAAAACACTTTTAAAAACAGTGTTCATCTTCAACTCATGGTTATTTTTTGAACCGCCAAGTGCAAGTAGATTTGGTGTTGAAATTTCTTTGTCAAAGACACATTAAAAAGTGAAAATTTCCATCGGTAAACGTTGGTTTGTATGCTTCTTACTCCAATGATTTAAAATGTAACTGTTTCTCCAAATACTGCACTTTTACAGAATGAAAACACGTGATGAGCAATGAGCATAATGGAAGTACGACTAGCAAATTGGACAAATACAGAACATTAACGTTCGAGTTTCTCTATTCAAATTAATTTTGAGACTTGCAAAGTAACAGTTAAAATGTATTTTTTATCTTTCCTTAAGAAGGACGCTTCATTTTAAAAAATCAAATAAAGTAATTTGGATTTATTCTGAGTGTCATTAATTTTGAGAGAGTCTTGCTCAAATACATCCATTTTTCACTAGTTTTCCTGTATACTGACTGTATAATAGTGCATTTTAACAGAACCATTTCAAAATTTTGAACTTTTCCAAGACAATTCGTATGGAAAATTAATAAAACGCTTAGAAAATATTGGATCTTCCAGATATTATGAGCTTAAGGCCTGAATTTTCGAGGCAACAGTCCTAACTCACCTGAACCAAACACGAGACTATCACCACATTTTCCAATCAATTTTTAACGTAAAAATGAAACACCTTATGCAAAAGTAAAATTCTTACCAGAAAATCTCCTTGTTCCAGATAAATTGTATCTATGACTGCAAAAGGCCGCCTAAATGGACGACATGAACATCACCGCCAACGTGAGCAATGAGCACGTTCCTCCCTTCTACTTCGTCCAGATCACCCAGACTATCCTTTTCTCCTTGGTGTGTTTGGTGGGAATAGCTGGGAACACCCTCGTAATTTACGTAGTGGTGCGCTACTCCAAAATGCAAACAGTCACCAACATGTACATCGTAAATCTGGCCATTGCAGACGAGTTTTTTCTGATTGGAATACCATTTCTCATAGCCACCATCCTCCATGGGCATTGGGTGTTTGGACACTATGCGTGTAAAGCCTATATGATTACCACCAGTATTAATCAGTTCACTAGCTCCATTTTGCTGTGCATAATGAGCGCTGATCGTTACATAGCAGTGTGCCACCCGATTTCTTCTCCTAAATGGAGGACGCCTTTCATCTCCAAAATGGTTTCGTTCTTTGCCTGGTGCTGCAGCATCCTCCTGATGGTTCCCATCGTCGAACATGCCCAAGAAGTCGACGGTCCCAATGGCAAAAACTCCTGTGCGATCATCTGGGGAACGGCAGGGTCCGAAAACTTCACCTCATACTTCCTCAACAACACCTTAACATCGAGCAACTCCAGCAATTCCACTCAATTCGACTTTGAGCCGGATTCCTCACCCGCCATCGTTTTCACCATCTACACGTTTGTTTGCAGTTTTGCCATACCTCTAACGCTGATCTTGTTCTTCTACTCGCAAGTGTTGAGGAAACTGAAGACAGTCGGGCCGAAGAACAAGTCCAGGGAGAAGAAGAAATCGCACAGAAAAGTGACAAACTTGGTGTCCAGTGTCGTTTTGGTTTACATTATTTGCTGGGCACCGTATTGGGTCACTCAGCTGGCCATTAGTAACTCTAATCACAACAATATTACGTAAGTTTTAATGATAATTCTTCTATACAAGAAGTAGCATTTATTAACTAACCAGCTAAACAACTGGTTAGTGAACAGTTGGCTTGATTTCATAGACGACAATAATTAACATTCTGCTAATTAAATTTAATTGAAGAAACAATACAGAGCGTTTCTGAAAAAAGGGAACAATGAAAATCGGTAATACCTGTCTCTAATGTATTTTTTAGAATTAATTCTTAGAATAATCAGACAAGGGATTATTATTTCATGTGAGGTAAACCTGGCATTTTACATACAGTGTCTTCAAATGCGTGTGCAGTCGTTTAAATTGCAGAAACCTTGAAATATTTGAACGCAAATGAAGAATATCGTGTTTTTATATAGGGTAAGTTAAGTAACGTGCGCCTTTTGAGGGCCAATATTTCGAAAACGGTTGGTTTGAGCAGTTTCACTCAAGTACATTTTATGCTCAACATAAGTAGGAGAATAGACAAAATGATGCGAAACGTTGATATACCAGGGGGGCAAACAGTTACAGGCATTTGAAGGCAAAGATATCCTTACAGAAGCTGCCCTTCATAATTCCTATTTTACTTTTCCGTGATTGAAACCACATTTGTCGTTAAAAATCCACTTTGCCTATCGAAATCTAAGCATTTGCAAAACAATGTTGTTTATATAAGACTATTTAAGAAAGTGTTAAAGTGATAGATTTTTTGCAGTATCTTGAACCCTCCAGTAGGGGTTTTCAATGGAAAAAATAGGGCTTATTAGTGTCTTAGACTAGAGAAAAGACTGTTGTCGCTAAACTATTTCTCGTTAATTGTAAAGTTTTCGAAGAAAATGGTAAAATGTAATCGAATACATAAACTGATTTTTTGCATGAATTATTAAATATAGCGATTTTTCCGTGAACGTCAAAAGCTCAAGATGTTTTTCTTCCCGCAATTATATTTAGTGTTTCTTCACTGTTTGCAATTTTATCCAAGAAAATTATTTCGAATGTTTGCTTTTTCTTTTTCTGCTCAACTGTTACTGAATTGGTTTACTTGCTCCTTCACTTTCCAAAACGAAAAAACTTTCCATAAAGATGTGAAAAGCATTTCAGAGTCAACAATTGCAAAGTGGCCGATGATAAGTGCACAAAAAACGGGGAAAATCATAAATTTTACACAAATTCCTTGTGTATCCAAACACTTTTTCTTTTACTTTGAAAAGTGGCGTTTAAAGTAGAAAAACCTACAAACGAAAATATTCTAATTTAAAAACAAAATCAAAGTATTGAGACCACGTACGAACAAAAAATGGCTTGAGTTAAAGTGCGACGTAAATTCCACGAGTCCTCAAACATAATAATACAGAAACCAAATTAAGGCGGTTCTAAGAAAAAAAAATTTAAACTACAGGTCATCGAAGTAACGGTAAAAAATCGGTTTCTAAAGTTTGTAGTTTTCCAACCCTTTCTTCATTTTTGAACAAAAAAAAAAGAAATGGTAAAAAACTTAAAAGTCCACAGTCAATTGTCCACAATTTCTGCAGACCATGAGATTCGAGCATCTCTAAATAAAAATGATCAAGTGAAATTCTTAAAAAACTTCACAAACAAATGTAAAACTATTATAGAAAACTACAAAAAAACGGGCATAGAGAACCGGATAAAGCTGAGTCTATCTCAATAAATGTATTGTATCCTTAACTTCCACATCTTCCACCACTTCCATGTCTTCTCAGACACTCCTAACAACTTTTTCAACTCTTTTACTTTAGGGTTTAACTTGAACTTTGTGTTAAAACGACCATTATTATAGCCTGAACATAACACTTCATCTACTGGCATCCTGCCTCAGCTATTCAAATTCGGCAGTCAATCCAATACTCTACGCCTTTTTGAGCGACAACTTCAAAAAGAGCTTCTGGAAAGCCTGCACATGTGCAGGCAATAAGGACGTTAACGCCACCCTCCATCTGGAGAACAGCGTTTTTCCGAAAAAATCCAAACCCTCATCCTCAGAAAGGTGAGCCAACAAATGTCCAATTTTGTTTCAAAACTATTTCCTTTAATTTTTTTCGAATAGGTACCGGAATACCAGAAACACGTCGATTTGTCCCAATATGGATGAGGATGGTGAGGCGCCACTGGTGAAAGGCGATCCCTCAACATCAGCCACTGCATTAACAATGACCAGTCGGATCAACATCAATCTGCACGACAGCCGGGACAATGTGATGATAAAAAACGGAACAGCTCACCAGTCCCAACCCACCAGCTTATAATCACCTTTGAATGGGTGTATTTTGAAAATGAGGAGGATTTTTTGTAGTCAAACATATGGAATTGAATTGGTTTGAAGCAGTGGGAAGTCGGTGATTTTTTTAATAGTTGCACTGGACACTTTGGAGATGCAAAGCTAAACGGAGCGTTGCGATCTCCCAGTCATATAGCAGGAGTTACAAGGTACCTAAGTTCACATTAAATCATTATTTCGCCTTTTTTAAAACAAAAACAAAATTGGCTTAATGAAAGTTGCTTCGTGAAATTGAACGCCCATTTTCAATTCCAGTAATTAGCAAAATTGGGCGTTGAAAATAGTAAAAGTAAAACGAATGAATGAAGGCAACTGCCCACAATATCCAGCAAAGAAAAATTACAAATTTTCTTGTTACTTTCGCAATAAAAACCCCACATCCTTTAGCTATTGAAAATATTAAAGTTTTAAATATTCGATATATTCGTTATTTAGTTATTGACTTGTAAATATTTAGTTAGTTTGCCACTTTTTTATAAATGAGAAAATATATATTATATTGATAGAGTATAATTTTATTTTTACACCATGGTGGTAGAATTGTAAAGAAAACTAATAACAGGGTAATTTAATGGATTAACTTTCATGCGTTTTATTGAGATTTCAAAGCGAGCCCATGAAATCTCATAAAAACAAGCCACTTAACTTGTAGGGCATGTATATCATTGTTTTTTTCACTGCACATAAATAAATCTTGTCAAAATAGTACTTAACCCTCCTATATCGAAGATAAGTTGAGTTTTTATGCAAAAACTGTACGGACATATCAAATTATGTAAATAACTATGCCCTACATTGGGCGAACAATTTTCGGCGCATTTGAGCGTGGAATATTCTTTGCCATGATCGATGTTATGTAAATATGAATTTGTACATTTTATATGGTCTTTGTTACTACCTGTGATATTAACATATATAAAAGTATTCGACGTTTTAACCAAGATAATACGTCTTTGTATGAGTAGGAAAAACGTCTTGTAGATATAATTAATTAACACCCATTTAGTGTAGTTTGTAGACTGTTAATTTATGAATAAAATGTTCAGAACCTCCGGACGTTTATAATAAATATGTCCGAGTTTTACGTAACACATAGTACTCATTTGTTAATAGACTATTTCTCAATGTTGTGTACGAATTACCGCTAAGTCTTCCCTAACATAACATATTGGAAAATGACTATTTATCTGCCAAATAGTTAAGAGGTGTCGAAATCTGTAATGTCTATTAATCAAACTTGAAATAAATATTTGCAAATCAGCCTCTTCGTTGTCGTTATTTACCTAAAGGGCATCGGGATTTTAAATATTCCGCTCAGTGAATTGAGGAATCAGGCTATTTTGTTGCATGTTAGAGTAGTTTATTGTTGATGCAATCCCCTTATCAAATGTATAAATTATCACAGCCGAGATTATACAAAAATATATAGTTTCCTGCTACAAACACTCAAGGCGTTTTCTTATAAAGTGACCTAAAAAAGTAGAAACATTCGTGTAGGTACCCAAGACAAGCATCTGCTTGAAACGACAATGTACAATAAAAGCAAAGCACTGATTTTTCAACAATTAAATCCTTAAATCCTTTACTACTCGGAAAAACATCTGACCCTGTACAGCTGGAGGCAAATTGCCCCTGACTACCAATTCAGGCAAAATAAACCCTGTTCTCTCCATCACTCACTACTCAGAGCGATCAGTTGTACTCACACATATGCCCACATCCAGTAGGGCACACTCTTTTCTGAGCCAGCCACTGCTTCATATGAGCAATGTGGCCACCATGAGAGCAGCCTTGGCACCAAACGTAAAGCCCTTAAATGAAAAAACCGTGCTTTTAAAATTAAATGTGAAAATCTTGATTGGTTTAAATCGCGTGTTTGACCCGACGTGTCTCTTAATATGGCTGTAAAAAGGTGGGATTTCGGAAATGGGACTTAGCTATTAAACTGTTGATTAGTTTTGAATAAAAACTATGTTCATATTAAAATGAATAAATGAAGATTTTCAAGCAGGAAATCTGAAGTTTCTTCGTTTTTTTCAGCACGTAGCTGCAATAGACACTTTTTTCTGGCACTCCGTGACCATTAATTGATCATTCTCAGTCCATAAGTATAAGTTATACATCCAGATGACCAAAATAAAACCTGGCGTCCAACATCTGAAAGCTCGTTTTAAAGAACATTTGAGGCAAAACCCGCGCTTCAGACCCTTTAGCTTTGCACGCGGCATAAAAAGTCATGTTCATCCCCACTTAAACCAGAACAAGATTGTTCAACCCAAACCACCCTTTCTGTGCTAAACCATCATAATAGCGGACAAATTTTCAACAGAATGTAAAACCTGTATTTACCTCTCACAACCTGATGGCAAATGCTGCACAAGCCATATTCCGGCGTGTGGCAGCGATCGCACAACCATCCAACTCTTTGCAAAGGTTTCGTGCATTTTCCACAATTCGTGTGCATGGTTGTGCTTTGCTGATTCAGCTGGCTAACGTTGGGCAACCAAGACAGTTTGATCACCTGGTTCGTGATGTTCCACAGCTTGTACCTGCTTAAGAGTTCAATGTATCCGAGCAGCCAGTGCTCTTGAAGATTTTCGCTCAACCCTAGAAATCAATTACAACAAACAAGTTTATTTCAATCATGTATCGCCCGAAAGCGTGATCAATAATACCTGTTAAATATCTGCGACTTTCTCCCAGCACTATTAAGATACAGGCTACAGTTTGCACATCGCCTAGAGCGGCGTAATGGTGCAAAGTGTCTATAACAATGGAACTGGGATCCCAGCAAGGCTTTTTGCATGGTTTAATGTTGGCGAGCATTCCAGGCAGCTGATCGTCCACCTATAAGCGCAAATTTTAGTAATTAACAGTCACTAAACAAATTAAACCCACCTGTATTGTATGGGTGTCTTCACGGTAACTCAGTGAGTGATGATGGTCGGGAAATTGCTCCGGTGGTGGAGACCTATCAAGAATCTTATGCCGAATCGGGAAAGCCTCTGTTGGTAAAGTCCAATCTAGACCGAGAATTTTCATTAAATACTGCGTGTTTAATTAATAAAGATCGCGCAATCAAACCTCACCGATTTGTTCTGGTGTAACTGGATTGAGCCGAAACCCATACTGATAATAGTCCAGAAACACTGGCGCCCCTTCCAACTCCACATCCAGCTCGTTTTCGCCAAAAAAGAAGTCGCCTTTAGGCAAACACCCATTCCGGACATTTAGGTAATTAGGAAACGCATTGTCCACTTGATCTTCGTTTTCAGTCTCCTCATCTCCTCCGCTAAATTGGGCTGCTGGCGTGTCTCCGCCTAGACAAACGACGTTGGTAAGGTAATTTTTAAATGCTTCATACGAGCCTGGAAGTACCTTTCGATTTTTGATCGTCAGTGTTTTCAGCAGAACACGCCCCATCTTCATGCTTATTTGAGTTCAAGTTCATTGAACTTGGGGCGAATTCTTCGGCATACATAATTTTGATGATTTTCCAGCTCACCGATACATCGTTCTTGCCCAGTTCCATTGCCACTCTCGCATTTCGTTCACATAATTCAGACACACTTCTTCCATGTAATAAATAATTATTGGCAAGCTCTGGACAGGAACACAACATACAGTTGTTTGCATAACGAATTAGTCAAGGTACTCACTCAAAAACACTGATGATTCCTGTTGTTCGACGTTATTTGGGTTAAAATTATAAGTATGACTAGCTGCTTGATGGAACGTATCTACTGCTTGTGAGGTAGAAATTTTCCGCATTAACCCCACAGCTTTACTGAGCGAATTCTGGTTGCTGCTACTTGGCGTAATACTAATGATGTTCATTTTCCTGCAGCACATAACTTCTCCTTTTGAATTCAAACTGATGCCCTGCGGGTTTGCCTTGTTTGCCGGCTTTTGGGCGTCATTGAACGAGTGATGATACAAAGTGTTGTCCTAGAACAGCGCCTTGTGAAATACAAATTTGTTAATCAAAAAAAGCTCCTACTCTTCCGCTGCTTAAGAATATATTCGGATCTCCTCTCCATGCTACTCCACTGGCAATATCTCTGTGTTCATTGAATGCTGCGAACGGAATATAAGGCCTTCGAACATCCCAAATATTTATACTACAGTCGATAACCAGGGCACAACTGGCTATTTGGTACTTGTACTGAGGTCTCCATTTGACGAAGCCTATTGAAGCTATCGTATGAATCGTATACTCTAAAGTCGGCTTGCTAGTGAGATCCCAGACCTGAACCCTTGACCATTTAGTGCTTGGTTCAAATAACAACAGTGAAACTTGCCTTGATGGTTTTATCTCGGCTAGCTGTGGCTAGCCAGGTGGACTCCGGATGCCAATCACAAGCAAACACAGGCCCACTGTGAGCAGTAAATTGTATTTGCAATTTGTCCGGCTTCCGGACGTCCCATATTTGAACGCTGCCGTTTTCCGATACAGCCGAAAATGTGTAGGAGTTGTGTGGACTGAATTGAACATCTCTCACGCTTTCAGTATTACTAAAATATTATCGAGATAGATAAGCATTGGCTGTTCTAAACTCTAAAGTGACAAAGAGGCTCATATGGATCTCATTCACACCTATAGAAAACGGATACGGCATTTTTCACTCGCACATCAAAATATCTCATTGTTCCATCCTGGGAGCCCGAGATGAGTTTGAAAGGATCAGTGGCATGAAAATTCACTTTGTTCACTGTCCTTTTGTGATCCTGATAATCTTGTTCTTGCATGGCTCTACCCATTTTTGTGAGATTCCAAACACAAACGTGCCCATTTGTAGCCGCGGTTGCAACATAATGATCTAAAATGTTTAAAAGACTTTTGTTGTTAATTGTACAAAAAACGTGATTCTGTATGAAAAGTCCTACAAGGTCCGAAATCTAAAATGCATCCGCCAAATATTTTTTTTTCGGTGGTTTTGTGCGGTTTTTCAAAAAATCTGAAGTTGGTTCAAGAGCAAAGTGGTAAATTAAAAGTTACAGGTTTTCAAAATTGAGAATAAATAGTTTATTATCAAGATTCACATGGCTTTTGTTGATAATACTTTACAAATAAGGTGTAAACTTTTAAACAAAGTAATGAATAATCGCTTACCATCACTTAAGCTCCAAGCGACATCATTGCAGGAAAAATTCAAATTGAGGTGTTTTAGTGTCCTCAAATTGCAAATTTCTCGAAATTTGTCATCCTCTATTTGGTACACTTTGAAGACTGAAATTAAACGGGTAGCTTGCATAATTAAAAAAAAATATGCGCGTACATTGAGCATAAAGGAATTACACGAACATTTATGAAGGTGGATCTCAAAAGGAGATCTAAATAAATATTATTTCCATTCTAAATTACTGTAAATTTTACAAACAAATGTAAATAATCATTTACCCTCCTGCAAATGAATATAGAAATACGTTTCTATGTGCTGGTGAGCCGCAGTGTCACTGTTAATGTGCCGACAAAGGATCGGCACTTCTTTTAGTTAGTTCCTGGAATCGTTTTAAGAGTCGGCGCCGCGACGTCGTCAAAGGGAGAAAATATAAGAGCTATTCTTTGTGGCTAGTTGTCCCAAATGACAAGATCTGCTTAAAAGCAAAAGCACATTTAAAGTCGGTATGGACTAGACTGATGTTCTTAAAAGAGTGCAATTCTTCTAATTCTAAATCTGACCCTGACCAACACGATATGGAAACGGAATCATCTGGTTTGTCATCAAGCGATGAAATGGAAGCCTTTTTGAGACAAAGATTCAGAGCAAAAATTTTTAAAAGGAATTAATCCGCACGAATTTTCTTCACAAGGTTCATTTGTAACCCTTAACAAAATTGAAAATATTTTAAATTCCTATCAAGTGGAACAAAGCCGCATACGCTTACCGAAAGATGAAACGATTTTTGATTTCTGGAAGAAAAAGAATGAGCTTAATCCCGAGTTATACATGCTTGCTCAAGTATTGTTAAGCGTACCGGCAACGCAAGTTAGTGTTAAGAGGTTATTCGCAGGACTCAAATTTTTGTTGCCGCCTTCGAGGTCAAATATTAAAGAAAAAATTTTAGAGGAACAATTATTTGTGAGGACCAACCGACTTTTCATTCGTAAAGAACCAACACCATACGTTTATACACTATTTTTTAAATTCTTTTTTAAGTTGAATTATTTAGTTCTTCGATCACCAACAACGAAACATTTGAAATTGGAATTTCGGACAAAAGCAACTCCTCAAAAGATGGTGAAGAGTGTGAAAACATGAACCAGGAAGAGCAATCTTTAAACGGAAATAAGAGTGAAAGAAGAAAATACTTTTCAAAAATATAACGATTAAATTAATTTTTGTATCTAATATTGTCTGGGGTTTCTAATCCTCCTACCCCCTACCATACAACCAGCCGAAGTACCGTTTGAAGCAGTGGATCGTTTGCTCAACTTTTATCTTGTATAATACAACAAGCAAGGAAAAAGGTAGTGAGATTCCTAATTAGAGTAGCCTTTATTTTTGTCCTCGTTTGTTGTTATTTATAGATTTTTGAACCGAAAAAAAAACCGGAACCGGAACGGAACCGAATTGAAAATTATTTTCTAAACCGGAACCGTAACGGAACCGAATTTTGCCTTGGACCGAAACCGGAACAAAACAGTTATTTCGTTTCGGTCCGGGTCCTTGGTTCTAATATTAAATTACATATTTGTATGTGATTAAGGAGGCTTTATGCAAGTTTGCAATCATGGGCCATCATCAGGCAACTTGAAGAATATTCGCAATTAGGACGCTAAACAGTGTCTAGTCTAGTCTAAGTTAAACGTTATGGCTAAGTAAACCGAAAAAAATAGACAATTGGCGATTTTGGCACGAAAAAAGACAAATTTTTCTAAGCACGGGCCGAAAGTTTCATTCATGGGCCATCATCAGGAATTTCTAGAAAAATTCGCAAAATTGAGCACAAATTGCAATTAGAACTCTAAACAGTGTATAGGGTTTATTAATGAGTTAAACGTTTGAGCTAAAAATACCGCAATATTTTGGTAACTGGCAAGTTTTGCAATGGAAAAAGCACACTATAGTGGCTCTGAAAGTTTCGCCTGCCTGCCATCATCAGGGATTCCTAGAAAAATTCGCAAACTTGACCAAGATTTGCAATTGGGGTTCTGATCGTGAACATGGATTAAGTTGCAAGCTGAAGCTGAGTGAACTAAGTGAGATACGCAAACGGCAACTTTTGCATGATCAAGAGAAAACTATACTTTTACTTTAAATACTTTACTAAAAAAAGCCTTAATGTTTCAAAAGTGGGACATTTTCAGAAAATTTCCATCAATTTTTCAAAGTTGAGCGACTGCGACTGAACATCTACAATTCTGAACATCTTCATTTACCAAAGTAAGCACTGATAGAATATTGACGATGTTTGCATATAAAACAGAAACTTTCTGATGTAGCAAAGGAAAGTTTCAACTTTGGTCCATCATCAAGATGTTTTGGAGCAAGAATGTAAATTTGAGTCGCAAAAATGTCTGCAAAAAGACCTGAAGTCCTCAAATCGTTTCAGGAATTATATGCTTCCAATGGGACTTAAGCCTTAAATGGGACTTAAAGCCATTAATCCAAGTGGAATAATCCCTTGAAAGAGTAATAAAAACGTAATCCTGCAGCTGGAAAACAACTATCCATGCAAATGAATTATTATTATATACGGATATAACGGAGACAGCTCACAAGTGGCAATAATTATCGATTTGACCCAAAAATGAGAAAGTCATTAATTTAACTAACATTTTTTAAATCGACTCTTGAGTTAAAATAAATCTCAAACTCAGGTTTAAATGAGTATATCCATGTACCTTCGAGTACAGACAGTTGAATAAACAAATAAACAATAAATATAAGTGCCGAAAATTCGCGGTTACAGCCAAATAAACAAAAATATACAAAAAATAAACATACAAACAAACTCACCATTTCTTCCACCAATCACCACCTGGGTGTTATCCTTATTAAAGCTAAAGCATTAACAGGCCCCTCTTGAACGACCGAAAAGGTGCTCATTTTATGTAGGGCTTTTTAACACCAATAAATAATAATAATAATAAATTTCATAAATTAAGACGTATATTATGTACTGTCAAACCTCAAGAATTTGAGGTTCAAATCGCAGAGAAATTGACAGAAAACACGTCTAAACAGGGATGTTTTTGATTGTTTGAGGTTATTTTTTGTGAATGTTGTTGTTTACTTCGGGACATTTGAAATAAAATCCTCCGCAATCTAATGTGATTGGTGCTACAATAGTCTCAGTTTAACAACCAGAATTGCAACTAATTGCGATCATGACTTCCAGGCTGGAAGTTTTATGGAGCCCCATTCGAGATCGGTTTATTATTTGGGGGGGCGACACTATTACGTCCCATCAGCTAGTGCCGAAGAACGAAGGGGGCCCAAGTATTGGCAGTAAGCGTGCATGAAGTAAAAGAGTTTTTTCGGGAAACTTTCCGATGTTTTCCAGGTTACAGTGTCTCTAAAACGCACACAACTGAGTTGATTTGCACTGCCCACAATCAGCATCAAGTTAAATGCCTCGACATTTACCCCCTTTCTCAGGGCGATGAAATTGTTGCCCTGGGAGGCAGTGGGGGTAAAATTACAGTTACGTATATGGCAAAACTAGCTTCAGAAGGAAGCGGCCTGCCAAAGAAAGAGTTCAGTAAGTGACTGGCAAGGTTCAAATGGTTCAGTCGAATAGTTGGCTTTTTTTGTAGATGCAAAATGTCCCAGACCTTGTACTTCAGTTCACTTCAACCCAATTGATTGCCACTTAGTGGCTGTGGGGCTGGAAAAGTACAAGCCAGACAACTCTATAATGATTTTCGATATCACCCAAGTATGCGCCAAAAGGGACCCCATAGTGGGCTGTATGGGCTCTAATGGGGTGGCCGAAAGCACCAAACCAGTATGGGAATTTGGGATGTCCGAGCATTGCCAGAATCTCTCCTGGTTTCACAACAACAGCAAAATTCTAGCCACTGGCATGAACATGAAGTTCATCCGCCTGTATGATATCCGCGGTTAATATTCAGTGCCATTTGAGTTGCATTTTGGGCTAATTCAGTGCCCCTTAGATTTGAACCGGGTGGTCAGTTCAACGGTCACAAAGGCGGCTTTAGGCGTGTGCACTAATCCGAAAGATGACAAATACTTGGCCTCGTATTTCGAAAATCAAATTTATGTTTGGGATACCCGAAACATTGAAAAACCCATTCAGATCTTGCCGCAGGCCAAACCAGTCCTCAAAGTGGGATGGTGCCCAACTAAGTACCTAACTAAATAGCGGGTTTTATACCGATCAATTGACAATAACATTTTTTTTTCCCACAGAAGTAATCTGCTAACAACGCTGCAAAGAGACAATGGCTATGTAAGTCTCTACGATATTCAATATCCAACAATCGGAAATGAGGATGTTGAGCCAACTGTTATGGAGCGAACTATTAATTTAAAGTCCACATATCCTCTGGCTTCTTTCAGTTGGCATCCGCATGATGAAAACCGAATAATGACCTGCAGTGGTTCGAATGCTTTAGGCAAAAGTAGGTTGAACATACAGGGTGTTAGTAAATAAGTGCGAAAAACCTCAAATTCCCAATGACCACCTCTTAAAACCCACCAAATTTCATTTCCCTATCTCGGCCGGTTTCAGAGTACGAATCATAAGCAAACTGTCATTATTTTTTCATACAGAATCACCCCCTGAAATGTGTCGCACTTATTTACTAACACCCTGTATATAAGCTAGCATAAGACATGCCTGTATTGGTTTTTTCACCCTGAATATGCGCCAAATCTTTTGCTGATCCTCAACTGGACTCTAGGTAACTATTGTACTGTTGCACTCAACTGGACTTACTAAAATTTCAGTTGAATTACGGGATCATTCAGTCTACGATAGAATAACTCTGAATTTAACGCCGTACTTGCAACTGATCTGGTCCCATGGGAAGAAGACCTTAAAGTGTCTGGACGTAAAACATATATCAGGATTTGGTGATATTTCCACGAAGATACAGCGGCGTGCCAAGGCGCAGTATGGACTGGATGTGCTTTCTCCATCGCCCCAATTCTATAAACTTTCTATATGTTCACTTTTTAGGATGAATTATATAAAAACGCCGAAATGGTGAAGGAAGACGAAGTCTTGGCCAATGTCTGGCACTGGTTGCATTTGAGTGCCAAACTGGTTGAAGATGGCAAAGTAACGTGCCCTACACTAAGCACCAGTTTTAAACACCCGGGTGTTCTCTCTGTTATTAATAACGATCACGACAACTTCTCGTCTGAAGCCATTACAGTTTCATGGCCCGATTTGGGCCACGTGAATTGCAGAGGATCGGTGAAATTCTACGTGTAAGCCACCAAACATCAACTGATCCCAGCCAAATTAAACCAAACATTGGATTTTTAGGCGAACAGACCGAAGTATGGCTTTACTATTGTGCTCCTGGCCATCCAACAACGACATTTCCAGTATAACCACCTTAGTGGAATACCTGGAAAAAGCAGGAGCTTATTCCAGGGCTGCGGCAATGGCAGTTTTCAATCTGCAGGTTCCTCTGGCAATTGAAGTCCTGAATCGAGCACCAGTTGAGGCAGGGCTAAGTTACGTAGGCATCGCGCTTGCAGGATTTTCCAACGAAGAAGACAGCAATTGGAGGAAATTCTGCGCTACTGCACTGAAAAAAATTGCTGACCCATATTTGAAAGCGATGTTCAGCTTCCTGCTATCGGAGAATCATAATTATGACTGCGTTTTGGTATGTTGAAGCTGTTTAATTAAAACAATTATTTATGCTACAAGTAAATTGCAGAGAGATACGAATATTTCTGTAGACGATCGAGTAGGTTTTGCGCTGGTGTTCCTATCCGACCACAAGCTGGCGGATTATTTAAACAAATTATGCGCCGAATTATGCGAAAAGGGCAACCTAGATGGTCTGCTATTAACAGGTACAGCCCCCTGCTTCATTTAACAGCAACCAGGATTTTTTAAAATATGTCTGCAGGAAACAGCCCCAAGGGTCTAAAACTGCTGCAGAATTACTTAGACGATACTGCAGACATTCAGTCGACCACCCTTATCGGAGTGCGGGCGTTTCCCCAGGAGTTGGATTCGCCGAATGTGAAAAACTGGATTGAAAAGTAACCGAACATTTGAAAGTTTTCCTGGCGACTTGAGTTCCCGTTTTTAGCTACCAGGAACTACTAAACCAATGGAAGTATTGGTTTGAAAGGGCCGAATTCGATCTGATGTTGGTCAAGTACAAAAACGAGAGGCCCACGCCGCAAGTTTACATGTCCTGTACCTATTGCGGGAAAAACATCTCTGCCCATTTGAGGACGCTGAAAAACCAGCAATTTTCGCGGATAAACGTGACAGGATCGTCCAATAAGGTTTCCCTGTTAAACCCACGACTCCAGAAGTTTAAAGCAGGTCTTTTCGCAGTTGACTGGATGCCCTCATTGCCGGAAACCGTTGCCTAGATGTATTATTTGCCTAATGACTATGGGAACGTGTATTGCCGACATTGAGGGAATTAAGCCGCAGTCATTCGACAACTGGTTCACTTGGTGCCAAAGTTGCAGGCATGGAGGACATTCGCGACATTTGACCAATTGGTTTTTGTACGTACTTTACATGCATTTGGACTGGAGGTTTATTAGCTTCGCTTTTCAGGGAACATCTAGAGTGTCCGATGGTGGGATGCTCTTGCAAATGCTACTCTCTAGACTACTCCACTTTGGCCAATTGAAAGGTTTCTTTGATTAGCATGTACAGTTTGTGATAAATAAACTTAGATTTTGTTCAAGTGATTTTCGCATTATTATTAAGGACACAAATAAAACCAACAACGCGAATAAATTTAAATAATTCTGCAATACCGGTACAATATGGAAAAGTTACAAAAATTATGCCGTCTTCACATTAAAAATTAGTTGACAAACAACTAAACTTAAAACACCTTTGCTTAACAAATCTAGTGATGTACTTATGAATAGTTTGAAGTTCTGTGGTACGTCTAGAGGTATCTTGATAATGAAATGCACATTAAAAGCACTGCTTGTTAGATTTGCGAACTTACACTTTTTTTAGACAATATAGACGCCGATATAGCAGGATGAGGCATAGGCAGAGTACAATGAATTACCTTTATGAGACCGTAAACGAAAGATTGCTCCAACTTATTCATTAATTATTTTAGAGCCTTAAACACGCACTAAACGAAAATTAGATGAACAGTTCTTGTTAATATTAAAATGTCCGTTTTGATGGTGTAACTAGCACGACGTAAGTTAATGTCGAAAGTAAACAAAAATAATAAATATTAAAACAACATCCTAACACAAGATGAGTTGAGTTTTAATTTTCACATCGATTTCCAAGCCCAAGAAAACCCTTGAGCAGGTTAAATGCACGAATACTTAACATTACTGAATGCAAATGCAACAACGAAAGCCCAGCTCTCTAAAGGATTGTACATTTCAATTTCTTTTTCTTGTTCTTGTCTTTTCCTCTGCCGTTACTCGTTTTGTTTTCGTCCTTCTTCCTTGCTCTGATTTCTCGCATCAAATCATAAAATACCTTCAAATAATAATGACATTATTTTACTATCATCTGCAGAGTGCAAATAATCGTAAAAAGCACATAAAAAAAACCCTGCGAATGAATAAAACAGCTTTATAGAAATACAGAGATAAAGATTATTTTCAGCGCTTCGAGTATATTTCAGCAATTGCAGTTTTGTACACATTTTTGCATAGAAAACATTTAAAAACCGCTCTTTAAAAAAATGTATAGTTTTTCAAACTTTAGCCAAATTGCAACTTTTTATTCACCTTAAAACGCAGTTTATCTCTAAGAGCACGTTTTTCCTTATTAAACTGTGTTTGTAAATAGGGCTAGAAAAATGTGTACAAAAGTTCAATTGCTGATCTCGCCACCATGGGGAAAAGCGCAAAAACCGCTGTTGAAGATTTGCGACTTCAGTTTGAGTCACTATTTATACTAAAACTGATTATAGAAATGTATAGCGTTAGGAATTCGTAAGAATCTGTGGAAATCTTACCTTGTCCACATGATCTCGAGTTTTGGCAGATGTTTCCACATATGGTACGCCCCATTTGTTGGCTCGATCTTGTGCTTCCTGAAAGGTGACCTTGCGCTTTTCATTCAGATCAGATTTGTTGCCGACAAGCAAAAAGGGGATGTTTTCGTCGTTTTTCACGCGCAGAATTTGTTCCCTAAAATATTAATTGCAAAAAAATGAGCGTTCGCCACAACGTCCACATTCGATTGTAGAAAAGGTGTCTCTTTGTCCCCGAACCAATGTTGTGAAGCCTTAGAGCAAAACAACAACACTGGCTTAGTGATAAAACCTGAATAGTCGCTTAGTTCAGAGAGTTTTCTTGCATCTAAATCAGTGTCCGAACGGTTCGGTAAAACATGCAAATTCTCAGTTTATTAAGCACTAAAAGCTTTTCCTTGCGTCCAAACAGTGTCGTGCCTCTTGTGTGTGTCTAGCACAACAAAAGCATTAGAAAATGAAAAATGCCAATCTTTCGCACTTGAAAGCTTTAACGGGTTTAATGAGCTGAAATTAGACAACGGAGTTAGTTAATAGAGCTTACATTAGAATTATTGTAATGTTTTTTCTTAAGATCAAGACCCTTTTGCAATTCAACCCAGTTCGATCCTCTCGACGTCTTTCCCTACTATAACTTCTGTGTAGAATTTAATAGAACCAGAAAGGGGACCTTTATAGTGACGAATTAACTTAATTAAGACTTGTGTATAATAGAAGCGAAAATGTGAACATTTCGGGGGCCCTCGAAGTTAAAACACCCCGTATCTAAGAAACGGTTGGAGATATCCGATTAGTTCTTAGGACCTTTTCAATAGCCCGTTCCGAGATCTATCTTTTAATACTAGGTCTTTTTCAGAAATTCACAATCCCTAAAGAAATAGAAGCGAAAATGTGAAATTCTTGCGGGGCCTCGCAGTTTCGAAATTAAAACAACCTGTATCTGAGAAACGCTTGAAGATATCGCCTTAGTCCTTAGGACCTTTTCGATATCCCGTCGCTAGATCTATCTTTAACTTATAGTGTTTCCTCAGAAATTGCCAATCCCTTCTTTAGGGATTCTTAATAATTCTTTAGGTATTTCTTAAGAATAGTTAATATTTGAAATAAATGAACGTTCCTGAAACGTACAAGGCAAATCTGCGATAAAAAAAAGATTTACTACAGCCAATGATTGTAAATCCGCGACTTCAGGTGGGATTAACTAGGATTTTATTATCTCGATAGATATGTAATAGTACGTACTTAAAATGCTGTGTATATAACTGCAGTTTAACAGGACTTTATTGCCATGTAAAAAACCCGTAATAAACAGGACAAACCTGAATTCTTGCGTAGCCTGAAAGCTTTCATCTTCTGTAATTGAAAAAATGCACAGAAATCCTTCGCCACTCCTAAAATAGTTGTCCCTGATGGCGGCGTAGTCCTCCTGGCCGGCCGTGTCCAGAATATCAATCTGGACTTCCTCTCCATCCAGCAGGATCTTTTTCCTGTAGGAATCCGCCTTTGTGGGCTCGTAGTCCTCGACGAATTCATCATACATGAACTGTAGAGTGAGTGCGGACTTTCCCACACCTCCACTCCCTACCATAATCACCTTATGAAGGGCCGGTTGAACAGTTGGTTTCTTCGACATGTTCTACAAGGAATTAAAGGCTTTTAAAGGCCTGTGCTCAGCTAATAACCTGTGTCAGTGACCTTTTCCATACAAAACACTTATGCACTAACCTGTGTGAATCACGCAATTGCCAAGGTTTAGACGGATTTATGCCACCGATTTATGAGCTTATAGAAGCAAAACACATGAACATACAGAGTGCATTAATTGTGTTTTTCTAGGTTTATCCAAGCAACACAAAACTCTGATTCATAGTAGGAAAACTCAACAAATTATTCACCCACTTCTAAGAAAATAACTCTACAGAGTTGTCAGTTTGCTGATGCAATTTTACAATGCCTACGTTTCTCTCGCTAAACAAAGTCCCTGATTATAAGTATGTATTTTATAAGTGATCATGAGATGCTTTAATTGAAAAAAAAAATCTTTTATTTCGGGTTTTTGCAGTCTCCAAAAGTTGTTTTTCGAATGAATAAATACTTAATGTTTTCATGGCATTTTTTCATAGAAGGCATAGAAGGCTACGCAGGACATTCCGCAGGCACCCTACAGAAGAAAACAAAATCGCCCTTAACCGACAAGGGCAATTGCTGAAAGAAGCCTCACGGAACCATAAGAACCAGAAATTGGAAAACCGTTTAAGAGAGCTGAATCCTGATGACGAAAGCATATGGAGTATGCAAAAGGCCCTAAGAAGAGAAGATACCATGATTCCAGCTCTCCACGGAACTCAAGGTCTGGTATTTACAGATGACGGCAAAGCTGAAGCGCTTGCGGAAGCAATCGAGAGTGAGGCCAGGGTAAACCACCACCCAAACGATGACTTACACCATAAAGCAAATGTCAGAAGTGCAGTCAGGATGCTTCGGAGTGAAAAACCAAGCAGCCAGATCCCTCCAACTTCGCCAGCAGAAGTTGCAGCCATCATCAGAAGAATCAAAGGTAAGAAAGCCCCTGGGAGAGATGGAATCACCAACAAAATGCTGAAGAACTGGTAGCTGTAACTAACTTGATTAATGCAATTTTCAGGACTTGGTCATTTCTCAAGCATCTTGGAAGCACTCGGAAGTCATCATGCTCCCAAAGCCTAAGAAAAACAGGACTTTCCCCCAAAACTACAGGCCCATCAGCCTGTTGCCCGCTCTCAGTAAAATAGCCGAAAGGGTTATTCTGAAGAGACTCAAGGAGGAAACGAGCGAGCTTGACGTGCTTCCGCCAGAACAGTTTGGATTCCGAGGAAAGCATTCCACGGAACTCCAACTGCTCAGGATAGTAGAAAGATGCACCAAAGAAATGAACCAGTACCGAACGACTGGAATCCTCACACTGGACGTCGAAAGAGCGTTCGACAGAGTGTGGAGAGACGGTCTCATCTGTGCCAACAAGAAACTGTGCCAGCTAATCGACAGTTACATTTGCAGAAGGAGCTTCAGCGTCAAAGTTGGAACTCACCGGTCAGAAACTAGAAGCACTGAGACAGGAGTACCGCAAGGAGCAGTACTGTCACCACTGCTATACAACATCTTCACAAGCGACATCCCAAGATCTGCCAACACGAGCCTGGCTCTCTTTGCAGATGTTACGGCCCTTCTGTAATCCTCATGGCACAAGGACTGCATCAGGCAACAGCTCCAGCTTGCAATTGCCGAATTACAACAGTGGTTGATCAAGTGGAAGATGAAGATAAATGCAGAGAAGAGCCAGGCCATACTTATTGGCAGGAAGCAGGATAAAGTCGATGGCAACATTACCATAGAGGGAGAAAATATCGAATGGGGAAGTGAGATTAAATATCTGGGTGTTATTTTAGATAAGCAGCTGACCTGGAAGAAACATATCAAAACAGCCATCGACAAGGTTAAGGCAACAACTGCCAAATTGTAGCCACTCCTCAATCGAAGAAGTCAGATGAGTATTAGGAACAAGCTACGTCTCATTAAGACCATAATCAGGCCGACACTGGCGTATGCCCCCACCGCGTGGGGATTTGCAGCCGAGTGCCACCAGAATAGACTTCAGGCCACAGAAATCAAAATTCTGCGGATGGCCATAGATGCGCCCTGGATTGTTAGGAACTCCCAAATCTACAGGGACCTGGAGTGGGAGCCGCTACGAGAGTTTCTCACAAGGAAAGCAGCAGCGGACTTCGAGAAAGCTGGAAGGCACTCCAACGAACAGCTGCGAAACATAGTGAACCACACACCTGAAGATCTGGGGCCCAGGAAAAAAAGGCCAGACACCAGCTGGCCCACTAGGACAATAGGTAGAAAACAGCGTAAGTTGTAAGGGTGCTAAGTAATCTTATAGTGAATGTAGTACGATAAGTAGCAATGCATGCATAAGTGTAACACGTTAAATTAATAAGATGCCCATGCTAGCAAGCAGCTAGCATGGAGAGAATGCGATGCTATGGCATACGGATGCCGGAGCTGACAAATTCTTAGAGAGGACTACAAGTTTTAGAGGAAACTCCTGAAAACTTGTAGTACAAAAATGGGTGTTTTTTAGTTGGTAAGAATCCAACACTACCCAGGGTCTTAAAACACTGGGTGTCTTCGTGAAGATTTTTTATTCCTCCAGCCGCCGGGCAAACAAAAAAAAGGCGTTTTTTCAAGAATAAAGAAATTTAAATATGGTTTTTCAAGAAGATACAATAAAAATTTACGATTTAAAAAAGTCAAACGTTCAGTTCCCTAGTGAAACTATCCAAAAAGTTAGGAAAAATTGCGAATTACGAAATTTGCATGTTTACAAGTTTTGTTTTTTATTTGATAACAAGGCAGCATTTTCATAAAAGTGCGTCATTGGCTTAAAAAAATATATAAATAGAATAAAAAATACAAAGCTATTAAAGCTCAGTTTGAACTTGTTTCCCAGATGCTTGTTGGTGTAAACCTCCTCACTTTCTTATTGATTTCAGGGACTTGGCAATAACGCTAACATTGTCAATAGTGACATTTCGTAGTCAGAATAAAATATCAGCTGATTGTCATCCATGGACGATGGCGTTACTAAACAAGACAGCTTAAAACGATTTCCACTTGTTCCTTAGTGTTTAATCGAGAATAGAATTTGGAATGCTCAGGTTCGTATGCTGCATTATTTATGCTGTTAAGTTGGAAAGTTACTAAGTACCCTGAACAACCTACATGTAGAAAGTCAGCCTGGAAGAGTAGGGCTTCTTCAAAAGCACTGTTCCAGATAAGTAAATGAAGACTTGTGCAGAATTGGCAATGGGAATCTATATTGAAACTTTATCGCTTGATTTACATCTACTGCTCACAAGTATTTCTTTGGGTTGAGTAGTTGAACTGTGAGGTCTATAGTGTCTACCACTGAGTTGAATTCTTCGCTTTCATGCTGTTTTTGGCCAAAAATCGCATTTTACATGTGTGTCTTTCGAGCTCAATAGATATTTTGCAACCTCCCCAATGTGCCTATACGGAGTTTTTCCAGAACAGAGAAGATATATTCAGTTAAAGATTTAGTCCTCGCAAAAAACACTGAAAATGGGGCATCTATTTGTATTATTTCGGCTCAGAAGAGTCTAGCTCCTAAGTTCATTGGAACCATGCTTAGTTGCCAAGAAAGTGGAATAGAATTTATATTTGTATAGTAAGGAAACTCCTTTGCACTTTTCGTCAAAAAATCGTTAACGTTTTTAACGTGTGTTTTTTTGCTAAATATGTAGGTTTTGACCTAAGAAGTTTTTCAATATGCATATACATATAGAGCGTGTGAGTTTATAACAAGCAAGTTATAGACTGAAAACTGACTAGAAAAATGGTAGCAATTTTCGATTATTTTGAATCTAACGGGTCTAACATGTTTTTAGTGAGCTCGTTGCATTATTCTTTTCCTTGAAAGGAAATTGGTAGAACCTTTCGACAAGTTTACAAGATAATCGAAGCGAATAATAAAAAAAACAGTTTTTTATCAAGTACACGATTTTTCACTGATAATCCATTTTAACAGTGCTTTTTGCGTCGAGTTCTTCGTAAGATTCGACGAAACCGGCCAGTTTGAAACGATTAAATTATCATGTTTTCTCCTCAGGAATCTCAAGCAGACTTTTGTACAGGCTTACTTTTATTGCAATAATTTCCATATTCCCTGCATGGCATCGAAATCCAGTCGAATTTTTACTGTAAATATAAACTTGCGTGCATAGAAATCGGCCCACTGTAGACTTTTGACTTTAACTAAAATTTTTTAAAAAACTTTTTATCAGATCAAAAAAAGAAATATGCTGTTTGAAAGACAATTTAATATGCTTTGATGTGAGTATAAATTTATCACGAAGGCTTGTCGTTTATATGCGTAGCACTCGGTCAACGCATGAAACGTGTTTATGTGGTGATTGTAACGAAAATAAAAAAAATTGTCAAATATTAAAATTATTGCGTTTGCAACTGAAATTTGCATATTAATTCGTCTTTCATAATCTCAATAGTGTTTAAGTGTGTTAGTTTAATGCATACTACACCACAAAAAGCCGGCCAAGTTATTGCTTTAATCGAAAATGGACTTAGTCAGCGAGCTGTTGCTGGACAATTGGATATGACACGCGCAGCTGTTCGAAGAGTCTGCAAACGTTATGAGGAGACGGGATCCTTTCATAGGCGACCTGGAACAGGCAGAAGGCGATTTTCAACCGCTCGTGATGACCGCTTTATTGTGTCAACAACATTAAGAAATCGTCACCTTAATGCCGTTCAAGTGCAACGACTGCTCCGTGAGGTGTGAGGAGTGGCTATTAGTCAGTGGACAGTAGGACGAAGACTGCAGGAAAATAACCTGACCCCTAAAACACCTGCGATGGGTCCAAAACTTACTCCAGCTCACCGGCAAGCACGCCCGCGTTTTGCACGAGATCATCTGAATTGGACGTTGGAACAATGGGGATCTGTTCTGTTCTCAGATGAGACCAGAATATGCCTCCATTGTAGCGACCGAAGAAGGAAAGTGTACCGAAGACTAAGAGAGCGATTTGCAGATTGCTGCTTTGAAGAGCGGAGTGCTTATGGAGGTGGTTCCTGTATGATCTGGGGTGCAATATCTATAGGAGGACGAACCGACCCTGAGTTCATTCGTAGGGGCGACCGTGTTCACGGAAGAAGAGGTTTAACGCCTGTTAGATATATCGAGCAGATTTTAGCAATTCATGTGGTACCTTACGTCGACTACATTGGAGACGGAGTTACCTTTATGCATGACAATGCCAGGCCGCATACCGCAAGAATCGTGCAAGATTACATTGCAGAAGTCAGTTTTCGGGTTATGGAGTGGCCAGCATACAGTCCTGACCTAAATCCGATCGAACACTTATGGGATGAGCTAAAACGAAGAATTCGAGCTAGACTTCATACCCCAAACTCGATCCCAGAGCATATTGTTGCAGTAGAAGAAGAGTGATTTAACATCCCTCAAGAAACAACAGCAAACTTGATTAGATCTATGCCTAATCGTATGAGAGAAGTTAATTAGGGAATGAGGAGGTCATACCCATTATTAAAAAAATAAGTGTTAAGTTTTAAATTGCCAATAACCCTATTTATGTTAATAATAAAAAGCTTAATTTGCTTAATGCATTAATTTCACTATGTTAAACATAGAATACTCACAATAGTTTATACTCGCATTAAAGCATATTAAATAGTCTTTCAAACAGCATATTTCTTTTTTTTAACTGATGAATAGATTTAAAAAAAAATAGTTAAGTCAAAAGTTTACTGTGGGCCGATTTCTATGCACGCAAGTGTATATTCTGGAACTTGTGAGTGAAAATGCGCAAAAAATGGCCTCCAAATTTAGTTCAATTTTCAGAAGCACTGATTCCCTAGACATTTGCTATTCGAGCAACATCACGGCAAACTAACGCTTCTTCCAGATAATGAGACTCATGACGAAACCACCGTCAGACAATTTACCCACTGTTAAGCTGGTAGTGGTGGGCGATGGTGGTGTGGGCAAAAGCGCCATCACTATCCAGTTCTTCCAGAAACTTTTCGTTACTGATTACGATCCAACGATCGAGGACAGTTACATGCAACATGTCGAGGTCGATGGGCAATGGTGCATGTTGGATGGTAAAACGCGCAAATATTTTCGGGCTTTTCGCATTCGCTTTTCATTTGTATCGTTTCAGTGCTGGACACTGCTGGACAGGAAGAGTTCAGTGCCATGCGGGAACAATACATGCGAAAAGGAGATGGGTTTCTGCTGGTTTACTCGGTGACTGATAAAAACAGTTATGAGAACATTAAGAATTTCAACACGCAAATTTTAAGAGTCAAAGATAGGTAGATAGCGAGAGTTTTAATAGTGAAGATATGGTGCATTGTTGGGTTTTTTTTTCAGAGACACATATCCAATGCTTCTCGTTGCCAATAAAGTCGATTTGGTGCATTTGCGAAAAGTCACTGAGGAACAGGGACGCGACCTCGCACACAAACTAGGAATTCCTTATATCGAAAGCAGCGCTAAAGATCCACCATTGAATATCGATGCCACTTTTCATGAGGTTTGTGGCAGTTGAAATTTGCAAATGAAAATTCCTTAAATTGTTTTCGTGGTTTTTCTAGGTGGTGCGGATAATTCGAAATCAGCCCCAGCCGGACAACGACAAACGACAAAAACATAAAATTCAAGGGTGCGCCAAGTGTTCCATTATATGAGTGTTGATGATCTGTATTTATAACGCTTTAATTACTTGTAAGCCTACGAATATGACATAAGCGAATGTGTTCAATGTTGTTGCCAGGATTGGTCCTAATTGTTAGCTTTCATTTCCCGGCCAGGAAATGGGGCAAACCTTTTTGTAACTCGGATTTTCAACTTTGACTATTCTCCCCTTGTTACTCAATTTGCAATGTTAGTCTTCCTAGTCCACTGTTTGTCTTTGTACATCGAACTACATAAAATAGGACATTCATTATCTTCCTTCTGCTCTTACTGAGCTAAGAAATTGGCAATTGAGAGCAAATTCGCAAAAGTGCGTCATTTTCTGGCTACATATGGTTGTAAGAATTTATTTGATTAATCTACCTATTTCATAGGTACGAAGAACCCAACTGGCAGAAAGTGTAGATGATAATTACATTTAATATTCAATGCAGCGAACCTAAGAACCAGATCTGCAAGGCATTTGTTTCAAATCGAGAGTGAATTTTAGTTGTGATATTTATTGTTTTTAAGTATTGTATTAGTCTGGCTCTTAGATTTCCTGTGATATAAATAATATTTTAATCATAAATGGAACATCAATTTTATTTAAATATAAAACGCTCTCTAGCTGTAATGTTTGGATTCATTATATTTTACATACGCATATTAACCAGACTGAATTATCCTTAGAGGAGAGCAGATCAAGGAAATTGTTCTTATGAAAGGAAATTGTTTTACTTTTGCCAAAGTGTTTAAGCCTAATTTATTCATTACTAGGCCTAATTTTAGACTAAGAATATGTTGTATTTATCTATAATAGTTTGCTTGTTTAGTTATTCAGGTCAAAAGCGCTCAATTTAATTTTTGTACTGGATTTAAATGTTAATTAAATATATGTATGTCTTTCATTTGCGGGTTTTATTTCATCCCACTTTCTCTACATATTAAATTACATATTGCGGTTTGTGAAAGAGGCATTGAGGAGAAGAATAAGTTACTGATGTTATTTCTAGAAATGTTCATGTATTTCTATATTTAATAACAATGGTACTTTTCCTCGGCTTATTCACGTTTAAATAAAGTGCTTTAATTGATGAGTACACATATCAGTATCTGACCTTCCTATAGTTTCAAGCATCAGATTATTTAAGCCATTTCGTTGATTACCAGTCATGGTTTTTTCGCTAGTAGAGAGTGATGCGTTTATTTAATACTCCTCGAAATGTGGTGGTACCTACGTTTAAATATGCAAGGTTTTTGGTCAGTTGATGCATTTCTTGCCCGAAGTAAGTGATTTTGGGTATATTTTGCCATGCTTTAAGTGTTAATGCAATAGTTGTCCGGAATACAATTGTTTCCAGATTCACCAGTTGCGTTGCCACATAAAAATTATATTTTCAGTTCTTGTTCAGTTGGGATAAGAAAAACTATGGACACCCTTTTTCGGACGCACTGTTTTCGAGCACAAGAATACAGATCAATTTATTGTATAGTTAACAATTTAATAAAAAACTAGTGAAAACCGCACTTTGATTGGTTTAACAGCGGTCATATATTTTATTAATGTTTTTATACATTTTTCCGTAAACAATCATTTCATTGAATATAAAATGAAAAAGTTATTTTAATTATAACATGAATACTTGAATTTAAATTAACTAAAGTTTCTTAATTTTGTTTGTTTGCAAATTATATTTGTATCTGGGAACGTGAAAATTAAAAAAAAATCCAGGTCTCCCAAGAACACATTTTTTACCATAACTAGTAAATTAAGGGCAGGATTTTTTCTTCTGCCGAAAATTGGGGAGAAAATAATGCAACACCCTGTAGATATTCTGGAAAAACCAAGCAAATTTATTAATTGGAAACATTTTAAAAACACAATTAATTTATTAGTTATTTTTATTTAAATTTCCCTTATTAATTAGGCCCAATCCACATGCGAAGATTCGATATTTTTGCCGCTGTGGATCCGCGTCCTGAATCAATATGACTTCGTGGTTGGTTTCCTCATTGTTAGCCCTCTAAAATGGAGCGCTTGCGCCCCTATATGGAAACAACAGGAATTTCAGGATTGCCGTCTTCCTGTAAGCCATGCGTTCCCAGTTTATGGACAGTTTTAATGGATATTTATCGGGCTCCTGGATAGAATCCGCAATTCTATTGCAGTCAGTGATAACTTAAAAGTGATTTATAACTGAAGATACTTACCTGGTAAGTGGGTGCTAGATCGGGTAAGTGCTGCTGGTTTCCCACTGCGTTTCGTTTAGGGCAACAAAGGGTTTAGATAGAGCAGTGTTTACGTTTTGAGGGAATATGTATAACGCTGCGGCGTTTGCGGTTCGGGTGTTTTGAACTGTTTTGAGAGCACGACTGAAAATCGCCAAATATCTACTCAAATGTACATTTATCAGTGTAGATTTGGAAGGAGATTATTCGTATATTTACTTCCTAGTTTTTATTTAAGTAAGTTTTTTAAGCTTAAGTTGTCGCTATAATTTAAAAAACCTGATTTCCTTCGGATACATCCGTAAAAATCTGGCAAAGTTTATTTTGGTTTTCTCCAAGTTTTACCTTCAATTTTTTTCTAACTCGCATAAGTTCTTCAATTAATTCCACTTTGTTTCTTATGTACATTGTTTTTTTCATTATTGCTTTTGTTTTTTAAATAGAAACAGCACAATTTCAGTTTTTATTTAACCGACTTTCACTTTAGTTACATCTCAATATTGCAATGCAACACGAGAAACGCGTATTTTCGCTTTTTTAGCTGATTATTAAAAAAAAGCTTTTCATTTAATTGATGATTTGATTTTAGCTAATGATTTAAACTTACTTCAGTTGTTCAGCTGTATTTAATTTTCGAGTAGTTGTGCAGATTGAAAGTTGATTATTTCGAAAAACTGTAAGTAATAATTCCTTTACAAATTAAATTACTTTATTAATTAATAATGAAAATTAATTTGCAAATAAAATTACGAAAATAGCTACTTACGAACATTACATAAAAAGCTGGAGATTAAAAACAATTAAAAATTTAGTTGATACAAGCTGCAAAAGCATAAAACTTTATGTGTTTTATAAACGAAGTTTATTAGATTTTGTAAGCTTTTCAATTAATTTTGAAGACAATTTTCAATATGGAAAAGCGCAACTGTATTTTCTACTTGTCCAAAGTCAACAAAGATCAAAAGATTAAAATCAGAATGCTACGGAACGAAACTTGTAAATCCCTTTATAAAAATGTTTCTAGTTGAAGGTATTGAGAGCCTCATTTAATATAGAAATAAAATTAGTCTTCAAAATTGAATCATCGATGCCAGAAAACAAAAAGAAAAAACAAAAAAATTGAAAAAGAAATCGACAAATATACAGGTTGTCCAATTAGTGCCAAAGTTTGATTGCATTTAATCAGTTAGAATTAAAGAATAATTAAGAATTGCTTGTTTCCCTAGTTTCACGGTAGAATCTGCTAAATTTCTTTTTAAGTATAAAAAGTGTCTGAGAAAAGCACTACCGAAATCAACTGGATTTTTTTTAAACATCCAAATGTTCCCATAATTTCTCAGAAACGGTCAAAGATAGATAACGGCTTTTTTCTTCGGCTTGCAGAGGAACAAATGAGCTTTCTTGTCTTGCGTGCAGGTTTAAGTGGCTGTTCCTGTGCAATTTCTGCAAATTATCAAAATTTTGTTATTCAAACGACTAAAACACATTTTTTTAAATGCCAAAGTCATGATTTATAGAAGAATATATAGAAATACCATATAGTTTTGCAAAAGAGCAGGTTGCCATCTATTATGAGAAAGTTTTTGAGAAATTAATTTGCAAAATTCCCATTCCAAGGGGGTTGCAAAAATTCAATGCAGAATTCAGAAAAGAAGAGAATTTTTGGGAATGCCATTTAAAAAATCAAAATTGATACAGGTTTTGTGAGACACGCTGTAGACTTTGAAATAGATGTAGCTAATTTTATGGCAAAATTAAGGAAACACAGTTATAGTTTCTTCAACTAAAAACAAAAAAATACATAAGGGAGAATATAATTAATAATTCATTTTTATTATTATATGAATACTTTTCATCGTAATTGATTTTTCCAATTCGTTTTTGCTTGAAATTGACCAATAGAACTTCTTTAAAATGCATCTATAAGAACATTCAGAAGGCTAAAGTTGAGTGACTCGAAGATTAAAAGTGTTGTGTTTCTTTTATAGAAGTAGATTTCTGAGGATTTTTTTACATTTGCTTGCTGTAAGCATTTTAAAATTTTTCTTTTCCTTCACTACATTCAGAGAAAATAGGCTTGAGTGGGCCATTAATACCTAAATAAAAACGAATTATTTATGTTTTTGCAACAAAAATAACATTTTCTGTTTTAATTACTATAAAATTCTCCCCATTCCATGATAATGTCCCAGTTAATAAAAATTAATAAAAATTAAGTCGAAGCAAATAAACCGTTTGCAACGAAGCCCATTTTGCATATTGAGCTCTTTTAAACGGATACTCTAAATAGACGGATGCTCTATTTAGAGTATCAGCTTGGCAGGATTCCAACAGCACCCATTTAGCGTTTTCAGCAGAAGAAGCAAGTAGCTCTAATTAAGCCTATCTTTCCGCTCCAAATAACCGCTGGATGTACAAAGTGATTTCCGCTTTATCTGCCGACAGAACGTTTCCAGTTTTTTTATTTTTTGTTGGATTTTGCAGTAAATATTTCGTGCTTTCATTTACGAAAGATATGTGGACTTCGGTGGTACCTGATGAGGTGCGTGGGGCGGCACCATCCGCCAGATCCAAACACAGTGCCACTTTGCTGGGGGAGCATGTCTACGTTTTGGGGGGAAGAAATGGCAATTTACCATTGAAAGACTTCTGGAAGTACAATCTGGGTAAGTTTGTTATGTTACGAGTCGGAATTAAGACGGGAGCTGAATGGAGAAAAATTTAATCATCGCCCCTAAATTCGGTGTTTGCGAGTTTGGTCACGTTCCTCGGTTACCCGAGGGAGTGATCTCATGCATCATTTGTACTTAATTGCATCTGCAGACATTTCTTTTAGTTAAAGCTGCTTTTTATTCAATTGCCCTAACAGCTACTTTAAGCGTTGTCCAGTGATGAATCTCCAGATGAATTTATCATTTTCCAGATGAATCATCACTTCCTTAAATTGTTAGACCAGTTTCTTACTTGAATATTAAACCAGTTAGAAGAAATGAGGATGTTTATTGCCAGCAAGTTAAAGTTAAAGTAGCTCGAAACTTCTTAAAGCAGTGGTTTCAATTTGGGGCAAATTTCCGAGGCAAAAAGTTGGAAAAACTCTTGTAGGAACACGATAGAATGTATCGTACAGCGTCAAATTGTTAAAAGTAATTTAACAACAATAATTAATTTTATTGTGGTCATAATAAGATAATGCTCGAAAAAATGTCAAAATAAGAGCCTGCTTTGGATGAATTTTACGCAGTCACTTGAGGTGCAGATAATCCGTGCAGAATAACTTCCTTTTCCGAGACGAAACCTCTCATTTTCAACAGAATGAACGGTTTGGTTGTTTTACCCAAATTGGTAAGCAGGTGGATAGAGTGAAGTCTCTTAGAGTTCTTCCTGTGGAAGCATGCCTTTAGGAACATTATTCCCCATGGATTTTTTCTTTTATTCGTCCATGCACCTCTTGAATTTGCTCACACACACCAAGAACTTTTGCACTGCAAATTCTCTGTTGCAAGCCTGAAATTCAAGTATTCAGAATAATATATGATGTTTTGTGGACAAAATCGATTCGTCTTCTGAACGCTTGACTTTAATCGAAATTAGATCCCAAAACAAATTGCAAATAAAACGTTTTAAGTGCGAAAAACCTTTGCTAAAACAGTCCTTCCTGTACAAACATTTGCTAGCCACTAATTTGCTACTTTCCATCAAAAAGCTATCGATTAACATGAACAAGCACTAAAACTACCTGATTATTTCCATATCGATGTAAACCTTTTGGCAATATTGGCCCTGTTATGTCCACTTTCACCGGTTTTAGTGGCTTGTCGATATCCAATTCCGTTTACAACCCTCGCTTCTCTCCATGACTCGGCGAAGATGGAAACTATTATCTGATTCCATGTTTTGCTCCCTATGGGGAGAAGAGAGAATCTGTCTTACCGAATTAAATATTGAAAGCCGCTCAGGGAATGTGGTAACAGGTGTAATGGAGACAATGGGGGTCGCATAAAGTGATGCACTTTGCTACTTTCTGGATTTATGCCTTAATTTATGATGAGTTTGTCTTACATCCCCTACATTCTTCTTTACACTGTCTTTTTCCTCTACACTATCGTGTTAAAAGGTTTTAGTATGCTCTCTTTTTCAGTGTCTGGAAATTGGCAGCAACTGAAACCTTCAGGCGATCTGCTACCTTGTTTGCAAGAGCACACAGCTGTTGCTTACAAAGACAATATTTTCGTGTTTGGAGGCGAAGTGAGTTTTTCATCCAGCACTGAGACGCCTTTATGGGTGTACGACGTACGAGACAATAGCTGGAGGAAAGTTAAAACAAAAAAAGGTGCTTATTTTTAGTTATATTTTAACCCCAACTATCTGGCACACATTGGTACCAAACCATTCAACAAAGCCACCACCTAAGGCGTACATACACGCAATTTATTAGCCGAACAATCGATCAATTGAAAACTAGTTTTATGCTCTTTATCAAAGGCTAACAAAGAAGGTTTTTCAATTGCGAGTTCCTTTGTGTTGTCGATTCAATGACTTAATGAAACTCTGCGTCCTTCCAGGAGTCGCCACTCCAAAAGGTCGACGTGGACATACAGCTTTGGTTCATAATGGAGCCATGCTGATTTATGGAGGATACCAAGATTTACGCGGCTCTTGTGGAGAGCTATGGGCATTTCATTTCGGTAAATTAAACTACTTTTCATCATCAGCAAGCGAAAAAAACCGTTCCCCGGAAACTCGTTCGGGAAACGTCCATTAACGGCAGTATCCATAAGTCTTCTGCAACAATTACTGAATAAAAATAGACTTCATATAGAGCCTGTAAATATTTACATTCGATTATTTCTTGCTGTTTACAGACACGGAATCGTGGCATTTAGTTTCGGCAGCACCAAGTAAACCGAGTGATCAATTTCCATCCCCCAGACACAAACATTCGGCGGTTGTTCATGGGGAGGCGATGTGGATTTATGGAGGTTTGTTATTTTTTTAATCTTTAGGTAAATGTTTTTTGTCCCAATTTTCCCAAGTGTTTTCATTATTTAAGGTCCGCTTTATTACATTTTAGCCTCGTGGATACAAGACAAACACATTAATTTACTTAACCGAAAGTGTGTCGAATTAATTAATTTTTTTGGTTGTTATCTGGATTTTTGACATTTTTCTGCTTGTTTAAGGAGTCCCAAATTTAAAACACAAAAAAATTGTAGAATGTGGATCTCAAGAGAGAAAATAAGATGTTTTATCAAAAATTAATTCTCCAGGTATGAATGATCTACACGCACGTGGCGACTTATGGAAATGGGATTTTTACACAAAATTCTGGACGAATATCAAAACGAAATTGAATCCAGGCCCCCTGCATAGTCACGCCTGTTGCAAATTGCCATCATCGATGATTATTTTCGGAGGCGAAAGAAACGGGCAAAGTTCGAACGATTTATGGAAATTCAATTTCGGTGAGCACCGATTGATTTCTTTGTACAGATTTTATATAATTTCGATGTTTTCTAGATGTGGAGTCTTGGGAGAAAATTTCCATAGCAGGACTGAAACCACGACCGCGATCAGAAAGTCGGGCTTTTATCGTTTCTGAGCTGCTGCTGAAAAGGGGCCTCAAAAATGTCCCTTGAAGCGAAATCGGTCAGGATCCGAGCTAGAACTTGCACCTCTGCTGATCGAGGCAACAGACATTCTTCGTATCTTCCAAACAATCGAGTTGCTCCTTGTGAGAAAACCTACATATTTGAGCCCACGCAAGTAAATTACAATGATGGCAAGTGATATTTTATTCATTGTTTTATAGAGATACACTTTTGCAATTTTTTAATGAATTTCTTGGGCATATGCAGGTAGCAATTTGGCTCAGCAATACTCCGAACCCCACCGATCTTCCAAAGGCAGCTTCCTGCAGGAAATTTCGAAACTTTCCCAAATAAACCTATCCAGAATTAACAGCAAGTGCAACTATACGATACTTGCGAAAGGAAATACTACTGATAGCACTGAAAGTTTGCTGAGACAGCGCACTAGTCCTCAGCAAGATCTTAACACCAGCCTGATTGACTCTGATGTGTCTTCAACACCATCCAGAGGTCAGTAAAAAAAAATAAACACAAAATTAATTGAAATAATCTACACACTAACAATATAATTCAGTACAAAGATCTAGCTAAGTTATCTGCACTCAGGTCTTGCCTGTTTTATTAGATATATACGAATAGGTAAATTTTACGGATCTAAGTGGCTTGCTTCTAAGCATCAACTGCTTCAAGCCATTGTATGGATACATTCGAAACAGCTTGAGACTGCTGAGAGAAAATGCAGTTGTTCATTGTTTTAAACCATTTTTGTTCTTAGAGTTGTTTACTCTTTAATTATTTAACTGTATGAAGTTTTGCTTTCACTCTTTTTTGTGTGGCAGTTCATCAATAAAATATCTCTTTATTATCGATATTCTTTGAATTAATACTAAAGTTTTACACTTGACTACTTTCATATTTCACTCATTTTACTACATTCATGTATTTTCATTCAATTTCACTAAGCATTGAAAGGATTCATCTTTTTAATGCTTCCGCCTATGCAAGTAGACTCATGGCTTAACACAGTGTATGAAATTAGTAGACTTTGAACAGATTAAATGTGGGCATTTTGGGGCATTTTAGTTTCATTTTCCTCCAAGCCTAACTGATGAGGACTAACAGGTCCAAACCCGGTTCTGGAAGTGTTTGCTAGTATAGCCAGACACCTTCGAGCACTTTTACCAGGCATTTTTAAATTTCGTTAAAAAATTCGGGTAAACTTTCATAATTCCGATATATTTTTATGCCTTTTAAACGCTGAAGAAGAAAGGAAATATTTTTTGGAAATAAAAGAAAAATCCATATGTGAACAGGACGTTATCCCCAATAAAATCTCCGAATAACGCAGGTTTTAAAAATAAATGACCTAAACCGCTTTGTACACGCTAACAATGTAATTTTTTTCCCCAACAAAAAATGAGGTCCTCGAAAGTCTGCTATTTTCTTACACTCTGTCCAACACCTAACATGGAGAATAAAATGGTTTCGTTTTATAGGAACAATGGTAAAATCAAAATCAGCATACGTAATCAAAAAAAAGTACACAGACAGTTCAACATCTTCAGACGAAGAAGTGAAGGAAACAACGCGAAAAAAAGCGAGTAGAATTCGACAGCATAGTGAAAAAGATTCCTCGAGATCCAATTTCCGTGCCAAATTTCAGTGTTCTCAATTTAACCACTCCAGTATTAACGCCTGTTGAGGCCTCAAAGCTCGTCTATCTCACAGACGAAGAGACGGACATTGAGCTGAAAGTTGCCAATCACCACTCAATAACTGAGGTAAATAAAACTTCATTTACATTTCCCTTTAAATTTATTTAAACTTTAGGTCCAACCGGCCGAAGAGTTTGATGACTACGAAAACATCCAGTTACAGCCACTCAAAAGGGGCGACAGTTATAGCTCACATTTAGGATATGCTGATAACCCACTGTATCATGAAACCATCCAGGAAAAATCGCAGGAAAATGTCTCCTCAACGTCGGATTACTGCAGTATTGAAACCGTTAATCGGCTGTCTTCGGCTAGTAGCTATAGCGTTAAAACCAACACTCCTCAGGAAGAAACCCTCAAAACCAAAGACAATATTGTATGTTGCAGCAAAATTTCAATCCCCCAACTAAAGTGAAACAAAATATTTCAGAAGGACGGAATGTTTGGCTTTTGCAACCCGAACTACTTGAGCTCAACAGTAAAATCCCTGCTAACCAACGAGGAGAAAATATCAGTATCTAAAATGCTGGAAGGAGATCAGCCAGAGAAGCAGGATTCCGAAGGAGAAGTTCTAGAACTATCCAGCTTCAATGGACCTTTGGATAGGAACACAAAAGTGGTCTACAGGCATTCGTGCCGATCGATCAGACCGTGGAACTTGCCTCTTAACAAAAACCTCAAACACAATTCCTGCGAAGGGCGGGCTCAAAGTGCCAGTAGAGCTGAGCGAAAACATGCCGAAATTAAGCCGGCTATGAAGGAGATAGAGCGTGTAGATCCATTTCTTCCTCTTTACGTCTACGTGGTAGGTGGCAAGGAGCAGGGCCATGTAACAGTGTTTCAAAGGCCAATTTCCATATGGCGATTGAAGCTTTTTTAATATAATTATATCCAGTTCCGTCAGTTCAAAGCTACGTGCCAATAATGTTGTAGATAAATATGACACCTTTTTTTATTCTTTTGAATCCAGATCACTTGAAAATACTTTCAACCTTTGTCCTACTTTAAATGGGCTTAATTTTCCAAATGCAGCTGTGTCAGTCGCTGGTCCAGAATTGCTGAATTTGAGATTTGCTCACATATACATCTTGGTTTCGCACAGATTTTTTTTAATGTGAAATAAAATTGGTACCTACTGTCGCAGTAGTAAATTTGATGGAAAAATGAAAATTTGTTCACTCTGTATAGTGGAGTGATTAGTGATGAATACATAAGCACACTGTATAGCATAAACAAATTAAAATCTAACAGTATTACGGTACAGGGTAAGTCCAAACAATGGCTAATTAACAAAATATATTGCAGTCAATTTTGCGGCTCTGGTTCTATTGATGAGGTGATTCAAAAATATTTGGCAGGTTCCAAGTGGTTGTTTTCATAAATATGCGATTATGTTTGGCATTCTTTGGTTACATCTCACGTTTTTTGGAAGTTTTCTCATCTAAAAATCTTGACCAAAATGGAACAGAATGGGCAGAATAATCCACTGGCCTGCAGATCACCAGATCTAGATCCATTGGATTTGGCGAGCTTGGCAACTAATGGGATTAAACTATAGTTTAACAGGTTGATGGGAAATTTGCCATTGTTCGGAAATATTAGGGGGCATCGTTCATTTACTTGCCCTGTATAGGCCCCAAGAATATAAGACTAAAGGTAGGTAGTTCATATTTTTGTAGGTAGTCAAACTTGAAGAGTTTTAGAGGACTTTTTTAGCATTGAAAGCAACATTCGTCCAAATTCCGTTCATTAATGTAAATGATCGAAAGAAAGTTTTACTGTGTAAAATTTAATGTGGTAAGATATAGAGTGCAATTATGAATGTGAAATCAAAATATTCGCTAGCGAGTAGGATAATGAAGAATTTACATGTATTACATATAAAAAAGGTAAAAAGGAATATCCAAAAGGATTTTACAAGATGTACAAATATTTGTAAATTGAAGGTTTGAATGACTTTTATAAACATTCTTTCAAAGATGTTCTAGTCACGACATTAATTATTCTTGTGCAATAACAACATATCATTTACTTACTACCAATTTTCTTAAGACTTCTTGCGTAAGTCCTTATTATGTTGCTGATGCTTGAGTTCCCCAGGAATGTTATCAAAGCTTGTTAAATCCGTTACATCGTTTTGTTAGTTTCGTTATTGCCACTTGTTCTCTCTAATGTTGATTAATTAATTTATTATTTTAATATTCCCATTAAATTATTTGCAATTGTCATAGAGTGTTTGCTAAGTTCTCACTCGAAGTTCAATGCACATTGATTATGGTGATATATTTTTGTTGTAGACTGTAACAAAATATTTATTTTTTTAAAACAGTAGAAATGTGGATGTTTTTCTGTATTTGCTATTAAAGATCTCGCATACTTACGTAGAAAATAAAGTTTTAGTGCAAAGTGATTTGAAGTTTTTTTAATGCAGGAAACGCCCAAGAAATTAATTGAAACACATTAAAATTACAAAATTTTTTTCGTATATATTTTTTTTGTTATTAAAAGTTTTATTAAAACTGGTCATTGCTGACCAGTCATTAATATACGTCTGATAATTTTTATTGAGTTCGAGGAACATTTTTTCAAACAGTTCTGATATGATAGGCAGCAAGGAAATCGGTCTTTAGGATTTCATTTCTGTAGCTTTTTTTCCAGGTTTTAAAATCATTATCATCTCTGCGATTCTCCAATGGGCCGGGACATGCATCAGTCTAAATTTTACGTTGACCAATAGAAGTAACATTTTTAGTCCTTTCCTTGTAGCTTCGTTAACACTAATCCAGTGATGAGATCGCACCCTGGTGATTTTTTCGGATTGAGGTTGTATTTCAGCTCTCGTTTGCGCTCTTTTAAGGTAACTTTTTTGACCGTTTTTTCTCAATTATTTGAGTCCATTGTCCCTTCATTCGGAGTGAAGATATTTTGCAGGTGACTAGCGAATGTACCAGCTTTTCCTGATCAGTTTTTGCATATTCGTTGTCGTCTTTCAGTACATGAGTGATTTTCTTTCTCAGTTTTTTCGTAGTTTCCCACAGAGAGTAATTTGCATAGATTCGTATAGATGAGAAAATTATGCCTGAATGGTGGGAGTCAGGATGTAGAAAAACAAGGTACAACACAATACGTTTATTTAACTTGTAGGTTTGCGAGAAATCAATTCACTATAGTTTCTTGTACAATTGACGATAACAAACATCAATTCGGAAATATTAGCAACATTTGAGAAAATGTTTGCTTTAATTAGCGATTTTACGGAATTTGACATAAAAAATTACAATTTCAATCGTTCTTAAAAACTATATATTTGTATAAAATATATACGCTCTTAAACTAGTTAGCGATTATTACAGAATTTCTGAAATTGGGCTCGATGTTCAGAAATTCGATAATTTATCAAATTGAACACCATCAATTGACTATCAACATTTTTACACAGTTTTTTAGTTACTAATTAGTATAACATATGTTACATTCGTTTGTACAATACCTTAATTTTTTTTTGGATATGTCTAAAATATTAACACATTGAACATTACATTCAATACATAGAGTGTTTAATTGAAATTTCCTAATTCCTGAGCAGCAAATGATATTGGGTAATTGAAAATTACATTATAATTACATATTTATTATAATGATATTGAGAAATTGCAAAATACTTGTTATACGTTAATTATTTAATCTGGGGTTTCAATCCTTTTTCCTCCTTTCTCCCAGGTGTACAAAAGAAACACATTCTGAAAAAATGATAAATTACACTTTTTAGGAGACTTATGGAGGCGCCAGTTATAAATAAAAGTGGCATCCACAGTGGCAGCTGATGCATAAAACTAAAAAGTTAAAAAAATATGTGTAATTTCATGAAAGTATTTTTTGTATCCAAAAGCCAAAATAAAACTATATATTTGGCATTTGCTTTGTAATCATGTGAAGAAATATTTAAACATTCACATAACATAAGAAATATTTAAACATATAAAAAATTCTTCAATATTTAAACGAAAGAAAGGCAACTTTGAAGGAAAATGTAGATCATTATCAGATAGTCAAAATGCATTAAAAAAATACTTTTTAATACAGAAAAATTACTAAATACATTTGATAATAAATGGCAATTTAACAGGTTTTCTCCGGCCATTAACCACTGAGCGTGACAATATTTCAAAGAATATTAGCCAGCGATGCATTTGAAATGCGTCAATTTTGAACATATTCATGTTACGCTAAAAATAAAATTTCCAGGATGAAAATTCGGATTTTGATATGAATAAAATATCAAATGACCTCGCAATGCAAAATAGACCCATCGAGAGGTTTTATTAGGAGGAAATTATTCATTCAAAGAGCAAAAAATTGTGAATCAAAAGGCGGAAAATTCTTGCCTGCTTCCATTTATTCAAACGCAAATGTTGATGTCCGTTTAGAATGCGTAGCATTTAATGGCCAACGACTCTACGCACTTGGAAGTGATTTATTAGATCTCATTTCCTGTCACTTTTTATTTCGCAGGCAGTTTCGTTTTAAGTGTTCCGTTTTATGGTCCTAATTTACAATTTTATTCCTTTCATTTAGCAGTATTGTCATTAAACCTTAACTTTGTGTCGAAAGTTGCGTTAAAGCACAGTCTTTGCGTCAATAAATTTACTTTTGTCTTTAATGTTTTTTCTGCTTTCAAAGAACAAATAAATAAAACGGAGATAATTCCACCCAAGCAAATTGGGGTCGAAAAGCCACTTGCGTTTCACGTTTTCAGCACTGTATTTAGTATCTGATGGAATGTTTTAAATTTCCAGCCTTTATTTATTCCAACATTTAAATTGTCGTGGGCCTATAAAACATGCCCTGTTTTCCCTTTTACCACCCAATTATTCGAAGCGTTTCGCGGAGATATATTTAAAATTCAGAAGAACGCTCACTTTTATGTGCTTAGCTTTTGTTGGACGTGGGCTGGATCCTTGTCATTACATGACTGTCTTCTTCGGTTAACACTCATTGGACATTTACATATGAATTTTCCATGTTTTCACATTCAATCAAAAAAGATCTGGAGGTTTTTCATAAATCAGAATCATTCACTTTTTAGAATGTTGTGTGCTAAACTTTGGAGGGATTTATCTGGTTTAATTTAGAAATTAAAAGCGTTATATAATAGGAATAAAACTGTATCGATTATACACAGATACTCAAGACGATGAATTGAAATGAAAACTAAACGAACTCAACAGAAACGTCAAAACATTAATAGGCCAATACAAACAGGACAAATGGTTAGAGGCATGCAAAGACATAGAAAAAGACGAAGGTAAAAAGTACTGACAAAAAATCAAAAAACTGTCACGATACAAAAAAAAATTATTACTGGTATAATAAATGAAAACGGCACAGAACTGTATACAGACAAGGCCAAAGCGGACGCATTTGCCAGACATTTTCAACATGTCTTTACAACCTCCACTAACCCTAACTTTGACGACCAAAACTTTAACGCAATAAATGATTGGTACGAGACCTACTTCACAAACGAAACAAACAACGCACATCAACTAATTACTGAAGCAGAATACGACGAAGCACTCGCACACATTAAAAACACGGCGCCGGGAAAAGACAATATAAAAGGCAAACTACTGAAAAATCTTCCTCCACAACACACACACACACATACTGGACCTATTCAACAATTGTATTGAAACTAAAACGATACCAGATACCTGGAAAACAAGGAATAATAATACCAATTCCTAAACCGGACTAGACAATACACAAACACAAAACTACAGACCTATCACACTACTCCCTGTACTGAGTACAATTTTTGAAACTATAATAAAAAATAGACTGCAACAATCAGTTGGACAACACATACCACAATACCAATTCGGATTTAAACCTAAACACTCAACTGTTCACCCACTTTTTATACTAACCAACAACATACAAACAACTCACCTCACGAACAAGAAAACAGCATGTCTCTTCATGGACATCAATAAGGCCTTTGACAGTAGTATAGTACAAAGGACTTTTATATAAACTTTACCAGCTTAAAACCCCCAAATACATAATTCACGCAATCAGAAACCTACTCACAAACAGACACCTAGAAGTACGCATAGACAACACCATCTCCTTTGCTTTCTCCCCTGAACAAGGACTCCCACAAGGATCCCCATTATCACCCCTTCTTTACAATATATACTGCCACGACATATACAATCACAGTCTCCACGACAAAAGACACATTGACAAATCTGCTTACATACTACAATACGCCGACGACACTGCATTGATCGTGCACGACAAAACTACAGTAAAAGCAGTACAAAAAACTTCAAACACTAACAGACAATACAATTGCTTGGTTCTACAAATGGAGACTTACAACCAAACGCCACGAAAAACCAACTACTTTTACCTAAACCACCAAATTAAAGACGACTCTCCATCAATAACAACAGACGGAAACAGAATTAGACCAAAACAAGAGGCCAAATATCTAGGAATGACACTGGACCAAAAACTAAAATTTACAAAACACACACAGAAAGTAAGAACCAAAATCATTCAACGGACAAAACACTTCCAATCACTGACGTACAAAGACAAAGGAATCAGTACAAAGACCGCCACAAAAATTTACCAATCAATATGTAGACCTCTGCTTGACTGCGGACATATACTGACAGCGAATGCATCTGGGAAAACTAAACAACACATTCAAACAACAGAACAGATTGCCCTGAGATCAATAACGAAAATAAGACATCCTCAAAACCAACTACACAACCCCTCAAAACAACTACTCTACGAACGAACAAAAATAACGCGAATAACATAAAGACAACTCCAATTGCAAACGAAATGGAAAAACAATCCCTACAACTGGATCCTACTGAATCCCCTTTGCCTCACGAGACAAACGAGACAATCGCGCTTCCGCTTCCCAACAACAACACTACTTGAACACTTCCAACACGACTGAACCAACCTGCTAGACGATGAAAAGACATAACATAGAAGAGAGATTTTTTTTGCTTTGTAATAATGTTAAGTTATAACTAATAAAAATTTAATTAATAATAATATCAAAATAAAACCAAGTATTTGATTGTATCGAATGTCGTTTAGGCTTGATTCCCAGGTGAGTTTTACGCTAACAATGAAGAGCTTCAAAATCGGAATTATGAAAATGGGAAAAACCCGTTTTGCAAAGGAAACTATTGAGACACAAATCAATATTTAATAGAAATTAATACTTAAATCTACATTTTTCATAAAATAAATTTTCGATAAATTTCTACTTCATTTTCCATTTGTTGCTGGTAAAATGCTTTTATTTACCAAAAATGTTCTCTCAAGCTTTTATTTATTTTTTGTCTATGTCTTATTTTTGTCTTGTGATGTAGTTTTCTTCGCTTGTAAACTAAGCTTGAATTATTTGTATGAATTATTAATTCAAGACTTTATTTAAATAATTATAATTGATTCATATTTAAAAAAACCTAAGTGCAACTAAAGATTTTTTCTAAAGATACAGAGTGAGCCCTTAAAACCGAAGCCTAATTATTATTTCCATCCATCCATATCTATTTAGTCGCATTAGCAAAAGGTCTTTAAACTTGAAGATAAGCCAAATATAACTGATTTGCAGTCAAGACGCAAGGTAAAAAACCAAGTATTATTAAAAGCAGATGTTTCTGGCAGAAAACAGAATTTCCGTAGTAGAAATCAATATATTAATTTGCAATTTGAATCATCGATTTCAAGAGCAAAGTCTCAACTTTCAAGAATAAACTGTTTGGAACTAATACAAGACTGGGGGTTTTTCAAAGAAACTATCTGGTATTAAGTGCTGTTTGCTTAATATTTTAACACGAAATACATATATTAAATATTTCTTTTATCTTCAAATTAACAATAAAACAACAGCAAATAAAACAGCCAATTTTGAGAATTCCCAATAGTCCATTTTGGAATAGCTCAATTTTGTTAAGGAATTCCCTTTCCCTATTATTTGGTCCTTTAATATGGTACTTGCGTTCATATTTTGCATTTTATAAATTCGCACTCAAATGAAATCGGCATAAATTAAATATTTAATATGCTTTCACTCTTTTATCCGAACCGAATGGGTCTGTTGAACCGAATTGGTTAAAGATAAAATTGGTTTTTTCCTCGATAATTTTCATCCATTTTCATATAGGCTTTGCAGCTTTAGGAGCCTAACATTTCATTTTTATGTTGTCATAACCGGACAGTTAGGAGATCATTCAAACAGAAGATTGCAATTAAATTGCTTTTTTCGCTTGTCTGGGTTTTGTCGCTTGGGTCGTGAAAACTGGAGAATTGCCCACTAAGAAAACTGACAATAAAACGAAAAGAATTGAATTAAATTCAAGTGGTGTTAGGGGAATTTTACAGTGGAATTTCCTTTTTTGCTGAAAAGCTAATGAAACGTCGTCCAAAATCAGCGCGTTTCCTGAAATACGAGTTACTAACTGTATATTCTTACGTCCCCGTGCTCACCCTCTGGTGAAAATTTTTCGTCGACACATCGAGCAGAGTTTGAGCGAAAGCGTTGACTCACCTCATATAAATCGTATAAATCACATCTAAACAGCAAATGCCCAAAGTCCCAGTTGATCTAGACAGCTGATATTTGAGTCTTTTCACCAGTTTTGTCGATGTTGGCATACTGTGAGCTGGGCGCAAATTGGTTCATTATCGGCAGCAGGAATATCTCTTTGAATGTGATCCTGAACTGTCTAGACATGGTGCAATACAGGATAAAGTTAATCCCGGAGTTGGTCAAAGCAATGATATCCATAACGTCTCCTGGAAACATAGAATCATTATAAAGTAAGTTGGTAAACAAGGTTTGAGCTACTAAATTATCAATCCTCTGGTGGTTTGGACCTTTCGCTTGAATCCTCCTCAGCAACTGGGAAAGTTGATACTGGCCGTTGAGAGTTATGAGCGTTATTATCGGTAATTGGCTCCCTAAAAGCAAAATCCTGCAGGTGCATCGTAAGTGCTAAGAAATGTAATCCCAAGGGATGTCGTTCGAAAAACTTTCGGCTCATTTAGGTGTAAGGAAGTTTAACGCTGAAACAAGTTTAAAAAGAGCGTGGAAAGGTTCGTAAATAAGGTTTAAAGCGAACTTACATCAATACCGATTGTTTTTAGTTGAATAATTACCAGCTCGTCCCGGAAGGGCCCAGCTTTTGTTCAGCGGAAGTCACTTGCAAGAAATTCCGTTAAAAAGGGGATTCTACTTCAAATTTTATGCAAAACGCCGGTGTTTATTTTTCCCGGAAATTGTTTGTTTTCGGGGAAATAATGTGAAAATCGTTGCTGGAAATATCTTCAAATGTAAATTTGTTGGCAAAACAAACTTCTAATGGGTAATATTCCATTCGTTTCCATTTTAGACACCCGACAAGCAACAGCTAAATAAATTGCTGTACTTAAATACATACTAAGTTTATTTATTCTAATTTCTGTTAAGCTGAGTGGGATTGCAAAATATGTAATAATAGAACGAACAAGACGAGATACTTGAGTATCTAAAACTCATTTAATTAAAAACGGTACTATCAGCCCCAGCAGGCTCGACAGCTAAAATAGCACAGTTATCTGTAAAATAACCTCTTTGAACCTACAAAACGGGCTTTTGCTAAAAAGATCAGATTTACCAGCAGGCAGGCTATAAATTTCAAATGCCGTCAGGGTAAAACTGATTTATTTCGCATTCAAAAACCCACTATAAATGGAGTAGTCTATACGAGCCCGTACCTACTGTAAAGTTTCTTATTAGGCCTTAATTGTAATGACTCTAAATCCTCTTTTCACTTTTGCCTGGCTGAAGAAATGTTCAGATTCAGCTGTATCAAAGACCTGCTTTTCATTGATAAAAGCTTTTCCTAGCAATGATTTACAGGAATATAAAAATTCGAAAAACCAGCTCAATTCCTCCGATATTCTTAGTAAACCTCCAACAAGCAAAACATTCGTTTTATCTGACCCAAATGGCACAAAAGAAAGTACTATCTAAAAGATTATGCCGTTTTTTTGCACATATTTTCTTTATTTTCCCCATATTGTCTTCTCAATATAAAATGTTTCTTATGAAAAACATTTTATGGCTCTGGAAAAGAAATGCTAAATCTTTCCATTCCACAATATGAAAGCATATCGAGTCTTCGAATCGAAGCCAACAATACGTATTTCGATATTTTAGCTTATATAAACGGGAATATTTTATAATAACGCTGCCTGCCTGAATATTTGCAATTCGAAATGTCGTCAACTTGAGGTTTAATTTAAATTTCGTCTTTCAGCGGAAATTTTCTGATTGCAATTCGCTTCTTTTCAACTCACCTGGTGTGTTTATTCCTTGAATATGACGATTGTGGAAAAATCAACAGTTTTAATGGATAATTGAAATAAATGCTCTATGGGAGTTCAGCAAACGAATTTTAACGTGTGATAGTTTTTACGCAAAAAGCGATATTTTTAATTTACTGAAAAATATACAAGATATATATTAGAATGAAATAATACTAATGAAGCATCGTATGGGAAACATTGGGAATTTTTACAAAAAAAGCTGGATTTTATCGAGTTTTTTATGTTTAAGCGGCTTTGGCAAAAGGGCGCCTTTGGCTCATACATGACGCCTCTATTTTAATCATATTTCAAGAACAAATTGATCGGGGGCGCTCATCTATACATCACTGAATAGAGCACTAAATAGCACATTTACAAAGTGAAGCATCACTTGAAAATTTTGGACAGTTTTTACCCAAAAAGCCGATAGCACGGTGTACAGAAAACCGACACATACCGTACCGATACCTGCACAGTAAATCAAACCATCATCCCAGTCAAAAGAGAGGAGTCATTAAAACCCTCACCGAAAGAGCCAGAAGAATTTGCGAACCATATGAGTTAGAAAGATAATTGAAACACCTAGAAAGAGCCTTTGGTTGGAATGGATAGAGCAAGAACGAGTGTAATAGAGCAATTCGACCAAGAAACAGTGGAGGTCGTCCTGAGGAAACAGATACGCATGATGAGCGTAAGGGTGGGGCTTGCCTCCCATACATACATGAAGTCACGGACAGGATCGGCAGGATACTGGAGATACACAGAGTGAAAACAGTCTTTAAACCAACTCGAACATTCCAACAGACTTTGAGATCGGCCAAGGACAAACGGGATCCTTTATCGGCACCAGGAATCTACAGGGTTCCATGCAGTTGTGGCAGAGCATATATCGGCACTACGAAACGTAGTGTAAACACGAGGATCACTGAGCATAAAAGAAGTTGCAGATTAGCTCAAACTGAAAAATCAGCAGTAGCGGAACACGCACTTCTAGACGGCCACCAAATACGTTTCGATGAAGTGGACATTTTGCACCAATCTCAACGGTATTATCCGAGACTAACCAGAGAGGCCATTGAGATCTTCAAACATGACAACAATTTTAACACGAAAGAAGAAGTCACGGTCCTTAATCCAGATTGGAAACGCGTTTTGCGGCAAACAGCCTGTACTCCAAAACCATTGAAGCGCCTACAACTCCTCACGCATCAGCCCACACGGCCGGACCGCATAAATACGACAAAGAATCCAGTAGTTGAACCAGTCTTAGTCGGAAAGCACGGGAGATCACTTCGCCCACTGCCTCATCGCCTTTGATAATCTCCACCGCAGTTGTGGACGAAACGTCAGGAAGAAATTCCCATGGTCAACGGCTTCAAAACCTGAAAAACATTTCTATATGTGATTTGACCGGTCGTGTAAGCCTTCATAGTTCAAGACATCTTATAGCGGTGCTCTGTTTTGGCAAAGGTGCAAAGTTGGCTCAAACATGACGCCGTATATCTCAAAAACCATTTGAGCTACTGGGTTCGTTTTTCCGCCACTGGATAGAGAATTAAAACCTCTATAAAGCAAATAAAACCTGAGTAACGAAATATTAACAGTTTTCACACAAGGGAAATTATTTTGAACTGACACCAAAAGGAATGCTTCAAGCCTGAAGTGACTTTTTCGTTCATATCTCAAGTACAATTTAGCGTTCACTTTCCTAAACCATTATAGCAAACACTTAGAGCAAAATAATACTTTTATGAGGTTACATATCAGATGGGAAATATTGGAAGTTTTCACAGAAAAAGCCAAAAGTTCAAGATCACTTTTAGTTTTAGGTAGTTTTGGCGAAACTACGAAATCTGCTCAACCATGATGTCGCCTTTTTCGTCATCTCTCAGGAAATATTAGAGCTACAGCGCTGGTTTTTTCACCACTGGATGGAGAATTAAACACAAGTGGAACCCGAGTGAGGAGATGTGGTAGTTTTCACATAACAAACAAAATTTTAAAATTGCAAATAACAGTATGCACATGATAATGATTTAAAACATGAAGCCACCTTTTTGCACATATATCAGGAGAAAATTAAGCAAGCGCTATCTTTTCTACACCTATAGATAGAGCACTAAACATTACATTTATGAAGTGAAGCTTCAAATGGAAAATATTGAAATTTTTCACGTTAATACCCAAAATTTCAAGCGTGATAGTTAATCACACGATTTTAAACAAGACGCCGCTTTTTTGGCTGTTTTTCTCAAACAATTAGAGCTAGAGTGCTCCTTTTTTTACAGCTGCATAAAAAATTTCAAACATCATTCACCGAGTGTCAGTTTAGGCACTAATAACAAAATTTGACTATTACCTAAAACGGTCAAGATCAGGCCATTTTTTCAAACATGACGCCACAGTTTTTTTCATATCTAAGGAAAAAATGTAGCCAGCGCAGTCCCTTCACACCATTTGATAGAGGATAAAATAGCACATCTCGCAAGTGAAGCATAGGCAGTTTTTCCACAAAAAAACTAAATTTAAACGAGCTGTAATAAACCAGAAGATTGCCACAAGAACTGGTGCTAATTTTATGAATTTTTTTGCAAATATTAACACACCAAAGGCACTATAAAGAATGCAAACGCGTTTTTTCTAAAACTAATGATGTAACTTCCAAAGCAAATCCTTATCACTAAAATTAGAGAGAAAAATCTCTTTGCCTATAAAAAAGGACTTAATTAAATATGTATTAGCTTAATAATTCTCAATTTTTATCCTTGTTCGCTTTCAGTTAAATCGCTTTTGGGCCTGTGGGCATTGAGGGTTCATTTTTGAAAGATAAATTAACTAACGACTCAACCTGCTCTGTTAAGGCACGTTTTCCTTTAATGCTTCAATTTTCCTTTTAATTTAAATGAAAAGCTGTTGAGCATTTTATCGAGATCCCAGCTAATTGTTATTTCCGTGATTTCACTGCGGTTTAACGTTTATTATTAAGCCGAGCTTGTTAATTTGAGGTAATTAGTAGGAAAACCCAACATTTTAGGCAAACGAAACATTTTGCCGAGCAAAATCGTTCTTTTATTAGTCTTTGTAGTGTTCTTTTCTCAATTTCTCTCTCTATACTTGCATTTTATTAGTAACTTGACCCAGTTTTAATATATATAAACGCTAATAAATAATGCTGGACAATATTTTCAAATAAATCATTCAATTGCAAAATTGCCTAATGTGCCAACCTCCGAGTCTGTTATTAGAGTCCATTTGTAACCGGCTGGCGTTTTTGATCGGTTGAGCATGAAAACTGGGCATTAGAGCTCCTGCAAGTTGGAAAATTGAGATTTTCTTCAGACAATGAACTGCAGGTCGTGTTCAGCAAAGTCATTTAATTCTTTAAGACTGGTGTTTACAAATTGAATCAAATTGAATTAGTTCACTTTTATTGAAAATCAGTAACAAATATTTGTTATGAACTTGAACAGAAAACAAGTACCTACGACTTTTATAACAGTTTCTAGTTAGCAATCTAAATTCACCTAACAAAAAAATATAAATTGCATAAATCCCGTTCAGTGATCAAACCTAACAATTAATTTTGTAATTGGTTTAAACATAACCTTCTCCAACCATTGATTGCTCGATGCTGTTCAAGTTTCTTTTATCTTTGTTCCCTACTAAGTATCGCTCTTAAATCTTGGCAAACATAATTAATATAAAGGCTATTATGACGCGAAAAACTCTGCGGAAAGCTGCAAATTTATTGTCCTGGAAAATCTGCTCGTTGACCTGAAAATGATCTAAATAAAGAAAAAATATAATATTTTTCCCTTTTCGTTGAAGCGATGTGTAAAAGCCAAAGGTTGGCGAAAATCTTTTGAGAAGGTGACCGTCAACGAGACCGTAATGAAGGTTGACTTATTGAAATAGATAAAAACATAATTTACTTTTATTACAAACTGGCGATCCTGCGGATTACACGAAAAGGGCAAGATGGGGTATAAAAGAGATTTTGTGAAGCTTATCAAGGTGAAGGTTGCTAGACATTGGGTGGATAACTCCATTTTCCTAGTTGGAATGCTACTTATAAAGATAAATATGGATTAGTTCATAAAAATGAAAAAAACTTCTGGAAAAAAGCTAGGACCTTCAAACGATTAAATTCGCATTCAAACTTGTTCTGCACTTATTTAGTAAAATAAGCATTTGCATTACTTGGCCCTGTTTCCAGGACCTATAGGAAAAGTTTCTTGTAATAAAATCATGTAATTTTAAAAAGGCCTTTGGAAAAGTTTTGATTAATTGCGGTTTCCAGTCTCTTGAGATTCGCTATGGCGAATTTACTGAAACTGTGCATAGATGGATAAAAATTGGATTTTTACATTTCCAAGTTAAAAGGATTTGTTTCAAATAACTTACTCAGACTCATGATTGTTTTTCCGCTTTTTTCTACGAAAGAATCTATTCAGGATTTCGCTTTCAGAAATATCTAGCCTAGTTTCGGTGTCGGTATACAATTTCCCAAACTCTCCCTTTTCGAAATTCAATCTCCTTCACGCCCTATTTCGTTTAAGGAGATAAACAGTATTTGTTTGAAAAATTACCGAAAGCATGGCAAGGCTGACGTGAAACACATCCTTAACGGTTCAATTGGGAAAGCCAAACTTAGTTTAGGACGAGCCATTTAGCTGATGGAAAAAATCTTTTAGAACTTGGCTGAGGTTTCATTCAATAAACTTGGACATAATGGATCCTGGTTAATTACTACTGCTCGCTTTCACTGTACAATGACTGTCTGAGTTATGAACTTTCCAGTCGCATGGAGTTAATAACTTTTTTGTTTGTCTGGTTTTTATTAGGGACAATTGTTCCCGGCATTTCCGAGTGAAACAACCATTTACCTAATGATTTGTCGAGTCCTCATTACCAGCAATTCGTGCCTTTCACATACATTATTTCTTTGTAAAGTTGGCTAATTTATTTTGCGTTAATTCCTGAGTACTTGGGGCTCTAAAACAGTTGAAGAGTTTTACAAATTAGTGAAAAAAAAACGTCTGAATTTATCATTCCAACATGTTCGCTCGGCAGCTGTTTTTTAGGCTTGCGACCTGTTTAATCCAAATATCGTTACCGTAAATAGCATTATGGAAATTTCCGTGTTTCAAGGAAGCTTTAGGGCTTTCGTACGACTTAAAGTAATGGCTTGGCCTTGTAGATTTATTGAGTTGCCTCTAAACAGGAAATATAACAAGAAAAGACCATGATGATTAGCAGAAATAAGCAATTTTTATTTTTTATCTCGTCCCTTTCACATTTTATATTATTTTCAGGAATTTGATTTATTATCGATTTTCTGGCTGTTGTTTTATTGTTGATGTTTTATGCCTTTGCCGCATTTCATTGACACTTTTTAAAAGCAAATTCTATGAAATGGTAAAGTGCCAGCTTGTTGGAGCCACATTTATGAAATATGTGTTTAATATTTCATATGCAGGTTGTTGGAATTGTTCATTTATTTTCGATTTTCCTATTAATTTAATTTGTTTCGTATTTAATGTATGATGCCAAAATCCATTTTTCGTATAACAAAATACATTGACAACATATAGAAATGCTTTTACCTTCGGCTGGTTTCGGCCAAAAGTAATCCGACACAAATCTCCCAAAATTGATGTCTCTACATGAACCACTTTCCCTGAATTAAGCCCTGTTTCATACGTAAAATAATAGAAGTTTCTTCACTAACTTTCCCTTAGTTGTCATTTTAATGTTGAAGAAGTGGAAAATGAGGAGAAAATGCTTTGTAAAAGCTATGCTTTTAATCGCTAGCAAAATATTGGCTTTTGCTTGGCCTGGGGCATAAATGCTCTTATCTGCTCTGCTGATAGTTTCCATCTGCTCCTAAGTTGAAGAGTTGTTTCAGGAAATAGAAAAAAAAATTCTGCAGCTTAATTTAAAGGCTAAAAGACGTGTAAGACTGGAATCGCTGACCACCCAAATACCGTTAAAACTTTAGTTTTAACTACTTTAGTTAAAAACATTTATTTGATTGGTTTTTTTCATGGTAAATAGAGGAATGAAATAATGTCTTTGAAAGTACCATGACAAAATTAAGGGAATTTTCCGGATTTTGCCAAAAATGCTTTGTTTTCATTTCTATGAAATATATTTGCTCTGTTCGTTGGCTTAAAGTTATAACTTAAGATTGATTTGATTAATTAGTCAGTCCCTTACAAGCTTGCGTGTTTTTCTTTTTACTTTATAGTAGTTTAATCCCTTTAAGCATGGAAATTGCCAATTAATTACATTTATTATAAATCGAAACAAACCTATGACCTTACCGCAAATGGGGATTAAGAAAATAATAGCCCATTGAGCATAGTTTCAGCTTATTTGTAATTTTAGACCACTGCTCTTCCTGATAAAGGAAAAAACATGATTTTTGAGCCTTTTACTTGTACCTACGGGATTTTAGAAAAATTGGTCCATCGGCTCAAACACAACGATCTTTTTTTGGTCATACTTCAAGAACCATTTGAGCCACATGGCTCATCTTCGCACTTTTAAATAGACAATTAAAAACTTCTTCAGTCAGTTGAATTTAATAGAAAAGATAATTGCTGCTTTTGTGCAAAAAGAAAATTTTGATTCCTACACAAAAAGGTGCAAGATAATGTCGTCGTTTCAAACATGACCCCACTTTTCGGCTCATAACTCAGCAAGAAATTGAGCCAGCGTACTAATTTATACACCACTAGACAGAGAACTAAATAGTAAATTATCCACTAGCAGCACCACTTGGAAAATATTGGAGGTTTTCAGGCAGGCGGAAGAACTGTAAGAGCCTCAAACGTGAGGTCGACTTTTTGGTCATATCTCTAGAACCATTAGAGCTATGTTGCTCGTTTTCCTGCTACTGAATAGAGACTTAAAACACCCATCCAGCAAGCGGAATAAGAATCACACTGTACTTTAATGGAATTTATTACTTAATGCTAATTATCTGGCGCCTTTTTCAGATTTTGCTAAAAATGTTTCCGCCCTTTTTCTGAAAATAAAAACGTAAAGCTTATTGAAGAGCATTCAATTTGTAACTTTGAACATTGTTGCTTTCAGCACGATCGTTTATAATTTCTCCAACTTTCCTTTCTGCGTAAAAAACTTCTAATAAATCGTGCCTGGAAAACTTGATGGTTTTCTCTTAAAGGAAAGCAGTTGCTGATAATTACCGAGCTTTTTCAATCTATTCTAATTTTTGTTTTCTACTAATGAGCAGCTTTCCAATTATATTTCTAATAAGGAATAGTTTGCTTTAAAATTGCACTAACAAACAATAAATTTCCATTGTAAAGTTACTCAAAATTTTGCTAACTAGAGTCCCAACTGTGCAATTGTCAGTTCTACAACCTTTTGCTTTCAGTCGTTAGTTCCATTTAAACTGAGAGAAAACTAATGCTCGATAAATTGTTGCAGTTCGAAAACAATCTCACCTAGCTTAACTTCGCTGGCAAAGTTGGGCAATAAATTGCAACATTGAGTGAAAAAATGCCCTGAAAAAACCGTTTTCTTGATAACTGATATAACGTTACTTTACAAACTTGTTGGGCCCTTTAAGAGCTGCTGTTTTAAGAAGAAATTTGGGGTTCGCTTTCTCCAGGCCCATAAATTGTTTCGTTAGAAACAACCAAAAAATTAAGCCAATCTTTCGAATAACCTTAACTGGCTTGGTGTATTTCGTGCAAAAAACGTCTTAGTTAATTCAATTGTAAACTGTCTAACAAAGTTTCCAACAGTTTCCTAGGAATTCCTCAACATTTTCGGTAGCACAAATGACTTATCAAGTGTAGAGAGGTTTCCTGCTAAATCTGTGAAACTAATTAGTTTTAAGCAGAATTTATAACTGAATTTGAATGGAATTAGTAAGGAGATTTCGCTTATTAGATAGAGGAGCGGAGTTTCATTAACCATGCTCCTACTGAAGCAAAATGGCAATAAGCCTCGGCTTTCAGTTGATTATTTTTCTACTCCCTCACAGCTGTATGTTTGGCAAACACAACCTACTCAAGGAAAACAAGTATCATAGACGAAGCCATCCGGTTTTCTGTCACAAGTAATTTAATTAATTTTCTTCGGGTCTTTGAGCCAACATGGCTAAGTTTTGAAATTAATTCCATGTCAATATGTGGAAAATTCATGGACTGAACAAACACATGGTTAATTACCTGATTGAATGCTAAAACCTTTCCACTTTCATCGTCTTGGTAAATGTTCAACTCACTTCGAACTTTGATAATTTTCCTAACACCGAATTAGGGGATTTTTTTTTCTAATTACTGCTCAAAGGATTAAAAAATGTTGTTTCCTCACTTTAACGCTATGATGGAATGATATTTATATTTACGAGCTTTGGTAGAGGCGCATTTCAGATGATTGTAGCTCAAGAAAAGGAATTGTCGATTACCAAAAAGTGGTTTGTAGCATGTTCCCTCAATAACCGCTTCTGATATAAAAGGAAACACTCCAATTCATTAGTGGGAAGGAAATATCTCCAATTAAGCTAGCAAATAACTCACGGTCTAGTTCGTGTTAAATTTGGTCTTTTGTTGACACATTCGCAACAATCCATCTAATTTATTTCATATGGAGCCGGCCGAGTGTAATTTGGGCAGGTTTCAGGAAATTGTTTCCCGAATAAAAAATCTCTTTGTCCAGGGAATTCATTGTCTTGGCGGAAAACCTTCGAATTCACTGCCGCTTATTTAAATCATTTCAGGTGCAAAAATAATTGAGTAGTAGTAAACATCTTTATTTCTAAAAAAGGCTATCGACCTATCGGTCTTTCTGCCCTTATTTAATACATGTAGTCTTAATCTAAATAAAAAACAAATATGAAAATTCTCTTATTCTAGGTTAACAATATTATTAAATAAACTTTCCAATTCTAATGACAAGAAAAAATTATTTTATTGTCCAGTAGTCAGTTGCGTTTGTAAATGTTCGAGTAGCGTTGATGTAGGGAAACGGAAACGGGATTGTCTGGGTGGTCTTGTAAGACAAAGGGGATTCAGTATGGTCCATGTGTAGGGGTTGTTTGTCCATTTTGTCTATAGATGTATGAGTCTTTCCGAAATCTTTGTCATGTTTGTGCGTTCGTATAGTAGTTGGGTGGGGGGATTGTGTAGTGGGTTTTGGGGGTGTCTTATTCGTGTTATTAGTCTTAGTGCAATTTGTTCTGTTGTTTGTATACGTTTTGTCCTTTCTGTTCCGTTGGTCATGAGTATATGTCCATAGTCTAGCAAGGGTCTACAAATAGCTTTATATATTTTGGTGGCGGTGTTTGTGCTAATTCCTCTGTCTTTGTAGGTTAGAGATCGGAAGTGTTTTGTTCTCTTTATTGTTTCTGCCCTGATGTTTCGTATGTGTTTAGTGAATTTAAGTTTGTGGTCAATTGTGATTCCAAGGTATTTTACGTCGTTTTTTGGTTGTGTCGTTTGGCCGTCTGCAGTTATTGTAGGGGAGTCAGCGTTGAGCCTGTGGTTTGTGAGTAGAAGTTGGTTTTTTGACGCGTTTGGTGTTAGTCTCCATTTATAAAACCATGTCATTGTGTTGTTTGTTAGTGTTTGGAGTCTTTGAGCTGCTCTCTCAGTAGTTTTATCATGTACAATAAGTGCCGTGTCGTCTGCGTATTGTAATATGTATGCCGATCTGTCGATTTGATTTTTGTCTGGTAAGTTGTAATTGTATATGTCATGGCAGTATATGTTGTAGAGAAACGGTGAGAGCGGGGATCCTTGAGGGAGCCCTTGTTCAGGGGAAAAAGAAAATGACAGTGTTTTGTCAATTCGTACTTGTAGTTGTCTGTTTTCTAGTAAGTTCTTTATGGTGTGTAGTAGATATGTTGGTGTGTGTAGTTTGTATAGTAAGCCTCTTGCCAGACACTATCAAAAGCCTTGTTAATGTCCATAAACAGGCAAGCTGTCTTTTTGTCAGTTAGGTGGGTGGCACAAGTGGCACTAACCCAAAATAATTGATTCCTTTACCAATTCACCATTAAATAATCCTTATTTTGGTACTAGCAGGCAACATGTAATTGGAAACATTGAATTATTTAGAATGTATGGGGGTTAAAATAGACTAGGTCGTAAAGCACGATTTGAATCAGTTATAGTGAATAGTCCAAATAACTTCTTATTCTGCCACAAAGTTAATGATATATTAAAGGCAAACATAGAAGGCTTTTGCTCGAATTATCTATGTGAACGACGTTGCGAATATTCGTGCGGTTCTGGAAATAGTTGAACGCTTTTCCAGTCCGCTAAAGGACGAGATGTAAGTTTAGTAGAATTAATTCAAGCATAATTGAAATTGATTAGAAACGATCTAAACGCGCGAAATTTTAGTGGTATTGTTAGTTATTAATTAAATGTAGCTAATGATTTTACTCTTGGAGGCATAATGAGGAGGAAATCCAGCAGAACAGTTTGTAATTTTAGAAAAAAAAACATGTTGGAGGAGCTATAAAACCGTGTACTTAATGCTTAAAGAAAACTTGATGCATTTAACATCTTGGCGACAAACGACTTTTTTGGACGACAAATTTGTATCTACTCGGTTCTTTCACGCATAATTCGACACAACTTCGACGTCAAAACGCTCTAATGGATTTGTTGAACAAGGAAAACCCTTCTTATGCGCTCAATTAGATATTTGTGCACAGACACGCTAAGAAAACATTCGGTATAAAAATATACAAAGCGGATCTTTGTCAATAAAGCTACTGCTGAGAATCCCTTCGTTCTAAAAATTTATTCAGCCCGACCGTCCACAGCAATAGCTTCTTATCATCCCCCGTTGTTTTCAAATAAAAGAAACCGCATGTTTGATATTGGAAGACGTTTCCAAACATGTCACTACAATTCGACCCTTTTCAGGGGAGCATATCAAAAGCGGGCACTAATTTTAAAGCGCCGCTAAATCCGCTTTAAAAAACAAATTTTAACTGCCGATGGAAACTGAGAGATTGCAAAATCTCATACTCCAACATCAACCAACTTTAACCTAGATGCTCAGCAAGCAATCAAATGCCTGAAAGCCATGATTATATGAATATTAAACATCCATATAAAATCGAACAGAGAAGTTGAAGTTTCGCTTTAGTGTCTCTGTAGACACGCCTCACGAGAATTTATTATTTAAATTACGTATATCTCCAGGAAGCAATGAAAATTTAATCATTTGCATGCATTTCAAGCAGTCGGAATTTCATTCCAAAATTGTCTTATTAATGAGCAGCTTCCCTCAAGTTGATTCATTTTCCATTCTATGACTAGGTAATTTCAGATAAATACTGTGGAGTAATATCAGTTTGAAATATCGAAGAAAACACGTTGTAAGTAGGTGTAAATAGCTGCTCAATACGCTAATTACCTTCGATAAAAGCTCTTAGACGTAAAGCAGAGTGTTTGCAGGGTGGATTAATTTGTTAATTCCTTTTGCAACAATGAGAACACATAAGTGAAATGGTTCTTCTCGGAACCCGATGATTAGAAAGCTCGTACCCTCTGTCCGAATTTGCCAGATAAATATAGAGTAGAGAACATAAGCTATACCAAAAGCCAGCACTTTTCCTAATCTAAAAGCTTAAAGAATGACAACATCGACCTGGTTGCCATACAGGAAACACACTGTGATACTGCGGGACAACTTCAAAAAAGGGGTATAATTCCGGGCTATGACCTAATGGGAGCAACGTACCACCGCACGTACGGCGTCGCCACATATGTTAAACAGGACATTGAGAATGTCTTCCTCTTCTCCACTTGTGCTAATAATGACATTCACAACGTCACCACTAAAATAGGAAGCATCACCGTTATTAACACATATAAACCGCCTGCGGTGCGGTGGCCAGCCCAAGTTGTTGAAACGGTGCGTTTCACCCAGCAGTATACGTTGGAGACTACAATAGCCACCACGAACAGTAGAAATACAGACAAAACGATGCAAACGGGGAAACATCAACAAAATGGGCCGAGGATGAAAAACTGCACCTCGTCTTCGATGCTAAGGATCGATACACATTCAGATCGGCAGCCTGGAGACAGGAGGACAATCCCGCCTTATGTTTCGTCTCTGCTGGCAGGGAGGGCCAGGTTCTCGCAACCACAGGGAGAGTACTTCCTGATTTCCCACACAGCCAACATCGTCCAACTGTCATAGAAGTGGGAACACACAGCCCCATAATCACTTACTTACCCCGACCAAGATGGAACCGCAAGCGGGCTTACTGGCCCAAGTTTTCCTACGACCTTCATAAGTGCCTAGGGTGACTACCACCCACCAGCGGAAACTACGGAAGAAGGCAATGGCGCAGTAATAAATACCGCCAAAAAGCAGATACCCAGAGGGTACCGCAAAGAGTATGTTCCTGGATGGTCTCAAAATAGTGAGGCTCTCTACCAAAGCTTCCTTGAAACCGGACGCCAGGAAATAGCGGATAAAATATGATAAGTTAAAGAAGCGATACAAAAGAAGCGATTAAAAAGGAGAGAAAACAGACCCCAAAAACAAAGCTGTTGACAAAAATATTGGCAGAAGAAGTAACCAGCACGGGAGTATGTGAGGAGCAGAAATAAAAATAATGTGCTCCGCTGATGATGCAGTGATAGTCTCCGAGGATGAAGACAACCTACAAAGACTCTAATATAAGTTCGAACAAAATACAAATAAATATAAAATGGAAATATCTACCCGGAAAACACAATCACTCACTATATCCAAAGAGCCCCGAAGATGCAAACTCGCCGTTTACAATCAAAGTGTAGAACAGGTGATGACCTTTAAATATCTTGGAGCAAACATCACGAGTAACAGGAATCTAAAGGAAGAAGTAAGGAATCAAACATCAAAAGCCGCTCTAATATCGGGGTACTTACGAGACATCATCTGGAGAAACAAGCACATGAGTATAGGGAGTAAAGTCAGAATCTACAAAACGTGTGTGAGACCAGTGATGACATACGCCGCAGAAACAAGAGCGGAAAACACAACAACCAAGCGCTTGCTAAGAACAACAGAAATGCGAGTCCTAAGATCCTTAACAAGACACACACTATACGATATGAAAAGGAGTGAGGAAATTAGGGACACCTATAAGGTTTCGGATGTTGTAAGATGGACCAGAGCAAGGAGAAGAGCGTGGAGAGACCATGTAGAGAGAATGGCCGACGACCGAATGGCAAAAATCGCTAAAGACCAAAAACCTAACAGTTCAAGACTCCCAGGAAGACCACCGAAGCGATGGTACGAAAGCTGGACATCAGCATCCCAGGACTAGGAAGTTGAAGAAAAACACAGGACTCTGAGTCCTAACGTACGAGGAAGAAGAAGAAGAAAGAAGCGATACAAACGTTGAAACGAAGCAAAATGTCTATGAAATTTGTGTATCTGAAAAATGTCTATAATTAAGCTCTATGAAAAAATTTTCGAGAGAAAAATACGAAAAATACTCTCACGAATTCAGACAGTGGAACTGAAATATTTGAGAAATGTCAGGTGAATCACCAGAAGAAATAAAATGAAGAATAAAAGTATAAGAGTACTGAACAATACAAAAGCAACAGCTAAGATGACCTGGACACCTATGCAGATTAGATGAAGAAAAACCAGTGGAAATGGTTGGCTGGCAAAGGTAGTAGAAAGGGAAAACAGCAGCCACGGAAAATGTGGGAAGAACTACACGGAAACAGGCGACTATTAAAACTAGAAATAAAAATAACTAGAGGAGTTTTTTTCGAAGAACTATGAGCACCCATTGGAGTACAAACTACAAATGTATCAATATAGCATGCAGCTTAAAATGTTTTCTTTCCTTCCATTCTAAACTTAATTAAATACAACCGGTTTCATCTCCTTCAGTATCGTTCAAGTACTTAGACGCAAACTCACTCCAAACCATCGAAATAGTCCTTGATAGTCCCTAACATTGAAGGCTGCTCCAAATTCAAACTTTCAATCACCAAATGCAATTTAATATCCTCAATCTCCTTCCGGAATAGTTTTGGCCTTCGTGCTTGATACTCTTGAATTCCTTTTTACGTGTCATTGGAGTTTCCTCTTCTGTAACGTTCGTGGTACAACGAAATTGAACGAAAGTCGAGTGAAAAGTTCCTAATGAACTTATCAGACTTTAAAATGATTTTGCGGTTAAACTCGATTTAATAGGCATTTAAATATTTAAATTACGTGACTATCAGTATCATGAAATACCAAAATGATGAAATTTTTTTATTTAAAATACCCATTTAAAACCTGAATATGTTTGCCCCGATTTTATTTAAATTTCCAACCTAAACTTACAGGCTTCGGGTGTTCCAGCTTCCAGCAGGGTTTTTTTTGCGTAAATTTTCCAAGAGCCGCTATGAATAATTAATGAATCGGTCCATTTTCAAAGTCATGATTCAAGTAATTTCACAATTGACTAATTGAACCGTGTTCGATTCAGACCAAAAGACCCAAAATGCCGCATTTCACTGTCATGGTCAGCTAGAGCCAATTTAGGTATGTATGCGTAGTTTAATTAATTGCGGTTTCAATAATGCTCTAATGACTTATTTTCGCAAACCTGTTAATTGCAGCCATCTGTTTGCGTTTTATTTTCAGATAATTGACTATAATCTGCGTTATTTTATTTTACCCTCATGTAACCATATTGAGTACTAATTGGATTAAGCTAACACTAACCAAATGCATGAAATGTCGAGCAAATTTGCCGATGTAAAATATCCCTTTTCATCAATTTGGTTTATTGTTGATTTTATACATAAACCGATAAAGCAAGGATTCCATATGTTTAGTTGATACATTGTTTAGAGCGGTTCAATACCAAAAACATTCAATTGTTGTTAATTAAAATGTTCATGATATTTCGATATTTAATTAAAATATTTTCAATGGAAGACAATTTCCTTCAGGCTAGAGTTTAATGATTCACGTGCAAGTTCTGTTTTATTTGGATATACGGAAAGCCAAACACAAGCATGTTTTCTTTTGCTAATTGGGAATGTAAGTGAACACATATTAGGGCAATTCAGCTGGAAAAGCAAATTCTAAGGGCGTTTAGAAGTCATCTTACCAATTACTTTTGCCAGCTTTGGTAAATCTGAGTACCTAGAGGTATTAAAGTTGAAGAATTGTAATCCAATCCTTACCAAAAGCAGGTTTCAGTTGCTCAAAATTAGCGGAGTTTAATGGATGTTAACGTGATTTTAATGGAACTGTCGAGCCCTACCTTTTAAGAAGGGAGTAAAATGTTGATTCCACTTTGCTTAACTTCCTGGGTCTAGTCCAGTTCCGTATAACTGCAGCGGACAACTTAAATGAAGGACAGGAAACCCAGACACAATGCTGTAATCGTTTCATTTAATTTCGACTGTGCTTTCGGGCTAAAGGGCAGTCGAAAATCTCTTTCATTCATTTTGCTGAAATTAAATTCCATAGCGTACGGAATGGATTGGTTAACTTGAAAATGGAAAGAATTGTTTTGGTTGCAAAATGCAACTTTTATGGCCAACAATATACAAACTACCCACCTAACTGACAGAAAGACAGCTTGCCTGTGTATGGACATTAACAAGGCTTTTGATAGTGTCTGGCATAGAGGCTTACTATACAAACTATACAAACTACGCACACCAACATATCTACTACACACCATAAAGAACTTACTAGAAAACAGACAACTACAAGTACGAATTGACAAAACCCTGTCATTTTCTTTTTCCCCTGAACAAGGGCTCCCTCAAGGATCCCCGCTCTCACCGTTTCTCTACAATATATACTGCCATGACATATACAATTACAACTTACCAGACAAAAATCCAATCGACAGATCGGCATACATATTACAATACGCAGACGACACGGCACTTATTGTACATGACAAAACTACTGAGAGAGCAGCTCAAAGACTCCAAACACTAACAAACAACACAATGACATGGTTTTATAAATGGAGACTAACACCAAACGCGTCAAAAAACCAACTTCTGCTCACAAACCACAGACTCAACGCTGACTCCCCTACAATAACTGCAGACGGCGAAACGACACAACCAAAAAACGACGTAAAATACCTTGGAATCACAATTGACCACAAACTTAAATTCACTAAACACATACGAAACATCAGGGCAGAAACAATAAAGAGAACAAAACACTTCCGATCACTAACCTACAAAGACAGAGGAATTAGCACAAACACCGCCACCAAAATATATAAAGCTATTTGTAGACCCTTGCTAGACTTTGGACATATACTCATGACCACCGGAACAGAAAGGACAAAACGTTATATACAAACAACAGAACAAATTGCACTAAGACTAATAACACGAATAAGACACCCCCAAAACCCACTAACAAACCAACTACTATACGAACGCACAAACATGACAAAGATTTCGGAAAGACTCATACATCTACAGGCAAAATGGACAAACAACCCCTACAACTGAACCATACTGAATCCCCTTTGTCTCACAAGACCAACCAGACAATCCCGCTTCCGTTTCCCTACATCAACGCTACTCGAACACTTACAAACGCAACTGACTAGTGGACAATAAAGTTATTTTTTCTTGTCATTAGAATTTTATTTAATAATATTGTTAACCTAGAATAAGAGAATTTCCATATTGGTTTTTTATTTAGATTAAGACTACATGTATTAAACAAGGGCAGAAAGACCAAAAGGAAAAATTTTAAAAAATTATAGCAGTTTGATTTTTAAATATACAAACAAAATAAGCTGGTAACTAAAGTCCAGGACTTTAGAACATTGCTTCATTAAAGTTCACGGTGAAGCTCTAATCCGTATGACTGCTTATCAGGGCAAGTTTTAGCCATATTAAATATTTCCCAGCTTCCACTCGAACTTTTCAATTTATTTACAAATAAACCCTTGATTAAAATTCAGCAAACAATTACATGTCTGAGAAAATTGAGATTCTTTGGATGTTGTTCCGTCCAAAATGCAAACGAAGACATTTTGAAATTCTTGTTGGTACTATAGAGTTGGCGTCTAGCTAGATTGCAATGGAAATCAGCTTAGGACATAAAATTCATTTAAACCCTTGCAAGCAGTTGAGGATTAGGGAAAATATGCCAATCCTACGTACAATGCGGCAGAGACGATTGTTTACTCAAAATAAATTGCTCTTCGTTCAGTTAGCGAGAAATAAAGAACAAACAAACTCATGAGAGGGTCTAATTTAGTTATTAAATAAATATCAATTTTTGGCCAAAAATATCAAGATGTGAGTTCGTCCACGTGGATTCGCGATATTTTAAGATATAAATAACGGAGCGAGATCGAACTTTAACAGGTGCGAGATTATTTCCGTTATCCTGTAGTAATATTTGATGTTCAGCGGAAATTGAATTTGCTTAATAAACTGTAGGCATATGACTGAGAGCGATTCAACAGGTTTGTTGATCCGAACCCGGAAGTTTCCGCAAAGTTACAGGAGCTATCAATCAATCTCCTGCTTTGCAATTTTCGCTTTTTGATTTATCTAGTTGAATTTAAATGTTCCTTATAAGCGCAACGCTAAGTTCATCAGTTATTACAAGAAACACGCTCACTTAACTAGCTTTTAACTACCAATTGGAAACGTTTATTGACAACCCCTGAATTATTCACTAAACGCCCCAGTAACCTTGACGCATATTTACGTAACAAAAGCCCCCCAGAAGGTTTTTTTTTTCGTTTCATTCAATATTCAGCAATTTTATTGTCTGTTTAGTGAATGTTGGCCTGGTTTGCCATATTTGGATCAGATTTTCCACAAATTAGGCAATAATTTATTGGAACAGCATTGAACTCATTAGAGCCTTTAGTGGTAAAACAGAAAATGTTCCATATAATTTAGAGCTTATCCAATCGGAAACTGGCAGCATTAATTTGCATTTATCGAGCACTGAGTCAGTGTGGTGTTGTTGGTTTATAACAGAGATTTCATATTTTCATGCTCATTCGCAAGATAATTTGATGCATTTGGGAATGCATAATAGAAACCGACGCGCCGTTAATTGGATGGGAAACACTGTTCCAAATTGGGGATAAAATGGGAATGTATGTCACCCATATCTCCTGTTACCTTGCGTTAGAGTAATGAGCATTATAAAATTTATTCAAGCCCTGTTTTAATGCGAGCAAATCAGTTGCAATGAAAAAGGCTTTTGCAAAACATAACTGAAGAACTTTGTGAAAAGGGCAAGGGAAACAGCAAAAAGGGATGAAAGTTTTGAAATTACTCGAGATATTTAAGTTAAACTGGCATCATATAATTGCAAACAATGGAAAAAATGTATATAAGTGTTTCCAACGTTTAAATGTTCCTAAGGTCTTTTGTTAAGTGGACAGAAAAAGTACCTACAAAAGGCCATAACTTTTCGCAAAGCCCTTTTAATTTCAACATGTTATAAATACAAAAGGAATTTTGTTTTGAAGAACTTATTAAACCTGCTTTTTCAGCGTGCAATTTTTTGATATTGAGTTTTTTATAACTTTGAACTACTACTTCGTTGGATTAGAGGTTGAGGTTTTTTATAAAAACTTAAAAAAATTAACTGTTTTAGTAGTAGTAAACATATTTATTTCTAAAAAAGGTTATCGACCTATCGGTATTTCTGCCCTTGTTTAATACATGTAGTCTTAATCTAAATAAAAAACAAATATGAAAATTCTCTTATTCTAGGTTAACAATATTATTAAATAAAAATCCAATGACAAGAAAAAATTATTTTACTAACTAGTCAGTAACCAAACTAGTCAGTTGCGTTTGTAAGTGTTCGAGTAGCGTTGATGTAGGGAAACGGAAGCGGGATTGTCTGGTTGGTCTTGTAAGACAAAGGGGATTCAGTATGGTCCAGTTGTAGGGGTTGTTTGTCCATTTTGTCTGTAGTTGTATGAGTCTTTCCGAGATCTTTGTCATGTTTGTGCGTTCGTATAGTAGTTGGGTGGGGGGGTTGTGTAGTGGGTTTTGGGGGTGTCTTATTCGTGTTATTAGTCTTAGTGCAATTTGTTCTGTTGTTTGTGTATAACGTTTTGTCCTTTCTGTTCCGTTGGTCATGAGTATATGTCCAAAGTCTAGCAAGGGTCTACAAATAGCTTTATAAATTTTGGTGGCGGTGTTTGTGCTAATTTCTCTGTCTTTCTAGGTTAGTGATCGGAAGTGTTTTGTTCTCTTTATTGTTTCTGCCCTGCTGTTTCGTATGTGTTTAGTGAATTTAAGTTTGTGGTCAATTGTGATTCCAAGGTATTTTACGTCGTTTTTTGGTTGTGTCGTTTGACCGTCTGTAGTTATTGTAGGGGAGTCAGCGTTGAGTCTGTGGTTTGTGAGCAGAAGTTGGTTTTTTGACGCGTTTGGTGTTAGTCTCCATTTATAAAACCATGTCATTGTGTTGTTGATTAGTATTTGGAGTCTTTGAGCTGCTCTCTCAGTAGTTTTGTCATGCACAATAAGTGCCGTGTCGTTTGCGTATTGCAATATGTATGCCGATCTGTCGATTTGATTTTTGTCTGGTAAGTTGTAATTGTATATGTCATGGCAGTATATATTGTAGAGAAATGGTGAGAGCGGGGATCCTTGAGGGAGCCCTTGTTCAGGGGAAAAAGAAAATGACAGTGTTTTGTCTATTCGTACTTGTAGTTGTCTGTTTTCTAGTAAGTTCTTTATGGTGTGTAGTAGATAAGTTGGTGTGTGTAGTTTGTATAGTTTGTATAGTAAGCCTCTATGCCAGACACTATCAAAAGCTTTGTTAATGTCCATAAAGAGGTAAGCTGTCTTTCTGTCAGTTAGGTGGGTAGTTTGTATATTGTTAGAGTGAAGAGTGGGTGAATACTTTCCGACCAGTTTTCCCAGTCGTTGCCTTATTATGTACTCAAAAACCTTGCTAAGTACTGGTAGCAGTGTAATTGGTCTGGAATTGCTCGGTTGTGTATTGTACAGTCCATTTTTGGGTATAGGGATTATTAAGCCGTTTTTCCATGTTTTTGGGATTATGTTATTTCTGATGCAGTTGTTCAATTCAGTTAGGATCAGTTTGTGTGTTTCTTGAGTTAGGCTTTTCAGGAGTTTTGCCTTTATTTTATCTTTTCCCGGTTCTGTGTTTTTGATATGCACTAGGGCTTCATATTACTCTGTGTCTGTGATCAGTTTGTATGTATAGTTTGGTGAGCTGTTGAAATGGTTCAAGTACCAGTCGTTGATCAAGTTCCAGTTGTCATTGTGGAAGTTAGGGTTTGTCGATATGCTGAAGGCCTTTTGATAGTGTCTGGCGAACGCGTCAGCTTTCTCTTTGTCTGTGTACCATTCTATTCCGTTTTCGTCAATTGTGTCAGTAGTGTTAGTTTTTTTGTATTGCGCTAGTTTCTTAATTTTTCTCCAGTATGTTTTGCCTTTGTCTTTTTGTATTTCTTTACATGTTTCTAGCCATTTGTCTTGTCGGTATTGTCCAATCAAGGTTTTAATGTTTCTGTTGAGTTGGTTCAGTGTCTTTTTTAGGTCGTTATTTTGAGTGTTTGTATATAGTCTGTACAGTTTTCTCTTTTGTTTTATTAGTCTCAGTATGAATTTGCGTAGTGTATGTCGGTAGAAAGCATTTTTCCGGGCTTTGTTATATTTGCATTTAAATCATCGAAAAATTTTGAGTTAATATGAGTCGATAATTTATAACAGAAGGTTGTTTAATTTCTCAATTTGTATGCTAAAATTGGTGTAAAATACACTCACTTTTTATGGAAAAGTTATGGATTTAAAAGAGAGTCTAACTGCAGATTCAAAGCTCTAACTGCTGGTTCATTTTCTTCATTATCTCCTTCAGTCTATGTGGTATTTTTTAAGATAAAATCTAGGATCGAGCTAGTTGTCTTATCTACGCCTAATGGCCTGTTGAGTTAATGTTTTCTCCAATGGAGATCTTTGACACTGAAGTGGTACCACACACATCAGGGACAAAAAAAATGAAAACGTTTTCTCTAAAGGAATTCTGTTTAGAACCATCAACTTGGTTCTAAGTCACCGCCATGTAATGCAGCTTCGAACTCTTTGTCCGTTCCTCAAATATTATTTCGCCAGCACTTTTCGTGCTTGAGTATTAATTTTTTCGGATAATTCATAATGTTTCAAATTACACTCATAGATCAATCATGCATTATTTTACCAAAGCCTTCAAGCCAACCATAAGAATGCATTCGTTGGAATAAATCTAATGGGACACGTCAAGTTTAAATGCAAAATTCTTAAAAAAAAGAAACAAAACTAGTCCTCCCACAAGCCAATTTAGAAGCTTCTATGAAGCAAAATGGAAATATTCCTAATGTACATTTTCCAGAATATTCATAGTTCTGTTTGAACCGTTCGCCCAATAATTGATTTTATACTCAGAACCATATTTTCAAATAAAAGGACTGTGGACATATTCTGCATATATTTCACTTTGGCTGCGCTGCTAAAAATAGGTTTTAAAACTTAGAAATCCTCATTAAAAGCCAGTTAAATGCACTGGAGGCAAAATGTGCAAAAATGACCGTGGAACAACGCAAAAAGCTGAGCCTCCAATTTCCAATCGATTGAAGTGAAACTTTCGCCACCAAGCAACTCGCATAAAAATTGCTAAAGTTAAAATATCCCCTGCATGAAGTGGATTAAAGTTGTTTTAATTTACAATTGTTTTTAAATGCGTAATAAAACATACATATAAAACTGAACAATGACCTTAATAGTCTCTAGTATTTGCGAAGAAAGCAAACGAAACTTCCATAATTTAATATTATATCGACGTCACAGAATAATTTAGTTGATGTTTGAACTACCATTCGTTTTTTTGCCAATAATTCAATAGACTTGTTGATTCAAAGGCGGAAGTAATTTGAAGAAAACAACCGAAAATAGTAGCTCAGCTCATTGGCGTTTTTATAATAAATAGTCAGTCAATAATAGTTTTAAGAATTCTAAAAGAGGATTTAATGAAGCGGCTTTCAATAGCTTATAATAACGTTAAAGTATTTTAGATATGGGGAGGATATTTAGCACGAAAGTAGAGTTTCGCATTTTCTCGAGCAAGTTCGAAAATCGGAGGCTTTTTAAAAATGTGTAAATCCTAATCCCGAATCACTTTTTGCGGACGCCCACGCCTTAGCATTGAGCGCATCAAGAGCATCTTTTCAGCAAAAGGAATAGTTAAATTTGGCAGAGCTTCGCCCCCTGAGGTGCTCTCAAACTGTTAAGGGCTCCAAAATGGTTAAAAATAGATTGTGTTATAAAAACCAGTTTGGTGAATTTTTAAAATCACAGTATCAATTTTTCATATGTGAATTGAGCGTTTGTCCAACTATGTTCAATAAAAATTAATTTACCTTTCTAAAGAAGCCTTGAAACTTTCTTAAGTTTTCGATTTCTTAAACGTTTTAAAACAGCGGATTGACCAGAAATTAGTAGTTTCCAAAACCAAAAAGAAACTTCTGTTTTTTGATCAAAAAAAAACTATTAAACTACAACATTGAAGAAGATAAAACATTTTTAATTTTCAATATTTTGAAACCTAAATTATTACCATTAGCCAAGTTGTCTTTAAAGGAACTGATCGCATCTAAGTTTAGAAAAAATGCTGAATATTTTAAGAAGCACTGGTTGTTCTAAAAGAAATTTTACTTATGTTGGAAATGCAGGGATTTTCAATTAATAGAATCGATATTTGGAAAAAAATGTCGATTTTTCAAAACACAAATAGTCATGTTTCAAAGTGCCTGAACATGGAAATTACTGGACTCGCTTTTTTCAAGCTTATGCTTCATTTATACAGAAAATTTAATTTAATGTGAATTTTTATATCCGAAATCGATAGAATTTTGTAAGGATAAAGGAAAAAGTTTTGTAAGGATAAGGGATTAGAAATGGTTGCGCTGTATCCAAAGTGCAACTACTTTCTACAACCAATGGATGTAGCAGTTTTTTTTTCTATAAAAAGAAGCCTGGAAAAGAGGTTTGCAAATGGAGGATAGAAAATGCGGAAAATGAAAAAAAATTTTTGCAAAGTACTGAAAAATACACTCAAATTCGAGATGTTGAAGGATGGATTCAGAGATTGTGGATTACTTCCTCTAGATCCAGACGCTTTAGACTACTTTAAGATGAAAACCAAGGGAAATAAAATCCCAATATTTAAATTTTCAAAAAATGTATATAAAGAAACGTCTGACCTTATAAAACATTATTTTACAAATGTTTTTAATTCTCACGCAAATAGAAATAATCCGAAATTACTGAGGGTTTTCAAAAACTCTGTTAGTTTTTGGCTCATTGCTAGAGAACCAGTTGAGCAATAAAGCTCTAGTTGTCATCTAGGGATAGAGCCTTAAACTGCGCCTAATTAAATGAAATTAAAATTTCCTCACTCATCAATCACTTTAACAAATTCAATACTAAAATGTAGAATTTGAAAGCGTTTTTAAAAATCTGGCAAAATATAGACGCCAGACTTCGTGTGAAAATCAAGTTAATTAGTCCGTCGCTACTACTGAATTTAATCCACATTTATTTTCAACTCCGTGTGGATACTTATTGTGTGTTCAAGTCTTTTAGTGGATTAATGGATAGTAAATGGAGGATTGAACGCCAGTTTGCAGAAAGCAGGTAATAAGAATTATTAATCTATAAACCCTTAATTTGAACTGAGTTTAGTTTTTCGAGAAACAACTGAAGTTTTCTTCAGTTCTCTATTTCCTATTATTTCCAAAAAGGCACTGCAGAAAATCACTAATAAAGATCTTAATCCTCAATTAAACTCACCTGAAAGCAACAAAGCAGGGTTTCATAAAGAATGTGATAAGCCAAACAGTTATGCAATTATTCAACTAATTTTATTCCCAATTTTTTGCAAAACTCTAACACATGCAGAAATATCAACTAAATTTTCAGTAAATTCCTGAAATTCAGAAATCCATGAATATGTTAAAGAAAAATATATCTTGGGAGCCATACTCTATTTTGTAAGAAATAATTTGTTAAAAAGAAAAGATACTTTCAGTAGCAACGTCTAAAGACGGGGAAGAATACCTAAGAAAGGAAGCAAAGAAGAAGCTGCAAAAAGATCAAGAAATTCAAAAAACAAAATTGAAACGACTTGAAAACCGGAACAGTAAAAAAATGTCCAGGATTAAAAAAAAGAGCAATGAAGAACTTAAATTAAACAAAACTGGAGAATGGAAATTGTACAACTGAGAAAAACCGGAAAGAAACTTTGTTTTGTAATACATGCGAGAAAGTGCTTGAAGAAGATATGATTGAATAAGAAGAGTTTTTTAATGGATGCCTGAGCCGAAAAAAGGCTAAAACATTTGTTTGTCAAACTTTTAAGACACAAAATTTCTAAATATATAAATAGCAACAAAACATTTTTGCATGAAACTGCGAGTATATAAAGACTGAGACATTAATTGACGGTAATTGGTACAGCTCCTGTTTTTGCATGAAGAAAAATGCTACATTATTATGTGAAGGCCGATTTTGAAAAATATATATTTATTCTAAAAATAAAGTGAGTTTGTCTAAAAAACAAAAGATAACTTAACTTATTTATCATTACAAATATTTTAGACTGAGTTTGATCTTGCGAACATCGTCTTGGCGTAACGAAAGCTGATACATTTATCTTATGTCTTTAAGACGGTTGCAAATAATTTACACTTTCAACAGGATTTTTTCATTAATCAAGGAAAACTGATTAGGAAGCTGCGGCTTTATAAAATTAAGGTAACAATGCGAGCGAGGCTTGTTTGATTAGCTATTTGCGTCTACAACAATAATCGTATTGTTATTCGGGTAAAATTAATTAGCTTATTTGAGACAATGCAGCACTTGCAATTCATCTAGTTATTTAAATGCAGATTTGCCATTGTTCGGAGAGAAACATGTATATTCCATGATAATTGCACCTCTTTCGAATTGATTAACTATGCACCTGTAGAGTGGCAAGCATTCCGTTTAAATGGCACAATTAGTTGCTTTGAAACGCCCTTTTTTGGCAAAACAAATGCCTAATGGAAATTGAGGCGGTTTTCCGGTTTTGGGGGCGTCGCAAAAAACACTCTCCAGCTTCAAGAAATAACTACGAAATTAACTCCTTTAATTAAACACCTAATTCCCCAATAAAGCATCTAGAATCTGGTGATTAAAAACCTCTTCTTTAGTGCTTATTCAAACTCCGAACTGTTCAAATTCCCATGAATTTGCAGCAAACTATTTAACACATATCGTAGAGCTTTGCGAAGCTTTTCCAACCCGCCAGCTACAGCGCTAATAGGATCAGTGGCCCGACTTGAAATAACCCATCCTGGAAATCGCTTATTACTGCATTTCAATGTCCTCAAATGGCTGGCATGTGTTGCAAAGCACTGCCCTTTAGCCCTTTATCAAAATGGTCAAGCTCTTTAACCGCGAAAATGTTCCAACGAAAACTTTACTCAAATTGAGCAAAGTTGCTGCATTAGAGGTTCATTGCAAGGGTTTAAGTGTCGTTTTAAGCGACGTTTTGCGGATCGAATGCCCAGCTTCACAGGTTTACTGTTTGGAAAATGATGAAGTGGAAAACCAGTAGGTTTTGATGTTTTGCTGCTTGATTTTTAGAGCCTTTACTTAATTTGATTACCTCATTGGAACGAACCCAATAGATAATTCTGGAATGGATAACGCACACATAAATCCTAAGGCCAATTTGATGTACCCAGCTAGTCCTTGTTCTGGAACAAGCAACACCTGCGGCGAAACAACATAATCGGTATATGGATTTACCCTTTGATCCTTTATCGAAGCTGGTGCCATATCAATAATTTACTGCTTATTGGGCCCTTAACTTTACGATATTGCTCCGAATATGCACTTAAAGTTTCATTTTATGTTCCGATCAAACTCTTTAAAGCTCGTTCCTGCAGACAGAAATATTGATTTGTCGTTACAGGGGCTGAAGATTCCTGCCTGGAGGGTTCTGTTGAATTGAATCATTGAAGGAAATTTCTAGTTGTGCCGCACTGGAAAGCAGAATTCTCGAAACGCTCTCATCCATTACAAGGTGCAATTTAAATGTCTGTCCTGCTCGTTGGAATTGGAATGGCAGCTACAATACAACTAGTTCATTAAAGAGCAGTCGGCAGGTTTCTCTATTGATATTGATGGTTTTCACGCTGTTTCAGTAGGTTTAATCAACTTAATTATAATTTAACGAAGTTTACAAGGAAAAACAGCGATTCTATCCAGAAGTGTGTTTTATGTAGTACATACATCGACATACTACAAGTTCTCCCTTTCCATTAATTTATAATGGAGTACACATCAAGTTGTTGTGTTTCCATTTTAGTTCACACAGCTTTCACTGTTCGAAGAAGTTGTCAATTCTTGGTGTATAAACTTAATAAATATTTAGTGGTGCTTGCCAGTTTTAGTCGCTTAAGTTCTCCGGAATTGTTTTTTTGTTTCACTTGAAATATCAGTATCCCTGTGGAAACGTGGCGCCGTTTAAGCCAGTGGATCATATAAAGCTCTATTCAAAAAAGTGTTTAAATTTAACAAACATAATTAAACACGATCTCGTTTTCTACAATCTCATGACAATTAAACCAGTTTTTTAAGCTGAAGATATGCAAGGTTTCATTACCTGGCAGAACGGTCACGTATTTGAACGGCTGAACGCAATTTTAGGAAAATGCAAATTTGCTTTTTTTATCAAACACTGTGCGCATCGAATGTAGAGTGCAAAGGAAGCGAAAATAAAGTAACACTCAAATATGAATTAATAATTCGAAAAATGAATCACTCTCGGGAGAGCCTGTAACTCCTAGGGAGTGCGTTACCGGTTGGGGTATAGGGGGTATGCTTTCCAGATATGGGTGGAAGGGCGGAAATCTAATACGCCCCGCGGACCAACAGGCAAAATATGCAGAGTCTGATCAGTGGGCGGCTGCAAACAGCGACGGTTCCCCAGGTTAGGGTCGGCTGAACCAACACTCACCAAACCCCATCTCATATGAAGGCACACCAAAAACGAGCGATTCGAATGACCCTACCCAAGGCGGCGGTCAGACCAGCCAATAGACAAACCAACGGACAAACATAGAGTGTATAAATGTGCTAGGACAACAAGTAGAGAAAGTAAACTCTTATGTCTACCTAGGTCAAAAAATAACATTGGGAAAAACTAATCAAGAACTTGAAATTAACCATGCGACACGTCTTCAACTCCAACCTACTCGACAAACTAAAAACCAAGATGTAAATGGAATGCATTCTCCCAGTAACCACCTACGGATGTGAAACATGGGTTCTAACAGAGAAAATCCTAAATAAATTTAAGATATACCAAAGGTCAATAGAACGGAAAATGCTAGGAATAACGCTGAAAGATCAAAAAAACAATCAGTGGATAAGAAATAGAAGCAAAGTCGAAGATATAGCGAGGCGAATAGGTAGTCTTAAATGGAACTGGGTCGGACATGTTGCCCGAAATACAACCAATTGGAGCGGAAAAACAACAAGATTGGGACGTTAGGAGGAGAACAGAAGCACCGGCAGACCACAACAAAGATGGTATGATGACATCAAAAGAACATCCGGACTTAACTGGTGCCAAGTGGCACAGAAGAAGGAAAACTGAAAAAATATGAGAGAGGCCTATATCCAAATGGTCGAAAACGGCTAGAAGAAGAAGAAGAACAAGAAAATGAATCAATCAGTGTTGTTTGAATTATATAAAACTAAAACATTTTTATAAGATTTGTGTTATTTCTTCACTCTGCTCAAGGTTTCTTGATGAAACTTTTGATAGGATGACAGATTTTACTAAATAGCTCGCCTAGAGGTTGGAAAAGTTGTACACAAAGAACATTGTTAGAATTCATTAAACAAAACTAGAACCATGAACCAGGCTGAAAATATTGGTAGGAATTCGTTAAAAAAGTGCCGAATTGACTTCGGACGTTTTTGTTCGTCATTTTCACATTCAACTGCAATTTATCCCCGGAATACGAAATCCTTTAACTAAGGAAATACTGCAGATATTTACCCTTCTATCACTAGCCTTAATATACAGGAATTAAATTCACAAAATATAGACCTCACTTCCTTTTAGCCAGCAAATTTTTCTCTAAACTGTTAAATATGTTCCAGTCTAGTGACAAATTTTGGCCCTTTTCTGCGATTTATGGAAAAGGTTTTTTCGCACGATTGAAACAAAAGTTCCTGATTTCATCGCGGAATAAGAATTGCTCGATTTGCTAAAAGGGTCACTGAAGCACGTATTTAATAAGGGTTATTTTGGAGGACGGTATTAGCACAATTGATGTTAATATTAAAAGAAACAAAAGTTATTGAAATCATCTGGATGACATGCCATAGTAGTAGTAGTAAACATCTTTATTTCTAAAAAAAGGCTATCGACCTATCGGTCTTTCTGCCTTTGTTTAATACATGTAGTCTTAATCTGAATAAAAAATAAATATGAAAATTCTCTTATTCTACGTTAACAATCTTATTAATAAACTTTCCAATTCCAATGACAAGAAAAAATTATTTTATTGTCCAGTAGTCAGTTGCGTTTTTAAGTGTTCGAGTAGCGTTGATGTAGGGAAACGGAAGCGGGATTGTCTGGTTAGTCTTGTAAGACAAAGGGGATTCAGTATGGTCCAGTTGTAGGGGTTGTTTCTCCATTTTGTCTGTAGATGTATGAGTCTTTCCGAAATCTTTGTCATGTTTGTGCGTTCGTATAGTAGTTGGGTGGAGGGGTTGTGTAGTGGGTTTTGGGGGTGTCTTATTCGTGTTATTAGTCTTAGTGCAATTTGTTCTGTTGTTTGTATATAACGTTTTGTCCTTTCTGTTCCGTTGGTCATGAGTATAAGTCCATAGTCTAGCAAGGGTCTACAGATAGCTTTATATATTTTGGTGGCGGTGTTTGTGCTAATTCCTCTGTCTTTGTAAGTTAGTGATCGGAAGTGTTTTGTTCTCTTTATAGTTTCTGCCCTGATGTTTCGTATGTGTTTAGTGAATTTAAGTTTGTGGTCAATTGTGATTCTAAGGTTTTTTACGTCGTTTTTTGGTTGTGTCGTTTGGCCGTCTGCAGTTATCGTAGGGGAGTCAGCGCTGAGTCTGTGGTTTGTGAGCAGAAGTTGGTTTTTTTGACGCGTTTGGTGTTAGTCTCCATTTATAAAACCATGTCATTGTGTTGTTTGTTAGTGTTTGGAGTCTTTGAGCTGCTCTCTCAGTAGTTTTGTCATGTACAATAAGTGCCGTGTCGTCTGCGTATTGTAATATGTATGCCGATCTGTCGATTTGGTTGTTGTCTGGGAAGAAGTGTGAGAGCGGGGATCCTTGACGGAGCCCTTGTTCAGGGGAAAAAGAAAATGACAGTGTTTGGTCAATTCGTACTTGTAGTTGTCTGTTGACATGCCATATTTTTTGAGGTCACACAAAATACACAACGGCTGCCCCCCAAGTTGCGTCAAATCCCCAATTGTCTCATCCATTATTAATAACAACTGCGTTTTTATATTGCTTTATATAATAATTTTGTAAAGAAAAATTAAAGTGGAAAAGTGTGATGCAGCAAAAATGCTGTATAATTGTTACAGCTTTTTCATGTTTTTCTTTCAAGTCCAATTATTTCCTCGAAAAGGAAATGAAAGGAATGTAAACCAAATAAAATGTATACTGTAAACAACGCAACATTTACTGCTATTTTGTGAAGTAGTAAACTGACGCACTAAAAGTTCTAAAAGCTTTGGCTATAAATCAGCTTCTTTAGTTTTATAACTGCTTGCTATAACCAACAAAGTAAAGTGGTTGTTCCATGAAGAAACAGATAATTTTTCAACAGACAATTTTCAAAGCTCTTTGTAGCAAATTTTCAAACTAACATTTATATACGGGCTTTTTTATTCGCAATTTGCATTAAACTCTAATGGACAAAGCGCCAATTCTCATACCTCCGTCGAAAAGCGAACGACCCATAATAAAACCCACTTTATTACCGACTTTGGCCATGCCATTTTCGTCAGTAGCATTATTGCCTTTCTGTCATAAAATCTACACGTTCCATGTTTCGGAATGTTGTTTCCAAGATCTTTTCCATTAAGCTGTTTGCCCATATTCAATTGGAGGGCGGACGCGTCTTCGATTTCAAGAGAATCACATTTCAGTCCGCGTTACTTAAAATAATCTATCAGGAAAATACACTAAGAAGCGAATCAGCAAGGAAAGTTGAGTTGGAAAGTCATTTTGTGTGGTCATTGGCGAATAGCCACTTTATATTTCATTTCTTATAAATCTGTATTCTCAAAGAATTCTGCCACTGTCTATTCCCCTTTTTGTATATTTCGCATTGAAAATACAATTTGGAAATACGAAGGGGAATATAATATAAGTGCGAAACCTTTTGAAAAGTTAATAAGGGAACACATGGGATAACAGAATAATGTGGTTTGAGTCAGAACGGTGCCCTAAACTAACATTTAGATTTCAGGGCTCCGTTCGGCTTTACGAGACGTTTTGGGGGCTCTTTTCCCGCGCTTAATTAAATGAGTGAGCATATTCAATTAGGCAGCAAATTGAATGAAATGTTTAGGGAATTTTTAAATCAGAAACCCTCAATTCCGTCTTGGGCTTGGAGTCTGCAATAAATTAGTCCGCGAATTGGAGCACTGGAAAATTGTCTATTTAGACCCAACTGAAGACGACCCTCATGATGAGAAATCTTTGATCGTTATGGGATTTTCGTACCTAAAATTAATTTGTGGCAGGTAATTAAATTAAAATTTAATTTTTCGAGCTAATGCCTTAATGCAATAAAGTAAATTCTTGATTTTTGCAACTCAATCGTCAGTTTAAAGACAGGCAGTTCTATTGCAATTTCCAGCTTTGGAAATTTTATAATAGAAACCTTTCCTGCCTCAGATCAGGTTGCCAGAATTAATGATGATTCCGGAATGAAAAGTCGAAGAATTAAAATGCCTATCAGTCAACAAATTGCTGTTTTTCGGTTCGATTCTATTGAGGCATTTAGCTTGAAAGTTCTAAAAAAAAATTGCAAAAAAGTGGACAATTTCCATAAAAACGAAATAACTGTACAGTATTATTTACTGTCCATCGCGCATTTTGCTCTCGGTGTTCGTAAAGGGATTACCTAAATGCACTCTCGTACTCATGCAGCTTCAAATCCTGTTTTCAATTAGATTTAATGAAAGAGGTGAAACACGTGTATCATTTTCGCCTTTGGTGGTTAGCAAATGCCCATTAAAGCAATGTGATTGAGTAACCAGTTGTATTTGTTGGTACACAATAAACAGCCATTAGTGCGACCGAAATTAAATCTACGTTTTGTTCAACGTTTCCTCATTGTTTGCTGGCCGGGGATTTAAATGCATGGAAAAATCCTTCGCGTTTGCCTGTGCAGAATTCAAATAAAAATGTTGTTATGAAACATATTTTTATCAAGGCTTTCGTGGTAACCGTCCGTGCTCTAATTTTTTTACGACCTACATTTGCTGCTCTAGTTTCAGCAGAGACGATAAGTCAAACAAATGGTAAAATGTGCAAACGTTCGTTTGCAATTTCAGGTAATCTCCCTTTGTGGGATAAACTCATAAAAAGCCGAATAAAGTCATCAGGTGCATAAAGAATAATTTGCCGTACCTGTACAATGTGCAATTCAAAACCCGGAATACCGGGATATTCAGTTTTTAATGCACAACTTGCGTTCAATTATGATGCTTTTTTGCAGCCAATCTATGGATGTATTGAAGCAAGCAATTTCCAGGTCTTGATAGATGGGCAGAATTATCGTTTTGAAAGGCCGTAAATTGACTTTATTGTTTACCCCGAGTGAAATCCTATTGGGGAAAACGCCTAATAAACTAAAGTGTGTATTAAAAAAAACGTGTATTTTCTAGTTTAGCGTGATGCTGTTGCTTCTAGGAAAATATATTTGTTCTTTTTATTGAAATTTAAATATAGTTTCCCTTACTACTAGGCATTGTGCTAATTTACATCTACCTACTCATTTTATGCAAAGTTCGCGTTTAAAATTCACTTTTGGTGGTTTTACAGAATACATTCCGCTCAAGAGCATCTGGCTTGGTGTTTTGTCTACTTCATGTTACCTGGCAAAGTACGTTGTCATATAAAGGATATATTTATTAATAATGTATGAGGCCATAAATTCGAGATCTGGTTTTGCTAGTTACCTTACGGGGTGGGAGCAAAGGGAAAGTCGTGTTTTTGCCTCATTTCTTTGAAAAGAATGGGGCATATAAAGCATACGATTCCAGAATAGTCTGGTTTTGAAACGATTTTATAAATTATGCCCCAGATTGATTTGCTTGAGCGTTAGATTTATTGTAGTCGCTTTAGTGGATTCTGCAACCCTTTTTAACGATAAAATCAGAAACATTGAGTTTAAAACGTGACAATACGCTTTAAATGGTGAAGATAACAGTGGAAATGTGTGACCACAAAATGGCTAGGATTTTGCCTGAAAATGAGATGTCCCGAGGAAATTAAATTGGGGGGAGATAGATCTAGATAGAGAGCCTAGGTAGTTGAAGTTTCTGACTATCTTTATCTATTCACCATTCAGCTCCAGGTGGGCGTTTGCATGTTGTGTATGGCTGAATACCATGAATTTAGTTTTCGTTGTATTTATGTTTAGTTTAATCCAAAAGAAATTCTTGGGTTCTAGTCAATATTAGTGTTTATCATTTAAAATCTTTACAAATACGTTTCGGTATCTTTCTCCACCATCATCACCAATTGATGATTCTGATAGATCTGATGGATGAGAACGAGTTGAAAAGGACATATTGATGATGGTGGAGAAAGACACCGAAACGTATTTGTAAAGATTTTAAATAATAAACACTAATATTGACTGGAACCCAGGAATTTCTTTCGGATTAAATTGAAATACGGTCAGGAAAATATACACAATAATTTATGTTTAGTTCCATTTCCCTGATGGAGTTCGTCACGCTGTTTAAAAGTTGTTGAAGCTCCTCCATGCTTTCCGCCATAATAATATATCATCTGCATATCTCAAGTTGTATAGAGGAAGCCCATTGATCTTAATACCAATGTCGGTCTCCAATGCTTTCTTGAAAATAATATCCGAATACAAACTGAATAAAAAAGGAGACAATATGTAACCCTGGCGCACACCTCGATATATCTCTACATTCTTGCTCGATCTGTCGTCGACTCGTATATTTGCCGTCTGAATACAGTAGAGGTTCCTTATCATTTGGAGATATCTCTGATCAATTCCGACTGTTTGCAGTGCTTCAATGAGTTTTACATGTTGAAGACGATCGAACGCCCTTTCGTAGTCACCAAAACAGGCAAAAACGTCTTTGAGTTGATCTCTGCACTTCTGTAGTAGTACAATGAGAGAGAACAAGGTCTCAAAGCCATGTCTAAAACCAAACTGCGTTCTTTCAAAATCAAGTTCGCATTTCGTTCTTATTCTCGCATGTATCACCCTGAGGAAGGTCTTCCGCAGGTGACTTCTCAGCAGCAGGTCTTCCTCATGATGCTGATTAATCTGTATTCCTCACATCTTTTTGAGTGTTGCTTTTGAGGTATTGGGATAAAGGTGGACTTTAGTCAATCATCGGAGACTTCCACTAGTGTATATTTTGTTAAAAAGTGCCACAATGTGTTCAATGTTATTATCATTGATGAGTTTTATCAATTCGATAGGTACGTTGTCTGGGCCGATCGCTTTATTGTTTTTCCCAAGATTTATAGCGTGTGGGCCACTGTTTTCCATATAAGTGGGCCTACGTCGTGATGTTCATATGTTGTAGGTTCGTTAGATCTTTCGTCCTCAAACATCTTTGTCACGTAATCAAATCAAATGAAATAAAAAATAAAATATTTAAATTAAATCAAGAAATAACTGTTTCCGAAGCATTTGATGACTGAAACTTAGGAAAAATTGTAGAAATATAACACGTTTAATCACAGCAACTCGCTCAATCACAATAAACTCAACTAAATGAAAATGGTTCCCGATACTAGCAACAGAAACGTTCTGGCTAAACGCTTTAATGAAGTCTGACTGGTCGTCACTTAAAATGCAAGGAAACCAGAAGAAAATTATTAAAATGCATTACAATATTATATTACTGTTTTTTTTTAATTTTTAAGTAAACAGAACACACGATGTAAAAATCAAATACAAACTTGTAATTAGACAACTAAAAAGGAAATGCAACATCCAAAATCAGCATATTTAGCGAACAGGATACACTTGAATTTAGAATACGAACATTTTTTCCTATTTTTCAGTTTCTGCGAAGCATTACGCTCTTTGTTCTGTGCTAATCGAGTTTTCAGCTAAAAGCCGCTCAGCTGAAAAGTGATAATAAAAACTAGACTGGGGCTGTTTGCAGTACATAAAAAAAGTTACGAGTTTTGGCGGTTTTAAGGAATATTTAATTGTAAAACCAACAGCAGGTGTTTTATCAAAAGTGTTTCTCGTTGATTGGTTCGGAGGATCAGTGAAATGTCTGAAAATGCCAATAATGTGCCTGCTGGGATGTAATAATGCGAATACCGATCCACTAGCAGTGAGATGTTAAAGCCTGCTGTTAAAATGCCAGACAATTTGTGGCATTTCAACTGGAACTCGGCTGAACCAATATCTCCAATAATTCATCATCAGTCATAGAGGATTTGAAGCAGCAATAAAAAATTCCCATTTGCTGATTCAATTGGAAATTTGCAAAACACATGCCATTTTTCTTTTAGATAAAATCAGTAAATATTCAGTTAGTTTTGCACAAAGTGAGCAAATTCCAAGGCAAACACCCCACCAACTTTTCTGATGCCCGCAAACCCAGACTCAACACCAGACGTTCTACTGCACACAAGAAACTTGACAAACACCATCAACAACATAAACTTAACCAACGAACTTGGATCCGACCACCTGGCTATTACGTTTAACATAGACTTACAACATACGCAACCTACCTCCAATACACCTATAGAGAAAAACTTAAACCTAACAAAGACTGACATAGACAAAGTGAAACAACATATACATGACTACATTCAATCACAAGCACAGCCCATTTCAATAGAAACCATACAACAACAACTTTCACTAGCCATAGGAAAATTTAGCCCGGAAATAAAAAATGCTTTCTACCGACATACACTACCCAAATACATACTGAGACTAATAAAACATAAGAGAGAACTGTACAGACTATATACAAACACTCAAAATAACGACCTAAAAAAGACAATGAACCAACTTAACAGAAACATTAAAACTCTGATTGGACAATACCGACAAGACAAATGGCTAGAAACATGTAAAGAAATACAGAAGGACAAAGGCAAAACATACTGGCGAAAAATTAAGAAACTGGCGCAATACAGGAAGACTGGCACTACTGACACAATTGACGAAAACGGAATAGAACGCTACACAGACAAAGAGAAAGCGGACGCATTCGCCAGACACTATCAAAGGACCTTCAGCATATCGACAAACCCTAACTTCGACAATGACAACTGGAACTTGATCAACGACTGGTACTTGAACTATTTTAACAACTCACCAAACTATGCCTGCACACTGATCACAGACATAGAGTACGATGAAGCCCTAGCGCACATCAAGAACACTGCACCGGGGAAGGATAAAATTAAGGCAAAAGTCCTGAAAAGCCTAACTCAAGAAACACACAAACTGATCCTAACTGAATTGAGCAACTGCATCACAAATGGCAGAATCCCAGAAACATGGAAAAACGGCTTAATAATCCCTATACCCAAAAATGGACTGGACAATACACAACCGAGCAACTACAGACCAATTACACTGCTTCCAGTACTAGGCAAGATTTTTGAATGCATAATGAAGCAGCGGCTTGACAAAGTGATTGGAAAGTATATACCTACCTACCAATTTGGTTTCAAACAGCATCACTCGACCGTTCATCCGCTCTTTATTTTGGCCAACAATATACAAACTACCCACCTAACTGACAGAAAGACATCTTGCCTGTTTATGGACATTAACAAGGCTTTTGACAGTGTCTGGCATAGAGGCTTACTATACAAACTATACAAACTACACACACCAATATATCTACTACACACCATAAAGAACTTACTAGAAAACAGACAACTACAAGTACGAATTGACAAAACACTGTCATTTTCATTTTCCCCTGAACAAGGGCTCCCTCAAGAATCCCCGCTCTCACCGTTTCTCTACAATATATACTGCCATGACATATACAATTACAACTTACCAGACAAAAATCAAATCGACAGATCGGCATACATATTACAATACGCAGACGACACGGCACTTATTGTACATGACAAAACTACTGAGAGAGCAGCTCAAAGATTCCAAACACTAACAAACAACACAATGACATGGTTTTATAAATGGAGACTAACACCAAACGCGTCAAAAAACCAACTTCTGCTCACAAACCACAGACTCAACGCTGACTCCCCTACAATAACTACAGACGGCCAAACGACACAACCAAAAAACGACGTAAAATACCTTGGAATCACAATTGACCACAAACTTAAATTCACTAAACACATACGAAACATCAGGGCAGAAACAATAAAGAGAACAAAACACTTCCGATCACTAACCTACAAAGACATAGGAATTAGCACAAACACCGCCACCAAAATATATAAAGCTATTTGCAGACCCTTGCTAGACTATGGACACATACTCATGACCAACGCAACAGAAAGGACGAAACATTATATACAAACAACAGAACAAATTGCACTAAGACTAATAACACGAATAAGACACCCCCAAAACCCACTACACAACCCCCCCACCCAACTACTATACGAACGCACAAACATGACAAAGATCTCGGAAAGATTCATACAGCTACAGACAAAATGGACAAACAACCCCTACAACTGGACCATACTGAATCCCCTTTGTCTTACAAGACCAACCAGACAATCCCGCTTTCGTTTCCCTACATTAACGCTACTCGAACACTTACAAACGCTACGGACTAGTGGACAATAAAATAATTCCTTCTTGCCACTGAAATCTTATTTATCTAATAGTATTGTTAACCTAGAATAAGAGAATTTTCATATTTGTTTTTCATTTAGATTAAGACTGTATGTATTAAACAAGGGCAGAAAGACCGATAGGTCGATAGCCTTTCTTAGAAATAAAGATGTTTACTACTACTCCAAGGCAAAGCCACAAAATTCCTTAATGAACTTCTGCGCCTAATTTTATAGCTACCCTTCAGTTATTTCCTTGATATTTTACCCGTTATTACGTGTTTCGCATTTTCCCCTGAACATCCAACTGCACTGACTTTTCCAATTAAAAACTTCTCTCTTTTCTGCTACTGTCACGTTTTCATAAATTTCTATGTAAATTCCAATGTAAATAATAGGCATTAGGCAACGGAGTTTCTGTTCTTGCATAGAAAAACCATCAGAAATGATTGGTGATGCCTTCAATATAATTATCCCTTAGCTGAATTCTCTATGAGTCTTCATCACTAAATATTCATTTTCATTCGAAAAGTGTCGAAAGAAAAAGACGCTGCTTCTTATTGTGATATCCACGAGCAGCATATTAAATAGGTTTTTCGGGTATTAAGAAATGAACGAATGACATGCCGTTCATTTTAAACGGTCCGTTTTCCGGAAAAAAGTGATTTGAATATTATTGGAACTCACTGAGTTTTAATTTTCACACTAAAAATAAAATTTTCCGCAACCTTTTCGTAGCTAGAATTTCTGCTGCGGGTCTTTGTTGTAAAGCTAAGTAAGATTTATTGGATGTTATTAATATGTTCAATATTTACTCAATATTGAAATTTATGCCCTTAAAAAGTGCGCTTCGCCATCAATCAATCAACTTTATTCAGTAAAGATCCCTTATACGCCAGACATCTAGTAAACTTTTTTATTCGCTAAAATGACGTTATTATAGATAAAGTGCTAAGAATATTTTTTCTTTGTACATGTTGATGCTGTCTTCATAAAATAGTTTTGAATTGTCTCAGACGCAGCTCAAGAGAAATACAATGCTGCTGTAATAATTCGAGCCGTTTTGCAATCAACCCAAGATTGATGGTTTTTATTAAAAAATGTAGTATTTTCTCTTCGGTCGAAATTAATTTTCTATTATTACTTTGAACAGATTGGAGAGGTTCACATAAATTGCGGTCCGGTTACAAAGTAAACACCATTTATTACCCGAGATGGTCGCAATATTTCATTTTCATCATTTTTATCGATCTCTTTAGAAAAACTGTTAAAACCGCTTAATTCTCACAGTTTGCTAAGAGAGTTTCTAAAATTATTAAATACACGGAAGGATTGGAAAAGAAGTAATTTTAAGAAATTATTAGAAAATGTTTAGCAAATATTCTTCGAATTCTTTCTTCGAAAAATTCCACTGTATTTTGCAACAGTTGAAAATATCTTAGTAAATATACAGGGTGTTAATGTCAAAACCAACTGCTTTAAATGTTGTTTAAATTTTGAGAATGAGAAAAAAAAAACACGTCGACCTAGATAAGGAGAGGAAACTTCAATCAGCTGAATTTAAAATTTCAAACAGCAGCCTTTTGCAGGTGGCCCATCATTTTAAAGCGAATAAAAGTCCCTATAAAATGATGTAGATAGAAATAAAATCGAATAGTCGGTTCAGAATTTAGAAGAGAAAATATGTCAAGTAAGACAGATATTTTAGTCGACGAAATATCTGATAATTTAGTGATTGTTCAGGGTCTTTAATTTATTCTTTTTGTTGCCGTTGTTAACTAGGTAATAGAAAAAAAAATTAAATTCTTCACAAACAATAGCCTAAATTTATAAGAAAATTCGTGTCCATTTTTGTGATATTTTATTCTTTAGTTGTTGGAACTATTTGTCTGGATATTCTAATGCATCCTGCATGGCCCCAATAAGTGTCTCTATCAAATTTTCTAGAAGATGAAAATACTTCTTAGTTAAATCTTCAATTTCGGTTCAAACGTTTTTTGGGCAGGCATTCTCGGAAACAAAATGTGAAGCCTCAGATAAGAAGCAACTTTAACTGGACAGCCGCATCTTCATTTTCTCGAAAATATGATACAGCCTCTTATCATACAATAGTTAGAAAATGAAATGGAGAAAAATAGAGGCTGGCCGCTTGATGGAAATTTTCATTTCCAGCCAGGTGGAGCTCCAACTCATTTGCTCTACCATCGAAGGGGAGCAATAGAATGGCCAGCAAAGTCTCAAGATCTGATTCTTCCAGACTTTTTCTTATAGGGTCATTTAAAAACAGTTGCTGTATTTTTTGTGCTTTGTTTAATTCTTCAAATCTAAAATACGTTTCAGATGGTTTAAATTAATTTCATTCATTTCATTAAAATTCAGCGGCCGGTTTTTTGGAAAAAAAGCTCCTGCCCGTCAGTTTTCTTTGCAAATGCGAATTTTTTATTCCAAATTTATTAAGTCCAAAAATGAGTTACTTAGTCAGCTTCAGGTCAACATATTTTTTTCAAATAGAAGCATATGAGTTTTATTTCAATTTTGAATTCTTCATTGAATTTTCGAGAGACAGAACTCGATGAATTCAAGAGTAAAAAACAAATATTTAAAATAAAAAGACGCAAGAAGATTTTATTGGCCTCCTTGGATATTGTCAAGCCGTAAATGGCACACATTTGACTGCAGTTGCTTTCATTTGATAAAAATAAGTTGATGTTCGTAACTTATTTTTGGACCACATTATATAAATATATTTTGTATAAAAAATCGCTTCCATAAATAAAAATTGACGATTCCGCTGAATTTTAAATGCATTTAGACATTATTTCTATGACTGGATTTTGGCTAGAAAAATCTGTTGAGTACAAATTACTAAAATTTGAAGATTCATAATTAGTGGTGAAAAAAATTATTTAAATAGAGCCGAAAAAACTTTAACTCGACAATATACGTTTATTAATCAATAAAAGCTGACTCCCCTACAATAACTGCAGACGGCCAAACGACACAACCAAAAAACGACGTAAAATACCTTGGAATCACAATAGACCACAAACTTAAATTCACTAAACACATAAGAAACATCAGGGCAGAAACAATAAAGAGAACAAAACACTTCCGATCACTAACCTACAAAGACAGAGGAATTAGCACAAACACCGCCACCAAAATATATAAAGCTATTTGTAGACCCTTGCTAGACTCTGGACATATACTCATAACCAACGGAACAGAAAGGACAAAACGTTATATACAAACAACAGAACAAATTGCACTAGACTAGTAACACGAGTAAGACACCCCCAAAACCCACTACACAACCCCTCCACCCAACTACTATACGAACGCACAAACATGACAAAGATTTCGGAAAGACTCATACATCTACAGACAAAATGGACAAACAACCCCTACAACTGGACCATACTGAATCCCCTTTATCTTACAAGACCAACCAGACAATCCCGCTTCCGTTTCCCTACATCAACGCTATTCGAACACTTACAAACGCAACTGATTACTGGACAATCCAATTCTAATGACAGGAAAAAATTATTTTATTAAAGTTTATTTAATAAGATTGTTAACCTAGAATAAGAGAATTTTCATCTTTGTTTTTTATTTAGATTAAGACTACATGTATTAAACAAGGGCAGAAAGACCGATAGGTCGATAGCCTTTGTTAGAAATAAAGATGTTTACTACTACTACTACTAATCAATAAAAGCAGGAATTTAAAAAAATTATAAAAATCGCAGACAAACCCAATGAATTAAGAATTGCATCCGTACAAACCTCTTAAAATATTGAATAAAACTGTCGTGCTAAGGAGGCTGCAAAATAAGAAAATTAAGCAATGAAAAATTTGAATGACCACATAACTTAGTCATCACATTAATATTTTTTCGAAGTCGTTCAAAACTAAACAATGACTTGTTCATGTTAAAAGATCCGAAAATTCGAAAATAAAATGAAAAATCACATACAAATCCGAAGATTTGCGATAGAAAAAAAGGCTGTATTACATGCTAGAATCGTTCTAATCCCAAATAACACCCATCGACCTAAAACTAAGCATATGTAAACTCAGCAGTAAAATAAACCTAGCTAATCCAAATCCCAAACGATATCCTGAAATTTACATTAAACACGCAGTCTGTTTTCTCAGTCAAGATAGTCAAATTTCAAACAAATCCTATATTATCTATTTATCAATTCATTTCCAGGCTGTCCCTGGATGTTCAAAAGATGTTATCTTTCGACCCTAGATCAAGTGACATTTAAATTTATCTAAGACCCTGGTTAAAACTTACCCAAAGGCCTGTAACACTCCTTTTCAAACTGTTGACCTTTTGTGCCGACTAGCAAACCCATAATGGCCTGTGGGAATTCAGTAATTAAGAAAAGTAGTAGAATTGCAACCAACATCCCAGACGTCCTGTCGGCTTGTCGATACTTTTCGAATTTCTTCTGGAAGAACGGACGAACATCGTAGATATCTTCGAGCGGCAAAGTTGAGCTTAGCAAGGTTTTTCTGCGTTTTTTCGTCTCCAGCAACACCACTATCAGTTTCCGCGACAAATGAGTCAGTAGGATGCACGGAACTAATTTTATTACCACCCCATAGAGCCAAAAACTCATGTATTTGTAGTCTTCGTTCACGTAGTCGATGATGTAAATCAGTTTCTTTGTTGTCACTTCCGTGTAGTTTAATAACTCCTTTTTGTTGAGTATTCGTCCATGCTTGTCGCACGTTTGATTATACGGTGTAATTTTGAGGGACAGGAAGAGAGGCGTGCAAATAACTGGACACACCAGGTATGTGATCATGATTGCATAAATAGTTCTGTGGGCGTCGCACCATCGTCTAGAATTATGCGGATTGGTTATGGCCAAGTACCTCCAAATGGCCAGAATCACGGTTAAACAGCAGGAAATAAAGTGAAACACTTGACTAAACAACGCATGGAAAATCATAAACAGAGCCCATTTATACGAGTAGTTTTCGATGTATTTATGGCCTGCGATATTGATGTATCTGTGGATGGTAAATGGGATGTACTCGAGCATCACCAGCAAGTCCGATATGGCCAGTCCCGTAAGGATCATATTGGTAGGCCATCGCATTTCCTTGGTAGTTAACACGCAAATATTCAACACATTGGCAATCGAACCTAAAATACAAACCACAAAACTCAAATGGCCATGAATTGTTTCGTATTTTTGGGAAAATGCATTCAGGTCACAGTAGAGAGTTGTTGCGTTATTCATTGCTCCAAGAAGAAATCCTCACAAAAGCACACCGACAAAGTTTCATCACATTGTACAGTCTGGCAAGCGTCCATTCGTTGAATATTTATCAATCACGGCTGTCTGATGAATTATCAACATTGTTGCGAACTGGGCATGCAAAGGAAGTATGTCAATCACTGTTGAAGCAAGTGGTGGAAAAACAGCAACATAATTCCGGAAGAACTTGGCCAGGAAAAAAACTGTCCTCAGAAGTTTTTAATTAAAGATAAACCGCTAATTAAGGCAATCAGCAACGTTTACTCAAAGCCCTTAATTGGAACTTAGTGGAACTTTAAAAGTACATCAGTGCCAATTTCCGATTATTGCGACCATGAAACGTATTGAACAGTAATGAACTAATCAAAATCTCCAGAAACATTTCTCTAATTAGGTGCTTCGATCTATATTTCCCATTGAAGCCCATCCAATTATTACCAGGAAAGTTCAGAACCCCATGGCACATTATTTGACTGAACAAATTCGCCGAAATGATTAAATGTTCAAACTCCCAGCAACACCATTAAACTTTCAGGGAGGACCAATTTTTGGTATTATTTTCTTGCCAACATTCGGAAACTTTGAAAAAGTTCAGCGCGATGGAAAAAATTTTGGAAACTTTACGTAAAACGCTATTTTCCGTTAGCTGCGGAGTTGTTTGCAGCTGGGCGATCCAGCTGATGCGCTTCGGGATACTGAAGAAGAAACTTTGAGTTGAGCGGCTTGCTGCTGAAACTTTAAAAACTTCCCGACGCATGCGTTTGTCTGTTTCAGTTAAATTGTTTCTGAATGTTTGATGCTTCATGCAATCGAAACTGGAAGTTTTCTTGAAAGTTGAAGTAAGATACGCTGTTGTTTATCACGATATGTTAAGACTCGTTCTCTGTTTGTGTTTTAAACAACATTTCATGAGGAAATACTTTTAGAAAAACTTTTCAAATTTAAAGGATATATAAGCTCAATAGAACAAAAAGATGAAACCATTAAAATTATTCCTGCTGATAACTGCTGATAATCCAAAAAGTTAATGAAATTTTAAATGACGAAAGTTATTCAAAATTAAGCAAAAATCCAACAAAAGATTTTTAAAGACAACTTTATAACATCTCAAGAAATTTGAACACGAATCCATAGATTGTGATGGGTCGAAATTAACACCACATTTTTACAATGTTCCAAAAATTCACAAAATAAGTGTTTTTTTACCACCATCTTTTAGCCAAATATCTAATAAATATTTTAAAACTTTTAATAAGAAACACAACTTTCTATATTAAAAAGACAGCAATTTTTTTAGAAAAATTGTCAGACATGGATATAAATCCAACCATATTCTGGTAAGTTTTACCGATAATTAAAATCATTACAAGAAAACAACAAAACAACCAAATTCCTTTTCTCGATGGCACTCATACCAACAGATAATTCAACTTTAACTCAAATCCCCGATAATGGTAAAAAAGCATTATGAAGACTTTATGCGATATGATACAAATTTGTAGTAGTAATAGTAAATATATTTATTTCTAAGAAAAGGATATCGACCTATCGGTCTTTCTGCCCTGGGTTGTTTTTGTATGAAAACTTAATAACTAATACAATTAACAAACATTTACACAAGCTATGTCTAGAGATGCTCCAATAGGGTTGAGGTTGGGAAGAGGAAACGCGTTTGTATTGACCAGACAAACAGACAACAGTTAACTTGTTAAACAGAGGGAGTCCAGGAAGGTGAGATTGTGAGGGATGTGTTTCCATCTTGATTGCAAGACGAGTAGTCTTTCAGAGACCATTGTCAAGTTTGTGCGTTCGTAGAGCAGGTTTGGTGGATTGTGTAATGGGTTTGCTGGGTGTCGGATCTTCGTTATCAGTCTCAGTGCTATCTGTTCTGTTGTCTGTAAATGCCTTTTAGTTCTGTCAGTAGCGTTGGCGAATAAAATATGGGCGTAGTCAATTAGATATATAATTAAACATATTCCACTTCAGCCAAATTTTATATAATTCCCTACTGCTAACTTATCTACGAGTACTTAAATCTAACATTTTTAGAGTGTTTTACACTCTATGTTTACTGACATCTCTGACTTGTCGTACCTTAACCTAACATGGGCACATCACCCCTAATTTTTGACCTAAGTCTATTACAGCCTCTCTTACTACCTAAGCTAACTTAAACCTGGTCGTGGTCCTCTACTAACTCCGTGGCAGATAACTAACTTACTTAAACCCTATCCTGCTCCTCTAGGGACTACATGACTAATAACTTAAACCTACTTCCTCGAGGGAAGTCAATTAGAGGTCTGCAGATCGCTTTATATATGATAGTTGCTGTCTTGGTGCTGATACCCTTGTTTTTGTAAGTAAGTGTGCGGAAGTGTTTTGCTCTCTTGGATAGTTCTGTTCTGATGTTTTATACGTTTTTTGTGAATTTTAGTTTATTGTCCATTGTTATTCCTAGGTATATCACATTATTGGTGGGTTTGGTTATTTGACCGTCCGTGGTGATGGTTGGAGAGTCTGGTTTAATTCGGTGGTTTGAGGGGAGCAGTCGGTTTTTTGATGCATTTGGTGTGAGCCTCCATTTGTAGAACCATGATGTTATTGTGTCTGTTAGTGTCTGGAGTTTGTCCACTGCTCTGGCGGTCGTTCTGTCATGCGCGATAAGGGTAGTGTCGTCAGCGTATTGCAGCAGGTAAGCGTTGTGGTCTATACCTTCTTTGTCTTGTCGGTTGTGGTTGTATATGTCATGGCAATATATGTTGTAAAGCAGGGGTGAGAGTGGTGAACCGTGAGGTAAGCCTTGCTCAGGTGAAAAGGGGATAGAGTAGTCGTCGTTGATTCGTACCTCCAGTTGTCTGTCTTCGAGTAGTTGTTTAATAATATGTATTCAGTAATTTGGAGTGCCAAGTTTGTGTAGTTCGTACAGTAAGCCCTCGATCCACACACTATTAAAGGCCTTATTTATGTCTAAAAACAGGCTGGCAGTTTTTCCTCCGGTCAGGTGTGCGGTTTGTATGTTATTGGTAAGATCAAAAAGTGGATGTATAGTTGAGTTTTTAGTCTTGAAGCCAAACTGGTATTTTGGGATAGATAAATGAAAATTTCCAAAAGAAAAACAAGTTTTGAATTTCAATAATTATCCGAATTCCGTTACTGACAAATGTTTTACTGAAATTGAAAATCGAAAACTAAAACAAAACCGATATGAATCCAATACAAACTTTGTTATTCCATTTATTCTGGGGACTTCAGATAGAAAGCGAGTAAGTAAAAAATTCAATATTAGAATCCTATTCAAAACTCTAAATAAAATTAGAGGCAAATTTTCAAATACAAACCTCATAACAAAAATGAAAGTACGAAAAATGTTATTTGCAAAATTTCTTGTCGAAGCGATAGATTTTATTTAGGGGAAACCGTAAAGAAATTAAATAAAATAATTAAAAAAACACCAATCATACAAAGACAAACAAATACATTCATAGATTACATATATTTTTTTAATCGCACACCATTACTTGTCTTTTTTTCTATACCTTCATTCCTTTAAAAAAATATTTTTATTGCGTTGAAAGACAATTTTTTCACGTCTAGTTCTCTTGCTCTCATCAGCTCAAAGTCTTATTAGCATTTTAACATCTGGCTTATCCTAATGTTGCTGCTTGATCCTTCAAGTCCATTGAAACCGGGCAACTCCAAAGTTTTAATGCCTTCAGAAGTTTCCAATATGGAAACAACTGTTATTCTTCTGTATTAACATAAAATGCCCGAATGGCTTCATTTCAATTCCAGTTTCCAGTTCAATAATTCTACGGCTGAAGTCCCTTTTCGAACAAATGTTTTTTTAGTTTTTAAAGGTTAGCATTTTTGGACAGAGCTCCATTTCCAAGCCATTTTCAGCTTCAAAGAGCTTCGAAGCTAAAGGGCTTTGAATTTTAAATTGGATTATTTCTCCCCACACTGGAATATAGTTTCTGCTATTTGAATATACGGGCGTTTTGTATTTGAATGTACGCTTAATTAATTTACCAACTAAAGTGCAAACCCATTCACCTAATTAGCATATGCTCTGCTAAATTAGCTTGCAGTAACTGCCGATAATCATAAATGATTCAATGGCTTTAAATTGTTTGTGTATAAAACCAGTCAATATGAGTTCATCCATTTGCTACTGGCATTCTTTCGGAGAAAAAAATGCTGCTAAGGCTTCTTTTAACGACCAAAATAAATTTGTAAACTCAGAGTGTAACATCTACGTTTCAAAACTTCTCAGGCGCTGAAAAAAAGTGCCAAGTCGTAATAATTCCGTTACAATCCAATGAAAAACTTTAACAAACAGATCACTGGGAAAACTCGGCAAAGCGGTGACAAATTGCAAAGTTTAGAGGCGTTCAAATTTAAAGTTTTCATGTCGCAAACCAAATACACATGTCTGAAGTTTCACGCGCAAAACTCGACTACTGTGGCAAAGTTTCAATGCGGAAATGTATAGTCAAAGGATTTAAATTTATGGAGTATTGTCGCGTCCATATCGCACATGTTCCTTTTGCCTGGAAGAAATCGTCGTTGGCGTTTAGCTGACTGGAAAGTTAAATTGAGCAAAATACCATTAAGTAAATATCAGCGATCTCATTGCAAATTTACCAATCCGGGCTTCGGGGAAAACTTGCAGCTCGGCTTGGGACTGGCAAGTTATTTACAAGCAAGTTTACTGCAGAATTGTGAGGTTGCACTGCAAATTTTCGCGAAAACTTGCAGTTTTGAGGACAATTTTTTATTCTTAAATTTGGCTTTAAAAACTTGTGGAAGTATGAAGCACAAGCTTTTTGCTGAAATTCAAATTCTGAGGAATTTGTCAAAACGTTGCAATAAAAGAAGAAACCGACAAGAGACAGAAAAAAACAACCAGTTTTATACAGGGTTAAATCATTTGGATGAACCCAAAAAATGCGCCTCTTTAGAACAGTTACTGCCTGCTCAAATTCTTCAAATTCATGCCGTAAATTGCTCAAATATTAATTTTTCTATAAACCAACGTATGTAACTACGATTAATACGCCCACACAAGTTTATTTGCATATTAAAATCGCTTTCCAGTCTTTCAAAAATTAACTCAAAACTCACAAATATCTACCACTTTCTTCGGTAATAATTATTTTTGCTTTTAAAAGCTTCGGGTAAGTATCAACTGCTTAGACATGTTCAGTTTCCACTCAAAATAAGTGATATTTTTCTTTGGTAAGCAGTGCCGGATTTCATGGAGCTTTTTTAACCTCATGTAAACTCTCAAAGACTGTTAAGCAAGCGGGTTTAAACCTATATAAATTTTTCTCAATTTGTTCGGCAAATATATGTAAAAAGCCCTTTATTTACAAGCTTCCCACTCAAATGCGCCTTTCTGGGACTCGTAAATCGCGCAAATAGTTCCAAAATAAGCAACATTGTCAATGCCTGAGTTTGATTAAAACATGTGTTAAAACGCAAGTGCACGCACAATTTGTGGATTTTTAAACACAATTCCGTTGTTATTTGCACGAACTTGACTTTTTCAGTGAATTGTGTTGTAAATTTTCCATTAGGAAGGAAATTCATGAAATATAATTAATGCAAAGCCACTGCTCAAAGGCGCTTTTCAGCTTTACTGATTTAATTTTCCTTACAAGGCTCCTATTAAATCCAGACCAGTCAACAAGGCCGTTTTGCGATAACGGACCAAAGCCAAAACCCTACACAATAAAACGAACAAAAATTGCGGTTTGCTAATATTCATAAATCAGGAACTAAGCCAGCTTTTCAAGCTTGAAAGTTGTGACTGGAGGGAATTTATTCAGAAATAAACTACAAATGTGTTTTTAATTGGAATTTATTAATAAAATCAGTTTTTACTGAAGTTTTTAGTGAATCAAAGCAAAACTACACACACAAGAAAGAAACTGCATTCAGGTGTTTGATATTATTTTTTTAAATCATATTTATGAAAAATGTCCGAGTTAAAAGTGCAATTTTTGTGAGTCTACACGAATATTTTTAAGGGTTGATGGATGAAACGCCTATAAAGCATGCACCGAGTTTCTCCTTTCCATACAGTCTCTAAATCTACATAGTCTAAATCTACATAATTTCCTCTCAGTCTCATAATTTTTTTATACAGTCTCTCATACAGTACTTTCATACAGTCTCTAAATCTACATAATTTCCAGATAGATGAACCTTAACAGTATATTTAACCAGCTTTTCATTATTTTGCAATATTTACAGTACGCACAATTCATTCCAATGTATTCCTGGGTTTCAGTCAATTTTATTGTTTATTATTTGAAATGTTACAAATACGTTTCGGTGTCTTTATCCACCATCATCAGTTTGTGCATATAGTTGCTTCTACCTTCACATTTGACTGGTCACTCCAGTCCACCAGCCACTAGTGACCAGTAAAATGTGAAGGTAGAAGCAACTATATACACAAACTGATGATGGTGGAAGACACCGAAACGTATTTATAACATTTTAAATAATAAACAATAAAATTGACTGAAACCCAGGAATACATTGGAATGAATTAAAGTACAGTCAGGAAAATATACGAGTACGCACAATATTTCATTGAATTTTGCGTATAAATCCAAATATTGGACGTTCATAAAAGCGGTTCGAAAATATTTGCTGATAAACTCTGTTTTTTGCCAGCTCTCCGTTTTATGCTGAGGATCGCAACTTAATTAAAAACTTCTCTCCAATATCTTGTTTTTTCAGCTTTCATTGCCTTATATAAGGAACAGAACTGGGCTCGTAAGTTTAAACTAATTGCTCATATTTTTAAATTTTTCCCAAAGCTCATTAAGATTATTTACGATATAATCTGGTTTGAGTTCGGTGGAAAAGCTCCAATCTTCAACTTGTTTTTTCGTGGTTACTCCAGTTAGTACCAGGCAGGATTGGTATCCAGAATTCACCGCAAAGCCCACATCGAAAGGCACACTGAAAATTAAGAATTTATCCAACCTAAATTAAACCTAATGGAAAATTAAGCTCTTACTTATCGCCGACCATTAGCAATTTGCTGCTATCCAAAATATCAAGTTTCGAATTAATTACTGCTGAAACGCCTCGTTCAGGCTTGGCCATGCCTACAGCTTTTTTTTTTGGTAAATCGCTCAATTTCTTCTATGTAATATTTGGGACCTGAAAAACCACTTTTCTATAGGCTTTTAATTAATTTTTCCATCAGAATACACTTAAATGTTTTGTGTAATTTTGTATATGAAAATCTAACCTGTTGCTGACGCCCTAAAGCTTGAATTTCGAGTTGGAAATATAATGGACAATTTAAACAATCGCACTTTCCCCAATGGGAGTAAAACAATGATCGGATCTGTTCAACAACTGAAGTTTGAAATTAGATGTTTTTGAAAAATTCGTCAAAATTTACAAAAGTGCTCCAACGACATCAAATTTTCCTCCTTTAGTGAGAATAAAACCATAAATGTACCTGCTTGTGATCGTGTAGTACATGCAAATTTTAAATTCGCCCTTTGAGGCTTGTTTTACTTCAGAATTATTACTTGTGAATGACTCAAATTTGGAAAAACCTTAATGGAAACCAAAATTTCCATTTTCTAGCCATTGATTGTCTGGTTTTGCTCTATTTAACCAGTAGAGTAAAGAGTCGTTTAATATGCTCTGCTTTTAGCACAATTTAAGTATGCTCCGGGACACCCTGTCCCTGGAATACATACCAATGGAATGGAGAATGGCGAAGAAGTATTTATTCCAAAACCAGGGCGTGCGACGTACGCCCAGGCCAAATCCTTTCGCTCGATCAGCCTAACATTGTTCTTACTTAAAACACTAGAGAAGCTGATCGACAGGCATATCAGGGAAGAGGTTCTTACCAGAAATCATCTACGCCACAACCAATATGCCTACCAAACGGGAAAATCCTGCAAATCTGCTTACCGTATGGGTGACGGTGCCATCAAGAAAGCAACCGAATTTTCAAAAAGCTGAAGACAGTAGAACCCATGGGATGGAAAGTTGATCGAATTAAAACTCTAAGCATTTCGGTACCTTTCAGAACTTATGATGAGGGTCGAGAGGGTGGAGCGACTCCATCAGCTATCACAGGGGACTCCGTACGATATACGGAAGGCACAAAAACAGCATCGGGCACAGGCACTGGTATAGTCGAAAAAGAAAGAACCGAGGAAAGGATTACCTTAAACCTGGATACAATCACGACTGATTTTCAAGCAAGTATTCTAGCGATAACAAATTGCGCCCGGCAAATGAGGGTAAGAGCCTACACACGTAAGCAGATTTCCATCGTGGCCGGAGATGAAGCCACAATAAAGGCACTTAAATCGTACACATTCAGGTCACAATGTGTGCTAGATTGCGTAAATCAGAACTTACGACCCTGGCTGGGAACTCAAACAGAGTAAAACTCACTTGGGCAACTGGGACAAACAGGAGCAAAGGAAACGAGATTGCTGCGGAACTTGCTAAGGCAGGGGCCGAGCAACCACTGACCAACCAAGAACCTGCTTGTGGTATATCTCATGCCCAAGTTAGGGCGGGAGTTGAGCAATGGATCTTGGAAGAACGTAGAAAGTACTGGGAGGAGAGACCGTGACTCCTTACCGCAAGGCAGTTGGTGGGGCCTCCACAACCAGTGCGTAAAAACGAACTGCTAGATCTCAGCAGGCAAAAAATAAGGAGGATAGTGGCATTTTTAACAGGACACGCCCCCTGCAAAAAACACCTCTTCAGGATGGGACTGAGAGATCAACCGACCTGCAGGGGATGCGAATTAGAGGACGAAACTACTCTACATATTATGTGTCACTGCACGTCATATGCAACAGGTAGACGAAGACTCCTGGGAGGGGATGAAGTTCTACCAGACCGGGTCACGCGTACCCCCCTCAAGATTCTTCTGGAATTCATTGAAGACACAGGGGTAATGAGGGAGTAAAATACGAAGGCAAAATAGGACAGAAATGACCGCGGTGCAAGGCCAAACACCACTTGGGAAGTGAGGAAGGGTTTTAGTGGGTAAACAGCTAAGCTGGAGTCCCACACAGCCCAGAGCGCCAGAAAATCAGCTCTGGGTGTGCGTAAGGAAGGTGCACCGGAAAAAAATCACAACTGAAATTTGAAATTAAACTGGAAACTGGTTTAGCAGCTTGATTTTAAAAAAATCGTGAACATTTGCGGTATTTCAAAAAGCTCTGCGTGCTTTTTTGGTATTTCCTCATTTGTTGACCGTTGGTTTCGCAATCGAAGGCATTAGAACGCAATTATTTACCTTTCCTGGCGCATAAAAAATATTGCATTATTGCAAAAGCAAACATTGCAATGAAAAAAACAAAGAGTACACTTGAGGGCGCCAAAACATTTCAAGAAATCCCAATTAAATGACAACTTTGATTTGTTTCCTTACCAGCTACTTTGAGCTTTTCGTCTACCGCTCCCATATCATCCACTGCCCCACTAAGAACCAAGATATCTTTTTTCTGCATTAAAATCATTTCAGCCACTAGTAGAGCTCCGTAAGCAAAATTGCAGTCCATATCAAGATATACCGCGCCTACTTTTGTGCAAGCATCTTTTGCCTTCTCCAAAAACTTCTCTAGTTCAACTGGATCTTCGCTTAAGTCTTGAGATTGAATATCCTACAATTAAATATGAGAAACTCGCATTTCAACAGTTTGCTTCAATAGATGCTTTTTCATAACTGACGAAAAAATTTTCCGCACTTTAAAATACTACTAAGTTACCTTGTATTCGATTAGTTTATAACCAGCGTTCCTCAGAAGTCTCTTAGTTACCCCGGAACCGATTATATAAATCTCCTGGATAAATTTACGAGCTTCCAGGTGATCCAGAAGAACCGTATTGGGGGTAACGATTTCTTGACTGGAAGCTCCAAACGGTTTCAGACGCTCTTCTAAAACAGCCATTGGCTGGTAGTAGTTGTTGGTGACAAACGCCAGCTTTTTGCCCAGCTTTCTGAGTTTAGAGACGATTTTTTCTGAGCCAGGTGTTGGTGTCGAGTCATTTAGTAAAACACCTATAAAAGAAAGTTAAACAGCCAAATTCTAGAATTAAAAAGGCCTCAAATAAAAAATCTTGCTCACCGTCAATATCAAACAACACTGCATCAACTGACTCAATTAAATTTTTCACTTGGTCTTCTGAACTTGTAGGGATCCACTGCATTTTGGGCATTTTGTTTAAAAGAAAATGAAATGACAGGAAAATGCAAAAGTGTGCTGACTCGACTCAATTAACTACAAGAATATCGAAATGTTTTTGTTTTTAACTGCTTTTCGTAATACGTTGGTAAATAATGAATTTGCTACAATGTAATGAACGTTATCAATCTGCAATTTAACATAATATGAGTAGCTGAATGAGATATGTGGGGATATCACAATATTATTTATTGTTGAAAGCATGATGTTTGATTTGTGATAATCTGTTCAGACTCAACTGACGTCGCAGCATGTTTTCTGTCTCTCGTATGAAACTGCGTAAATGCATGATGGTTAGTCTATTGAATTATTATATTATTCTTAAATTATTTCCAAAGAAAACCTCGTCTCGCATTACCATTCAAGACATGATCCTTATGCTCTGTCAGCTTCAGATAGGTTTGTGTATGTGCCGTTCGGATTTCTGTTATTTTTTATACTCAAAATACGAGAAACTTTCCGTTTTCCCTTTTTTCTCCGATTTCGACTGCGTATAACTTGAAATGAGCATATTCGGTCCATGGAACAAGTTAATTTACTTTAGAGAAGGGCGGGTGTATTGGTGAGTCAAAGTTTGATTAAATATTCAGCTACTAAGAACTGAAAGAAACTTCGCAGATAAAAGCCTCCAAAAAGATGCGTAAATTCAACTTTCTATACAAAAAGAAAATGTTATAAAGTCGAAACCTTGAAAAGAATTGGTGTAAATATTTGATGCTGCCCAAAGTTGACCAATATGATTTTTCCTTTCATACATTCCTTATAAAGTCGCTCATACATTTCAGCTCTGAATAATCTGTTGGCGACTTTTTCGAGAAAACTGTTTAAAAGGCATTAACAAACCAAAAAATGGGTAATAACTGAGTGGCATTACCAACAACCAAAATGTAAATACGCCAAAACCACGCGAATTTAATGCGAGTGCTAATAAATATGTACCCTTTTATGGTATACTGTTCGACTGCTTAGGAAAACATAAAATTTCCTTACAAATAATCCAGTTCAAAAGCTTCAATGGAAAATTTCGTTATTCCGGGGCCATAAGCTTTTAATCTTTTAGGCAAAGATTCAGGCACTGTTTAGGTAATAAATGCATCAATGTTGCAAACCGGTTAATAGCGGACCGTGTGTTGTTCGGAAAATATAAAGTGTAACTTTCCTGAAAAATCGTTATCAATCCTCGGTCGCCGGAAAGTTTGCTTACATTTTAAAACCTGAAAATTTCGAATGGACGTAGATATTTCAATCGGTTAACCATTCATTTTCCGATCATTCTCAATTGCTGTATTTTGTAACTTTAGAATTTTTATTTTTTATTTTTGACTGTTTTGTTTTTCTGGCTACTTTCTTCTGGATAAGTCTGGTTAATGTTCTTCTTCTACTTCAAGTTTCACATATTGACACTTTGTATTTCATGCGGTTAGTCTACCGGTAGTATGTATTCTTCTGATGCATCTTCCGAAGAAGATCTTGGCTGATTTTGGGTGGAACTAGATGCCATTTCTCCTAGGGATTGATTATTAAATCTTGAATTTATGTAAGTACAAGTTAATTAAGAGACAAATTTATCTTCTTTAGTCTCTTGAACACATGACTTGGTTTGTAGTGAGCATTTAATTTGTTCAAGTACAGGCCTGTAAGCAAACGACTTTCAATTTAAAAAAATTGTTCATTTTTTGGCTTTCTAGATAACCGGTTAAATATGTTACAATGCAATTGTTTATACACATAAAAGATAACAGAATTATTGTATGTTTAGTCTATAAGTAGCTTAGATTCTCTGACTCCAGGAAAAATACAAATGAAGTTGTTATTTTAATTAGGAGAATTAGTGGGCATGGTAATATCTGAACTACAACTACAGTGTAAATTAACGTACATTTTGTTTAAAGGATGTCAGTTGAAATCTACATTTATTCATTCTCAGAATAGAAATTAGTTTAGTTGCCTATAAATCCAGGAAAATAAATGCCCCGCTTGAAATTAACGCTCTTAATTAAATTTAGTTCACGCATTGGCAAGCGATATTGTACAGTGTGTTCGAAAAAAATACCTAAATTTCTTTTGTATGTTTTGTATTTTATTAAACCGACGTTTTTTATTTTTCGCCGCACATTTTAGTTTTCAGTGGTTTTTGTCACAATTTATCAGCAGAAAAACAAAGTTTGATAAAATTAGTTGCATACAAACCCAGAACACTGTTGCTAAATGTTCTTAAAAAAGTTATATTGTAAATAGTACATTTTCCTGCCACTATTCATACTGGTAGAAGTCGAGCGAAGAAATTGGAAATATGCTACAAAATCAAACCAACATATATATGGAAGTGCCATACATACTGTACACTAGTGTACAGTACTGTGTACTAGTACATATATGTACAAATAATACATACATGGGCTCAACGAAATATCAAATACGCAGGCCATTAGAGCAGCTTACCCTTGGAAAAAAAAATTCTGCTTTGAACCTCCAACCTTGAATGGCATTGTTGAACATTATTTTGCCTTTAATGCAAATCTGTAAAAGCTTCTTCATTTTTAACAATTAATGACAATTCTAAATAGTCGAAAATAACCTGAAACGATCACATCTGTATTTGTTTCTTTCGCTGTAAGACTTATTTGCGCGTTTTTGATGCTGAAAATTGTGGCGGTTTTAAAGACATTGAGAAAGATTGTTGAAAGTTTAGCAAAATATTGTCACGGCTTATTCAACTGGCGCAAAAAGTCGTCAAACACAAACTAAATTTAAAATGTTCTTGGGATCTCAGGCAAAACTGCAGCAAATGGGGTTAAAGCACTTTGAAGTGAACAACCGCTTCAATGTACCGATAACGCCGATGCAATTTTGAACATCGAAGGCAAACAGAGGAAAAATAATAACCAGCAAATACAGGGGAATTTCAGAAATAGAAATTTTTCTTTGTCCTGGTTTGGTGGCTAAGTCATTAGAATAAATAGAAAGTTTACACTCAAAAACCGAAAGAAGGAAACTGCCATACAAAGTCATGTAAAGGAATAAAATTTGAAGACAAAACCAAACAATAGCGTCAATACAGAAAAAGCAATCAGAAACCCCAACGAGCTACATACTAAATAATAAAATTGATAACTTTAAACTTCAGGCAGAAGAAGAAGTTAATGGTAGCCAAGCTATAAGTAAATCCTACAAAAAAAACAAATCGCAAAACAATTTGAGCAAGAAAAAATATCACTGGCACCAAAACTGCACCTAAAACGTTAGAAAATTTTTCTTGAATATCTTAAATAGGCTGCCAAGAATCAGTTCCTTTAGTGAAATATCTGAGTGTATTTGTTCTAAATTACCGGTTTATCGACTAATTTAATTGTAAATTTTATCATTGCACTAAATTAGTTTATGAACACATCGGGAATATTTTAATAACTGATGCCAAAATCGTTCTTCCATAGGTGCGTTTTCAGAATTTCAATATTTTGCTTGTTTGCTAAAGTCTTTTTAGCTTTTTTTCTATTTTTTTCATTAGTTTTCAAAGTGAAGTGTTTAGGGAGTCATTAATTCATAATATTAATTCGCTCTCTCTCCCGATCTGAGAACTTTAATTTCATTTATTTCTCTTACACTGTTATGGAAAGCAAACCTTGCTTCACATAACAAACTTGAGAGCTAAACACAACTATCAAGAGAAAATAGGCTCAACATTTTCAGTGCCGTTTACAATTTAACATAATTAAAAATTAATTTCAATAAAAATTCCTCGTCTTAGTTAATTCTGGAAAAAAAACAATAGCCCGGACTATTCCCGTAAAAATTTATATCACATACAGAGGAATTTCAGAAAGTGTCTTACTGTAGCCAGCAGAAAGCTACTTTACTGTATAGGAAGTTTACAGACGAAGAAAAAAATATGATGCAAATAAAACTGAAATTTATTTAGCTGATCAGCTCAGATTACCGGGAGAAGAAAACTGCCACATAACGACTCGTGTAAACTTCAGAATTTTTTAAGAACTGCAAAAATGTTTAAGATAAAAATCAAAAACTAACGACAACACAGAAAAAGCAACTAGAAACACAAACGAGCAACATACTGAATTTCAAAGTTAATTAAAATTAGAATTCACACAAATGAAGAAGTCAATGGTAGCCAAGCTATAAGCAAACATCAAGAAATAGCAAAAACAGCTTCCACTATCATCTGAAAAACTCTTCCTAAACGCCCTTAGAAACAAACCAATTTGAACAAGAAAAAATAACATAAATTTCAACTAAAATCTACGAAAATTGCAGACATTTCATAGTCACCTGGAAGCCTCAGTCGAGAGTTAGTTTTATATCTGAGTTTATTTGTTAAAAATTACTGTTTTATCGAATAATTTCGTAAAATTTACCCTTGAACTAAGTTAGTTTAGGAAAACATCTGGAATATTTTAAGAACTGACGGATAAATATTTCTTCCATAAAGTTTAGAATTATTTGAGTTTCAATTGAGTTCTCAGATTTTCAAATTCGTTCTTCTAACTTTGTACTATTTAATAACATTTTTTCTTATTATTCTTACATTTTTCTGATTATTTTTTAAGTTGCTTGCTATGGTCGTCCTAGTTTTTTCTATTTCGTCTTGACTTTTTTTAGAGTTGAGTCTTTTGGGGAATGTTCACCTGAGAGATTTAATTTCATTTATTTTTCGTCCACTATTATCGAAAGTAAACCTTGCTGCAGCTTCAGCTGGGGGCTAAACAAAATAGGCCCCCAAATTACGGAAAAAACTATTTGCAATGGAAATTCATCCAGACGCCATAGCTAATTCTGGAAAGAATACAACAGCCAGGACTATTTCCGTAAAAAATCTACAAGGACTCTAAAATGTGTGCTACAATAAATCAGCGCTCTTGAATCTCGTTCCCATCTAATCTGTAATTTTCCAACTCATTTCCCGTTACAACCTGTCATTGAATCGGCAGCTGTGCGGTTCCGGCATCTCCAGGCTTCAAAAGTTCCCGGAAACTTGATGTCTGCCCAGCTCTGTCCTCTAATTTATATGAAAACAGGTCAACCCATTTTCAGCCAAATTTGCATATCATTCAACACCAAAGGAATTTTGTAATTATTGGCTGTCCGAATAGAGAGCAGCAACCAAATAGAGTTTTTATCAGGTTTTCACAAAGGCTCTTAATTATGTTGATTTTTTCTCCTGTGCCTTTTGGAAATTCTGCTGTTGATTGTAAGTTAAATTGGCAAAATATGTTGATTCAAACCATCGAGCAAAATTAAAAAATGCTCTTCTCATTAGAGCGCTTATGTTGCCAAAGCAAGAGCCGCATGTTAGCTTTAATGAAAACTACTGCCTAGTTCCATGTGTAGCTTTCAGCTGTTACCTAAGCCCTGCCGCAATTATTGCCCATATGGAACGTCTAAGGAAGAAGTGTTTAAACAACTTTGTCGAGTCAATATTGCTTGATAAAATCGTCGAGTTCTGCACTTTTTGCAACTATTTGGCAATTTTCCTCCCACGCAAAATCTTGCAGCCCCCTTTACTTCCAATGAAAATGCCGAACGCCCTTCAAACGAATTTCTTTCATCAAAAGCAGTGAATGTTCAATAAATAATTACTTCTGGAAAATTTTTCGTCTTTTCACAAATTCATAGGCAAAGTTGCTGCCACGTGCCCGGCCCTCTATACAATAGGAATTTTCTGTGGGACGTACATAAACTGTTGAGAGCCTTTATCAGTTTGAAAGCTTGGAATTTTAATAGACACCAGGAAGATTCACGTTGCCGACAAAACATAAAGTTTCAGGATAAAATTATTTTCAACTATGCTGAGTTTCGTTTCCCCTTTTTTTTTGCAAGAGCAGTGCAGCTAAAAATTTCGCTCGAGGGTTGGGGTTTTTCTTTGTGAACGTGACAAATAATAATCGTTGGAAATATGTAATCAATCTTTATTAACAACTATTTACAACAGTAACAAAATATGTACAGTACAACATTAACAACGTTTAAATGGATTGCTTACAATTGTTTAAAATCGACAATAACTGATTTCTTAATCGGAATGGTCCATTCAAGCACTTTCATCCTGAGTCGGTGGGAACACATATTTGGGTGAGAGCTTGCTGAAATCAACGTAAATTTTCCCATTGTTCGCGTCTAGTTGTTTGGCAATATCTTCAAATCTGGGCCGATCTTCTGGATTCTTCTGCCAGCACTTCTGCATTATATCGTACACTTGATCCGTGCAGGTTTCCGGCCTTTCCAACCGTCGCCCTTGTAGAATATGGGCAATAACTTGGTCGTTACTCAGACTTTTGTACGGAAAAGCCCCTGAAAATGTAATCAAATAAATAAAGCTAACTCGGGTCTAGAGAACTTCTACCTAAAGTGCCGATTTCCCATAGAACTACACCGAAGGACCACACGTCTGTTTTGTTGTTGCAAGTTCTGCTTTCGATTGCCTCTGGAGCCATCCATCGAAGAGGTTGTCGCTTCTGGGCACTGTTCACATACACTCCGACTCTAGCCATTCCAAAGTCGGATATTTTCAACAACCTGTTTTCTCCTATCAAAATATTTCTTGCTGCTAAATCCCTGGAAAAGCAAAAGTTCACTAGAAGAAATCTCTAATGGGTGCTTAATGAAGATTACCGATGGGTAACTCCAACACTCTCAAGAAAAGCCATTCCGTTGGCAATTTGCAATGCGAAGCTCTGTAGCTGTTTGCTGTCGAACACCGGCTTTATTTTCTCAGTGTTTTCCTCCATTAGGTTGAGCAATGGGGTGGCAGGCAGCGACTCCAAAGGAGTGAGAAGAGCTGGAAGATGAGGCTCATTAAAAATCTGTTCGGGAGAATGATTGATCATTTACTTTCTGTGCCAGATGGCAAGCCGCCGGAAGACTTGGAGTACGGAGTAAATGGAGATTGAGGGGCTAGACAAGCAGGTACGAACTTGTTTGTGGGCTTGGGAATTTTCAGTGTCCTCCGGTTCAATCTGCTGTCTTTAGCTGGCGGTGTTGGAAAAGGCGATCCGGGAGTACTGGGAGTTTTGGGAGCGTCTGGAGTTATGTAGGAGTTTGTCTCTGAACTGAGCGTGCTTCCAGTATAGTCACTAGAAATGTGTTTTCAATGAATCTAAGAGTTTTTTTATTGAAAATTCGTGTTTTGATTTATCAACCAAGCCACTAAATTGGCCCCAACTTTGGAACTGGATAAATTCTGATTGCTGAAAGTGATTTGGTTTCTGTTTGAAGCGTTATTGAGCCCCATTTGCTTTCTGTTCGTCAATTGTTTGACAAAGATCAAGAATCGCAGACAATTTTTCTACAGGGTGGCAAATACAAAAATGCAAAAATACTCTTAGTTGCTCAAACAAAAAGGTTTTTTGCATTTTAACATTAAAAGTTTAAAAATAAACCTAACAGTTCAAAGAGGTTTTTGAATTATTCGACCATCCCTCCTATTTACAGGGTGGTCTCAAAAAATCAACTTTTTGGTCTTGAAGCGATAACTCATAGGGTCGCATGAAAAATGACCGAAATCCATTTTGGATTCCCAATCGAATTTGCCTCAAAATCTGTGACTCTGGCAGGTTTTTAACTAAAGTAAAGTTCACTTTCAAATGTTATTATTTCAAAAGTATATTCAAGCAACTCGGTATATTGATTTTTTTTGAAAGTCGACTGCGACGTTTTAGCTTCAGCATGAGCCTTAGATTTTGCTAATCGACCGAAAAGAAAAAACTATCACTGCAATACCAAAAGGTTGATTTTTTAAAGACCACTCTGTAAATAAAGGATATGATCGAAAAATCATAAAGCTTTTTCCTAGATGCAAGATATTTATGCCTGTGGTATTTAAATACAAAAAACATGTGCTTGTCCGACTGCGAACATGTGGACGGTTCATCAATTTTGCATTGTTTCATTTGCAAGCCTGTAGAAACTGTATCTAAAGCACTATTTTTTTGCAAATATACGTATTAACCCATAAGAAATTGGACTAAATAACGCTTTAAACAAAAATCAAATCAGTCGCAGTAATCAGAATTTATCCACTTTCAAAGTTAGTCCAAATTTGCCCGAGCAACGTTGATTTTAGTGTTTTTCTTACTCAAAAGCCAAATCGGTGTATTGAAGTATCCTGTCGTCTTCTGATATTGTTCCATTCGGCAAATAGTTTTCCACAATCATGTTACTAAAATCGAAAAAAAAAACACTTTATAAAACACTACGAAATGTCAATTAATTACCTGCTTCTCAAATATTTTTAATGCTACTTAAAGAGCGCCAATTTAACTAAAAATTGGTAAAAAATGCCTATTTAGGTCCTTGGGTTTGTCGGTCAACGGATAGTAGCAGACAATAAAAACACCAGTCTCTTTGGACCAACGTTTCGGCCATATTTAGGCCATCTTCAGAACCGAAAAGTTGGCCCCAGAAAAATAGTGTTTTAGCTTCCTGCTACTATCCATTGACCGATAAACTCAAGGGTTTAAATAGGCTTCTTTTCCTCTAAAATTTTTCATCAATTACCATCACCGTCACTAATAAACCATCACATTAATTAAAAGTCTTGTGAAATTCCCGGGGTTTCAATCAAATTAAAACCTTAAAACTGATCCGTCTGTGCATTTGCATACAATTTGTGTAGCTGATGAAGGATAAATAATTCGAAACGTACGATATTTAACAATCGATTACTATTTTGCTCTTTAGTTAGTCTAAAAACTCAAGAGCTTCGAAAATTTTGAAAGGAAGAAACAGGCAGGATGGCAAATTGAAAAAAAAGTATTTCACACATAATCATGTTAGCATTATTTCCTTATTCCAAAAGAAATTCATTGGATATTCGAATGCCGGGATTCGATGCGAGAATCATTTCCGGGATCCAATGAATACATAAAAGAACGTATTCAGACAGCCACTGGCCTTATTTATTCCTTAGCCGTAAAGACTACCGGAGTTAACAATAAAATTGCCATTGATAAAAATATTCGGAATAAAATATATTTTTTATTACTATATAATTATTTTTAGCAGTTAAATATAATTTGAAAATGTTGAAGATTTAACAAGGCCAGAAAACTGTCCTGACACAATGGTGAAAAAACGGTTTTCCCGCATATCAGTATTGACAAAATCTGGCGCTTTCATGTTAATGGAAACTGTCTAATTCCCGTACTTTCCTGCTTTGTTGACCCTCCGGAAGTTTGATAGATTTCGTTCTAAATCGAAAATAGCTTCAACTAGAAGTATTTGAGTTTGAAACACATGCAATATCAATTTTCATTACTCTTCAAGACTGGACCCCACGTTCGACAAATTACTCATGGATCTCCATTATCGAATAAATATTTCCGGCTGGCAAAATATGTATGCATTCGAGGATTTTACATAATCCTTTGGATTCTCCTCAAATAACAGTTGAATGCACCATTAACTAATTAACACATTTAATGAAATCCATTAGCATTCGCTTTTGTCAGTCAACATTTAATGAAACCCTAGACACAATACAATGGAAATGTACAAGGGAAAACACAAAACACAAAACACAACATCAAATTCACGTTACTTACTACATTTCATGTAGCTTAGTTCTTTGCAAATGATCGGTGCTGATATTTCGGTTCTTGTAGCTAAATAACAATTGTGCTTTTATTAAACTCAATTTTTTTAATACTGTTTATTCGCCTAATAAATTCAGACTCAAATAGCCCAAGCAATGCCTGTTGCTGAACTTACTCTGGGAAAAAGTGCCGATGGCTCCTTTGAATCTTCCTCTCCTTTCTCTCATCCCATCGTTTTCTCAGATTGGACAAGTAACTTTTTAAACATCCATCAGGAACCAGTTCCATTACCATTATGTGAGGAAACTCTATAGTAACACACGCCAGCATTTTAATAACATTCGGGTGTCCTCCAACAGTAGTGATTTTCTTCATCATTTCTATTTCGGCCAGAAAATCGGCTATTTCTTCTGGCGGGGCGTGTTCTAAAACAAACTTTATATTCTCTGGATAGTTTCAAAACCTTCTACGTACGTATTGGCATTTTGGCCGCTGCATTGATATATCCGGGCTTGTTGTTTAGATTATAAACTTCAGCTTTGAACACTTTCCCAAAGGCCCCGCCCCCAATTTCGTTGATTAAGGTGATTTTGTTACGGGGAATTTCAAATTCGTCCAACAAACGACTGTTCTGAAAAAGAGAAATTCAGTTGAGCTAACAAATTTTTAAAGCGTTAACTAATTACTTACAGTAGCAAATTCTAGGGGCGTGTATTGGGAGTTGATGCATTCTTTTCTGAAAAACCAAAACAATATTTTACCAGCCAAACGGCTCAAGTTTAAGTTTTAAGCGATCCTTTAACACTGGTGAGTTTTTCTGGTTTTTAGGCCGTCGTAAAAAAGAAATTTTTACTGACGTTTTGCTAGGACGAGTGACTTGCATCTTCAGAGTGTTGTTGACTCGAGAAAACTACCTCCGAAACGTCTAGTAGAAACCCTTTTCCACGACGACATAAAATGCTGAAAAATTCACCACTATAAATAAAATGTGCGTCATACTTTGAAGGATTATGCAGGGAAATTGGCCAATTTGTTTATATTCATACAAGTGGGCAAAGAGCAAACATCACGTCTAAATTTAGAGACTGTTCAAAATTCTGACATAAAATAGATCATTAACACCCTCACCAGGCCTAATAATATTATTTTCCTGTCGGGAGAGGACAGAGTGTTTAGAATGATTCACTCAATGGCTGAATCAACACCGTAAACACTCTTGGCAAAAACATAGTTTTATCTGGTTTCCTTCAACCAATTCTTACCTATTTCCTGGGATATTTGTTGAAACATTTGCCGTGTAATGTACAGGCAGTTCATGTTTGAAAAATGGGACGTAGCTCTTGAGCTTTTCAAAGAGCTGCGGCTTTGTTTTCAATAAGATGTAAGATATTAATACAATTATCCCAATTGCCGCTGTTAGGTAGAAGAAAACATGGAGACGAGATCGTTCTGCACCTTCATTTTTCGGAACTACAAGCAAAAATCCTTAATACTTTTAAACAATTTATTAGATTTCAGCAAACCTGCTATGATAGTGTTGAAAGGATATTTGCAGTTATCCAGTAGCAAATCAACATTAACCTGATAGGAATTGCCTTCCTGGAAATCGTCAAAAGACAAATTAAATTCGTTGCGAGTATTATCAAAGCGTATATGCTCTGGTTGCACCACTGTTACAGTGTTTCTAGTGTTTGTGCTCGTGCTGCAACAAAAAATAACTATTAACGTTCCATAAAGTTTTCGGGAGAATAAACTTAATCAAGATTTGAGTGCGATTTTTCATTTAAGCCTCCAGAGGTGCTTTTTTTCCAATTTGGGTTTTATCAATTTGTCTCTCGTCAGTCTCGGACGTTGAAATATTAACTCGATTAGAAGCTTGCATGAATTATTATCTGAAATTAGTTCCGATCAACATATTTATGTTTACGACAGAGTTGGAATTTTCCAGCTTTTATCGCGTACACAAACGTGTATTATTTGAATGCCACTTACTACCAAACTTTATCAAAAACTTCTTCCAGAGTGAGATCCGAAAGACTGTTGGTTTTATTAAAGATGAGTGTGTATGAGTGACCGTCGATCCTCTCATGGTTAGTATATTCAAAGGGTGCATCTGCAGCTCCACATTCGCAAACTTCTCCCACACAATCTGGAAATCGGATACATTATTGAAAGTGGGAAATCACAAAGCATTTTGATTCCTGATGGATTTGTGGCGTAGAATTATAAAAAGTTCTTATAAAGGCAGACCTCATATTTCTTAAAAGCTTGCTATTTATTTCAAATTTATTATTCTCCATGTACTGCGAATGGAAATATTCCGATAAGAACCTTTTATTAGCCCGCTTATCTCCTCCAAAGTCACGATAAGCTATTGGAGAATTGCATCAAGGCTTACGCCTTTTTAACTTTTACTAATTCTACAGCCGTTATCTACAACTCAGGTTTAATTCTGTGTATTCTACTAGCATGAAGGCAATTTACCGGGCACGCGAACATCAGAGCAAACATACTGCCAGGAAATCCGCACTAGTTGATGCTAATCATGAGCAAAACAACTTAGTGAAGGTGTTTTGCTTTGTGTTTATTATAAACGTTGAAAGCTTGGAGAATGACGACAAATTAGGTTCTACGTAGCTGCATTCAAGGGTTTTTTTCTACATTGCTGGGAATTATTCTAGTTGTTGCTTACCAGGTATTTTATAATTAGCAATTTGCGAAACAGTGCAGGTCTCATTTCCGAACGCAGCTCTTGCAAACAAATCGAAATCATATTTACAACCATGCATTAGAGGCTCGGCAGGGTGCGTCATGGTTTCCATATTTGGTTTAATTAGAAAATTTGTCTGAAAATAAACATTATCATTGTCATGAAGAATATTCTATTTCCCCAATAGATACTAATGTCGAAACTGCTGAGTTTTTCGAGCTATAGAATTGGTGTAAAAATGTTTTTTTTTCCTGGGACTCCTCAAACACGAGTGGATTGCATACTCAGATGGGTTTTGCTCAAAAGCTTGCTCCGAACTTATCCCCGAGAAATCGAGTAAACTTATGAGGTTTTTTGATTGAAGAACTCACCAGTTTCAAGCCCAATTTTTCCATATATACTTACATCCACAGAAATATTTAAATCTCCATATATGGAACTGCAATTGGTTTCAATCATCATTCCAAAGTGACTAAAATTCGCTGAAACCAGACAAGTTATATTAAGGACGGCCACTCCAAACAGCCTTTGAAGCTGCAGACATTCGAACCTTTTTCTAGTATCAGTACAGTTCATTCTAATAATTTGCATACCTTTTGGCTTTGCCCAAGAAATATTCAGCCGAATATAGCGATTGTCATCTATAAAAGACGTGACTGTTACGTCCTCAAAGAGGCCTTTTGGATTCTGGCACGACAAAGCTGCGGGCATAATAGCTTCATCTCCATTTATCAACCAGACAACCTAGAACGATCAAAAATAATTAAAATTAATATTTATCAAAATAAATCTGCATGTTGAAGTGTTGTGATGGATTAAGATGTGAAGAATAATTTTTCCACATTTCGAAATTTACAAACGCTTGCTTCAGAGGAGTAACATTTTGAGTAACATCCACTTTGTGAGTGAATATTTGAAACAGCCTTTGTATTTTTGAAAAGAGAGTTTGAAACGAAACTACCCCCCCATCATAAGAAAAAATTGGATCCATAATCCTGATTAATTTTAAAATAATCTCTCCAAAAGTATCATAAGTCGTTTGAACCAAACTGATATATCGCAGGTAGTAAAATTTAAAAAAAAATGACAAATTCTCCGGGTTTTCTTGGCTGAATACAGCTAAAACTCATAAATTAAGATCTCGACTTCCCGATCAGCCCAAGATGAAAACTACGACACAGTAATGTAAATAACTTAAAAATAACCTGATAAACCAAGGCATTTATCAGATAAAATAATGAAAAGTTCAACGCGAACCAAGCAAATTTACGATATAAGCCGAAGGATTAAGCGTTATTAGCACTATTTAAATAATTTGCTAATTGATGGTTTTATAGCGCGCGCTATCTGAGCGCTCGTTTGTTTTTGGAGGACTTCATCAAGTCAGCTCTAATTAATATTTGAACGAAAGTTAGAACCTCATTTTCTTTGGCAGCCATCTCTAAAATCACCAAAGAACACTTTTATAGACCGCAGTAAAGTAAAGAATCCATGAACATGTCTTTATCGCTATTACGTATATAATTCGGAGCTGAACATCAATCTTGTCCTGTCTTAACAGATTTTTAGTTAGCATTCAACTTATAAGGATTTTAGACCTTATGACGGTCTTACCTCGATAATAATCAAAACGTACAAAGTACTTCTCCAAAGCATTCTCGTTTAAAGCCCCCTGTGCTTCATGGTCCACTTCGAATAAATCCTTCGTTAGTTTTAACCGTGCCTTTCCAATCTGAAATAAGAAAACCATATATTTAGCTGATCACTCACCACCTGTAGCTAGGATAGTCAGATGGCAGTTTATTATGCATTATCCTTAATTATTTTATTGGTAAATTACCTCCCAATAGCAGAAGTGATGTACACTTATGTTCTGCTAATAAATTAATTAATATTATGCCCCAGTTTTATCTTGGAAACGATACTCGTGCTTTCACCGATACGCTAATTTCATTATTAGTGTTTACAGTGTTTGTGTTCGCTTCCCACAAAAATACGCACTCACTTCTAAAAGCTCTGAAGAAACAACAAGCATCACCAGTGAATTAATTTGTACAACTTTGTATTTTTAATTTCTTGTTGTTAAATTTTTCTGTGAATTTAATGCTTTATTAACAGCGAATTTGTCCACAGTTGTTTACTATTTCCACATGCAAATGGGCATTTTATTGAAAAGCCTCAGTCTGATTATTAGAAAGGTCATCCTCTTTATTGGCACTGATTTGTTCAATTTTAAGGTATTTATTAAGGCCGAGGAAAGGTAATAAATTATCTCTAGATGACGAGTATAAAAATATAAAACTGCCTGAGAATTTCCTTTGTGAGTGTGAAATAAGAACGACTTCAATTACACGTGTAGGTAAGTGGGAGTGAAATATTTAAGACTTCCACGTTTGCCTTAATCTTTGGCATTACAGGCTGAGGGCAAAACTCGAAAAATTTCACAAAGAAGATAAGGTTAAGCTCAAATTGGACACAGTTGATTGAAGTACTTTTTATTAGCGAAAACTCCGGTTGATTCTTGAAAATGCCCTGAAAATCGGTCCACGTGTCAAGTGGCATTATCCCTTTCTCTTCTTCTATGCAGGCAGAAATTGTTTCAAGAAAATTAAGCTTTTCCTGAACGTAATTTGCTAGAATTACATGGCAAAACAATAACAGTTTAACAATTCTCATTGTGGCATGCGTTTCTCAATTTTTGATGAAGATTATGGTAGACACATGTTTAGGGCAAAGTTTTCCGAGGTAAAAATAACTTGAATTTAAAAAAAATTTTCAAACGTTGTATTTCGAATTAAGAAATCAAATATCTTTTTAACTGTACGAAAATTCGCCTTTGATGGATGCCCCATTGAAAGCTTGTTGCTTTGAAGTCGATCATTTGCAAGGTTTTAACGTTTACGCAATTGAATTATTTACAGAAATGCCCTTTTCTCATTTGCATTAAACTAACGTTAGAATGTTTCTGCAGTTTCAATGCCTTGAAATATCTGTTTACTGAAATGGCCCGTTCTGAAAATAATTTGAGGGATTGCTATTGCAGTAGTAGTAAACATCTTTATTTCTAAAAAAGGCTATCGACCTATTGGTCTTTCTGCCCTTGTTTAATACATGTAGTCTTAATCTAAATAAAAAACAAATATGAAAATTCTCTTATTCTAGGTTAACAATGTTATTAAATAAAATTCCAATGACAAGAAAAAATTATTTTATTGTCCACTAGTCAGTTGCGTTTGTAAGTGTTCGAGTAGCGTTCATGTAGGGAAACGGAAGCGGGATTGTCTGGTTGGTCTTGTAAGACAAAGGAGATTTAGTATGGTCCAGTTGTAGGGGTTGTTTCTCCATTTTGTCTGTAGATGTATGAGTCTTTCCGAGATCTTTGCCATGTTTGTGCTTTCGTATAGTAGTTGGGTGGGGGGGTTGTGTAGTGGGTTTTGGGGGTGTCTTATTCGTGTTATTAGTCTTAGTGCAATTTATTCTGTTGTTTGTGTATAACGTTTTGTCCTTTCTGTTCCGTTGGTCATGAGTATATGTCCATAGTCTAGCAAGGGTCTACAAATAGCTTTAAATATTTTGGTGGCGGTGTTTGTGCTAATTCCTCTGTCTTTGTAGGTTAGTGATCGGAAGTGTTTTGTTCTCTTTATTGTTTCTGCCCTGATGTTTCGTATGTGTTTAGTGAATTTAAGTTTGTGGTCAATTGTGATTCCAAGGTATTTTACGTCGTTTTTTGGTTGTGTCGTTTGGCCGTCTGCAGTTATTGTAGGGGAGTCAGCGTTGAGTCTGTGGTTTGTGAGCAGAAGTTGGTTTTTTGACGCGTTTGGTGTTAGTTTCCATTTATAAAACGATGTCATTGTGTTGTTTGTTAGTGTTTGGAGTCTTTGAGCTGCTCTCTCAGTAGTTTTGTCATGTACAATAAGTGCCGTGTCGTCTGCGTATTGTAATATGTATGCCGATCTGTCGATTTGATTTTTGTCTGGTAAGTTGTAATTGTATATGTCATGGCAGTATATATTGTAGAGAGACGGTGAGAGCGGGGATCCTTGAGGGAGCCCTTGTTCAGGGGAAAAAGAAAATGACAGTGTTTTGTCAATTCGTACTTGTAGTTGTCTGTTGTTACTTGTACTTGTAGTTGTGTTGGTGTGTAGTAGATATGTTGGTGTGTGTAGTTTGTATAGTTTGTATAGTAAGCCTCTATGCCAGACTCTATCAAAAGCCTTGTTATGTGTTGTTTATGCCATAAACAGGCAAGCTGTCTTTCTGTCAGTTAGGTGGGTAGTTTGTATATTGTTGGCCAAAATAAAGAGCGGATGAACAGTCGAGTGATGCTGTTTGAAACCAAATTGGTAATTGCTATTGCATTTTTCTGTAGTTATTTGGATTTCTTGTACTTAAAGTGAACTCGTTTTATTCAATTAAAACCACACAAAAAAGCCACAAACTCGTAGAAACCAATGCAAAAATGTCAGAGACAGAATCATTTAGTTCCTGACTAATTTTCTCCATTTTTTTTAACTTTACATTTAAAAGTTGGTTTAAAGATTTCTTTCAGTATCGTCCACTGATTTAATTTGGATATACTGTAAGACGTTTTATGTATTTTTTGAACGAGTTTGAGCCGTTTTCGCCCAAAAAGGTCCTTAGACGAGCTGATAACGTGACGATGTTTCTAGAGTATCAGTTATTATTCTATTTCCGAAAACTTATCAACAACGTTTCGTATATTTTCCTGACTGTACTTTAATTCATTCCAATGTATTCCTGGGTTTCAGTCAATTTTATTGTTTATTATTTAAAATGTTACAAATACGTTTCGGTGTCTTTATCCACCATCATCAGTTTGTATGTCTAGATGTTTCTACCTTTACATTTGGTTGGACATTCTATTGGTTGGACATTACAACTGATGATGGTGGATAAAGACACCGAAACGTATTTGTAACATTTTAAATAATAAACAATAAAATTGACTGAAACCCAGGAATACATTGGAATGAACTTATCAACAACATCATTTCCATGATTAATAGTTACAGTTTTACGGCATTTGGCAATTCTCTGTAACATTTTGACCCTATTTTCCCGAGTTAAAAACAGGGACAAGGTGCAAATTTTTTCATGTTTCTACAGTTAAAATTTTCAAGTAAAACTGCTGCCTAAAAACTTTTACTTGCTTTTACGCCAGAGTGACCTTTCAATATTTTAAAAATTCATAGTTCGAAACGGTTGAAAATACCATCTACCTTTTCCTTTAATGCTTTCTATAAAATTATGCAAAACTTCAAACTTTGTTCGACTTGTTAATGTTAAACAGCTCGATGATCATTGAGTGAAGTGCAAAAATGTTTTCTGAATCGGAATTTTTTGATTACATATTTAGAGAGGCGTTAATTTAAACATACGTACTAATCGATTAAAGAACAGTTTTGAAAATGAGAGTTAGGTATAAAAGGTTGCTTCAGTAAAGCTGCTGGTTTTACTGAAGATTTTGGTGGTAGTTTTTCTAGTGATTCTTTTGCCTTTGTACTTTAGCAACTTAAAGCTTTAATCCTTTTAGTGATTTCTGGTTTTAAATTTAGTAGATGTTGAGTGAGTTTAACTTTCTTGGCCACGGCAATTCCTAGATATTTTAATATGTCTTTTGTTCCGATGTTTTCGTATCGAAATTATTATGCCCTTTCTCCATGTGTCTGTAATTTTGTTAGTTATAGTTCAGTTAATTGCATATTAGCTCAAAGAGTTAAACTTTTTAAAAATTTACTTATAACTTTGTCTTTAATCGTGTTGCGTTTTTGTAAAAGAATTTATACAAATTGAAAAAACAAATTAAGTTTTGCGAGGTTTAGCCATTCTTGCACTGCCATCATTCGTTCCTTATTTCTCAACATTTATGGCGGACAGCGTGGTGTGGATTTGAGTGGTAGATAAAGCAGGCTTTATTGAGGACTTGAAATTATTAGAGCTTCATTCTGACATGTTGGTTAATTTATATTTATTTATAAAGTTTTCGGATTTTTTGGTGGTTTAGCCATTCTTGCCGGTTTTCCGTCATCCGCTTTTCCTCATTGTTCAACATTGAAGACAGATACCAGAATATCTAAATCTACAGTAGAAGGAAGAAACTTCGTTTAAGACTCAACGCTAAATTCGATTAATTTGGGCCAGTGGCTGATTTTATATTAATTGAGAAAATGTTAAAATTTTTGGGGAATTTCATCGTTCATGCACTGCTATCCGTTTGTTCTCATTTCTGAACGGTCAAACCAGGTACCGGAATATCGGTACCAAGAGTATATAAAAAAGCTTCATTTATTGCTCGACGAGAACCTTGCAGCGCTTAGACAAGTTGATAATTTCACGTAAATTTACAACATTTTTGAAATTTTTGGCGAATTGGCCATTCTTGCATTACTATCCGTTTTTCCTCATTTATCAACGGCTAGAAGAGATATTGGAATGGTGACATCAGTAGATAAAGGAAGCTTAATTTAGAACTTCACTCTATTTTAGCATCATTGGAAGCAAAGCTCAATTTTGCATAAATTATCACAGTTTTGGAATTTTTGGTCAATATTCATATCACTACATCTTTGTGTTAAGACTTTCAGAGAGAAGAGGGCTTCCCATGTGCCAACCTCATTCCGGAATCCAAATTGGGTTTCGTTAACTTGGCTCTCGCTTTTGCGCTAAATTTTTGTGTGGATTACTCTTAAGAAGGCCCTTAGAACATGTGATATGAGATCAGGCGGTAGTCGTCACAGTTCGAGGAATTCTCCAGCCTTTTTGAGCAGCCAGCTAAGTGGTATCCTGCCACTGGTATATATGCTGTTGAACAGTGATGTTAGAAAACCTGGTTCGTCGTTTTCTACCATAATCGTTAGATTTTCAGCATTTATGTCATCTGGACCAGTTTCTTTTCCGTTTTTTTGTAGTTTGATAGCATAAGTAACTTCATTTTTTGTAATTTCAGGTCTGATTTCTTCAGCATCGTTCTTTTTTGGTGAAAGGTTAGATCTGTTGTCTTTGAATAGCGTTTCGACATACTCTTTCCATCTTTTAAATTTTTCTTCTATTCCAGCTACGATTTCTCCCCTGGAATCTTTCAAAACTGCTGCTGGTTGCTTCAGACCTCTTCCCACGAGTTATTTAACTTTCTTGTGCACGTTGAATGTTTGTTCGCTGGTTTCGCCATTATTGCACTGCAATTTTCTTTTGCTTCATTTTCAACATCCAGGATAGATAACGGGGTGTAGATTTGAACAATGGATAATAGAAGCCTGATTTAATTCTAGCATATTCTATACCGTTCTGGCTTTTGTTTTATTAATTGCAAAATAAATCAATCTAGTGCCTATTGGTGAAAAGTTTTTCTAACCTTCGGTGAAAAATTGTTTACAGCGATTGATATTTTGTTTTGTATGTCTTCCAGAGTTCTTCTTTCGATCGTTGAGAACACGTTGTTATGGACGATCTTTTTACTCGCATTTGCTGTTCTGGGGATCAGAAGCTGCGTTATTAAGTTTAATTACCTAAGAGTATGGGGACTGAGAAATTTTGGGTAATCTTTAATTAGTTTCTCAATTACATTTGAAATTTCTGCACTTTCAGCAAATTTCCTATTAAGATAGGAGAGTTGCTTATTTTAGAAATCATCAAATAAACGCCAGTCAATTTGTTTGCTATCAACTCCTGATATAATTTATTATGTATCCGTGTGTAATGACAATATATTTATTTATTGCACCTTCCTGGTCGGTACATTCGAAATTTTTGAGTAATGTATGTATGTATGTACGACGCGACGACGATATGTGGCAAAAGCCGCGATAAAGATTCAAGACACATGTTTTTCTAATCGTTAAATGATTATCACCTTTAATACTATCGAGCTAAAATAAAGTAATGACAAAAGTCAGTTTATGCAAAAGCGCCAAGCCGTATATTGCGACTATCACGTATTGTTGTCGTTTTATTGATTTATAGCTTTATCGCATATCGAGAGTTTTAACTTGTTCTTGGTTTGGTACTTAATTAATCGGATTGTGTCACGGTAAACATCATGTTTTGTAAGGACATTCTGAAATTCTCCTCACTTTTGTATTTGTTTTGCCAACTTTGCTTTAACTACTAGAAAACGACTCTCATGAACAGACGAGACGGCCAAATTAAAGCGAGTATCCTCTAAAGCCACCAGCAAATCATTCGGTTCACCAATTAATCATTCCCAAAGAAAATACTTGCTCTCTTTACACAATCAATATCCCATTGGCTAGACATTGATCCTAATCAACTACATTGTTCTTTTCTAGATAAAATAAGTCAATACAGCCTTAAAAGTTTCAACTGGTAAGCACCTCCTTATACAATTTGATTTTTTTCGCAAACTTGAACTCAAAACGCAGGAATTTATAAATACTGTTTTAATTATTATGCATACAAATTCGTTATTAGAATTTGCTGGTGATGGTGAGTATAACTCGTATCTTCCTTGACTGGTCAATTGAGGAACAATTCCAAATAAAAGTGTTACATGCGTTAAATAAATCTCCTCATAAACAAAAGTCGGTGCCTTCACCTGTACCTGCACCTTAAAACTGTTTGTTATTGAGCAAATCGTAATTGGGTTTTAAATTAGCACTCATTCAAATATTGGCTGAATTTGAAAACATTCTGGCTAAATGCGTACTTCTATCTGATTATTATGGTGAAACCGTTTGATGGATTTGATGGATTTTTTAATTGAGTCCAAATTCCTCAATTTTCCTTTAGAGGCCTTGTCTTCTTCTTCATCTTACAATAGGACCTAGTCGTGTTTAGTCGGTTGCCTTTAACGTCTTTCGCGTCTCCTCCATGTCCTTCCATTTCAGCTAAAAATCTCTCTCAGTATTATTTTTTTAGTTGTCTTATACCGTTGTTTGTTCGATTTGTGCTCTGTAGGTCATCAAAGAATTGTTTTCTTTCTTTCCTTAGTTTTGCTATGTCTGGGGCACATATATACCTACACTTATGTGTTTTATCATTTTGGAGCTTCATCGATATGTAAATCTGATAGGAATCATATAAATGGATGAAGCATTTTCATTGCTGTAATTTTTCTCCTTTCCACAATATGGAGTGATTCTGAACATTTACGCACTACTTCACTTATTTTATCGAAATTCTAAGGACAACTTGAAATTTGCTAATCTCCAGACCAGATTAGATAATTATGACGATTTGCGTCGAGTTTTTCGTAACAAAAACCCGCAGGTTGATTAGGAGGAACAATAGACCCAACAGAATGAAATGGGACGGCTCGAATTTCTTTTAAGTTACTCTCAGAGGGAAAAAGGATTCTGCTCTCAAAAGTGCTAAAAAATAAATTATTCGATCCATCACAGCTCCTTGGACATTTAAAGTTGTTAAATATTTGTTTTGTTACTGTTTACCTCCAAGCGATGTGAATAAACACTGAAAATTTTAATGGGAATTATCAACTTAAATGTTAATATAAACTGGAAGGCGTTAATCGACGTGTCAGAGTTAGGTGGGCGCTGATTTAACATGATTTAAACTTCTGCAAGGTCCAAACATTAATTGAATAAAACAATTTTACACTAACTGGATTAATAACACTTGATACATGATGTAGTCTGGATAGTTTATTAATTTTGCTGTTGTAAATATTTAAAAGCTAGTGTGGTCATTATATATGTGTTCAATATGGATAAAATTAGATTTCTTGGGCTAAATTTGATGTATATGCTTCGTTTATTTTCCATAAACTTTTTATAGAAAGTTAGCAATTTCGGTAATGGGCATGTACATGGATATATATTTACTAAGCTTATAGTAATTAAAAAATTCAGTTTGTTTTCGTTTCGCTTTGGAGAACAGCGTATTAAAAACAGCCAGGTTTTTCAAGATTGTGCTGAATGTTTGGGCAATTTGCACTCATTAGATTCTGAAATATGGCAAATCACGATCGATTTAAAGCGACGAACTCCGGATATTTTTGTCATCCATGCCATTAAAGGCATTAATGGTTTGATCTCCTTTTTATGATGTCTTCCTTAATTCTCAATATGAAACATTAATTGGGTGAACTGAGTAGCTTGGTGACTATGCTCCGGATAAAGGAGGAAGGTTCCAGGGTCAGGCTAGCACCCTATATTGGGTAAAATAAACCAAACGCTCACAGAAACGGACACTTGCCTCGGAACAGGTCTGATCTAACCACGGCGACCCACGCGAGAAAACGGACAACGAATTGGACGACGAAGGATCTGCGACGTGTTGCTACTTGAAATGTGAGATCATCCAATAACAAAGACCAAACAATCCTAAAAGAACTAACAGATAACAAGATCGATATATGCGCTCTACAGGAAACAAAGATGAAAGGAAGAGGACAAAAGAAATATGCAGAATATATTGTAGTCTACAGCGGAGTTGAGAAGCACGAAAGAGCATGTGAGAGTGTTGCGATGGCAATCAGCACGAAATACCAAAATTGCATAAAGGAATGCATCTACATCAGCCCACGAATTATATCTGTGACACTAAGATCAGACGACCAAACAATAAATGTACTATCAATATATGCATCAGAAGACAACAGACTGAGAGACTCGTTTTTTTTGATCAACTCCAAACCACAATTGACTCATACCAAGTGACCAACCATGGTAGTGCTTGGGGATTTTAATTCACGAGTTGGAAACGGAACAGTCCCTGGAATTAAACAAAGGTTCAACGAGAAGTGCTGAATGATAACGGGGAACTAATGATAATAGATCTATGATGTACTTACAATGAATTGCGTATCAATAATACGTTTTTCTACCTAAAACCCCAGTATAAATTTATATTTGCAAATAACAGAGGTCACACATCGACAATCGATTACATTGTGACTAATAGGACATTTCACTCAACTCAAATACTCGAAATCAGAACGCTCAATTCGGTAAATATAGGAAGCGATCATAAGCTTTTACTCGGAAGAATTAGATTGAAAATCCGAATACCAAAACAACCAAGACCGGTGATATCAACAGAGAAACTCAATATTGAGCTGCTATGGGACCCTACGATAAAGTACCTATACAAAATTAGATTACAACAAAAAATCAAAGAAAACCCGATTTCAAATCCTAACGACATCAATCTAGCTTGGGAAAGAATCAAGAATAATATCAAGAATTCAGCAAGGGAGGCACTTGGAGAACGAACCATAAAACTAAACCAAGTAATCAACCACAAGTCACTATGGTTCCGCCCAGAAATCAAGGAACAGTGCAAAGAAAATAGCAAAGCCTGCCTAAAATATTGTACTCTGCGAACGCGAGAATCATATAACCAATATAAGCAAGTTAGGAACAAAACTAAAGAATTAGTGAGAAGAACCAAAAACGATCACTGGGAAATGTTCTCCAAACGCCTGGAAGGTGATTTCTACGGGCTTCAAAAGCAGATTTGGCGATTCACAAGGTCGCATAGAAAGGAGGTCAATGAACTGCTAGAACCAACCCACATAAAAAAGGAAGAGTGGATCACATATTTAACCGATTTGTATGAAACGACAAACACGGCAGATGAGCCTACCACAACAGAAATAACTTTTAACGAAGATGCAACGATCAATACATCCGACGTAGAAAACGCACTGCAGAAACTAAGAAATAGAAAAAGCGCCGGGCAAGACGGTATACAAAACGAATTGCTCAAACACGCTGGGCAAAGACTAACAGAAGAATTCACAACTTTAATGCAGAAAATTATATATCAACACAAAATCCCAGATGAATGGCGAACCAGCACTACTGTGCTAATGTTCAAAAAAGGGGACAAGAGGATACCATCAAATAATAGAGGAATAAACCGTTTAAGCACTGCTCTAAAACTAACAACTAAAGTAATTACGAACAAAATTAACAATCTTACATTGTTGGCGGACGAAAAACAGGGTTTCAGATCGGGAAGATGTTGCACAGACGCCGTGTTCGTATTAAGACAAATAGTGGAGAAATTGATTGAATACAGCAAGCCAGCGTTTATATGTTTTGTTGATCTAACTAGAGCATTTGACCGTGTCCAGCTGAAAGACGTCCTGCATCTCCTTTACAACAGGCAAATCCCACACAATCTCATTAAAACCATCGAAAACATATATACAAACAATCAAATACGAGCACAAAAAGAAGGAAACCTCACAGAACCAAGACCAGCGGGTAGCGGTTCGCCAGGGAGACTTCCTGGGTCCTACCCTTTTCAATTTAATAGTGGAAGAAATTCGTGAAGAGAATTCGAAAAGAGTTCGAAGTGTTCGAGGGTTAAAGGGATGCAAAATGGGGGATGCAGAAATCAAAATAGGGTGTTATGCTGACGATGCCGCTCTCATTGCAGAAACTGATGATGACTTACAAAGGTTATTACACTTATTCAACCTGACATGAGTCTCTAACTATGGAAATATCAGCGACCAAAACAAAGTGCTTAACAACATCAAAAACCCCTCTAAGATGCAAACTGGAACTTGATGGTAAAGGAATCGAGAAAGTAGTAAATGAAATTTAACTACCTTGGTATAAAACTTTCCGGCGTTGGGGATATTGAGGCAGAGGTGAGAGATCAAGCAACAAAAGCAATTAGAATAGCTGGCTGCCTGAATACAATAAGAGTATGGGAACGGACACTAAATCGAGGATCTACAAAACCGTCGTGAGCAAAGCCGGTGATGACATATCGCAGAAACCAGGCCAGAAACGGCGAAAACCAAAAGACTCCTAGAGACAGCTGAGATGAAAATACTCCGTCCACTCACCGGAAAGACATTGCTGGATAGAGAGAAAAGCGAGAATATCAGAACCTCCTGTAATGTCAATAACATCACTGAATTAGTAGCAAACAGGAAGAAGGAATGGAATGAGCACATAAGCAGGATGAACCACGTTTTTTGAGCTGAATAGCTCCTTTTCGACCTACAAAAAACTTTCCAAAAAGTTGTGAGAAAGTTGAAGATTATTTGTTTCATTTTATTACTTTTGTAATATTTTTTCAGTTAGTTTTTCAACTACAGTTAATCGAAAAATCTCTGGCACAAAAGAAAATCGGACTTAATCATATTGATCTTTAAAATATTTATATTTTCTCAGCTTGTTGGGAACGTCACTTGAGTGTGATGAATATGATGTAGAATTTATATTAATAAAAGATATATATCGTGGACCGAAGAAGCCTCTCAAAATTATTAAAATTGAAGCGATGGGAGCAAAACTGGGCCAAATCCTAAACCATCATTCAGAAAATGAAGAGAAACGTAAGCTTTAAATTACAGAAAATTACATACTTATTAGAGGCCATGTGAATATATATTTTATTTCTTTGCATTTAGGAAAACGTTAAATTTTTTATATTTCGTTTTCGGATCAATTTTTTTTTATTTTAATTTGATTGTGGCTTCACCCAATTTTGTATTAGCTTCCTTTAAATATATTTCAAAGTATTGGGGTACAGATTAATTTATTTTTAGGTGCCTACCATCGTCTTTCCTTCCTGTAAACATCTGAAAAACTTTTGAGTTTTCTTCTAATTCTAAGCAAACTCTGACTAATGGAATAAAGTAAAGCAAATATTTGTTTTTGTATGAACTGTGTTCCTCAAACAGCGGAACAAGTTTGGAGGATTCTTCGAAAGTTTTATGTCGTTTTTTTCACATTTACTCCTGTAAATAAATCATTCCTGTGAACTGGCTTAGCATGCAAAAGTGAAATTGGTTTACATCTTGGGGTGGAATGACCGAACTAGGATTGCGTCTATTATATATGACTGATTTTTTGTACAGGATCCTTTTTGCTTTAAACTCAATATTTAAAAATTATGGCTTAATCCACTTGAATTGGATTATTATTCATCATTTTTATGAGCAGCAGCAAATATATTTGAGCTGCAGGGTTTATACTTGAAAATACAATAACGAGACGGAAAGAATTATTGGCCGGCCACTTTTCTCCGAAAATAAATGAAAGTCAATTCGCATTGGCAAAGCTGATGCTTCAATTGAAAGATATTTGAAGTGAAGCTAAGAAAGGCCTCGCAAAACAATGAAAAATCGGATGAGAAGCGGAAGTAAACACCTCGAGGACTTCGGGACGAGCATTGCGATTTCGGGCAGAGGAGAGTTTTGAGCCTCCATTCATAATAAAAATGTATTAAACTGAACGAAGACAAGACCAGGAAGTTCGCTTATGAATGAAAATACGCAGAAGGAACACTTTTAATAAAAATATATACACTTTCTATTTAACGTAGGTACAAGCAGTTTTTTACAAAACTATAAAAGTTGAAGCAAAGACTATCCCTTATATAATTACTCTTTGGTTAAAGCATCTTTGGTTATTGCTAATTGATATATAGATGGTTATTCAACTCATTAGAGAACAAACTTCTGCGAAAAAAAATATTAGTCATAACAGAAACTGGGGTATTTTTTCTTTCAGACGTACCATAAGAATCCTTTTGGTTGTTGAATTCTTAATGTCAATGTTCACTGTATTCGGCTTTTTGCTGGGAATTTTCAGCTTTGGATATTTTCATATCATCACATATAACTCTACTTCCATAGACTCACGAGAATATCGCTATTTTCATGTTAAAACTCTTCTGAACAGGAACCGAACTCTTAAATGCTTTAGATAAACACATCAATTCCTGTTATAAGGTTTTAAAGATTTTATTGCTTCCACATGTACTTCTTTTGCTAGGAAAGTTTGATGTTTTCCATATAAAGTACTTAAAGTTTCTGTCAAATTTATAGAATACATTTTCTGGGGCTCTATCCAGGGTGAGGTAATGGTGTTTCTAATGTATAAAATATTTATTTTAATTGCAAACATTCAGTTCCTTAATTATAGATCAGAAAATTAACTCGTGCCAACAACAATTAATTTATTTAAAATATTTTATATACATATACTGTTGGGTTACAAAATTTACGATACATTTTGCACATTACATTGGGAATTTCATAGGATGAAATGATAATAATAAAAAAGTCTGAAAATAATATTTAGACTGTTACCATTTGGTTCTAAAAGTAAATCAATTATTGAAAAGGCGTTTCCTTTGAAAGGCCAATTTACATAAAACGTTCTTGGGAAAAATAATGGCATCAGTTTATGGATAGATAAAAATATGATATTTCAGCACGAAATGATCAGAAAAGTGTATTTTATTCACCATGTTATTATTATCCTTCTTATACAGGAGGGATACTAGACATAAGCGAAACAATAGCCGTTTCGATTTTTGGTTTAGCCGTTGAAAATTTTCGTTTTCAGGAATAAACGTTTCCAGAATACAATGCAACCCCGTACAGAGTAGGATCCATCCTCAAACTCTTAAACGGAATAATGGGTTGATTTACACCAACCGAGTTTGTTTCAAAGGTCTTTTGCATCATTTTGCAGCCATATTTAGTTCAATTGATCTCACTTTAGGGTTTCTCCAACAAGTTTAATGGAAAATTGTCACAGTTAAAACAGACAAACTTAAAACAAAAAATATTCATCCAGTTATAAGGTGATTAGTTCACAAAATGATGAAAATATTCATTAAAAACGCATTTTTCGGTTGGCATTCAAATGCACTTTTAGTATCCATTTTAATCTTAATAGGACCCCAAAGACAAAAATCCAAAGGTCAAAGATCTGGTAATTGATCAGGCTGTTTCAACAGATATTTTCAATAATGGTTGTTATTGCCGATATAAAAAAATGCTCCAATAATATGTTAGTAGAAAACTCTACCACAAACCTTTTATTTTTTGGGGAAAAATGTGTCTTCTGATAAACGCATTAAAAAATATTCGGATAATTTAATGCTGTTTCAGATGGTTTCCATTGATTTGACTTTCCAGTTTTAATTTATATGTGTAGAAATGGGTTAGAAGTAAGACAATTCCTTGTGTATCAAGTGTATCTCCTCAATTCATACCAGAAACAGAAGCGAAGTTTCATGGGTTTGGTGTCGAATCCAAATTCACATGACCCAAAACCGCAACCTGCAGCTTCATTCTTCAACAGACTTTCAATAGTATCTTTTTATCGATCATGTTTCTCTGAATTTTGCAATTTTAGCTCCAAGAAATACTTTCTTTGCTGATTTATATTTGCTTCATCTTTATTGAAAAGTTCAACTGTCCGAAATGCTTTTAGATTATTTGCGACAAATATTTCAACGACTTCTAGTAGTAGTAGTAAACATCTTTATTTCTAACAAAAGGCTATAGACCTATCGGTCTTTCTGCCCTTGTTTAATACATGTAGTCTTAGTCTAAATAAAAAACAAAGATGAAAATTCTCTTATTCTAGGTTAATAATCTTATTAAATAAACTTTCCAATTCGAATGACAAGAAAAAAGTATTTTATTGTCCAGTAGTCAGTTGCGTTTGTAAGTGTTCGAGTAGCGTTGATGTAGGGAAACGCAGGCGGGATTGTCTGGATGGTCTTGTAAGACAAAGGGGATTCAGTATGGTCCAGTTGTAGGGGTTGTTTGTCCATTTTGTCTGTAGATGTATGAGTCTTTCCGAAATCTTTGTCATGTTTGTGCGTTCGTATAGTAGTTGGGTGGAGGGGTTGTGTAATGGGTTTTGGGGGTGTCTTATTCGTGTTATTAGTCTTAGTGCAATTTGTTCTGTTGTTTGTATATAACTTCTTGTCCTTTCTGTTCCGTTGGTCATGAGTATATGTCCATAGTCTACCAAGGGTCTACAAATAGCTTTATATATTTTGGTGACGGTGTTTGTGCTAATTCCTCTGTCTTGTAGGTTAGTGATCGGAAGTGTTTTGTTCTCTTTATTGTTTCTGCCCTGATGTTTCGTATGTGTTTAGTGAATTTAAGTTTCTGGTCAATTGTGATTCCAAGGTATTTTACGTCGTTCTTTGGTTGTGTCGTTTGGCCGTCTGCAGTTATTGTAGGGGAGTCAGCGTTGAGTCTGTGGTTTGTGAACAGAAGTTGGTTTTTTGACGCGTTTGGTGTTAGTCTCCATTTATAAAACCATGTCATTGTGTTGTTTGTTAGTGTTTGGAGTCTTTGAGCGGCTCTCTCAGTAGTTTTGTCATGTACAACAAGTGCCGTGTCGTCTGCGTATTGTAATATGTATGCCGATCTGTCGATTTGATTTTTGGCTGGTATATTATGTAGAGAAACGGTGAGAGCGGGGATCCTTGAGGGAGCCCTTGTTCAGGGGAAAAAGAAAATGACAGTGTTTTGTCAATTCGTACTTGTAGTTGTCTGTTTTCTAGTAAGTTCTTTATGGTGTGTAGTAGATATGTTGGTGTGTGTAGTATCTCTCTTATTGTTAAAATTTTCCTGACTGTATTTCAATTCCAATTCAAAATAAAATCCTGGGATTCAGTCATTCAAATCATTTATTATTTCATTTCATTAATAATACGTTTCGGTGTCTTTCTCCACCATCATCAGTTTGTATGTGAGAGTTGTAGCTCCGTTCAGTTTTGGCATGAAATTTTTTTGAGGATTTTATTTTGAATTATCTCTTATGAAGCACAAATCATCTTCGACAGATTTTTTTTTATTAAATTAATTAGAAATCCTTAATTATAAGTCGCACACCTGACCCAAACTAACCCCCTCTGGACAAGGGATGATTGAAAAAGTGTCTTTTCAATCCAAAAGAACACAAAACCAAAAAACCAACACAGAATGAAAGATGCATAATTTTGGATTTTTCCTTTCGAAATTAACTCCATTGAAAATGTTGCTCGTCGATCAATAAAAATTTAACTTAAGCTTAACTTGTTACAAATTAGTCAGCTACAGCGAAATTGCTCAAATGTCTGCTCCGAAAAAAAGTGAAATATTGGTAGACTAAAGATACGCAAAGAATGTTCGAGACCGAAGACCGGATAGTGATTTTCATTACAGCTGGCATGTTTTCCAGTTTTACACCCCAAAGTCCTCAAATTCAGGCCAAAATATCCCTGCAATTTGCGCAGTTTTTCCATATAATATAAATAGCACTTTTTCAGAACTAATTTGTATTATCATTCCGTTAATAAAAAGGAAAATGCTCGCAATCAAGCGCGTTTTTGTTTTGCGTGCACTTCATTATGTAAATTTGCTTATGGGAAAATTACCGATTAATCAATAATTAATTTACTCACTATTAAACGATTTCGCATATTAAACCTGCATGAGAAAGTTTTTAGATCACAAGATTCTTCAACTACTCAGAGTGATAAAGCAAAATTAAAAAACAGCAGCTACTGCGATAAGCAAATCTCTTTACCTTTGTCTCCCATCAAGTTGCGCTTATTTATTTAATATCCATCTTGATAAGATGGTCCAAGTAAATTCGTGCCATCACAGTAAAAGGAAATTCCCACTAATAAATAACGTAACTTTTGTTTACGGAATACGGACTGGAAAGCGCACTTGTTGGCGCAAAACGTCGCGATGCTGAGCGTCGGTTTAGGAGCGCGTTTAAAGAGCGCCTGTCTCGACCGAAATTAAACTGTGAACTGGAACAAACTGTGCGATAAGTAGAAAAATTAGATCTCTAATCGATTATTGATAATCAAACGTAACACTCGATGTTTGAGATATACATTTATTTCAATTAGTTGTAAGCCTGTCGCTACTTGAAATGTGTATATATTTAAGTACTAGTTTGTGTCGCAAATCTTCTTGTGATTTGGGATATTTCAGGAGTTGTTTCGTTTTGTTAAGTTTACTTCATTTATTGTCTTGCAATCTATCTTTTTTTAACTGTTTAGTTTCTATTTCACTTAAATTATAATCAAACGGTAAATATTATTAAAATCGTCCAGTTTTACTCTCCCGCCAATGTTTGCATCTCTTTCTACTAGAGAAGTGCGGGGGCACTTTGGGCGGCTGACCTGGCAACGTGTTTCTATTGCTCGAAATTATAACTGCTGCGCTGCCCTGTGTAACGAACTTTCCCTGAATCTTCTACGTGTAAATTTTCACTAATGCATCAAATGGACATATGCATTTCTGCAATTCTGTGGCATTCCCCTTTAAAAACCAAACGATCAATCCAAAATAAGAAGTATTCAAAATATACATCTACCCTGAGAAACATGAAGATTGCCACTCAATAAACGCGCAAAGGAAATTCTACAGCAAATACTGGCAACATGCCACTACTATTGTCACTAATCACAGACTTCATTGCCAATGTCAGCGTGGATGAATTTATATTTGTTTATGTTGCGGTGGAAAGCTTCTGTATAATTGTATTTTTTTAAACTAATTCACGTTCGAGACCACTCACTAGTTTATGCAGTCTCGAGTCGAGCTATTCCCGTTTATGTTCAGTTTTGTGTTGTGATTTGAAGTGAACTTTTCAATTCAACCAAAATGTCCCATTCTGGAACAGTTCCAGGAAAACGCAAGGAAATCTACAAATATGTGGCTCCTTGGCCCCTTTATAGCATGAACTGGTCGGTCAGGCCGGATAAGCGGTTTCGGTTGGCGCTGGGCAGTTTCGTTGAAGAGTACAACAACAAAGTACAAATCGTGTCTCTTGATGAAGAAACCAGCGAGTTTATGGCCAAAAACACCTTTGATCACCCTTATCCGACCACCAAGATTATGTGGATTCCCGATAGCAAGGGAATATTTCCTGACCTTCTAGCCACAAGGTTGGAAAGTTATTTTCTAGCACGTTTGACAATGGTTTATTTATACACCTTTTCTTATAAGATCAAGTAACGTTGATGTGATTTTCAACTTTTGTGTTACAGTGGTGACTATCTGAGGGTGTGGAGGGCATCTGATCCAGACACAAGATTGGAGTGTGTTTTAAATAATAACAAAAACTCCGACTTTTGTGCCCCATTGACGAGCTTCGACTGGAATGAAGTTGACCCCAACTTAGTCGGCACTTCTTCTATAGATACCACTTGTACGATATGGGGATTGGAAACTGGACAGGTATTTTTCAATGATTGATCAGTTGGAATGTTTTTGTTCAATGCAATAAGACCACACTGATGAAATTAGAAAGCTCAGGTTTTTCAGACGTTATTGAAAAAATTGCACCCAAACGACGATTTTTGTGAAGTTCCTAAATTTCTGCGTTTCCTTCCAGGTATTGGGCCGAGTAAATCTCGTCTCAGGCCACGTAAAAACGCAGCTTATTGCACATGACAAGGAAGTGTATGATATCGCATTCTCCAGAGCTGGAGGAGGCAGAGACATGTTTGCATCAGTTGGTGCAGATGGATCTGTGCGAATGTTCGATTTGAGGCACTTGGAACACTCCACTATAATATATGAGGATCCTGCACATACCCCGCTTTTAAGGTACTTAAAACGATGGCTCAATTTACATTTTTATGCGGTTTAGTTAGTCTGAAACAGTCGCTTTTACTGTAAGGACCATTTTGAAAAATCATTTTTTGAACTACCGGAAGTTGGTCGCAATCCATCAATGGTAAGTTTTTCGGCGGCAAATGAAAGAGAATCATGGCACAGTGTGGACGGTTTACTGTTTAGTACTCTTAAAAGATACAGTTAGGATATACGCGGGTATTTCTACAGAAATTCAACGCAATTAGACTCATATTTAGCAGAGCGTGCTCAGGTTTCAGAAGATTCTTCTCGGAAACGATCGCACGTATCAGATGAGTCAGCTGATAAAAAAACTTCTAACTGAAGAATCTCTCCTTGAGTAATGACAGGTGTTTTTTAAACCATCCTGTTTACACCAACAGTTTTTACTTCTTTAGTCTCTAGAATTAATGGGGCTTCCTGCTAGTCCCGGCTGGGTTTTGATTTCCCTGGCGTTTGAATAGAATGGGCGGCTTTTCAACATTGTTTCCCTACTAGGTTGGCCTGGAATAAGCAAGATCCGAACTACTTAGCTACTATTGCTATGGATTCATGTGAGGTCATTATACTCGACGTGAGAGTGCCATGTACCCCCGTGGCTCGACTGAACAATCACCGGGCTTGTGTAAATGGAATCGCCTGGGCGCCGCACTCAAGTTGCCACATTTGTACTGCAGGTAATTGCGAACATTTGCCTAAAAATCCAGGTTCTATTCTATATTTGTGTTTGTTCCAGGCGATGACCATCAGGCTCTAATATGGGATATCCAGCAAATGCCCCGAGCTATTGAAGATCCGATCTTGGCGTACACAGCAGCTGAGGGCGAAGTCAACCAGATTCAATGGGGCGCCACTCAACCGGACTGGATAGCGATTTGCTATAATAAATCGCTGGAGATTTTGCGGGTCTAATGCAACAAGCTGAATTGTGGGCGATTCATGGGATTTTACTTCTCTTGTATTGAGTTGACGGTATTTTGTTTAAGGAAAACTGACTTTTTTAGAGAGTAGGTTGCAATATTCAGTTTCCTAAATGTGTGTCTTCTAACTGAAAGTAGGGATTACATACAAAAAATCTCTACAGTGTTACGGACACGCATTTGGGACACTTTCTCTTCAAAACCTAATTTACACTGTAAATGAGTAGATTTTGAATTTGAGTGCAGGCGCTGGCTTTGTTTTACTTTATGTGATAATTTGTTTTAAGGTAATTTACACAGTACATAAACTTCTAGCTGTTTTCTGTAGAGTTGATTTCGAATTAGATTTAATATTATTGTGTATATAACATTGATTAATTTTTATTTGCCTGAATGTAACAGGCAATTTTCTGTAGTATCAAATGTTGAGTTAGGTTTTTTTAATATAATTGTGTACATAAATTAATAGCTGAATTGTTTTTTTTTCATCCACCTTCATTTTTGTCTGAAAGAGAACTCGATCTCGTGGTTTGGTCTTAAGGCGAATGTATTTATAAGCCTCCGCCACTGGCAAATGTTTCAAGCTTGGAAGGTGGCGCCAGTGTTTCTGTTTTGATGCATTTCCATCCATCTAAAAGAATTTTCATCGAAATTTCTTTGTTTTCACGGGATATTTTGCAAATTTCTGCAAAATGGGTTTAGGAATTTTGCAGCTCGTGCGAAAATATAGCTCCAGTAAATGTTTCACCTATTTTACCACTCCAATCTACTATGTGAATGCAGGTAGGAATTCTAACCTATATTTGCCACACAGTGGCGTATCGTAGTCGAATAAAATACTCAATAAATAATTTAATAAGGCCTAATTAAAAAAAAAACTATTTTTATTTTGCGTCAAAATTATTTTTACATTATTCATTCAGTAAACGTGGTACATTTTTTTTTTCAAATTAAAATTGGAAATAATATTTTTAAAAGTCAAGAATACTTTTCAAGTTGCAAACGATAATTTTTTAACTTTGTTATCGAAAAATTTATTCGAAAGGCGCTACTCTACTCTATTTTTTTGTACATCTTGTTTGCTAATTTTTATTTTCATAAAATTGTTTTTGTCTCTTTTATTGACTTAATCACTTCAAATTATTCCTGGGTTTCAGTCAATTTTATTGTTTATCATTCAAAATGTTACAAATACGTTTCGGTGTTTTTCTCCATCATCAGTTTGTGTGTATGGCTGTTTCCACTTTCACATCTAGTAGTAGCATAGCCAGTCAGATGTGAAGGTGGAAACAGCCATACACACAAACTGATGATGGTGGAGAAAAACACCGAAACGTATTTGTAACATTTTGAATGATAAACAATAAAATTGACTGAAACCCAGGAATAATTTGAAGTGATTAAAGTACAGTCAGGAAAATATACCCAACTATGATTATTGACTTATTTTCGTTCTTTTGGCTATTTTTTAAGGTACTTTTTTTCATTCATTCTTTACAGACACCGCAACAGAAATCAAAAAGCGTTTTTTTTATAACATTTTTTTGTGTGCTATTTCTGAAGAACCCGCCATTTCTTTTGATAAATCTTTTTTTGATTTGGTCTTTTATCTTTCTCGTTTCCCCTCTAAAACTAATGACTTTTTCTGTATACGTTCAATTTGCAATGGAAAAATTCGGTTGGTTTCTTTTAATAAGAGTTTTTTCTGTTTTTTTTTTTGAGTAAAAATTTCTGTTTTGAGTGAAAAAAATTAAACTCGATTTACTGCATATTACACTCATGCTATTTACACGCATAAAAATCCAATGGGGACAAATCTGGTGATATGCGTGGACGAAATTTAAATTCTTCAAGTGAATATTTATTATTTGTTCGTAAAATTAAACTCTCCAAGAGAGCTGTGAAGCGTATCTGCTGGAGATCAGTTTAGATTAGTTGTGTTTAATATTCAGTTTTTTTTCAATAGGTTTTTTCTCAGACAAATGCAGTTTATTATCAAATATTTATCAAATATTTCAAATATATATCAAAAGTTTATTTATATCAAAATAATTAGTAACAGTTACAAATAAAATTCGTTCGTAAATCAGTTAACTTATCGAGCAAAATCATGTCCAAAATAAATTTGTAAAGCAAAGTAAAAACTGAATTAAAATAAAAGAAAGGAAAAATTTGAAATTAAATCTAAAACTGATCCATTATACAAAGTATGATATTTCAAAAAACCAATGAAAATGCTCTATCTCGCTTTTGGAAATATAATTTTCAAAATATGCGAATTTAGAACGAGTTATTTAAATTTTTTACCATCCTTTCCTTAAAACTTTGACTGCTGAACTTTCAACAAATTTGTTCTTTTTACTTTTTCTTGATCCTCAGTGGACAATTCACTAATTTTTTGTAAGTAAAATATGCGTATTTTCCAAATAACATTGACCAGATTTATGAAATTAGAAACGTATATTTCCAAACCTCTTCTAGAGCCTCACATTGGCCATTTATACAGCTCGGTAATAGCGGACGCTTCAAAGAGATGGACGCAAATTCTTCGCAGAGAATCCAAAGTAATGTTATCGACTGGTACCGATGAACATGGCACGAAAATTCAACGTGCTGCCAAAGTTCATCAAACCACCTTAAATGGATATTGCGACAAAATATCCTCTCAATACCGAAAACTGTCTGATGAATTCAACGTAGATTATACAGATTTTATTCGAACCACCCAGGAAAGGCATAAGGAAACTGTACAGAACTTTTGGGTAAATTATTCTTAATCGGCAGCCCCCACTGGTTAAAGTCGCAAATTGTAGAATGTTTTGGCTGAAAAAGGCCTAATTTACAAATCAACTTATCAAGGCTGGTATTGTGTCTCGGATGAGACGTTTCTGAGCGATTCCCAGCTGAGCGAAGTTGAACGAGATGGACAAAAACTGTTGGTATCGGCAGAAAGCGGACATCCGGTAGAGTGGAGCGAAGAACCCAATTATATTTTCAAGCTCAGCGCCTTTAAAGATGACTTGATCTACTGGCTGAAGAAGAACGGCAAGTGGTGTCAGTGCTGCTAGCAAATTAACTCTCGATTGTTAATTAGAACGTTTTGAAACTTCCAGAAAAGGCGGTAGTTCCTCAGAAGTTTCACAAAATTTTGCTAGATATCATCCACTCAGACAATGCTCTGGATGATATTTCAGTTTCCAGGCCATCTTCAAGGGTTCACTGGGGTGTCCCTGTTCCAAATGATCCAGAACAAACGGTTTATGTTTGGCTTGACGCTCTGGTTAACTATCTAACAGTTGCAGGATATTCGCAGAGTCCAACAGATAAATTTCCTCAGGTTTGGCCTCCAGATGTTCAAGTCATTGGAAAGGATATTTTAAAGTAAGTTTGATACAAAAGGGAATTGCTTGCGAGATGGTGAGTGTTTTCTCAAAGGTTTCACGGGGTGTATTGGCCAGCTTTTCTAATGGCTGCTGGCTTGGAGCCGCCTCGATGTCTTCTATGCCATTCTCATTGGACAGTTGATAGCGAAAAAATGTCCAAATCGAAAGGAAACGTTGTGAATCCAATGGAGAAAAGGGATGTTTTTACTGCCGATGGTTTAAGATATTTTCTGCTGCGTGAAGGTGTTAATCACAGTGATGGCAGTAAGTATTTTCGTAATATTCAATGTGGTTTACCAAATGCAATGCTCTGATAGATTATGGCAATAAAAAGGTGATTCAACTGCTGAACGCGGAATTAGCGGACACTTTGGGCAATTTATTGAGCAGATGTTGCGGCAAGGCCCTAAACCCAGATCAAGTGTTTCCCAAAATGAACCCTGAAAGTTTTAGTAAGATTTCTTCAATGCAAGCCACCAATAAACTCTTGAAGAACGTTGAAGTACTCCCGAGTAAGTTTCTTGCAACTGCATCCTCTTGTGGCGTAATAGACGTGTTTTCCAGCCGCTTGCCAACAACATTACTCAGATTTCAACTTCTACAAGGCAGCTGATGCAATAATAGCCGCTCTTCATGCAGCCAATGTGTTCTTTGATAGTCTCAAACCATGGGAGTTGAGGAAAAGCGACAGCACAATCGACGAACTTCACGTAGTTTTACACCTTTGTTTTGAAACGCTTCGAACTGCAGGCATTCTACTGCAACCCTTAATGCCCAACATCAGTGATAGTTTATTAAACAAGCTAAACGTGCCTAGAAGTGAAAGGTTTTTCGATAATTTGCAGCAGTTTTCCTGGCAGGATGAGCGTTTTCAAACTAGGCCTTTGGGGGCTGAAGCAGCAATTTTGTTTAAGAGGATTCTTCTGGATGTTGCAAAAACCAAAGAAGCAAGTCACAAGTGAAAATACGGTGTTAGTTTCTATGAAACTTTGAAAAATGTCTGTTTCAAGTCGCGCTTGTATACTTTTTTTGTAAATAAACTTTGATATTTCGCAGAATTTTTTTTGACTATTCCTGCCCTAATAAACTAGATTTTAATAATTGGAATGGAAATAGTTTGCGCATTTATGAACGCTGGCTGGAGCGCAAGCAAAAGTCTCCCATTCTGTGTCCTCCTTCCTGCCGGTATTGATTCGGTTTCCAGTTTGCCTCTATTTTGGTTTGCTCGGTTTTTAGGGCCAAAATTCGATGTTTTTGTAGCTTTTTTCCTTTGTATACACAATTTCAGGTGAGCGATTTTTAAATTATGTGGCAGAAAAGAGTTATTTTTCGTTACTACTGTGTGTTTATCATTTTTTATTCAAAAGAAATTCCTAGGTTCCAGTCAATATTAGTGTTTATTAGTTAAAATTTTTACAAATACGTTTCGGTGCCTTTCTCCACCATCATCAGTTTGTCAAAAATACATATTCACAGTCATCATTAATTTAAAACAAAAGCTCTGCTAAAATATACATACTAAAATACAAATTACAAACATATTAAAAACATAGGTTTACAGGTGATGAGTCAGGACAATCATGTTCGGGATGACGGAGACAATCATGTTCGGAATCATGTGGGTTATGTATTTTAGCCAAACTGATGATGGTGGAGAAAGACACCGAAACGTATTTGTAAAAATTTTAACTAATAAACACTAATATTGACTGGAACCCAGGAATTTCTTTTGAATTAAATTGGAATACAGTCAGGAAAGTATACACAATAATTTATCATTTTTGCCACCTGTTACTTTCTGAGTTATTAATGTTTTCGATTAGTACAATGTTAGTTCTTAAAGCGATTACTTTGAATACTACTTTTTAGGATTCTTTATCTGCATATTAATGTTCTTTCAGCAACCAAAATTCGCACTTAATAACCATGTCAGAACAAGCTGAACTGCGAAAGGTTTTGGTGCTTTATACCGGAGGAACTATTGGAATGAAGCGCAACCACCAAGGAGGTCGATTTTTTTCAAAGTCCTTAGCATATGTTAAACCCGTGTTTGTTTCCAGTTTTGGTTCCAGTTCCTGATGTGCTAACTGGAAAGATTAAAACATGCCCAGAGTTACATGATCTTGATCTAGCCCGAATATATTCCGTAAGAAACCACGAGCTCATCACAAGGTATGATTTTTGAAGGTTTACATTAAATCAAAACCTTTGCAACGTTTAAATCATCACATATTCCTAACTGTTCTATATTTTCAGAGTTTCATCCTGCAATAAGGCTATTGTATACCAAATCAGAGAATATCACCCTTTATTGGACTCTAGCAATATGACCCCAAAAGAATGGGTGATAATAGCAAAAAACATTGAGGTGGACATGTTATTTTAAAAAAATTAAATCCTCATTTCTAAGTGTCTTTTTTAACATTATGCATGGAAAAATTGATCTTTTTAATTTCAGGAAAACTACAATAATTTCGATGGTTTTGTCATTTTAAATGGTACTGATACGATGGCCATCACCGCCTCAGCCTTGTCTTTTATGTTTAAGAATTTGCAAAAACCCGTTATAATCACTGGTGCTCAGGTGACAATTACATGCATTACTTATGGTCTTTTTTCGTGGCCATAGAAAACTGTTGTATTTTTAAATATGTGTAGGGTTATTTTAGTTAAAAAAATATATTGTTTTTGTTTAGGTACCAATTTTCGACAATCCCAGCGACGCAAAAAATCACATCCTATCAGCGCTGATGTTTGCAAGTTGTTCGGACATTCCAGAGGTTTGTGTGTACTTTTCCAACAAGCTTTTCCGTGGAAATCGAGTTAAGAAAATGAGTTGTTCACTGTTAGACTGTTTCGACAGTCCGAACTATCCAGTTTTAGCAGAGACTGGATTTAATTGCCGAAGTACGGGCTATTTGGTTTGTTGCAAATGCCTTTAAACCCAATTTATGTATATTCTGTTTTTAGTTCATAGACAGAATACTTTGCCCAGAAGCGACAGAGGGAATTTAATGGTATCCACAAATCTGTGCGAACTGGTGGGCATTCTTTATATATTTCCCACCTTAACCAGAACCCAAGTAAGTTTGCCTTTGTTTTATAGTGCAATTTGAATCACTTTTCATATCGCCAACAAAAGGCGAATGTGGGTCCAAACCATTTCCAGATTTAACTTTTTTCTAAACTGAGCAAAAATTCCAGCTGCTCTCTTTCCTGGAACCAACCTTAGAAGGTGTGGTACTGATCACTTATGGGGCAGGAAACATCCCTTCGCAAAGACAAGATCTATTGGATGTGCTAAGAAATGCTGTTGGAAGAGGAGTTACAGTGGTTAGTGTTACTCAATGCATAAAGGGGTCGGTTGGTCTTAATTACGAAACTGGAAAGGTTTGTGGAAATCGTCTGAGTAAGTTTCCGGTTTGCCTGCATTTGATTTTAGTGTTTGGAGGAAATTGGCGTGGTGTCCTGCTACGACATGACTGTAGAAGCTGCCTACGCTAAGCTGGTGGTAGTTTGTGGGATGGTCAGTCAATCTGAGGAACGAGCAGAGGTAGATATGCTTGGTCTTTTATGCGGAGCGCTTTTAGATATCATCTTGGAACGAAAGAGGGATTTTTTTGCTTAGTTGATGACTAAGAAATTCGCGTTAAAGTTGAAAGTTCAAGATTTGTATGATTTTTTTCAATTATGCAGTATGTTCTGATGATTGAGAAGCGAATGATCAAATGATGAGTGAGAATCTGCAGGAGAATATTTTCTAAAAGGATTTTCCCATCGATTCAATTTTCCTTTTTTCTGTCGCTTCCTTATACCGGGACCGTTATTGATAAAAATATATATGAAAAGGCCATTCTTTGCAACAAGTAAAAAAGTCGCCGCATGTAAATATATTAAAATTACTATACGTGTAACATGGCGACAAGTAAAAAATGTATAATAAAAGATAAAAACATTCATAATAAGTAATTTCACTCTCATCCAGCGACTTTAACAGACATTCGACCGAAAATTGTATTTTATTATGCTGTCGTTTTGTTGTTATGTAGAAAACGCGAGTTTAATTTCGTATTTTAGAATCAATCAGCGGCGCAGCGCAAAATAATTCAGGAACTTGTTTACTTCGTTTCTTAAACAGGATTTTTCGAAACGATAACAGCGAATGGAATCAAATAGAAATCGCATGCATATAATATCTAAAAATGGCAAATTACCAGCTGTATATTTCGTGAAAACAGAAGCGTTAGTTTCTTGTGAATTGGTTTTCAAGCCGCTAATAGGAGACAAAAGAAAAATGCGTTTTCCAAAAAGTCTTGGACTTGCGGCATTATGTAGATCGTAAATAGAGAGTTTGAGAACCAATATTTATATGAATTTTCAGTCACTAAATAATATGAAATTCTGTGTAAATGATAATTTCGAGTACTCTTTACATGCGAAAGTATGTTCAAATCAATTGTTGTTAAATGTGCGAATGACGATAGCTGAAGAATAATTTTTGGGATTCATTTGGGCATTGTATGAATGTTTCAAGCTTTCGAACAAATCGAGTTACGTTAATTTTTCTTTTTTGAAATTTATCAGCGTGAAGAGAGCGTCTGATTTCACTGCCTAATTATGTTTTATGCATTTTTTACGTCTTACAACGGACGCAAAAATAATTTACACAAAGAAGGTGAGGTGGATCAGAGTCTTAAAGAATTTGTTTTTCAAGTTTCGTTTTAACCGAATACTTATACGAAGGGAGAATGCCAGATATTTCAAGATTATGACCCTTTAGATCAGATTGTATTAAAAACAGTTTACACAAAATAATGATTTATTTATGGATAACATCGATAAACAGCTTCTAGTCATTTTCTTTTAGCTAATGAAGCAAGTTTTTAGAGGAGAAATGACCATTCAGCACTAAAACCCAATAAGCGGATCTTTCCAATTTTAGCAGCCAATATGAGTACCTACGTTTATATTTATATAGGGCTAATTAAGTTTGCTCAACATTTACTTAATTAAATTGGTAAATTCATTATGATCTAGTTGTGAAACTTCTAATCTTAATGTGATGTGATGATAAATTGGTCCTAAATTGTATTTTGTACATTTATGTAAAATAGATTACTAGGAGTTTAGGTGTCGGTTAAGGTAGCAAAAAGCATTTGGCTGTAGCAATACCACTTTAGGCATACGAAAGTTAATAAATCTTTTTTTTGTAATTGTGACCAGATTTAGTACAAAAACTACTTTATGTACCTGGTTATTCTGTTGGTAAGTGTATAGTTTGCAACAACAATAAATAAAATTGTCTTCTATTTTCTGCAGTTTTTTGTATGAACTTGAATTCCTAAAATAGAAAAAGCGAATTAAAGAAAAAACCCCAGTTCCAAACAAACGTAGATCTTTCCCAAAATACCTCCAATGTCGAATCAATGAGATGATTTCAATTATAAAGCTTTCAGCTGATCAAGAAATCTACTTAATGGAATCCAAACCCACATTCCGCCCGTTTTCTGTTCAATTATTTAGAGAAGTGACAATGAGACGCGCCAAAATCCGCTGATCCTCAAACTAATTATAGCGACACATTGGAGATATAGAGTACCTACTTAGAAGCTATATCTTGCCAATAATATTCAGTCAAACTGAGTTAGACAGCCGTTAAATTTACGAATAACGTCTTATATTGAATCGCTGTTTATTGATTTAAATATATTTTCAAGACATGTTATTATTCTTTATAAGTTTTCTGCAACTTTTTAGTTTTCAATGCTCTAAATGGCATAATTAGTATATTAATATATACATCCTGACATAATTTAAAATCATGCACACAAAATTGTTTTTAATTGAGAGATAAAAGCAACTAAGTAATTATTATACCATCGACACGTTTAAAGCAGAAAACAAATAGTTCAGTATAATTTAAATAAATTGTTACAACGCACACGTTTCCGACGTTTGTTTACGCGTTTTTCTAAATATCTGATATTACAGTAAGAGCTTGAATTTGATATCGAATTATGTTTATAGAAGCATTTTATCTGATGATGAGCAATTAATGTAGAATTTGGCTTTTCCTTGACTGACCACCAAGTTATCAGGCAATTTTCAATCGAAAAATAGTCAGTGAAACACAGTTCCATTTCTCATTAGTAAAAACCTCTTTATGAAACTTTATATTGTTCTTCTTTTTCTTCACTCTTGATTTTAGGCGATTCGCCTGTCCAATTATCGTCCACTTGCATGAAGCTGTCGCTCCTCCATAGTTTCCAGGGGCGCCCAACGTCTCTTCGTCCCAATTGGGACTTGTCGCGAGCGATTCTCACAAGTCTGCGGTGGTCCATCCTGCTTATGTGCCCATTCCATTCCTTCTTCCTGTTTGCTACCCATTCATTAACAATTCGTTGTCCGTCTTCTCGCGTGGGTCGTCGTGGTTAGATCAGTCCTGTTTCGAGGCAAGTATCCGTTTCTGTGAGCTTGTGGTTTCTTTTACCCAGGGTAGGGTGCCAGCCTGACCCTGGAATCTTCCTCCTTTATCTGGGCTTAAGACCGGCAGCATAGTCATCAAGCTACTCAGTTTACCCAATGACCATACAGGCGGAGTTTATATTGTTATTGGGTGAATTATTTAGGGTCACCGAAATTATTTCAATATCGTTTTTATGCAAATAATGGGTTGGACCGCTGTTATATATGGTATATCATCAACAAATTTGCAATCAAATGCAGTGCGGCATATAATTAAAATATGTTAACATATCGGTTACATTGCATTTAATTTAATAAATACATTTAATGACTAAGAGCGATAAATTTCCTCTCATTATCTCATTCGTTTAATGAGAGTATTTTTTTTTTGAATTCATTCAGTCGATTATTTGTGTACAAAAGAACCTCGACTAAACGTAATTATCTATGTATGTCAATTTGTGTATAGCGTTTCATCATAATATTACTTTATGAATTTCCACTACGCCCTAACTTTTAGTTGACAATTTGCCTTTGATTTTAAATTGGAATGTGTCGTGTATATGCTATAAACCGGCATAATAAATTGCTGTTTAGTCTATGTTGCTTTGAAGCTTTTGAGAATGCTGTTTAATCTGTGTAATATTTCATTTTTTTAACACAAAATGAGCTTTTTTACACCCTCGACATATTCATAAATGTTGACTTGTGCATCGCGACTGTAATTTTAGCAAACACCAACGAGCTAAACGCAACTGGATCCTGTTTTTAATTAGTTTGTGATAGCTTACTGATTTGTCGGCTTGTTAATGAGATATTTATTGTTTAAACCCTCAGGCCTAATTAACTGAAATTTCATTTTCCGAACGTTAACTGGAAACTAGAATGCTAATTTTTATCAGGAAGATTAGTTGATGATCTATTGGATTTTTCAAATTAACATAAAATTTGTATCATTCAAATTATGTTGAACTTTATCAGGATTTCTATTAAAAATGTCTTCTGGTGATTTCATCAATCACCAGGTAGACAAATTTATTTCTCGGCGTTTCGAAATATTCCAATTATATTCGTGTTCACTTTTCGAGAGATTTCCACATCTATTCAGGTCTTCCGTAGTAGAACGACGGCCAGAATATCTCCCCTAACGACTCGTTTTCAACTTCTCTAAACTTGTTAAACGTGAAAAGCAAATTTTGATACGAATTCACATTAAAATAAATTTGAGGAAATGTTAGCACATCCTTAGAAAGTGGGGCTTACTATGGTTCATTTAATATGCCAAGTTAAATCTACATGCTAGGTTTTATGCAATTTAGAACAATTTTGAATGCGAATCTTGGAAAAATTCATACTTTCTCTAGTTGCAATAATGTTTTATTCAGCCGATTTTTACAAACACAGAAGTGCTGGTTTGGGGATAAGAACAAAGTCTTTGGGGATAAAACATTTATTTGCAAGTTTCACTAATGGGTCCCTAAGGCCCACTTGTAAATCCTCCCTAATTAATATCAGATCGAAAAGGTATTAAACGGGCAAAGTTTCCCTCGAGAGGTGGATAATTCCCGCCAGTAATTAAAGAAATAATTTTCTTAGGGAAATTCTCTATCGTTTACTTTGCACGGAAATGTTTGCAGATTGTCTGCTTTTAAGCTGAAATCCGGATTGGGAAATTGTTATGGGTTTATCGCGCTGGAAAGCTCAAATTTTGATATTCATATTAATGCTATTGGAATTGTACGTTTTTTAATTAGCAGTTCCCCAAAAACTAAGAATTAAAAAAAATTGTTATAAACACTTGGCATTCGCGCGTTGTTTTAACCAGGGCTAAACGATTGTGCTCTGTGCGCTCCTTCGAACACCCCCGCAACCCTCCCCTTTCCTCTTGCCCTGCTAAAACAAAGCCGTGATTTAAGTGGATATTTTGCTGCATATAATTCAGCGCCAGCAGCGTTAGTAGTATCGGTTGTAACACGGAGTTTTTACACGACTTTATAATTCACCGCTAAGCTAGTTCAACTTCAAAACCGTATTAACGATGTGTGTGAGAGATACTGTTTTTGCCTTTTACTGATTAGCTGTCATTTACTAAATGCGTACTTGGAAGTCGTCTAAAATCCATTTAATGCTAAACGATATTATAAAAATTCATACGGAAAGGTAGAATTGAAAAAGGGGGTGGACCTATTATAATTAAAAAATCTAGTGAAACTTCAAAAAAAGTGTATACACGTAAATTTAGGAGAGACATTTATTTAAAAAATGACCTGAATTGTCCAAATGATAACTTTCCATTATCCGAGCTTACATTAAAGAGCACAGTAAAGTAGCACAAAATTTAGAGCTTGATCGGAAGTTTCAATAAAAACTCCTTTTTATTTTATTATTTGACTCAAAATGCCTGGGTTTTCCGGGCGATTTGGGAACTAGACAGAGAACATTTAATAAACCAGATATTGGAAATTGAACTGCTAATAAAGGTAGTAATTTAGCTCCAATGAAACACAAAATTGGAGATCAAATATCGATTTATTTGTTATTATTTACAGGCAAATAAATAAAATTCACATTGATCTATAAGGGTATAAAACATTAAGTTTCCTTTTTACAATGAAGGAGCTATGTTGAAGAAAAATATACGATAGATTCACTTTTAAAATATTGTACAATTGGAGCGCTAACGTTGATATTTCCTAAGATATGTTTATTTGCTTTGGATTATGCCTAGAGCATTTAGAGATATGTACACGTAAAATGCTTTCTTGTTCACGTACAACCCTGTCGGAGAATATTCACATTTTTGCATAAGGAGCGGTTTTTTCTAGATTTTTACCATTTACAATTTACATAAGGAATTGTAGGCCTTTGTAATGATGTTTTCTTACAAGTTTCTCTAAGTGAAGCGTCCTTAGCGAGCTGAACAACTGAAAAAAATTATTGATACAGTTTTTGCAACCTTACATTTTATTTGATGAAAGTGAAACGATCTGAAGAACATTAAGAGACTGTTCACATTTTTATTAAGATTGTCTCCTAATTTTCTCCGGCTAATTGATACTTTTCATCCATCCATCTATCGCAAGTGTATCCTCAAGTAAAATTAACAAGTTTGTGAACTTTTATATGATAAAATCCCATATACATAACAAATGTGGCTAATCAATATCACAAATCAACTTCAAAACAGGTACAAAATATATCACATTAAAGGTAGATAAAATTGGGAGGTTTTTTGATAGAGAACGTCCACTCTTCGAGAACGTTTTTCCGGAAGTAAAGTCTGATTTTATTTTGGTACAAAAACCGAAAGTAAGCCATAAGAATGCGATCCCGGCTAAAAAAATGAACGGCCTGTGATCGATCACCTTTAAATAATGTGTTCGAAAAAGACCGCACAATATTTTCACTTCAAACTCGTGTTTACACAAAAGAAGCACGCCAGCGGAAACATCTTTTCGTCTACGAATGAACATGAGCAGGCCAATATGATGAATGATTTAACAAATATTACGTCGATGAGCTTTTGTGGATGTAGAAAGCAGTCGAAGGATAGCAGATTATCTGAAAAGTCTATAATTGATCATTTGATTTGATTTTTTACATCATACATTTCCAGTCGGGAAATCATCCAATTTAAAAATATTCCTAGGAAATTTTCTCTTCCATCTAATCAGTCAACTAATTTTAATTAAATAAAAGCAACTTTTGCCGGAAACTCTGCATAAATAAATTATTAAAAATCTTTGAAATATGCGACCAAATTAACCAGGAGAACGTTTGGATGTATTATTCGTGATATGCAAAATATTTACAGGAAAAGCACCTTTTAGGTCAGAAGTGTAGAGTGGGAAAATGCAATTTGCGGGAACATTAACTATGTAACAGATAACTAACATCCATGAAAAGCCACCGGCAGTTCTACATATTTCATTTATTGCTCGATAGATTTTTCGATGGTTTCGTTTTGCCGTAACTTTGTTAATTTAATTTCTATTTTCAATTGCATTGATTAATCGTTCCGTCGTTATGCTGTTTCGATATTGTTGCCCAAAAATCTAGCGTGTATGAAATGTACTTTGATTTATTGTTTTCAGATTATTTATTAATGACTTTCGGTGCTATTATAAATTTATCATTATTATACTGTAAGTAGATTTATATGTTCCGGTTCTAGATTTTTTGCAAGGCCGAATGGTTATTTGTTAAATATTTAAGTAAATAAGGTTTTCCCAGCTATTTTTGGTCAATCACACAACTTATAATCCAGCGTACAGTCGGGTTTTGCTGCACTTTATTGTTTTGTGTTCTTGTTTTATAGAGTAAAGTTTATTAATTAATCTAATCCCTATTTTGTCTAAGGATTTTTCAGAATTGATCGATCTAATTAATTTTCCTTTTAAGCAAACGGTAGTAACAGAAACATAATGCCGAAAAGTAAGCGTTTTCTTTATAAGAAATATGGAATAAATGAGAATTTTAACATCAGAGAAAAGTTTGAAAGAAAATCGGCAAGATTATTCAATGATTATTGATTTATATTTTATTGTTTTGTGACTAGTTTACATATATTTTTCAGGCTTTAAAAAAATTTATTCCTGCTGATTTACTTTGAAAGTAAGTGGGTGACTTAATGTTAAATTTCGCTTTTAAAATGTAAATCCAGTAGAAAACATGTAAGTTTTAGACTTTAGAATCAGAAGTAGTAAATTCACAGCAATTAAAATATAAAATCAAATAAATGTTAAATTTTCCGTGCATTTTAGACAAATTTAATTGCGTTAATCAGCAGACATTTTCAAATAAATTTGCAAAAGTAAATCTTTTATTTTAGGAACTATTAATCAACTAATTTGAAAAAATATTTATTTCTCTATAATATAAAGTAAATAGAGGAATAACCGCGTCGGAATAATATTGAAATAATCCGAACAGTTCCACAAAACTTTAATTTCTCAAAAAATGCAAAATAGTAATAATTTGAGAAGTGAAACAAGTGTGTTTTTCGGTTTTTTTCGGGTTCGTGCTATGGAGGCATGGACGCAAAAACCTTGACATGTTCCTCAACCATCTAAACAAATAGCACCCAGACATCCAATTCACCATGGAAGTTGAACAAAACCACCAACTGGCCTTCCTAGATGTTTTGGTGTCTAGGCAGGGGAATCGTTTGGACCACAAAGTATATCGAAAAGCCACCCACACAGACATATATCTTCACAAGCTATCTAACCACCATCCGAGTCAGAAGCAGGGAATCATTAAGACTCTCACGGATAGAGCCAGAAAAATATGTGGACCACAACATCTAACAACGGAACTACAGCACTTGGAAAAAGCTTTTCTTCAGAACAGATATTCCCAGTTGGACATCAAAAAAGCTGTAGGAGTGGGCCGTGCTGAAAAAAGTGAGTCCACTCTGAAAGCTTTCCTGCCATATGTTCCCAGGGTTACGGACAGAATTGGGAGGCTCTTGAGGAAACACAACATAAGAACGGTCTACGGTCCGAGAACGTCTAGGGTCAGTTAAAGACAAAAGACCCCACCTAGCAACTGCAGGAATCTACCGGATTCCATGCTCCTGTGGAAGCGTCTACATAGGAACCACTAAGAGATCGGTTGCGACAAGAATAGAAGAACACCGACGGAATTGTAAACTGGGACATGTGGAGAAGTCGGCAGTGGCGGAACATGCCCTCAGCGATGGAACACACAACATCTATTTCGGAGAGGCACAGGTCTTGGCCACGACAACAGGGTATCGCCCCCGACTAATACGAGAAGCCATTGAAATCTACAAACACGACGACAATTTCGACAGAAAAGAAGAGATAATGGCGCTGAACAGCATATGGTTTCCAGCACTCACCAACGCAAAAACAGCAAGAAAAAGCAACAGCTCAGGACAGGAGAGAGAATCCAGTACACCGGAGGATAGCAACAGCCAACAGAATGCGCAGGCTCCGATGACACAGGCCACGTCATCACAAACCACGTCATCGCAACCGGTGCATAAATACGGACTGCGCCCGAGGAATCGCATCAGAACAGTGTAAGCGTTGAAGCAAACCACTTCTGATGATGCAAGCCGCACGTGCTTGCGAAACGTCAAGAAGAAATTCTACCGAATGACAGCCTAAAAACCCGAAAAACCCACTTGTTTCAAGGAATGGCCTCGAAAGTCTATCTCTTTTGATAATTTGAGAAGTGTTAGTTCCGATAGAGAAAGTTCATCTTTTCATAAGCTCACATTTCAACATTCCGTTCCATCCAGAAAACTGCACAACAACATTATTTATCCACATAATTTGAAATGTTAAAGCCGCCGGTTTACGCAATTAACAGAAGTAACAGCTTTTGAGTAAAACTTTACTGCAGACAAGTTTTCCATTGCAGCTTTGGTTCAACTATTGTTTTATATCGCTGATAGAAAATCTGAACCACCTTGCAGTTTTTGCGCTAAAAAAAATTTAATTCGTTAGAGTTTCGCGTAGTTTCCAACTTTATCAAACTTTAACAAAAAATTTAGCTCAGTTTTGTTGAGTGCAAACACATGCCGATCAAATTATCGTATAGGACGCCGTCGAATGGAAGTGTCTATTCAAATATCAAATTAATTTCAAACTGATAACCCCGAGATGTGGATGTTCCCAATTCAAATCGTTCCCAAGTGTAAACTATTCTAAAGTTTTGCTTGGAAGTTAAGCGCAAGTTTCATGGAGTTGGTGAGCGACTTAAAGGATATGTTTGGTCAATATCGGGAAAATTATGCAACAAACATTGCGGATTCAAGCTAAACGAAAATCCGGGCAGAGTGTTTAAAAGAATTGGACCACATTCAGACATTTAGCCAGATTATGTACATCGCAGTGTATGTGTTGAGGTTTTCTAAATTTTTAACCGTTGTGAGTTGGGAACATTTCATTATGCCTTTGTGAAGCTCACTTGAAATTCATACAGGCTGTCCAGAAAGAAAGTGTTGAAAATATTGCCCACTTTAAGTTGCACATTTGAGCTAACTGAAATATATTGATGTATAAGCTTGGTTTGGCATGTAGAGGTCGTAAAAAATGGTTTTTCCAGTTTTTCACTGTATTTTTTTGATAGATAATGTACCATGGGCTGTTATTGCATTGTCATAGAAAACATTCTTGCAGAATCTCAGGCAGACTAACAGTTTAGCATCAAATAAATATGTTTTTGCTGTCTACACCGATTGTATTTCAAAACTCATTTTCTCGTAAGAGGAATTACAATTAGTAGCTTGAAGGTTCATAATATTCATAAAGTTACGTGAAAATTATAAGACGGATTCAACAATATTAAACCAAAATTTTCAAAAAATATTGGGCACCGTCTCATCAAGTTTTAACAGAACTTGAACAAGAAACGTTGGTGGTTTCGGTCGTTCTCACTCCACTCCAACTGGAGATGTTGAAGAGTAACTGTCAGAAAGAATCGAAAAAGATATAGACTTGAAATATTCAATTACTTTGTGTATAAAACAACTGTTGCTGCGGACAAAACGCTTCAAAATCGCAATAATTGTTATCTATGTATCAAAGTTTAATGCAATGGCAATTACTCAATATAAACCTAAGTCAAGAAATAATTTATATTCTTGAGCTCTTGTTCGTTTTTCATTGTGCTCTGCTAATTCCAGATTATCAAAAATTTCAGGAATAGACTGAATCATCCTGCAGACTTTATCGCTTTAACTACGAAGCGAAAATGATGCAGTGTTATGGTGGCCACCGCGCTCACCCGAATTGAAAATGTGCGATTTTTGTTATTTCCAGATGAAATGACAAGAAAGGACTTGTTTTGCAAGCGAGTCTATGACAAAAACTTGAAAAAGCTCGGAGCATTTTATAAATACTGTCTTTTCTTCTATATTCAAATCATTTGCTAATTGCATTCTAATCATACCACCGATCATCATCGCATCAAACCAAGCTATACAAAAGTATCCATACAAATTACTAGACAAAACATTTTTTATCACCTCGATCAACCAAAGAAAGAAACCATGAGTTTGGATCAAACAAAAATTGGATACGCGTAAATTTCTTTGTGGTCACCCTGTATAAATAAACTCAGCAGCTCAAGGGGAAACACTCTAATAGTGACTGTTAGATATTCGTTAAGCATATCAGTTTCCCCGAGTTAACTTCATCTAACTCTAAATCAGTCATGTAATCACCATAGTTCCTTAGCTCTCTACACCATGGTGTCCTGAAGATGGTCATATTCCTGTCAAATGTCGCTCACATCGTCGCCCAAAACGTCGGCCGCTGAATTAACTCGAGTTTGCCTCACCGATTCGCAACTCAAATGTTCACTGGAAAACTCACCGAATGAGCCGTTTCTTCGCGCGTTTACCACCAAAGTTTTCGTACCATAATCAGTCACGTACTTTTCGTTATTCAATGCCACTGATTGGTAGCCGCACTTGCAGCAATCCGGATACCGGGCAGTCAAAATGCGTTTGAACGCCTCCCTGAACTCTGTATTGAATATTGAGTAAATGATCGGGTTAAATGCGGAGTTTGAGTAACCCAACCAGGTGAGGATCTTGAAGGTGATGTCTGGTATGCAGGTTTTGCAAAACGCCGCCACGATGTTGATGCAGAAGAACGGAACCTGGAGGAATTACAACATTGGAAATAAAGACAAAAAGTGCTTTTTTAGAACTTACCCAGCAAATTAAAAAAACTCCCATAATAATTCCAACAGTTACCGCAGCTTTATGGTCGCTGACATGGTAAGGGGAGCTTTGGTGATTGTGCAGATGAATATGAAGCGCCTTATTCTTCTGCTTCATTGTTTTCTTCTTGGATGTGGAGTTTGGAATGTCGATGGGTCTTGTAATGGCCCTGATGCTCTTCACATGCTTCTGAGCATAACAATACAACCTACAGTAAATACCTGCAAAAACACAGAAGTGTTCAATCAACAGCAACTGTTCTACAAAAAGTAACGAATTAGTCTGGTTCAACTCATCGTTTAATTCACATGTGCGACTTTAATTAATGGCCTCAGTAGTGGTGCTCGACTGAGATAAACGACTCAGTAAGCTAAGAATCCTGTTCCTAATTTACAGTCATTCGGCAACTTCACAAAGTGAACATGTATGGAGTATTTATGAAGTGTCGAGCGGTGGGTGTTAAGCCGAATGGATTACTCTTCATACAGTTTCAGAATCGCTTGCATGTTGAAGGATGTTTGGATTATAGCGAGTTGTTAATCTGATTAACTGCGGTTTTTACATTTGAAATTTAGGGCTTTGAATATGGAAAAATAGATAATACTGGGTTGGAGAATTTTTAAAGAGACTAAGGTTTACGAATGGGTTTTTCAAAATTGCAATTATTTGTCAGAAATTGTGGAAGTTTATCAACCTTTTATATACTCAATACATACATACTCATACATTTTATGAACATGTGAAAGAAGCAGAACATGACTTTCCAATCCCACAACATCTGGATAGAGGTTTTTAAAATTTGGTTCAGACACTTTCGTCTAATTTTAACGAACATACTATTTTCCGTATCGATTTTAACTAAGCTCAATAAATCAAATTAATATTTTGCTTTTTTCAAAAAACATTCAAGGCACTTTAAGACTGGATTTTTTTAATGTTACTGTTTTGAAAAATTCATGATTATTTTTTTTACCTGCGCACATTTTGTTTTTCCACGCATGGAAATTTTTATGTTTTTTCAAACTGTTTCATATTTATCTTTAAAATACTTTTGTCAACTGTTGAAAAATCAGTTTGTTATTCCGATGTCTAAAATCTGCTTTCGATGTTTAGTCCGAAAAACATTAAATCAATTACAAGGGCAGAAAGACCGATAGGTCGATAGCCTTTTTTAGAAATAAAGATGTTTACTACTACTACATTAAATCAAACTAAGCTTCTGCTTTTTTCAAAAAACACATTTAAGGCACTTTATTATTTTTCTTTTCTGAAAATTTTATCTTAACTTAATTTTTGAAACTGTACTAATTTTGTGTTTCCATGCATTGAAAATTTGTATGTTTTATCAAACCATGTCCAATAATATCAATATCAACTGTTGATAAATCAGATTGTTATTTAGAATCCGATGTTTAAAATCTGCTTTTCGGTGTTTAACAAAGTTTGAAAGTGCGAAAGTTCGAAAAACTCTCAAAGAAACGAAGCTTTTCCTTTTCTTCAAAAAACATTTAAGGCACTTTAAAGGATCTTTATTATTTTTGTGTTCTTAAAATTTCATCTTAACTTAATTTTTGCAATTGTACTAATTTTCTGTTTCCATGCATCCAAAATTTGTATATGTTATCAAACCTTGTCCAATAATATCAATATCAACTGTTGATAAATAAGATTGTTATTTAGAATCCGATATTAAAAATTTGTTTTTCGGTGTTTAACAAAGTTTGAAAGTGGGAAAGTTCAAAAAACTCTCAAAGAAACGAAGCTTTTGCTTTTCTTCAAAAGACATTTAAGGCACTTTATAGGATCTTTATTAGTTTCCTGATTTGAACATTTTATCTTTACTTATTTTTTACCTGTGCAATTTTTGCCTTTCCACACATTGAAGATTTGTCTGTTTCATCAAAATATTTTAGATTGTTAGTTAAAATACTTCTGGGGAACAATATTCATATCAACTGATGATAAATCAGATTGCTATTTCCAATCCGATGTCTAAAATCGACCTTTCCGGGCTTATCGAAGTTCAAAACTTGAAAAGTGCGAAAAATACTAATTCAAACTAAACTTTTCTACTTTTTCAAACGACTTTTAATGCATGTTATAAGATTTTTATTACTTTACTCTTTTGAAAACTTCATCTGAACTTAATTTTTTAAACTGTGCAAATTTTGTGTTTCCGCATTCAAAATATCTATGTTTTACCAAACTATTTCACATTTATACTTTTGTTCACCAATGACAATATTATCTGTTAACTTAATCAGTTTATTATTTCGAATCCGATGTCTAAAATCTGCTTTTCGATGTTTAGTAAAGTTTAAAAGTTCCAAAATATTAAATAAAAATAAGCTTCTTCTTTTTTCAAAGGACATTTAAACTGCTTTTTGGCGCTTTATTATTTTGCTATTTTGAAAATTTCATTAGCTTGATTTTTTCATTTGTACAAACTTTGTCCACGTATTGAATATTTGTATTTTGTATCGAACTATTTCAGGTTCATAGTTAAAATACTTGTGTCTATCAATATGAATAGCAGCTTTTGACAAAGTGGAGAAATATGTATAAACATGCCTAAAATGTACTTTTTAAGGGTATATTTCAGCTCAAAAACATCCAAAATTTCAAATTCTAACTTTTCTTTCAAAATGCATTTGATGCACTTTACAGGATCTTCATTAACTAACTTGCTTTCTTTACTTAAGAGTGTAAACTATTCCGTACCCTTATTTCCTGGAAACTGTCTACACATTTTACTTCACAAGCATTCCAAACTCTTAACTAAAACAAGGTATTTAGCACAAAACTTCCACTTGGAACTGGCTCTTTTGAACTCTATAGGCCATATTTGAGGGCATTAATTTCTCGGCAATCTTCAAGGGAAAATTCTTCAAGGCAGTTTGTTCTTTTTTTTGACTAAATTTTGGTCATAATCAGTCTTAGAATCCTAAAGTTCTGAGCTCCACTAGAAGAATAATGATTTTTTTGAAGAAAGTGTGTATCCTTTTCCTGCATTACTTTTGGTTCTTAATTAGGTCTTTTTAATACTTGTTGATTTTCTCCTTATTTTCTAACGTCCTTTACCAATTACTCCTATAATGGGTTCCCGTGCCCAATTTATTTAATTTCGGCAAAAATTGATCGTTTTTCCCCGCTCTCACCGTTTCTCTACAATATATACTGCCATGACATATACAATTACAACTTACCAGACAAAAATCAAATCGACAGATCGGCATACATATTACAATACGCAGACGACACGGCACTTATTGTACATGACAAAACTACTGAGAGAGCAACGCAAAGACTCCAAACACTAACAAACAACACAATGACATGGTTTTATAAATGGAGACTAACACCAAACGCGTCAAAAAACCAACTTCTGCTCACAAACCACAGACTCAACGCTGATTCCCCTACAATAACAGCAGACGGCCAAACGACACAACCAAAAAACGACGTAAAATACCTTGGAATCACAATCGACCACAAACTTAGATTCACTAAACACATGCGAAACATCAGGGCAGAAACAATGAAGAGAGCGAAACACTTCCGATCACTAACCTACAAAGACAGAGGAATTAGCACAAACACCGCCACCAAAATATATAAAGCTATTTGTAGACCCTTGCTAGACTTTGGACATGTACTCATGACCAACGGAACAGAAAGGACAAAACGTTATACACAAACAACAGAGCAAATTGCACTAAGACTAATAACACGAATAAGACACCCCCAAAACCCACTACACAACCCCCCCACCCAACTACTATACGAACGCACAAACATGACAAAGATCTCTGAGAGACTCATACAGCTACAGACAAAATGGACAAACAACCCCTACAACTGGACCATACTGAATCCCCTTTGTCTTACAAGACCAACCAGACAATCCCGCTTCCGTTTCCCTACATTAACGCTACTCGAACACTTACAAACGCAACGGACTAGTGGACAATAAAATAATTTCTTCTTGCCACTGAAATCTTATTTATTCAATAACATTGTTAACCTAGAATGGGAGAATTTTCATATTTGTTTTTTATCTGGGTTGGGACTGCATGTATTAAACAAGGGCAGAAATACCGATAGGTCGATGGCCTTTTTTAGAAATAAAGATGTTTACTACTACTATTGTTAACCTAGAATAGGAGAATTTTCATATTGGTTTTTTATCTAGATTAAGACTGCATGTATTAAACAAGGGCAGAAAGACCGATAGGTCGATAGCCTTTTTTTAGAAATAAAGATGTTTACTACTACTACTAGATCGTTTTCCTGATTTAGAGCAGTAAAACAGCTTCAAGCCTTGTGCTACTTATAAATCACAAACTCACTTTTCCGTAAATCTAGCGCTAAGAAAGTACAAATGGCGTTACAAAGAAAAATTCTGCAAATGATGTTAAAAAGCGACATATAAAAATTATGTAGTCGGCAATATCCTGAAAGTGCAGTTAGCCCAAAATTTACTGCCTATTTTAAGCAGGAGAAATGCAACATAAATTCATTCGCTCGCGAAAATTAACTGTAGCAGCCAAAGGCCTTTCGAGCATTATTTAAAACTAGGACAGCTTTCGAAGGCACTGATAAATTCTAATGGCGAATGGACAGCCAGGAGAAAAACACCCTTAAATAACTGCAGCGGTTTCACGGAATGCCATCAGTTTCCCATGCGGAACCGACGAAGGAAATCCGGTAAATTATTGAATCAGCAACAGACATTCGCTGAACACTCGCAATTTTTTGATAGATTAAAATAGCAGCTGCAAAAATCTCGGCATTGTGCATTTCGGGAGAGGATGCATGCTATGCTGGCTGATGCCATTTTATGTTTCCGTCGAGATTTATTTTCCAGTTTGCTTCAGGCCCACATGTGTCCCACATATATGCCAAAAGGAGGGATTGTAAATTGTGAATCTGGTTTATTTGAACGCCCGCAAGTACTTTTTCATCTGGCAACTTTAAACGGGCTGGCTAAAGACCGTTAACGCCTATTTGCTAAATAAAAATTGAAAAATGCTTCCAAGTTCTAGAAGTTCATTTATTGGTCTCATTTTACGTTGATACTCCATTTTAAATTGATTATTCTGCGGTTGTAGAATCATATTTTTGCATTAATGATGTGAGTCCTGAGAATTGAAACTGGTGGGTTTTTCGGGTTTTCAAGCAAGTAGTAAGAAATGTTATTTTTCTGGCGTTTCGCAAGCACGAATTCCTTGCATTCTTGAAAAATATGCCGAAGGCCCGAAAAACTCAACAGTTTTAAGTAATGGCCGCGAAAGCCTAACTCTAAATAGTCGTGTTGATATTCACTGGCAATGAAACAGAGAATTATTTTTTTGTTGTTTCGAATCAACGTTTTTTATTAAAATAGCAATTTTTAAATTAATTTACACTATTTAAGTTAAAGTCAAATGAAAAGTGTTAAAAATGCGCAGCATTTTCTCTAAGAACTTTGTTAAGTTCAAATGTAATTTGATGTAAAACTGTGCAACTGAATTTAGTTGCATTGAAAGTACTTTAATTTTAAGTTTAACTCATTTAAAATATATTTGTAAAGTTCACTAGAAACTTAATGAACCCGGAAGGACTTGAGCGTTTTGTCCGATTTAAAAAAAGTTCAATTGTTATCAAAATTATACTTTAATTTATTAATTGATGTTGGTGTTAAATTTTCAATGTTTATACCTTTAAATGAAAAGAATACAACCTTAATATATGCCGACAAACAGTCATAATTACAATTCGTTGCAAATATGGATTTTGCATCCATTAGGGATTCAGTTCCAATTAGCTTTAATTCGCAAATAATATATTTAACAAATGAACAGGTCGGTGTAAATAAAATGGTAATTTGCAAATTATTGAGGCAATTTAATGCTACAAAGAGGCTGTTGAGTGTTGCAAATTGAGTTTAGTATGTTCAGTTGATACATGTGATTTTAGCATATATAGAACGTGCAAATATTGCTTTATCAAAATCGCTTACAAACGGTGGCGCAGAGAAAATGCACATTTCCCTTTTAGGCATAAAATGATTTATTTCACTGGCGAAAAATTAAGAAACTGGCGCAATACAGGAAGACTGGCACTACTGACACAATTGACGAAAACGGAATAGAACGCTACACAGACAAAGAGAAAGCGGACGCATTCGGCAGACACTATCAAAGGGCCTTCAGCACATCGACAAACCCTAACTTCGACAATGACAACTGGAACTTGATCAACGACTGGTACTTGAACTATTTTAACAACTCACCAAACTATGCCTGCACACTGATCACAGACACAGAGTACGATGAAGCCCTAGCGCACATCAAGAACACTGCACCGGGGAAAGATAAAATGAAGGCAAAAGTCTTGAAAAGCCTAACTCAAGAAACACACAAACTGATCCTAACTGAATTGAACAACTGCATCACAAATGGCAGAATCCCAGAAACATGGAAAAACGGCTTAATAATCCCTATACCCAAAAATGGACTGGACAATACACAACCGAGCAACTACAGACCAATTACACTACTTCCAGTACTAAGCAAAATTTTTGAATACATAATAAAGCAGCGGCTTGAAAAAGTGATTGGAAAATATATACCTACCTACCAATTTGGTTTCAAACAGCATCACTCGACTGTTCATCCGCTCTTTATTTTGGCCAACAATATACAAACTACCCACCTAACTGACAGAAAGACAGCTTGCCTGTTTATGGACATTAACAAGGCTTTTGACAGTGTCTGGCATAGAGGCTTACTATACAAACTATACAAACTAAACACACCAACATATCTACTACACACCATAAAGAACTTACTAGAAAGCAGACAACTACAAGTACGAATTGACAAAACACTGTCATTTTCTTTTTCCCCTGAACAAGGGCTCCCTCAAGGATCCCCGCTCTCACCGTTTCTCTGCAATATATACTGCCATGACATATACAATTACAACTTACCAGACAAAAATCAAATCGACAGATCGGCATACATATTACAATACGCAGACGACACGGCACTTATTGTACATGACAAAACTACTGAGAGAGCAACGCAAAGACTCCAAACACTAACAAACAACACAATGACATGGTTTTATAAATGGAGACTAACACCAAACGCGTCAAAAAACCAACTTCTGCTCACAAACCACAGTCTCAACGCTGATTCCCCTACAATAACAGCAGACGGCCAAACGACACAACCAAAAAACGACGTAAAATACCTTGGAATCACAATCGACCACAAACTTAGATTCACTAAACACATGCGAAACATCAGGGCAGAAACAATGAAGAGAGCGAAACACTTCCGATCACTAACCTACAAAGACAGAGGAATTAGCACAAACACCGCCACCAAAATATATAAAGCTATTTGTAGACCCTTGCTAGACTTTGGACATGTACTCATGACCAACGGAACAGAAAGGACAAAACGTTATGCACAAACAACAGAGCAAATTGCACTAAGACTAATAACACGAATAAGACACCCCCAAAACCCACTACACAACCCCCCCACCCAACTACTATACGAACGCACAAACATGACAAAGATCTCGGAAAGACTCATACAGCTACAGACAAAATGGACAAACAACCCCTACAACTGGACCATACTGAATCCCCTTTGTCTTACAAGACCAACCAGACAATCCCGCTTCCGTTTCCCTACATTAACGCTACTCGAACACCTACAAACGCAACGGACTAGTGGACAATAAAATAATTTCTTCTTGCCACTGAAATCTTATTTATTTAATAACATTGTTAACCTAGAATGGGAGAATTTTCATATTTGTTTTTTATCTGGATTGGGACTGCATGTATTAAACAAGGGCAGAAATACCGATAGGTCGATGGCCTTTTTTAGAAATAAAGATGTTTACTACTACTATTGTTAACCTAGAATAGGAGAATTTTCATATTGGTTTTTTATCTAGATTAAGACTGCATGTATTAAACAAGGGCAGATAGACCGATAGGTCGATAGCCTTTTTTAGAAATAAAGATGTTTACTACTACTACTGATTTATTTCAAAAATATATATTTTTGTGATTTTTTGATGAATGGCAATTTTCAGTTTCTGTTTTATACGAAATTTGTTAATGTAAAAATCCAAAAAAATCTCCTCCAAAAAAATCGCACGTGTAAAATCAGGAGCGCGTAGTGGCCCATTCAGAAGAAATCAGGCTTTCTCTATACCTATACTTTAGAAACTCGCTGCAAATTAAACTAGGAATTACATATATTCATTTGCACGAATGCGTTAAACCTTTGCAATTTCTGGTGAATAATTGCGCTAATAAACTAGAATATATTTTAAACTGGAATTTTACTTTCCAGAATTGTTCCGCAATTGGCGTTATTATTAAACTCGCTTTATTAACATTTAACGCCTTCTGATTATTATTCGATGCAAATTAAATTATTTTCAATTAGCGCCTCCAATTTGAACTTTCACTCCTTGCATCAATTAGACAATTTTTTGATCCATCGCGAAAACTCATATAGATTCTTCTCCATTAGTTCTTTGTTTATCATTGAACATTTTCCTCAAAAGGAAATGGCCTTCATAAGGAAAAGGCACAGCACGTTTCACTTTACGGGTTTGCGGAATTCGTCCAGCTTCCGGTCCATGAATATTGCGCTTGAATTCATGCTCCACATGATCTTCTGTAGTCACGGTATGCCGTAATATCGGGCCGAAGGATGTACAGGCAAATATTTGAAGTCTATAAAAGTATTTGTGCACTTATGGCCGTAAACCAAAGGTGAAATTATATTGAAAAGTGTCGGCTGAAGCGATAAGAATTGGGCCTTATAAAATGTCGAAATGTGACATAAAAATGTGCTTTGACGATGTTTTTTCCTGTTAAGTGAACAGGGAAAAGTGATCTAATTACGCCACTTGTGTGATAGTGACTTTCATACAAATCTAGGCTGATAATATTTCCGTTTGTGTAAAGCGTTTGCTCCTCAGTAGTATGGACATACCTAACATGACAATACAAGGAACGTAGAAAGATATGCAGCTGGATACGACCGCATATGTGGGGGTCAAGTCTAGAGCACAAGTGGGGTAATTCTGTCCTCCCGATTCGATGGTAAAGGGCTGGGAGGGCCGATGTAAGCCCAACATAATGGGCACGAAGGAAATGAGTGCAGCAAGAAGCCATATCGTTGCGATTGTCGCTAAAGCCACTCGTCTGGTCACCCATCGGCCGTATCTGGAAATAATTAAAACGGATGTTAGTTTAAAAAGTTAAAAAGTCCCATGCTTTGAGCTATGGCTCTTAAGCTGGTTAATTAAAATCCGCGCTGTTTGCAGGTTTACTCTCACCAATTACTTTTATCTTTAACAAAAGCCCCTGCAGTTTAATTATTAAATTTAAATTTAAAACACTATGAATAACGACTTTCGGATTACGCAAACTAGCATGGATCTAGCGCTGAATGAGAGTGAAAAGTTAATTTTTACATGTGAATAACTTTGAGAATACACAGTGGTCAGCCAGAGTGTTAAAACGTTGCTCGAAAACTCTTGAAAAAGCCTTTGAGTGAGAAATTTACACAAACTGTTAAAGCTGTGCCTCGACCTTTATAAAGCGCGTTTCTTAAAATGAACTATGGCTTTCTCAAAAATTAATTGAGAAGAAGCACTGACGATAGAGCCCTAATTTGATCATCATTTTGCAGGATAAGCCTTTATCTAAAAAACCTGTAAAAATCTTTCGAGTGGCAAATTTGGGCAATTTTTCACAGACTACTAAAATTTTGCCCCAAATTGTGCAAATCAATATTCTTGAAATGTACAGCCAGGTTTCCAAAAATTAATTGAGAAATTTCCATCTGAGATAGATCTCTTGTTTGAGCGCTTTCGCCAGGAGAAGAGTTTGATCTTAATCTCCTGCAAAATGCCTTCGAATGACAAATTCGACTTCCCTTAGAAGAACAAGTAATTTTCGAAAATTTCATTCCGAAGGAACCTCCTCTTAAGGACCCAGAGCCCAAAGCGTTACAAATCTCATACCTAACTATACTTTCTATACTATCAAAACTTATTTAAAGAAAATAAAAAATTGAGCAACTTGCTTAAAATTAGCCAACAATTCTATTTGAAAAAATTACGATTCTATAAATGTTTTATTACAAATCACAACGACACTTTGCATCCAAGTAGATATTTGTGCAGAAAAATCTTAGCGTTCTCTAAAACTTCAAATGTACAAGAATGTCGAATATTGAACACCTTCAACTTCAGGAACACAAATTGTTTTTTTGTGGACACTTGAAGAACCGGTTCGTCGCCACACGAAACGATCATCATTGTGTGTTGTTTTTGCAAGCATATTGATTCTTCGTCGAGCCTTTGAAGAAAGTGAAAATGGTGGCAAGGGAAGAGACGATTGCTGAACTGATACTAAAGTATGAGTATTTAGAAGTTTCTTCAGTCTCATAGAAACACGCACTAAAACCATGTATGGGCAACAATGGAGATTTCATATACTTATATTCTTTTATCCATATTTTTGAATGGAGCCAACAATCAGGAAACTTTCCTTTAACATCCAGCGGCGATATAAAATCTGAACATTTTTGTGTACGATGAAAACTGATGTTGTGAAGTGGGGTTATAGATTAAAGCTGAGCAATTTGGTTACAAATTGTGCAGATCAATGACGAAGGTCTTGTAATGAGCAGGTATTTATGTCATTGCTCAGGAGCTGAATGGAAAAAACCAATTTTCAAAATCTTACTTTTTCTCTACTGACGAAATAGACGAACTTATGGTTTCATCCGGATACTGTTACTTTTGTTGCTACTTTCCTGCAAGCTTTACCTTTGTAGATTTACTGGCAAAAGTACAAGAATTACGAAGCTTCCTGTTAGAGTTAAGTTTAGGCGATATCGATATTATTTCAAATATTACTTTCAAAAAACATGAGCGATGGGAAAGTACGACAGAAAATATGGATTTCAAGGCCTCCAGCCGAAAGGGATGGTCTCTTCTACGTCAACTAGGAGCTGTAACGCCTATACTCACCAAAGAACATGAAGTGACCCCTTCCGAAGTAGCGTTACATATTAAACAACGTGCAGAAAATGTACCGATTCATAAAGAGTTCCAAGAAGCAGTAATGGAAGAACTTTAAATAATTGACGGTCGCCTTGAAGACAACCCTCTTTTCTCTTCCTCTTTCACTAACGCTGAAATGAACAAGGCCATAAGTACACTCGAATTTCGAAAGGCAACAGGCTTGGATGGTGAATTTCCAGAATTTATAAAGCACCTACACAGAACATACAGACAAATCCCAGAACAAATCCGGATAGCTCAAACCATAGCAATGGTTTGAGTGGTTCCCTTAGCTTCCCTGGTGAAACCAGGGAAGCCAAGAGATGACCCAGCTAGCTATTGAAGGAGAGGCTAATATACAATAGAATATATTAAACTGTAGACGATATTATTCCGCCAGACCAGGCTGGTTTCAGATCGAACCGAAGTTGCTATGAGCAAGTGCTAGCCCTAAGGTCATAGATCTTATCGGGACTCCAAGGGGGGCTAAAAACGTCATTAATATTTGTGATCTGACCCCTGCTTACGACACCGTATGGCTGGATGCTCTAATACTAAAACTAAAGTTAACTAAACTTATGGGAAACATGTTAAGAAACCGATACTTCAAAGTAACTCTTGGACAATGAACCAGTAAGTCATTTACCTGCACCTGTGTGGTACAGTAGTTCTCATACTAACAAAGTCCATGTGCAACTCAATGATACTATGAGAATCATATCAGGAACCCTAAACTCCAGTACCTCGACTTCACACACTAACGAATTTAGCACCACCACACCTGAGGAAGCAACAAGCTGCTGTCCGCGAATGGGACAAACTACACGACCCTGAACACCCTAGAACTCTGCCAATCTACTTGATATTGGCTAAGGTTCCGGGCCGTCGTCTTTAGTCCCGGAATGTCATTTGGCAAGATAAGGTACTAACCCATCATGAACAATTTCGTATCAGAGAAGCTTGGAGGACCAGTTGGACATCCAATCATGATTGTGACCACAAAGACCATGTGGATCCCACCGTTCCTCTCTTAGGAATGCAAATGTCTAGGAAAGCATGGTTTAGCGATAACCGTATTAGAACAGGCTATGCCAGATGCAGGTCCATGTTGTACAGGTGGGGACCCTTGAAAACCCGGGAATGCGACTGCGGAGCACCAGATCAGACCCAGGCCGGGGCCGTCGTCTTTAGTCCCGGAATGTCATTTGGCAAGATAAGGTACTAACCCATCATGAACAATTTCGTATCAGAGAAGCTTGTAGGACCAGTTGGACATTCAATCATGATTTTGACCAAAAAGACCATGTGGATCCCGCCGTTCCTCTCTCAGGAATGAAAATGTCTACGAAAGCATGGTGTAGCGTTAACCGCACTAGAACTGGCCACTCCAGATGCAGGTCCATGTTGTACAGCTGGGGACGCTTGAAAACCCGGGAATGCGACTGCGGAGCGCCAGATCAGACCCATATAACCCACGAGTGCCCAATAAGAAGATTTGAAGAAGTAAAGCTGTAGATCGCCATACGAGAAATAAATACATAAATAAAAAAAGTGAAATTAACCTTTTAACACCCCGAAGCTGGATAATATAGCTAGATAGATAGTCTATATGGGACTTTTATCTTAAAAACACCTGAGCAATCGGGCCTGTGAAATATCGGACACTTATTTTCAAAATTTTGTTGGCTACGCATATCATACTATTATAGGAATATACACAGATCCTTTTATCTGTGATGACACAATAGAATCGAGTCCAGATTTGTTGGAAGTCTATCCGAGAATTTTAGTTTTAAAAGGCAAGCCAGCAAAATCAATTTAGTGGATCCAATAATCATGTCTTTCTTTCCTTGCTCTATTTGGAGCAAAAATATTTGTATTGAATATATGCACCCGTTTCTTTTCGTGTTCTCTGAACCCTTGTAGAAAATTGTTAATAAATATAAAGCAGCTGGTCTTGGGACAAAATTCAAACAAAACATTTTCCTTCTCAGGGCCTAAAAATCCCCAAACTCATTGCCAGTTTGATGAAAATGCAGCAGTTGTAAATGGAAGTCCCACGTAGGCCCTAATGTAATGTAATACTGCAGATAACCCTTTTTCCATTATGCATGAACCAAAAACAATAAAACGAAAGCTGCAATTCATTTATTAGAGACACACACACACATACACATATTATGATAATGTCGACTGATATTATTAGCTAATGATGCGCTATGGAGACATGGCTGGAAATCTGATAAATGGATTATGCTGTTACACACAGACACGACTATTAATTTGGTTAGTGAATTTCAAGCACTGTAATTCTATGTCATGCCATTGAATTTATGGACGCACATTACTTCTGTGTTGTCGACGTTTCAAAATTGCTGGAGATAAGTTCATCGCAACTATTCAGGCGATAAATTCCAGTGGGAACAGCTGCTGTTTCGTCAGTCATTGTTTAACAAAGCTTGCAGAAATATCGACTGTTTTTATCCAGAAAATGGGATCATAGGTTGAAGAATGGACCTACTGCTAGCAGATTTCGTTCATTTATTTTCCCAAACCATGCGAAATTTAAGCGAGAATTCAGAGTTTCATACAGCAAGCCCCTCAACTGAATTTTCCAATTACCAATGTATTACTCTACCTTCTTCACATATTGCAACCTTTGCTAAATAACCAGTAATTCAATTAGTGAAAATTAGCAAATGAGCCTGTAAAATTTTACGTTGAAAATTCCCTGCCTTTGAATCCTTGCAGAGACCGGAAGACGGAACGCCCTCTTAAAGTAAATACAACATAGCGAAACAATACAGCTAATTGAGAATACAAGCTAAAGAGCAGGCAGGACAAAAAGGATTACAATTCCTAAGAGCAACTTAGTGTCTGTTTTATTCGTGTTTTTACCGAAATTCCCTTTTAACGAATGCATAATTAAGCTTTGGAAAGTTCTCAGGTTAAATTATATCGGCAGGCGACTGCGTAAGGCGCACCAGGAAAAAAAGATCAATTTTTAAGCAGCCTTATTGTATCCAATGCGTGTAATTTTCTGATCAATTAACGCCTACGTGCCAAAAGGCATTTGCCACTATTGGACCATTACTTGGGTTAATCACTGTGGTAGTTTCCTCTTAATTGGTTCAGTTGATAGCATTTGTAAGCGTCAATGAGAATATGTGAGAAATAATTACTTGTACTTATACCAAATTATATATTTGCTATATGAAATGTTTAATACGAAGCAGCCTAATTTCTCGGCTGGTAATTTGTCTAACAGTAAAACAATCTGATAATTACGATGCCTGGTTTTGAAAGTATTCAAGATTGGATCCAAAGCAAGGTTTATATTTGAAATTGTATGGCAAAAGTTTTTATTTGAGCCTTTTGGGAGGGCAAAGTATGGAATGGAGCAAGATCCAAATTTAACTTTGCAAATCACTATTCTTCTTGAAGAACTAGGATCTATCAGAAAATTGGAAGTTTTATGGAAATTTGCTTAAAAATTATCTTTTAAAATACCTTTCTATAAAATTTTCACAAAAATTTGGATACAATTCCATGTTGAGTAATTAATGAAACCCTAAAATCGATCTATGTAAGAAACTATGCGAACAATATGTTGGAAGTCCAATCTTCCTTGGAGTGAATGTTTAGGTAATTTTTGTCGCAACTACGCAGTTTTTTGTCTTTAATTAATTAAGCACTTCTTTCATGAAACCACTGCATTCTGATTATGTCCACGTTTAACAAATTAGATCCTCTTTTTATGATAATAGGCAAATCTGATTTAACAGTAATTTTCTTTCATCGAAAGAGTTCTGTTTTCGTGGTCATTTATTGAAACTGGTGAATTCTTCGGGCGTTTAGGTCGTCGTGAAAAGGAATTTCTTTCCGATCGTTTTCTTTTCGATCCGCGATGAATAATCGCACCTGAAGTGGATGGCACTCTTTGATTTCTTGAACGGTAACTTTCAAGAAAGTAACAATGAATAAGCTTTAATTGAATATTAAGGAAGGTGAAGCTGAAACCTGATGAAACAAATCGAGAATTTTTCAAGAAGAATATTAACGATTGACGAAGAATGAAAGTGTTGAGTTTTTCAGTTATACAAGAAAACACATATGAACACTACAAAGAATGATTTTTCCATGCAACGTAATTGCAACATCAATAAAATTGTAATTAAAAAAGGAAGAGGAAAAAAGGAAAAAGGTGGAGAAAGACACCGAAACGTATTTGTGAGATTTTAAATAATAAACAATAAAATTGACTGGAACACAGGAATTTTTTTTTGGATTAAATTAAAAAAAGGAAAACATGGGTTCAAGAAATCAGCAATTTTGGGAAAATTTTTGAAAAAGCAAAAAGGCAAACCAAATGTTAACTTGATATTCTTTGACATGCAAGTACAGAATCTCAATTTTTCAAAAAGAAAACCAGCTCCACATTTTATCATTGTATTGAGTATGGCGAATGATTAGTTTTTCATCAAAATGCCATGAACTTTCTTTTCAGTAACAGATTTATAGTAATTTGTATTAATAATAATAATCTTAATTTTTTATTTTAAGCAACGGATTTTTATTTCTTTTCGTTGGATTCTTTTGAGTTAATTTGGGTGAATTTGAGCAAGTTTAGCAGCTTAGATTAGTTTGGTTTAATTGTGGTTAGTTACATACAACAATTTCCAACATGCAGTTGAAAATTTCGCTTTCCTCATCGGTCTGATGTGGAAATTTTATACATTTTGTGAAAGTGCTTGTAAAAACTTCCTTTGAAATGATGAAACAATTAATGTTTTTGTTGAAATACTGCTTCTTCAAGCATTGAATTTCAACAAAAATTTAAGGACTTTCTGAAGATTCTAGAAAACGAAATTAAGCAAACCAAATGTTCACTTCAAATATTCTTTGCAACTCAGGTCCAGAATAGCAATTAATCAAAAAGAAAACCCCACTCTCCGCATGTAAAAACTGCTGGAAACTGTCACCCAAAAAACATGGTGAATCTTCGAACTATCGAACGTGAAATTGGAAATGCGCAGGATGAATATCAGTATCCCAGGACTTCGCGACATACGATGGCCGGGATCTGGTACCCAAAAAACATACCATCGATGTCTTCATTATTCTGGATTAACAGACGGAGAGCACAGACACGGAGTAGCAATTCTGGTGACGCCAGAAGTGGCTGGATCCGTCTTGGATTTTGTACCTCTCAACGACCGAGCCTTGCTTATAAAAATACAAACCTCGCATAGGATATTAAACATAAATCAAATATATGCCCCAACGGGAGACAAACCTGATGATGACGTTGAACTCTTTTATAGCAATATTGAAGAACTGATGCGGACCAGAAAGAAAGGTTAAATAACGCTGGCCATGGGAGATCTGAACGCAAAAATCGCAGCTGGTCAGGAGGCTGATATAGTCCGTAACTACGAACTGCGGAATAGAAACACAAGAGATGTCAGACTTGTCCAATTCTGCTCAGAGTGGGACTTAGTAATTAGCAACAGAATTTTCAAACTCCATCCACGACGACTATATACATAGACCTCTCCTGCAAACAACACGAAAATTAAAGTGAGAAACCAAATTGATTTCATACTACTGAATAAACAATTCTAAAGGTATGTGAAGGCAGTTAAGACATATCCAGGAGCGGACGTGTCATCTGATCATAATCCAGTTGTTATGGCATGTGAACTACACCGCTTTAAAAAAGCAAAGAGACCAACAAACACAAAAGTCATAGACATCCTTACTGGAAGATCCTAATATAATGGAGCAAGTACGAAGCTCACTAGAAAGAGAAATGGAACACATCAAGAAAGAAGAGACTGAGGCAACCTCGAACGTAATAGAAAGAAGAATTAACAATATCCAAGAGCAACAGATAGAGTTCGTGGAAAGCAATAACAAACAAGGGTGGATGACGCAGGAAATACTGTCCTTAATGGATGAAAGAAGGAAGCACAAGGAGCAAAACCGAGACAAATACTGAGAACTCAACAAAACAATTAGAAAAAAGTGCAGGGAAGCCAAAGATCGATGGTTGTCAGCAAAATGTCGGGAGATAGAATCACCACAAGCAAAGTACGATACATTCAACGTACAAAAGAAAGTTAAAGAACTCGTGGGAAGAGGTCGAAAGCAACCAGCAGCAGTTTTGAAGAATGCCAGGGGATAAATCGTACCTGGAATAGAAGAAAAACTTAAAAGATGGAAAGAGTATGTCGAAACGCTATTCAAACACAACAGATCTAACCTTCCACCAAAAAACGACGATGTTGAAGAAATCGGACCTGAAATTACAAAAAATAAAGTTACATATGCTATCAAACCACAAAAAACGGAAAGCAACTGGTCCAGATGACATATATGCTGAAACTCTGAAGATTAGGGTATAGAACGACGAATCAGGTCTTGATCTTGTAAGATCACTGTTCAACAGCATGGGTATACCAGTGGCAGGATACCACTTAGCTGGCCGAGATCTACGTTCATCACCCGGTCAAAAAAGGCTGGCGCCTCGAACTGTGACGACCACCGCCTGATAAGTCTCAGGTCACATGTTGTAAAGGCCTTTTTAAGAGTAATCCACACAAGAATTTTCCGCAAATGCGAGACCCAAGTTAACAAAACCTAGTTTGGATTCTGGAGTGGGGTTGGCACACGGGAAGCCCTCTTCTTTCTGAAAGTCTTGAAAACACAAATATGTAGATAATAGGGACATTTATGTGATTGTTGACCTATATTGGAGGCAATCGGCCACAATCCGAAGAATGTCAGAAAGGGTCTAGATCATGAAAGGAGTGAGGCAAGGCTGCGTTTTGTCACCGCTTCTTTTTAACATTTACTCAGAAGCAATATTCAGAGAAGCACTTGAGAAACAACAAGAGGAATAGTAGTTAATGGGAAGGTAAAAAATAACTTAAGATACGCAGATAACACTGTCATTATATCCAGCAGTCCAAGTAAATTACAGGGAATGATCCATAAAATATTCAAACAAAGCGAACGATATTTCTAAGAAGAAGGATAAGTTCTAAGACGGATGAACAGAGGAAGGACAGAAACTGCTACAGACGATAAAAGAAAGGAAAACACAGTATCTTGGACATATTATGAGGGGCAGCCGGTAGGAAATCCTGAAGCTAATTATCGAAGGGAAGATGCAGGAAAAAAGATCCATCGGAAGACGCCAGAACGCCTGGCTTAAGTACATTCGCAGATGGTTTGGGCGCACATCCATAGAGTCCGTTCGAGCAGCTGTTTCCAAAACTACACTAGCCATTTGGATCGCAAACCTTCATAAGGAGAGGGCGAGATGAGAAGAAGAAAAAGAAAACCCAACAACACATTTACCATTCCATAGAATAAGGAGAGCAACAAAAGTGGTAGAACTTTTTTCCTGTAACATATTTATAGCAAGATTCCACTTTAGGCAAATTATTTATTTTTAATTTCGATTTCGAGAAAATAAAATTATATTCAAAAATATTTCAAAATTTCCTGGGTTTCAGTCAATTTTATTGTTTATTATTTAAAATGTTACAAATACGTTTCGGTGTCTTTCTCCACCATCATCAGTTTGTATAACTGATGTTGTTGTTTATATAACTGATGTTGTAATGTTTGTGTAATAGATAATAAACAATAAAATTGACTGAAACCCAGGAAATTTTGAAATAAATTTAAGTACAGTCAGGAAAATATACACAACAATGAATTCAAAAATATGCAGCTGAAAAACTCGCTCCTCGCAGCAGCCTGATAGTAGCTACTTTAAACATGTCATAAAACTGGTTGTAAAAATTGAATTTATGAAACACAAAAGTTTTGGTAATATCTTGTTTTTTCCAACATTGACTTTTTATTTCACACCGTTTGACCCAACTATTTTCGAAAAATAATTCTCCACTAATATCGCAGGATTTTAATACATGGTTTTGTTATATTGGCATCAACCAATATTAATAATGCATGCCATTTCCTTTCTGAAAAGTTCTCATTTGCCTGCATTAAATGCGCATTTAATAAATAAATAAAGCTTCAGCCGAATTTCTGCTACTATCAGCAGAGTTTTCACACACAACATAAATATGGTGTGGAATTATTAATTTTAGCTTTCAACCAGTAGCCTTTAGTCTGGCACAATGCAAACTATTGTCGTCTAGGGCGATTTTAAATTAATAATATTCTGTCATTTTGAATATTTTGCGTTCACAATTCGTATGGGAATCGACAATCAACTAGTGCCTTATTGATCGGAAAACTTTCCGATGTAAATGTACAGTTATCAAAAGAACTTGCGTGTTTGAAGACCGTTGGTAGAAAGGGACTTTATTTTGGTGGTGTGCGCTAACGGGTAAATATATTCATGCGATCCGACAGAAAAAAACCCGAAAAAAATCTTTGTTTTGTTAGGAAATGCCGCTTGCCTAATGCAAATCAAACACATATAAAGTGGCCGTCGTATAATGCTGGATTGTGTCAACAATTTCGGCGAGCAGAGAAAAAGCCAACCTCAGTTCCAATTTCCTTTGACAGTTAAATAAATGTTTAGAAACCCTAGTTTAGTCCTAGTTGAAATTCCTGTTAATATATGTAGCCGCTTCTGGACCAGAAAATTTTTATTATTTATTGAACACAGTTTGCCATTAATCAGTGCTAACATGTCAGTTTCCATGCTCGCTGAGATTAAATTGCCCGAACTAAAGTGGCGATGAAATTCTCAGAGGTTTACTACATTTTTGGTAAACCTTATAAATTCTGGCTGGCATTAACATGTAAGAGCAAAATACATGTAACATTTTCCCGAGGGTAAGAGCGATGTCTTAAGCAAGCTCCATAATGGCAGCCAAATTTATTTTGAAGCCACTTTTATTCAGATCAGAAGTGGAGAAATGGCTTTGTTAGATGCAGGTTGCAGATAATTTTTCGTTATATACAGAATAATTGAGTTTAAAACTTCAGACTAGGTTCAGTTAACTTGATTTGATGTCTGCATAGGATTGATTGGTTAAATTAGATTCGGTGTGGTTTTAATCCCAGTACAGATTGGATTTTTACACCTGTTCAATTGGGTTTTCCAATTTGCGGGCATTAATTGTAGGGGCAAATAGAAAGTTTGAGTTTTAGTGCAACCACTGTGTTTACTGCATTGCCGAAGCTTCAAAAAATAGGATCAGTCGAGATAGGAATTTTCATGGCTTTGGTTGTTGTTGGTGTTTTACGCTGAATTGAGTGTTGATCATAGTTTGAAAATTAATTATTTCAAAACTAAAATTGATGAAAATTTGCAAGTTACATCACTTTATAGAGCAGAAATTGTGTTATGAGTCTGAATTTTCCCATTTTCAGGCCTCACTTGGATGATTTTTCACGCTCATTTGAATTGGAGCTGCCAGACCAAGAGCTTCAAGTGTGTTGAGCACTGTTTGACAATTAATTACGCACAAAGAAACTTGCCAGTTACGCATCTGTATAGAGGAGCTTTGGTTCTATAAGTGTCAATTTTCCTATTTCTAAGCCTGTTTTCATTTATGTGTTATGCTGATTTGAATGTTGAGCAAAGTTTGAGAATTAATGTCTCAAAAACTAAATTTGGTGGAAATATACGCCGCTGGATAGAGGTGGTTTAGTTTTGTAAGTGTACATTTCCATGTCCATCGCTCACTTTGCCGATTTTTCATGCCCATTCGAATTTGAGTTGCCAGTGGACAGCTTGCTTAAGACAATGGGGGCTCCATTGTCTTAAGCAAACTTTGACAATGAAATACTCCAAAATTTAACTCGATGGACTTTTGCTGGTTGTGCCACTGGATAGAGATGGCCTTGCTCTATAAATTGTAATTTTGCCACTTCCGTTGCTTTTTTTGCTGATTTTCCAGGCAGATTTCCATTGAGGCTCTCATTAGGAAACCTACAGTGTGTTCACAAAGCAAGCATGTTTCCTAAATGAAAGTCTGCAAACGGTCTTAAACGTTGCAAAACTGGCAAACATGAAATAACATCTGAAGATAGAAACTACTAGTGCTGGAGGAACGACATTAAGAATTCTTTACACGACGGATTAAAGTCCGAAAAACCCACCAGTTTCAAGTAATGACAAAAAAAACTCATTTCTTGAAGGTGTGGGTTAAAACTGGTGAGTTTTTCGTTGTCCCAATATCAATATTTATTTTGTCTTCTTAGGATAAAAAAATTTGGTAGTTTTGGGGCCGGTTAAAATGAAATTATCTGCAAATTCCGTTACTAAAATGCATAACTTACCTGGTGTAACGCCACTTAACGAAAAGCGTTTAATTAAAATTATGTTCGAAACACTCACATGCCTTAAAGATTAAGCCTAACTTTGGCGGCTATTTCCATGTTAACTTTGAGCTTAGATCCTAACTTCTAACTTGGTTTATAACTGCAACTGAACGGCGTGCTTAGCTGATAAGCAACAAGTTTATTGATTTTCGTTAATATTTAGTCAATCCTGCAGATTCTGATTTGTTTCAAACGCAAAACTCTCGCAAAAATTTGCAGCAAACAACTGCAGTTCTTTTCCGTTTTAATTAGTCTAGTTAATTTTCCTTTTTTTTTTGGTGCGTTGTTTAGATAATTCAACATTTCCTCTAGTTTATTCATACACCTCTTGAGCACGCTTTAATTACATTTCGGTCAATACAGACAGACGATCAGAACAAACCCCAGTCGCAGACATTTGTCAAGTAATTAAAGTCCCAATTTAAATAAACATCGATTATTTGCCGTCGTGACTGAGTAAAACACATTTCCACTCGATGTTTCTCGTAATCTTGGTGAACACGGAAGAAATTCCGAGCAACTCTCTGAAGGATAAACTAATTCCAAAAATAAACACTACAGCAGACGCTAAAGGTGTTTGAATGAACACTCAGCCAGCCCAGATGGAAATGGTCGCATATTAAGATAAAGAAACGATTTAATCTGGAAAATTAATAGAATTCATTTCGGAGGCATTGAGAAAGCTTCTAAACTTTTGCTGAATATTTTATGTGCTGTTGTTTTTTGCTTATTGCAGTTAATTGCTTTTAAATTGTTCTTCAATTGTTCAATTAATTGCGTGAACACTGTCATTCATATAACACTAATCCATAGAAAACGTAATCAAAATAAGAAAAGTACAGTGACACCAGTGGGATTGAGTATCGATTTTACAGCAAGAAATGCTTACCTTAAAGGATCTTTGATGTGAATGTACCTATCTAAGGATATTGCACAAAGGTTCAATATGCTGGCAGTGGAGCACATTACATCAAATGCGATCCAGGTATCACAAAACTTGCTCCCGAATATCCAATAGCCCAGCAGGTCGTTTACTCCTGCAAACGTCATTACCTATATAAAGAGGAAAAAATCATTTCAGAAATATATTTTCACGTTGTATTGTAAGGGAGTAGTTTAGAGCGGAAAAATACGATTTCCAAGTGAAACTTTCTAGGAGTTTGGTGCTTAAGGTGCCCAGCTAAAGTTCATGGAAGTCCATAATGGTTTAAGGATTCATTAAAGTTAATACTTGGGTTTGAGGGAAGAAGCTTGGAAGCGGTTTAGAAGTTTACTTAATAGAAGTTTGGTTGGTGATTTACATTAGCTGATCACCCAGTATATGGATGGAGAGCTTTCCCATGGAAAGCTTCCCCGATATCAACATGCCAGAAAATAATGGTAGAACATGCACGTTCAGCAGATTTAATGGATGAATTAACTCAAAAAAAATTGTTTGGTTAAAAGAGGTTTTCGCAACTACTGTCGGAAACTGGTGAGTTTCTTGGGTTTTTAGACAGTCGTGGGAAACTTTGAACGTGAATTTTTATTTTATTTAGCGGCGTATGACTATAAGTGAAAACGTGTACATTAGAAAACTGTTTAATGAAGTGAAAACTTGGAACAAATTTGGAAACTTTTATTCAGTAATAAAGAGTTAGAAATCGTGAAAAATCGAGCAAAAAATGCGAATAAAAAAGCAACTTTCATACATTTTTTACATTTTAAGACAGAGTTTCATCTATCGAGAGTAAAATGCAAACATCGGCAATATTTATTGAGCATGCAAACAGCAACGGTACAAAAAAGGTTTCAAAAACATCTAATTATCTTCACTAAACAATTATATAAAGCAAAAGAGAATTACTTTCCATAGACTTAACAGATGCATAAAAATATGTAAGTAAGGTTTTTGAATACCATAAAGTTCCTTTAACGTTCTCAAGCACCTGGTTAACCTTCAATTAACCGACTTTCTAATTTCGTCGCTAATTAGCTCAATATTTACCACACACTTACCAGATAAACTGAGCAAACGGTGCATCTTTCAAAGTAAATAGCGGCAATATTGCATCCACATAATTCGAGCCCCAATTGTGGATTTCTAATTACATAAAGTTTTGCCTCGAGAATGATACTCAGGCTTGTGTACCTTGGGGTTTAGATGTGGATATTTAGACCGAAATAATACTTGGAATTTGCATTTCAGTTATTCGTGATTTGTTTCTGGTGTTTTTATTCAATTGGGATGTTTAGGTTTAAATGTAAGGCAATAAAAATTATTTAAAGTGCAATTTCAAGAAAAAAATTAATCAAAAAAAACCGTCGGAAAAAAATTTGCTCTCCATCGTTAGCCCTGATAGTTTGCCGCATTTAAAAGAAACCTAATTTATAAATTTGAAAACCTCCTGATGTTTAAGGGTTATTTAATGCAAGGCAAGAAAAATTAATCAAAGTGTTTAAACTTGAAGGAAAAATAAAATTCAAAAAATCGTTTAAAAATTGCAACATTTAAAAGACAAATGATTTATAAATTTAAATTAAGTTACATACAAAATAAAACATGCACACTTGCAAATCTATTAAAGTGGCAAATAATACATAAATTTTCTACTTTTGGTGCATGCAATGAAAAGAAATTTGGTTACCAACGAGGCCACAAATAGGTCCGCAATGGCCAGTGAAGCCAGAAAGAGGTTGCCTATTCTTCGAAGACCGCGATCAGTGTAAATTGCTATACAAACTAGAATATTGCCGGCTACCGACAGGAAAATCAGCAACGATAGAAATACTCCTGAAATAAAAAAACACTATTTTTCCTGCTCGTTTTCCTTCTGTAAAATAATTGATTAAATATTTCAGCCTCTTAACCAGCACTTCGTGTTAGAACAAAATTGCCGGCGATTTTGGACAAGCAATTTAATTAAAAGTGAAAAGTCCTTCGCTGGCGAATTTTAACCTCAAGCCAACATTTTGCCTGACGGTTCCGTAGATCGTATATCAGAGAAAAGAGTTTACTTTAGGGCGAAGTCAATTTTTGAAAGTAGCTTGGCAGCTGAGGCAAGGGAAACTTCGATTGAGGTGAAACTCCACTAGCAGTTTCCAAAGTGTCAGTTTTGTTTGATTGAATTTTATTTCCATTTGCTCCTAAATCAAATATTTAAAGGCAGCTTGAACAGGAACGTTCCTTTGAGCCAATTTGACTTCGTTATTTTAAATACTTTCTACTGATTGACGATGGCACTTACCTACTAGAAGAATTGACATCATTGTTACGGTATCTTGATCCGATATGTCTCTTTCCATAAAGGTGTCATTGTTAGCAGCCTAAAAAAAAAAGGAAATAATGCTTCTACCTCTCATATAAATTGCTCAGTAAATTATTAACCATAGCTGATTATAAGGAATAGTGAGAGAAGTGTTGAGTATAAAAAAATGTTTAAAGAAAATTACAGCAGAAGTAGACAAAATTTGTCGTAAAAAAATGAGAAGTTAGATAAAAAAATCAATGAACACTTTTGAACAAAACGTATCCAGGCCATTGAGTGTGCAAAATATTAATTGCTTTTAATGAAAAACAAACTTAGTGAAGTAAAAACTGAACACTAGAAAATGCATGGAAACTCAAGAAAAGCTTTCCTCTAATCAATTTACTGCATCAAACAGAAAGGCCACTTTCGCTCTTCTTTATTTCTGTATCCTGGACAAAGTTCTAAGGATGCAAAGAAAAAATCGCTCATTTTCTGGAACAGAGCAGGATTTGCTCCCAATTAAACAATCATGGAATCACACGTGCTCTAAATAAGTCAGCTAAACAAGCTTAACAAAAGCTCGCTTTTAATAATGTCAAATATTTAATAAATCCTCTTTGCACCACATTTCCGGCAATCAGTCGAGCTACAATTCACTGTTCTGTATCTGGTTTAAATTAATTTTATTCGGAAGTTAAATTAGTTAATATAAATGCCTGCCTTCAGTTGAAACTGGAAAATATAATCTATTGAATAAGCCAAGGAACATAAGTGGTTGTACTTCTGGCTGGTTAGATACTCGTGTTAGAGCCTCCACAATTCCGTTTTTCTGCTGGTGCGGTAAAATAATGAAATAAAAATCCGAAGCAAATAAATTTGCTCCAAAAACATTACATTGCCGGATTCCAGGGCCCATTAATACTTGTCGCACCTTTATCCTGCGACAAAGTGGATTTCGTTTAAAGCTCTAATCTTTGCATAAACATTCCCAGAAAAAAACGTTTTTTCATCCATTATACATCGGACAAAAAACTAAGCCTTTTACAAATGGCTTTGGATAATCAGAAAAAAATAGACAAGTTTGCTGTAATGGAAACTTTTCCTTAAGTGGAAAGTTTGCTGCATCGCATGGACTTGAATATTGATATTACTGATGGATAAAAGTTTGTGGTAACTTTGGGTTTTTAAGCAAAATTATAAACATAGTTAGAAAAATCCATAAATGCATGTTTCTGGAACTTTAAGCTTTATATTCAAAACTGGTTCCTTATTTTATCGGTTGAAATTACAAATTGTGAAATATTTCCATCCATTGCAATGCAAGCAAATTCAAGTCAAAGTCAACATTTGCAAGCAAAATTTTCAGAATGATTTATGGTGCTGATAACATAGAAAAGCGGGTTTAATTGGGATTTAATTAGCTCAGTTGGTCAATATTTTGTAGGTAGCAAGTCAAATTATTGCCACTTGGATATTATATTATGGATAAAAGTTTTACATAATTTGTAATGCAATTTTAGCTGATCTCTTGCTTGATTGAAAATAATTTCTGTTTGAGTATAATTGATATAAAACGGTGGATATTTTCATTTTCACTCCTTTATTGGGAAAAATTCCACATATTAGTAAACGCTCTAATTTGCTTGTTCTTATCGGGGGCATTCATTCAACACAGCAACAGATCAATCACGATCTGAGCGTGACATTTCATTAATGAGCGGAATATGCCAGTGTAATTGCATAAATTACACCCAAATTGACACGATCTGGTAAAGATCAATTGCAGATTCAATTAAGCAACAGCCAAATTCAATTGCTGACCGTAAGTCAAAATATCGGTTAGGACTTTCACAAAACGATCGGATCACGGTCTTGATATCAACAGGATCCACAATGATTTAAAAAAAATGTGAGCGATCTCTCGAGCGTGAAGAGAGAATATTATTCTTCTAGAAAAAATGTCCCAAATATGGAAAGCTTGGAACTGGAAAATTACATTAATATGAACCATATTGCGGAAAAAGTCTATTATACATGGACCAAAAAGAGCAGCTCCCTTGAGACTGAATTTGTGACTATCCAATGCAGTTTAATAAAATGTTTTGTGCCAAAAATTCTGAGAATTGGTGATGTTTTGGTTATTAGACCGTCATCCACAGAAATATAGCCCTGACGTTCCCAAAGCACTTTCAGAAGAAGCATGTGAGCTCCAGAAGCAGGCTGAATGGGACAAAACTGATTTTTACATTCGATAACGCAGTTGGCAACGATTTTCGCACTCGCACACATAGGAATCCATTACAGAGGTAGCATGGCCTGGGTGTTGTTACGTTCCCACTTGATATATTCACTGCATAAAACATCACCATTTTTACGAGATAAATTTCGAAAGAATTGACTCACGGTCAACAGTCGATAATGAATCTCAAACTTCCAGACAAACAAAACCAATTTCAATTCCTATTCCAAAGGTCTTTATTAAACCCATTTGAAAGTTATGGAAAACATGTATAAACCCCCGATTAAAACCTACTTAAATGTTCAAATGGGATTAATAAAAGTTGGTCACGTAAGGCGGTTAGTTTCTGCCAGTTATTGGAGATTGGAATCGTTTAATGAGGCAATTTGGGCTTGAGAAAATGCGATTCTTTGCCCAAACCGTTTAATATAAAAAAGTGTTTCAAATTCAAAAAAAAAATTACTGCCAACACTTGCAGGAAAATGCTGGCGCATTTTATTCAATACAATTTAAAAGAGGTTTAAATCCAGCCTCTAAGCAGCTCTCAGTCACTATTTACAAGCCGGAAACCTTCCGGTAATAAAATATGAAAAGCATTTTGTCGAGAAGTCTGCTTTCCTACTTTGCCCGTGATTGCGACATTTAAATGAACGGTTTTGTATTTATTTTGCTGAATTTTCAAAAAATAATCCGTCCAAATGTTTATTGTGCACTTTACTATTTTTTTATTATTTTTTTAATCACTTGGAATTGAACAATCCCATTGAAATGCAAATGTAATTCAAGTAAATGTAGACGATTAATTCGGAAAATTACGAATATATTTTTCAACGGCGTTCTTTTTATTAATTCAATGTAATGAATGGATGTTTTGTGGCATTTTATTAATAAATGAACGCTTAATTCGGGGTAATATTTCTCAACGTTAGACTTGAGGGCGTTATTATAAAATTTCGTATTCAAACTCGCAAATACGCTTTATCATGTTTATATTTTGCGGATTCAATTAAATTTTATTTAACAGATATTTTTTAAAAAATCTCTATGGTGGAGCAAAGATTTGAAATATTTACTACAGAAAGATGACCTAATTTTTATATTTATTTATTTTTACATTGTTAATTCTAACCTGGTCTAATACAAGGTTTTATCTAATATGTCCATGCAGACAATTAGCAATGTTTCTGTAATAAACAGTCTGACGTACCCAGTGAGATTTAATAACCATTGAGCATCTTAAGTCCAAATCCCCATTTAAATTCTAGGCAAAAATGTCCACACAGTGACACTAACTGGTCTCTTGGCTCAGTGAGTCTCTTGCAGTATCCCTCCCTATCTTGCTCAATTCAACCTCTAGTAGATGGCACAAAAGACTCAAGGACGACAAATGACGGAAAGTATTTTGGAACCTTTTTTTGGAATCTTTCCGTAATCGCAACCAATTTGGGAAACCCAAACCCTTCCAAAAACAAGTACCACTCATCAGTTTTGTTCTTCAATGAAGCAATATTGACAAGAACCATGCTGAACTTGGCGTCAGGACTTGAGGAGTCTAGTCGCTCAAAACACGTTATTTCACTTAAAAATTGTTCTTCTTCGGAGAGCCACTGGAAAAGTAGTTGTGGTGACTTTCTTTGCAATTATGAAGTTGTACCGTCCTCTCCGAAACAACATGTGATCTGTAGGTGCTGAGATTCACCTCCATCTCTGCGCAACTAATCCCATAAGCATTGTGAAAGTCGTTGTACAAACTCTGCAAGGCGTCTGTCCGGATAGGCAAGCCTTCAGATGCTAGGAATATTTTGATGCTGGTAATAGTGAATCTTACGTAGCAAACTGAAGCAGGTTGATCATGCAGGTAGGAGAGGTACAATCTTATGGTCCTCAGGATGGAAGCTTCTCTGAGCCTTGCCGTTAGGTATCGCTTGCCCGAGTCTTTGGAGCGATCAGAGGCCACAGTAATTCGGAAAATCGGAGGAGTCAACGGGTCCAGAAAGGGAGCTGGCTCTCGAGGCATCCTCTCAGGCAGTTTCACACTGTCAAAGCTGTTGGTCTTGCCAGCAGCCTGTTTATCAGAGGCTATCGTTATCACACTGCTTGCTCTATCACTATTTTCCGCGGAGGCGCAGCAAATAGATCGTCCAAACCCGGACCGACGTTCACCCTTGCCCCGCTGGTGGGAAGCCAACAGTTCTCCACAACTCTCCGACTCGGTTGAACAGTCGATCCAAACTTCGCGCGGCCACATGCTGTCTCCCAACAAACTCTCAGACAATTATCTAATTAAGGTCCCCACTTTGAATATGGGTTCCTCGGAGCCTTGTCCTGTTTAAATAAGCGAAAGCATTGGACAAAATTCGACGATTTCAGGACCTCCTTCACGTGGTGCACAACATTGGTGGTAGTACATCCAACCGGGAGATGTCTTACGACCACATAATGCCATCTTCGGGTGATGCCACAAGCTGAGGAGTCTGGATTTCCAGGATTGGGTGGTTGATGAGATGAGAGAAGCCGACTCAGTAGGACACGACGTAGAAGTGGTTGGAACTTGTTTTCCTTACCGATTGGAGTCGACAACCTTAGTAGTCAACTCCTTAACCATGGGGGCAACACTCGTGAGGCGATCCTTCAGGCCTTCCATAGCCACTTTGACCCCAGAGGACGAGGATTCGTGGACTTGAATCCTGTCGGATTCTTCAGTATTGCTTCCTATCGTCATCGGTCCATTTCCTCATTTAGAAAAAATACTCATTTGATAGTGTTGCTTAGACTTTTTGTGTTCAGGCATAAAATTATCAAAAACTATCAAAATAATCATAAAGATTCACGCACGCAAATCTCAGTGTGCTGAAAGAAGGGTGCGAATATCGTTTAAAATGCATGGCCCGTATTCGAGAAGCACTTACGTGTATTAAATTTTCATTCACGCGAAAATACCACTTTTCGAATAATGGATTTGGAGGCGTTGTGTTTGCACTTTTATAAAATTGGCTTTCCATCCTGACAAAGTTTTGGGACCCGAAGGAGAGCGCACCCGTCACAAATTTGAATTTGATGAATAATATGAAGGTTTCACCGCCTTTATATTATTTTAATATATTTTTTTTGGAGTCGTAATCTATTAATAATTGTACTTGGTTCACTCAAGTTGGGGTCACGACGAAGATTTTCAGTTAGCTTTTCCGCTCCTCATCCAGTTCATTAATCGAGGAATTAGATTATTTGCAATATTCCAAACGAATTTTCCTTTAATTTTCATACCTGACTGTTAGATTTCCTTTTAGTGAATTAATCAAAGATCCTGCTGACTTAAATTTTAAGCTAAGAATGAAATTTTACAGACTGGAAAAAAGCTCACCCACTCCCGAATTAAATTGCGAACCTTTCCATCGAATCGCTTAATATCTGCAAAAAATACTTTATTAACTTCGAAGCGAAACAGGGCATGGAAAGTTGAATAGAAAACCAACATTAATGAATGAACAGAAAATAAATATGAAATATTCTGAGTCTGAAACAGTTAATGCATTTAATAGTTTAAATGTATACCCGAAAATCGATATTTGATTATTATTTTTCAATAATAAATGAGATAATTCTACAGGCACTACTGGCATTCAAGCAGTGATTGATTATAGAAATATTTCACTTGGAAACTAGGGTTGTCATGTGGAGTGGAATAATTTATTGCCGCGATTACCGTATTCAAAAGAATGCAGGAATTTTCAAAATTTATTGTAGAGGCAACAAGTCTAGTAACAGTTCGCCTTTGGCCCTATTGTTCGCGCTTGTATTCTATTCGCATTAAGATTAACTGCTTTGTATTCATGGGGATCCCAGAAGCTGCCCCGATAATTCCAGGTTCATGTTATCGATTATGATCATCGGCTCTAATGTGGATGTATGCTCAAGCTAAGAAATATGGATGAGCAATTAATGTTGCTTGATTGTTACGTAGATTTTGGAAACATGAGTTTTTCCGAAATAATTAAATTAAAATTTCTGCACTCAAATTTAACATAATACAAGCATCAACCTCAAACTGGTAATGAATATTAAATCAAACTTCTCACGGTCCGCATCAGGTTCTGACAGTTGCGTGAAAACGACACGTGAAACTTTTATAACTTTGCGGTTGTGGGGAGTAATCAGCTGGATGGCGTGTTTGCTGTTTCAACTTGTGAATAATTAACAACTTCGAAGCCATGAACGAAGAAGAGGGTAATGGTTTAAGTAATCAAGGCGAGTCAATTGAAATGTCTTTACGCGACGTTATTAAATCAGGAAACCGAATGTGAATGAAATTTATCGGAAATCAAAAAAGCATCAATTTGATTCTTCATTATAAGCACGCGTGGCTTCCATTTTAAGAGGTGGATTGCTCGGAACTTGCAAGTCACTGGTGGTTCCAAAACGTCCGGTAGAATATCTTTCCCACGGCGGCTTAAAAATCCGAAAAACTCACCAGTTTTATTCTTCATTGGTCTTTCAACTTTTGTTTTATTTCTTTACGTTTCACTTTCAAGCTTTTTCATGTTCAACAAAAGATTCTTCAGTGTTGCTTTCTAGCAAGCAACTCAAAAACCCAAGCGTGCTTCAGGTGCGATTGTTAGAAAACTCCACGAGTAACTGTTTCATTATTCATTACATCCCATAAAAGAAAACTTTATAATAATTTCTTATATGACAGAGTACGATGAAGCCCTAGCGCATATCAAAAACACAGCACCGGGAAAAGATAAAATAAAGGCAAAACTCCTGAAAAGCCTAACTCAAGAAACACACAAACTGATCCTAACTGAACTGAACAACTGCATCAGAAATAACAAAATTCCAAAAACATGGAAAAAACGGCTTAATAATCCCTATACCCAAAAATGGACTGGACAATACACAACCGAGCAATTACAGACCAATTACATTACTCCCAGTACTTAGCAAAGTCTTTGAGTACATAATAAAGCAGCGACTAGGAAAACTTGTCGGAAAGTACATACCATCGTATCAGTTCGGATTCAAACATCAACACTCGACTATTCACCCACTCTTCACTCTGACTAACAATATACAAACAACCCACCTAACTGACAGAAAGACAGCTTGCCTGTTTATGGACATTAACAAAGCTTTTGATAGTGTCTGGCATAGAGGCTTACTATACAAACTATACAAACTACACACACCAACATATCTACTACACACCATAAAGAACTTACTAGAAAACAGACAACTACAAGTACGAATTGACAAAACACTGTCATTTTCTTTTTCCCCTGAACAAGGGCTCCCTCAAGGATCCCCGCTCTCACCGTTTCTCCATAATATATACTGCCATGACATATACAATTACAACTTACCAGACAAAAATCAAATCGACAGATCGGCATACATATTACAATAGGCAGACGACACGGCACTTATTGTACATGACAAAACTACTGAGAGAGCAGCTCAAAGACTCCAAACACTAACAAACAACACAATGACATGGTTTTATAAATAAAGACTAACACCAAACGCGTCAAAAAACCAACTTCTGCTCACAAACCACAGACTCAACGCTGACTCCCCTACAATAACTCCAGACGGCCAAACGACACAACCAAAGAACGACGTAAAATACCTTGGAATCATAATTGACCGGAAACTTAAATTTACTAAACACATACGAAACATCAGAACAGAAATGATAAAAAGAATAAAACACTTTCGCTCACTAACATACAAAGACAAGGGAATTAGTACAAATACCGCGAAAAAAATATACAAAGCGATCTGCAGACCCCTCTTGGACTATGGACATATACTCATGACCAACAGAACAGAAAGGACAAAACGTTATATACAAACAACAGAACAAATTGCGCTAAGACTAATAACACGAATAAGACAGCCCCAAAACCCACTACACAACTCCTCCACCCAACTACTATACGAACGCACAAACATGACAAAGATTTCGGAAAGACTCATACATCTACAGACAAAATGGACCAACAACCCCTACAACTGGACCATACTGAATCCCCTTTGTCTTTGTCAAGACCAACCAGACAATCCCGCTTCCGTTTCCCTACATCAACGCTACTCGAACACTTACAAACGCAACTGACTACTGGACAATAAAATAATTTTTTCTTGTCATTATAATTAGAAAGTTTATTGAATTAAATTGTTAACCCAGAATAAGAGAATTTTATCTTTGTTTTTTTATTTAGATTAAGACTTAATGTACTAAACAAGGGCAGAAAGACCGATAGGTCGATAGCCTTTTTTAGAAATAAATATATTTACTGCTACTACTTTCTTATATGGATTTGACATGATCACAAAGGTCAATAAATATTGAAACTGGTGAGTTTTTCGGACTTTTATATCGTCGTGGAAAACAATTTCTTCCTTCTCAGTTTCATTCTTCATTGATTCTTAATTGCCGTGTTCAAAAGCACTTCAGGTTCTAGCTTCAGTTTGTCAATTATTCAATGAAAAGTCTTTAGCTTCTTGTAGGTTAACAAGCCAAATACCGAAGCGTGCCATCCACTTCAGGAGCGATTCTTACAAAATCTCACGAGCAACTGTTTCATTATTCATTACTTCCCATAAAGGAAAAGCCTTCTTTCTTTAGCTCAAGTTGACATTCTGTGATTTCCAGCTTTTAGCTGCAAATGCGGAGCATTTGAATGCACAAATTGTCTTGGCGCACTGATTTTAAAAGACTCCCTTTAATTTAATATTGCGGCTTATGGAGTGTCGCCTGAATTTATATGAGTTGGGTTTTAAATCAAAGACACTGGGAGATTTTATTAAAAATTATTCAGTTTATTTTCGTGAAAACAATAAAGTTTAGCTGCTCATTGGATTTTTGTTAGAATGTAATTTTTTGCTTTAACATTGAAAATAAAATTGAAAAAATTCGCAGTGTTGGATTTCCATAAACTTTTCAAATGAAAAAACCTGAAAATTCTGTTATAAAAATTGCTCCCAATCTGTCCATTAGAACTGCAAACAAAAGTTCACAAATCCGTCTGACGGATTGTAATTTCCCAAAGTAAGACTATGAATATTTTACGGCAGCAACCTAAATTGGTCTTAAAAATAACTCAGTCGGAATAATAGGGAAATCGAGGCGAACTGTGGCGAAAGCCGCAAATGAAACAAAAAATTACTGAGTTTGATTGATGAATAATAAATATTTTGGAAAGTGCGAAATGATCGATCAGTCTCTTAGGCTTACATGATATTGCCTAATAATTTGCTTATTTTTGTTTCTGTTTGGCAAATAATTTATAATGTGTTAGATGAAAATCACTATTAAAAAATCGATAGAACAATAGAGCAAAAAAATAATAATTTATTGTCGAAAAATGCCATTTAATTAATCAAGTTATTAGCGGCTCTTAAAACAGTTAACAGAAACAAATTTACGTATAAATGACTTATAATTTTGCTATTTGATTTGGAAATATACAAATTTCTTTTTGTAGTTCCAGGTTCGAAAACATGTTGCTTTGAAAAGATAAATACATTTTTCATCACTTTCTTCTGGTAAACACACTGATCATGGTTAATTACCTGGAATATTTCCTTCATTAATTTTTAATTAGTCATTTAATAGCGGCAAATTAGTGAGCGGGCATCATTAATTTTCCATCCGGCTCTCATTGTTTTCCAAAGACCCATTTAAAATCGGTTATTTTTTTGTTTACAACAAATCAAAAGAAAGTTTTTTTTGGATATTTTTAGATTGTAGTTTTCACTGTGCCAGCTCTATAATCGGTGTTTTTTAGGAAGGTATTTGATAATCGTTTGCATGCCAGTTTAATAATTTTTTAGGGCTGGGAAATGCCATTAGGCCTCCTTTAAGGCCTTGTAAATGAGCTTTTGAGGGTGGGCATAAATATTCAGAATATTTCCATAGGTTTTCTTTACCGCTTATTTGTCCGTTGAAGAAAAACCGGAGAAAAAGGACAAATTGCAGCTCAAAAAGCAATTGCCTCTAAGTAGAATAAGTAGGCATGTCCCGCAACAAATGAAAATATATTTTTCCTATTACAACTCCCGAACCAAAATGAAAAGAAATGTATTTCCGTTACAACAGAAAAATACTGTAAATGTGGATATTGTGGATATTTTGAAAAGCGAAAAGGGTTAAGCTAGACAAAAATAAAGGTTAATGAAAAGGGCTGGTTCAAATTTAAACGCCTGTTAGTGAACTGTCTGCCTGTTAGAATTGAGTTTCTATTTTTTTTCTGTCCTAAGACCTTCTTGGTTGAGATTGTATGCGCTGTCTTGTTACACAAAGAGTGGGGCTTAGAATTACTAGAAAAAGGGTTTACTTATTAAAACTAACTATTAACTGGAAACTTAAAATTATTACAAATCAAAAAACATCTCTCTATGTCATGTCTTTTCATCGTCTAGCAGGTTGGTTCAGTCGTGTCGGAAGTGCTCAAGTAGTGTTGTTGTTGGGAAGCGGAAGCTTAATTGTCTCGTGACGCAAAGGGGATTCAGTAGGGTCCAGTTGTAGGGATTGTTTTTCCATTTCGTTTGCAATTGGAGTCATCTTTCTGTTATTCGCGTTATTTTTGTTCGTTCGTAGAGTAGTTGGTTTGAGGGGTTGTGTAGTTGGTTTTGAGGATGTCTTATTTTCGTTATTGGTCTCAGGGCAATCTGTTCTGTTGTTTGAATGTGTTGTTTACTTTTACCAGATGCATTCGGTGTCAGTATATGTCCGTAGTCAAGCAGAGGTCTACATATTGATTGGTAAATTTTCGTTGCGGTCTTTGTACTAATTCCTTTGTCTTTGTACGTCAGTGATCGGAATCAGTTGTCCGTTGAATGATTTTTGTTCTTACGTTCTGTGCCTGTTTTGTAAATTTTAGTTTTGGTCCAATGTCATTCCTAGATATTTTGCCTCTTGTTTTGGTCTAATTCTGAATTCCGTCTGTTGTTATTGATGGAGAGTCGTCTTTAATTTGGTGGTTTGGTAAAAGTAGTTGGTTTTTCGTGGCATTTGGTGTAAGTCTCCATTTGTAGAACCAAGTAATGGTATTGTCTGTTAGTGTTTGAAGTTTTTGTACTGCTTTTACTGTAGTTTGTCGTGCACGATCAATGCAGTGTCGTCGGCGTATTGTAGTATGTAAGCAGATTTGTCAATGTGTCTTTTGTCGTGGAAACTGTGATTGTATATGTCGTGGCAGTATATATTGTAAAGAAGGGGTGATAGCGGGAATCCTTGCGGGAGTCCTTGTTCAGGGGAGAAAAGCAAAGGAGAGGGTGTTGTCTATGCGTACTTCTAGGTGTCTGTTTGTGAGTAGGGTTTCTGATTGCGGAATTATGTATTTGGGGGTTTTAAGCTGGTAAAGTTTATATAAAAGTCCTTCGTGCCAGACACTGTCAAAGGCCTTATTGATGTCCATGAAGAGACATGCTGTTTTCTTGTTCGTGAGGTGAGTTGTCTGTATGTTGTTGGTTAGTATAAAAAGTGGGTGAACAGTTGAGTGTTTAGGTTTAAATCCGAATTGGTATTGTGGTATGTGTTGTCCAACTGATTATTGCAGTCTATTTTTTATTAGTAGTTTCAAAAATTTTACTCAGTACAGGGAGTAGTGTGATAGGTCTGTAGTTTTGTGTTTGTGTATTGTCTAGTCCGGTTTTAGGATATAATAGGTAATAATACCAATGTATTATTATTCCTGTTTTCCAGGTATCTGTATCGTGTTAGTTTCAATACAGTTGTTGAATAGGTTCAGTATGTGTGTGTGTTTGTGGAGTAAGATTTTTCAGTAGTTTGCCTTTTATATTGTCTTTTCCCGGCGCCGTGTTTTTAATGTGTGCGAGTGCTTCGTCGTATTCTTCTTCAGTAATTAGTTGATGTGCGTTGTTTGTTTCGTTTGTGAAGTAGGTCTCGTACCAATCATTTATTGCGTTAAAGTTTTGGTCGTCAAAGTTAGGGTTAGTGGAGGTTGTGAAGGCATGTTGAAAATGTCTGGCAAATGCGTCCGTTTTGGCCTTGTCTGTATACAGTTCTGTACCGTTTTCATTTATTATAGCAGTAATAATGTTTTCTTTGTATCGTGATAGTTTTTTTATTTTTTGTCAGTAAGTTTTACCTTCGTCGTTTTCTATTTCTTTGCATGCCTCTAGCCATTTATCCTGTTTGTATTGGCCTATTAGTGTTTTGACGTTTCTGTTGAGTTCGTTTAGTTTTCTTTTCAATTCATCGTCTTGAGTATTTGTGTATAGTCTATACAGTTCCCTTTTGCGTTTGATTAGTCTTAGTATGAATTTCGGTAAACTGTGTTAATAGTAGTCCTGTGATCCTTCTACTATTAAATACAAAAGCTGTAATTCTTCAAACCGCTGTACATGTCGAGTCCATTCTCTTCGTCTGTTCCTTGTCTATTTAACTAGATCTTTGACGCCACGTCCTTCTCTAATTTTTTCGACTAGTTGCTTTTGTCAATGGAGTAAAATGGGTTAGTTTGGGTTGGTTTTTTCGTCAATGCAACATAATATTTTTTATATACATATATTCAGCTTGCAGAATATTCAAACGCCTTAAAACTCATTTAAATTACCCCTACTGGAGACTTTCTAATTTAAAATAATGATAGAGTTATAAGTCAGCAATTAAAAAATATACGATTGAAAATTGCAGCGAGAAAAGTGCTATACGTGGCTGATATTCAGAAGTCGAGCTTTTAGGGCAAATATTGGCTATTCGCCGTCAAAATGCATCGTTTGCAAAACAAATTGGAATTAAAGGTGAGAACGGCAAAGCGGTGCGACTGATTGAGTTGCAAGTCTATCTGCTTGCAAACCTATGTACGGTTAATCGAATTGCATAAACACGTATTCGCTTCCGAATCAATTTACTCAATGGTAATCAATGTTGGTTATTTATAACAAACTCATTATCTTGATGCCTCGCTATGCATGGACTTGAATTCGACATGCATACATCAAACGGAACAATACATGCAAACACTCAATCTAGTGTTTGTTAGAAAGCAATCAGGCCCTTTATAAATGCATTTGAATCACTTTAATTTCAGGCGCAGCAAAGAAACATGTTCCATTTGAAAAATGTTGGATTGTTTTAGGTGCCTAAATAGATTAGTCAGACGTTGGGAATCGAAACAATAACAAGATTAGAAAAATGCGAAGAAAAGGAAATTTAATTGAAAAAGTTGGACCGCGTTGCTCGCCTCTTAACGTGACAATAAGGCTAGGATAATGGCAAAATGCCAGTAATTGCCAAATGCCAGAAATCATCCCCATCTAGGGATATTAAAGATAATGAAAAAAGTTCAAGTCGAGTTCCGAAGACAATCAAAATACGCAAATCGTCAACAAACTGAACCCGCTAAATTAGATGAACCAAAGTCTGCAAATATTAATGCAAATTACCAAAATAACTGCCTCGTTTAGCAAGCTAAACACTTCAATGTTAAGGGCTTGAAATAAACTGTCCGTTCTTCGCGTTAGACACTCTTCCATCTCCTTTAGCTTATAAATAAGGAAAGCGCATGAAAATTCGCTTCGTTTCTGCCACTTTCGCTCCTATCAGCAGGCTTCCAGATAAGAAGCAAACCGATGTTTTCAGTGAAGGTATCAGCAGGAAAATCCAAAAACCTGCAAAATATATATCTCTATTTGATGCTCCCGTGATTTTTTGGAAACAGCCTGTAAAGCATGGCAGGCATTCGGTATTTTCTACGCTCAACGGATTTAATATTTTACGATGTTGGATGTGTCTCAGGAAGGTGAAATCTGCAGCTTTTAGTGACCCATATCATGGGAAAAAATGTCCACATTACGAAGAAAGTCATAAGAAACTTTTAAGGATAAATGGACGGAGTAATTTTAGGGCTAGAGCTATTTAAAAATAAACTGTCGAACAAGACAAAAATTTAAAAAATAATAATATGGCCTAATTTGCTCGATTCGGATTTTACAACCAAATTTTAATTCTATGAGGGAAAACAAAAACAGATTTGCTTGGCAAATAACTTGAAAACGCATGGCGAGGTCGAAAACAAATTAAGAGGTTTGCGGCAAATTATTTGCACGTAACAGTGTCGACCCTTGGACAAATTAATTTGAGTTCGCATAATAAATTATCACGGACTAAACAGTTTGGTCTAGCAATAAATATTAATTGCTAGTAATAAAATATTATTCGCCTGTAAGCAGGTGCATTTTTTAGTTAATTAAGTCTCAGTTTCTGTTACATTTAAGGGATAGTAAATCATTATTAATCTATTTTAAGTCACATAAATGCGGTTGCTCTAGCTAGTCGAGTCAGTCAGCTGGTAACCACCAAAGAGCAATCATAAGTTAAGTTTTTTTTGTTAACAGTCAACTTTGTTGTATTTAAATAAAGTCTTTTTAAAAACAAAGTTCTTGGTGTTAACTCATGGAATAAATTCAATAACATTGAAGTCATCAATTCACTTGCAACTAACAGCAGGGTTTCTTTTCTGATTTAACGACACTGAAATGGGTTTCAATGTCGCTTTGAAAACAGCCCGAGCTTTTAAGCCAACAAAAGCTAATGCGCCTTCCTAGCGCACACAATCAGCGCTTTTATTCCACCTTGGATATCAAGTTTACTAGCTGGAAATGTTCACTTTGTATCAACCAATAAAACAAATTCTGAGGAACTGTTTTGCTGCAGAGGTGACCAGTGAAGTATCATGTAAAAGATCGGCTTTCCTTATGGTCCCCTCGGCGTCTTTGGGGCAAAAGGTTAAAAGGGGCTTTTTAGGGCCTGTATCAAGTTTCTTAAATGTTATGTACCGATGTCTGCGTATTTTTTACTAGATATATGTGGCTGAAGGTTTGGGTATATTTGAGCCCTCAGGATACATATATTCTGCTGCTTACTGGGCAGGGAAGTCAGCATTATTCAGGCAATTATTGTTGCAGCACTGTAACTCTTACCGCAATGTAGGCTGTGGAAGAGCCGTAAAAGAGTCAACAAACTAATGAGGTAATAACAACATATTTTCTCTTGATAACGATTGTTTAGCTTTGGCTTTGAAAGGCAAATAACCGCACAGTACACATCGTACGAATAACTATACCGATATGACTTCGCAGTTAATCTATACGTATAGGAGATTCACAATCTTTGATAACACAGACCAGTAATCAGTTGATGGGTGAGAGCCAAATAACAAGAACTTGCTCGCTGTAAAGTTTGAATTGCCATGAAACTCGAGCGCTAATTATAGCCAGCAATTACTTAAACTAAACGGATGCACCATCTCAGTAATCTAGTCCAGTTGCTAATTAAATGACTAGTTAGTGGGTTGATAAACAAATCCATAACTTTCTAAAGACGGTCTCAGTAAGTGAAAGCATGACTGGATGTAGTGCTGATGTAACAACAAATAATGAAATGCATGGAGGAAAAGTGTTTGTTTTAAGAGCCCGACAGGTAAGTAGTTATCAAACCTTTCGAAATATCTTTGATTTCCACCTTTCGTCTTCTAAGGCTATAATCTGCTTTGGGCCCATATTGATAACTATAAGTCTGGGACTAGCAGAAGGTTATTCAGCAATTCTACTACCCGCAACTGACAAAGGATAAAAACTGGAAAATCGATTCAGAATTGTCTTCGTGGATCGGTTAGTATTACAAGTTTGGTTCATGTGAAGAAGGAGGATTTTATATCCAACGTAAAAGCTCCAAAACAGTATAATTTGCCATTGATAAAACAGTCAAATCATATATTTTTTCCAAAATAAATCCTCATCAAACACATGGAATGTAAATCTATAAAACTGTAGGCTTTGCGAAATATTGCGTTGTGTTTTTTACAATTTCTACCTTTCGGATTATGGAAAAAAGTTGCCTCAAACAAAAATGAAAAGCTGGCAAAATTGAGGATGGTAAAAAGTGGCGCTTTGTTATTATTAAAGTTCCGAATTCTTCCAGAGCTTCTGAAGGAAAACAATTTTTTTTAGCAAGAACTCTTTTATTTCCTTGGCTTATACGTTTCATTTACAATTTACCTTTTTTAATTATTTTTCCAATTATCAGCTTTTCTAATTAAGGCACATACTTTCACTGGGCTGATTTCCAAGTTCACACAATAAATAATTGATTACTTTCAGTTCTGAAACGAAAAGTTTGAAATAAGCCTTTACATTTCAGCATCAATTGCAACCCTTCCTATGTCGGTCGGTTGTTTACTTGGAGGATGGTTGATGGAAGTAATAGGCAGAAAAATGCTCCATTTGGTAACGTGCGTTCCCAACTTTATTGGATGGTTGCTAATTGGATGTTGTGGTCAAAGCGTACTAATGTTGCTTGCTGGGCGATTTATTACAGGTTTTGTAGTTAATTTCTTGCTTTGTTATTTGATAAATTGCACACAATTCTTCCGGTACGAAACAACTTCAATGTTTGCTCATTCAAGGAAAACTCAGTAATTTTTAATTAAATCAAAGTGATTCTATTCTGATCAGCTCAATGACTCAAGTGTCGCTTAGTTGCACTACATATTTACGGCTACATAATTTCTTACGGCATCAAAAATCTTATGCCTAAAGGCTTTAAGGCAATTTTTCTACCTAGGGGCTGTCTAACTAGAAAATATAAATACGCAGTACATTTTTGTATTCTAGGAATGTGTGTTGGTGTTCTCAGCCCCGTTCTGGCCATTTACGTAGCTGAAACCTCCGATCCATCATTCCGTGGCTTTCTTCTTCCAGCTCTTTCTCTGGCTCTAAATATCGGCATTGCTCTCGCTCACATTATGGGAACATATCTCGAATGGAAACTAGTCGCTCTCTTAGCGCTCATATTTCCTTCGGCCTGCTTCATCCTGATGCTTTTTGTGCCCGAATCGCCGACCGTATTTAATCAAACAAGGAAAACTTGAAATGGCAAAAAAAGAGTTCGACTGGTAAGTTAAACTAAAGTAATTATAAGATTTAGCTTAGTAACGCTCTTTAAAATGAAACTTATGTTGATTATTTTCAGGTTTCGTGGACATTCTGTGGAATCAAATGTTGAATTTGCTATTCTATCATCCAAGCAGGTACATGAATCGTGTTTGCCCAGAAAGACTTTTTTGCAACACTTGGTAGTTTTCAAACGGCCAGAGTTTTTCAAACCGCTGTTGATTTTAATAATTTTCTTCAGCACGATGCAGTGGGCTGGCAATAATCCCATTGCGTTTTACACGGTCAACATTCTTCAGGGCACTTTGGGGAAACTCTTCAATCAACCCATACACATCGATGCTTATTATGGACGGCGTGAGAATATTTGCCTCGGTATTGGGTTGTTTTGCTCAACAGTATATGAAGAGGCGAAAGCTCATGATGATCAGTTGCTCTGGAAACGACAATTTCTCTGCTGGTTTTAAGTCTCTATTTGCTTCTAAATGAGCGATATCCATTTGAAGCTGACTTATCATGGATTGTAGTGGCTTCCTTTGTGGGCTACGTGCTGTTTATCAATGCGGGTTTGCTGCCTTTGCCCTATTCAATGAGTGGAGAGCTGTTTGCTCAATCTTCCAGAGGTTTAGGCAGTGGAATCGTCACTTTATACAACATGATTCTAATGTTCATTTTGGTAAAAATCACTCCGTCGTTGTTCGAAGGGTGGGAGCAACAGGAACATTTCTGCTCTTTGCAATTTGCTGCTCTGTTGGTACGGGGTTGCTTATCGCAACTCTTCCAGAAACCAAAGACAAACCCCTACATGAAATAGAGGAATATTTCAAGGGAAGCGATGTACGGTATCCAAATATTCGGTAAATGCCTGGGATGCCACTAAATTAACAAGATTTGGAAGCCTGTTTTAAAAAATAATTTGCTTCATATTTAGAATTCTTGAAGATGAACAGCCAATTTTTAGGGAAGAACTAATTCTAAAACTTTAGAAGATACCTTGGTATATTTACCAGCTAGAATCAATAAAACGATTTTCCAAATAAAATTATTTTCAAGCAAACTCCACAGAGGTATAGATGTGATTATAGAAGCCGACAAAATAGATTATGCTTCCTCCAAAACTGGCTCTTTTAAATCCCTCCTGAGCCCGTTTCAGATGTGAGTTTAAACCACTTTATTGGTGTTGTCAGTTCCATTTGATTTCACCGACTTATAATTTGATCAACCTTTCTATATGATTAAATCCATGTTTGAGCTTTCCATATGTGATGAGGAGGAGCAGTCCTCCCGGGAGCTTTGCTCCCGCCAGTAAAACGAATTGTTGAGCGATTGCTTAAAAAGCCTAAAATGCAAATATTCCTTTCAGAAAAGTACATTATCGAGACTTCTTTTGTGAGTTTATTTTAGGCTTTATTGGCGGCGAATTACCCGGGAAATTGGCAGTAGAAAATGGGTTTAAGTTTTATATTTTCCAGGCCATCAGCTATTCATGGGCTGTTGAAAACATGATGTAGCTTAATACGGTGTTTTTCTGCTGGCTTTTTTAAATTGTCTGCATGCAAACTCTATAGAACTTATGCAAACATCTCAAAGTCGAGATAGACGGGTTCGAAGGCAGATTATTAAAGTTGTTTGTACATATTGAGGCATTCGATATTTATTTTCCTGTAATGAGCAAAACTTCCTGTAGGTGTAAGAGATTTAGCGCGACAAGAATTAATGTCGAATAAACAGAACAGTTTCAACAGTTTTCAAGAAATGGTGAAACCTGGAAGAAGGACAAGAAAATCGATTTTCAAGACAAAGTAAATAATTAGGGCCAAGTTCGCTTTCGCAGTTTAAACGAACTGACTTTTAAATGTAAAGATTTTATTGAAACATAAAAATTGTTTATAATTAAAAAAAAAAATAATGATTATTATTAAAAATAGCCCTTGTAATTTGAAGGTTTTGGTTATTTATTTGTGCGGTTCCCTTAACGCCCCATTTATATTTTATAATTTACTTAATAATTCTTATTTTTACTCTGTAATCTTCGAGAAAGTGTCTTTTTAAACCCCTTTGCATCCAGGTTTTCTTTAGAATTTTCAATAATTTTCAAGCAAATTTAGTAATTTCTTAATGTTTTTGATGTGAAAACTTCCACATTTCCTGGAATGTTCCATGTAGCAGATAACATTTTACGATTCTTCCTTGCTGCGGCCTTAATAACTCTTCGAGGGCGTGTCTAACTTCGAGCTTTATGTCCCTTGGAGTTATCACCTTATGTAATAAACCCTTCAGAACTAAAATATTACTCCAAGGATTTTCCCATACGTTTATTTTATTTCAGTTGAAAACTTCTGTGTTTCGTTTACATGGCATGCACACATCAGTTCTAAAAAACTTTAAGCTATAAAAAGTAGAGCTTTTCGGCTTTTGGGTAGACAAATAACCAGCACTAATTGGCAGATCACGATCGCGTTCTGAACTCCTCTTAACGCTTTATTGTTGATTCAGCCATCGACGCTGTGTTTGAATAACATAAAATCAAACGACCATTGATTGTCCCAATCCCAATATATCAGACTCAGTATGTGCATATGGAAACCAGGTCAATAATAAAGCTGCATATTCCTCATCTCAACAAATCCGCCCGAAGTTCCATTGGGATGGCACGCAATTATGGTCCTTAAAATATCCAGGAATTTGTGCGAATTGAGTGGCCGCAATGTGGATCCAGATAAGCAGTAAGTCACAACTGTGCACATGGACCGTTAAATTACTGCATGTAATATATTAACATGTCATGAATACTGAAAGACAGTTATTGTAGTGGTAACTTTATTCAGTTATTGAAGAGTTATTCGAGTTAAAGTGTGCTGTCATGGTTTGTACATGTGTTTTTCATCAGTTTCTGAAGTATAAAGTTAAACGAACATTATACAATGATGAAAATGGGCCATCCCCTGAATATTCCATAGGTTACACTAGATGGTCACACGAAATGAAGGAAATAGGTCAAGGTCCGGCCAACTGTAAAATTGTGCTGATAGCATATCAGTTTACACTTACATACGTTTCCAGGTCTGAGAGGATTTTAATTTTATACTCGAATTGGCTTCTCGGCTTACTTCACGTCCATCCTGCCAGTTCGTTTCATGTCCCAGAACTCTAGTCACGCTTTTAATGAAAGAAGCATATCGGCAATACCATTAATTTTGGAGCATCCAGAGATCGACAGATCGCAATATCCACAGTGCGACCGGACTTCACATCCGCTGACAAAATAGGTTTTGCCGAAGAGCCTTTTAAATTCAACAATGATATCAGGACTGTGTCAGAATTCCCCAACAGAGAGTTTGTTATTCGGCTTAAGGAGTTTGGCCGGATCTCGGTTCCATTATGGATAAGTCCTGATTTAAGTGCCAGATGGAAAATTCTTTTGTGTTGAAACATTTTCGTCAATCATTCGGGCAAATGGAAATAAACTGCCACAGAAACACAGTTCCTTGAATTTATTGGAACTCTTAATTTGCAATTTTTTTCGGGGGTTCCTTGCCTGTGGAATGAGATGAGGAAATTTAAGGAGATGAGGAATTATTAATTAGGTAATATTTTGCTTGGAAATATTTTAAATAATCTGCACACATTTCCCAAAACAACCCACCTGCGTATCGGCAAATACATAATTAATTCATCGCCCAAATTAAATACCGAGCAAGGGTGTCGCAATCAAGTTCGTTTAATTAAGTTGAGCCCCTCATATTCATGGTAAAGTATCAACCCGTTGTTTATGGGAATTAAGATGGAATTAATTTTATATGGGGAATGGAAGATGCTTTGGCATTTAGCGGGTTGCTGAAAATTCCGATAGAGAATGTGGAAAAGTCACTTTAAAACACACTTTACGACCGGTTTTGGAAACAGTGGATGGAGAAGGGATTTAATTATTTTAACCATTAATCCATTAATTAAGGATTAAATTCAACCACCATGACTAAATTCTTCTTCTTTCAATAGGACCTAGTCCTGTTTAGTCAGTTGTGTTTTCCTTCTTCCGGGACTCTTCCTGTGACGCTGAGCTCCAGCTTCCATACCATCTCTTGGATGGTCTTCCGACCGGTCTTCGCAAGTTTGGTTTTTGCGACTTGACCCACTTTGCCCATTTTTCATCTGGGATTCGCTCCACATGGTCTCTCCCGCACCTCCTGCTTGTTCTGACCCATCTCACCACATCCTGTATTTCCAGTTCCCCTCTAATATCCCGACTTCTTATTTTATCTCTGAAGGTAAGTCCCTTGATGGTACTTAGTAGTTTCATTTCTCGAAATTTTCATTCTGCTCTGGTTTCTGTGGCGGACGTTAAAATAGGTATTATGCACGTTTTGTAAATCCTCCGCCTGCTCTTTGTACTCATCATGTTATTTCGACTCTTGTAGTTTTTATGGCCTGTGTTCGTGCTTCCTCACTAAGGGTGCTCTCGCTTGATACGTCCACTCTCAGTTGAATCTTCTCACCGAATTATCATGTCGTCGACTGCCAGGTTGCACTTGATGGGTTCTTTAGAGATAACCATTGATTGTGGCGATGTTCTTATTAAATTTATGTGCTATTTCTTTCATCTTGTATAGCAAACGTTGTAAGTCGTCTTCATTCTCTACTATGAGGATTGCATCATCTGCATACCATAATACTTTAATGGTGCGATTAATTAATCCATGACAATGTTGAAAAGGGCAGGACTAAGGCTTTCCCCTGTTGTATGCCCGTATTGATTTGCACTTCCTTGTGACTAAATTAATAATATTAATTAGATGAAACGTTGAGTTCCAGGAGGCAAAGATTTTTTGCGAAAACCAACTCAGAAGAACATCAATCCTCAATCATCTTATTAACCTTGTTAAATGTTCGTTTGAAAAACGTGTTTTATTCAAAACCGGCACTTTCCAAACCACTTTAATTTGCCACAAACTTCCCAAGATCACAGACCATGAATTGAACGTGAATAGCATTTTGCTGTTAACTGTATTATTCACTTCGGGCCATTTTACATTCAGATTAAACTAGATTAAACTCCCAATCGAACCTAGTTTGAAACTGGACTATTGCCATCCAAAATCCATCAAACTCCTCTAATTAGTTCCATCTCAACATATTGCAAAACCTAACAAGATACTGAAGCTAAGAATAGATCCGGTTTCAGGTTGAATCAATTTCTAAAGCATCAACAATGGTCGAACGCTCCCGATAACTCTTCAATGCTTCCCACATTCAGTTACTGTTTTTAGGTATTTTTGCAAGATTATGCTTTCGGAAACAATGGACTTTGCTGGAAACTGATCTAGAATTTAAATCATCTATCTATCGCATAGAATCGGCGAAAACAAACAGGCTGATTGGGAATTACCGACAAACAAAACAATCCTGAAATATAAACAGGAACTTTCGAGAGCTGGGGTATTTGCAAATTTATCGATATTGCCATTTGAAGTCTTCATGTTTACGTTGTGGGTACGCTGATTAAGAACTGTTCTTAAGGTTGTCATTTAAATCCACTTATTTCGTTCTATATTTTCCACAGTAGAGGATTTTTACAAAAATCTTCTTTACAAAATACTTCTTGACTAATTGAAGGATTTCAGCTTAGTGGAATTTACACTAAAATAAACTGAAATAGGGCAGAAAGACCGATAGGTCGATAGCCTTTTTTAGAAATAAAGATATTTACTACTACTAAACTGAAATAAAATAGGAAATTTAACTGCTGGCAGTAGCAAATTGTCGGCAAAATAAATACAAAATATATATTTCCATTTAAGTTTATTTATTTAGAAATAGACCAAACTTATTTAAATGTAACTAGTAATTCTAATACCTGTATTTGTTAAACTTTGGTTAAATACCACACCTAAAGCTTTTATTCGTTCATACCGATAGAAGCAAAAAAATGAAACTCCTAGCAAAAGTATTGAGCAATGCGGAAAGTTCGCACGCTTACAATGGACTGTTTTTCGTCTGATTCTTTCCGATTAATTGCACACGAATACAACTTGACATAGTAATTCCAATGTAATCCTTAGAAGCCCTTAATGTTGTTCATTAGTTTATTCGTGCCACGTAAATGACCTAGTGTGAAATCCAGTCACGCTCTCTTAACTAAATTATTGTAAGAATTACAAGTCAGCTCGGCCATTTGTACAGCTTGCGAAAGCTTTTCAATTGCGAATCCAAACAAATTGTTCGATTAAATAAAATATATTTACTAGATAATTTTGTTCAGATTTTTTCCGTTTGAATCTAACGGGTAAAATAAAACCAATTGATAGTGTCTGGCATAGAGGCTTACTATACAAACTATACAAACTACACACACCAACATATCTACTACACACCATAAAGAACTTACTAGAAAACAGACAACTACAAGTACGAATTGACAAAACACTGTCATTTTCTTTTTCCCCTGAACAAGGGCTCCCTCAAGGATCCCCGCTCTCACCGTTTCTCTACAATATATACTGCCATGACATATACAATTACAACTTACCAGACAAAAATCAAATCGACAGGTCGGCATACATATTACAATACGCAGACGACACTGCACTTATTGTACATGACAAAACTACTGAGAGAGCAGCTCAAAGACTCCAAACACTAACAAACAACACAAAGACATGGTTTTATAAATGGAGACTAACACCAAATGCGTCAAAAAACCAACTTCTGCTCACAAACCACAAACTCAACGCTGACTCCCCTACAATAACTGCAGACGGCCAAACGACACAACCAAAAAACGACGTAAAATACCTTGGAATCACAATTGACCACAAACTTAAATTCACTAAACACATACGAAACATCAGGGCAGAAACAATAAAGAGAACAAAACACTTCCGATCACTAACCTACAAAGACAGAGGAATCAGCACAAACACCGCCACCAAAATATATAAAGCTATTTGGAGACCCTTGCTAGACTTTGGACATATACTCATGACCAACGGAACAGAAAGGACAAAACGTTATACACAAACAACATAACAAATTGCACTAAGACTAATAACACGAATAAGACACCCCCAAAACCCACTACACAACCCCCCCACCTAACTACAATACGAACGCACAAACATGACAAAGATCTCGGAAAGACTCATACAGCTACAGACAAAATGGACAAACAACCCCTACAACTGGACCATACTGAATCCCCTTTGCCTTACAAGACCAACCAGACAATCCCGCTTCCGTTTCCCTACATTAACGCTACTCGAACACTTACAAACGCAACTGACCAGTGGACAATAAAATAATTTCTTCTTGTCACTGAAATTTTATTTAATAATATCGTTAACCTAGAATAAGAGAATTTTCATATTTGTTTTTTATTTAGATTAAGACTACATGTATTAAACAAGGGCAGAAAGACTGATAGGTCGATAGCCTTTTTTAGAAATAAAGATGTTTACTACTACTAAAACCAAATGGCAAAATTGAAATAAGACGATAGTTATTTAGAAAAGTGCCCATTAATAAACGAGAATTGTAATCATAAAGCCGAAAGCAATAGCTTTAAGAAACAATAATTCTGCTTTCAAAAGCCGGCGTTCCACCCAGTTTCAGCTTAAAATTAACGCCAGTAAATCACGTTGAAAGTTCGCATTTTTTTGTAGCAAAAAAAGTGCTCAGTTTTAAAAATAAACGGACATTGGGCATATAAACCACCAAAAAAATTAATTAATTTTTTCAGACAGATTTTAACTGTTGTTTAATTTACGCAAAGAAAGCTTGCAGCTTTTCGCTGCTAATAAGAATCTCTGTTGATTCCCCTGGCGAAATGTAAAATCCAAACTTGCCCAACGAGATTCTGCTTTGAAAATTAACCCTTGTAGCCACAGTGTTTGCGACCACATTTTACTCTAACCGATTTCCATTGACGATCAGTGAGCTTACCATTCAGATGATTTCAATCAGCCCACTTTCAATAGGGATAATACATTTTCGGTTCGAAAGTTTCAGATTTTATCATCAATTTCAGATCATTCAAGTCACAAGTAGATTTTAAGCTGGTACTTAAATCGGCCTATTTCGAGTGTGAGGCACCGGCTTCTATAAAAAACCTTTAGGCAAAAACATACTAGAAAGATCGTGCTTTATTCGCCTCTTTCGTAAGTAACTTTTTCAGTTAGCAAGTTTAATTGGATTGAATTTTTGAAAAGAAACATTCAAAATTATTAACAAAAAATCGGTAGGCATTTAGGAAAAATGTTTAATTGCTCAGAAGGAATCGTCCTTTAGGACTAGAAAACTAAACTTACTGGAAAAACAGTAAATCGAACACGTGCCCCTGGTCTAAAATAAACTACTAGAGCCACTTTCGCAGAATCAACATGCATAGCGTTTCGAACATATATTTTTTTATTTGGAAAGAGGCGAATGAACACCGAAGAATAACCGAAAGATACGTACCGACGTTATTTGCTAAGCGATCGCGCTACTCCCGAAGGTTTTCACGTAGGGTGATTTTCCAACAGTTTGTTTTAAATGGGCAAAAATACAACTGAAAATGCAAATACCAGCCTGAACTTGCACATTTATATCCCGCTTTTCAACATTTTATGTTTCACACAATAGATAGGTACCTACTTAGATGAATTATTCAACGAATCGAAGGAAAATCTGAGTTGAATATGTTAATGGCTTGGGCTTCAGATAGGCATCGATGTACTGGGAGAATTGCATAATTGGCTTGATCTATCGATAAACGAACTCTTAAGTAACAGATTTTTGTAATTGCCCACAAAAGGAAAAATCGAATGGTGCCAAATCGGGCGATGTAGACGGCCAATTACGTGCACTTTTATCTCCCAACCAGCAATCATTGAATATTTCACAAAGCTCCTGCACCTTATGGATATCAGGAGCTTCGTTCCACAATAAGAGCAAGTTTGGCTCTAAATTTCGTTTGGTTTTAAATAAATCCGTCTCCTAAAAATGCTCGTTATGTTGTGGTTTAGAAGTAATTTTTATAAATATTTCTGGTAAAAGTCTGTTAACATTTTATCGTAAATGTGTACCGCAACCAGTTCATCATTTCTTAGAGCACAATGGACATTGAAACCATGAATGTTGTCAATTTCCTTCCCGAAAAGCTTTAAGGTTTGCGGTCCACAAATGGCAATTTGTTCTGTTAAAAATATAATTTTTCGCGATTTTTGCTTCGTTCCATTCGACCATATTATTTTCTCAGGGTCCCATATTGTCTTTGTGTGTTCTTCATCGAACAGTTTCACAAAACTGCTGCTGAAATGTATGCTTTTCACGTCGACTTTCTATATTACTGTTACAGTTTGCACATGCTTTGAACCTGTGCCATGATTTTTTGTGATTTATAACATGTACAAACGTTTCAGCAAAATACGGATAGTTCTATTTTAAAATATTAAAAGTAAGTAGTTTTTCCTACCATTAGCAGATTTTTATATTTTTTTTAAGGAATTTTCTGTTTTTGCTTCTGTGAGTGAGACTTGTTGAGAATATCTTTGAAATGGATATGGAAAAAATTGTGGATCTACTTTTATATTCAGAAAATGTTATCATAAAGCCTCTAGGCGTGGTTTTTTTCAGCAATTCCCAACGCCCTACTATTCATGTAGATAACGTTTTGCGTTCCGAAAGTTCCAATTTGCCTCTGCTTTGTTCTCGCCAATGAATAGAGCGACATTTCAGATAGAAATTTGGTTTAGCATAAGTTACTTTATTGCCCAAGTTGCCATAAGAACTATTTTAAGCAACAGTTTTATTTGCTATTGAATCTGAATAAATCCTCAACTTGGAGCATTGATTAAACGTACGCGCTGATGCAACAGATCGTGTTAAGCTAGATTCTCTAATGCGCTTAGGCTTCAGGTATTGTAAACTTGAGAATATGGCGCAAACAAACCAGGGATTAATATAGTGGGTCCTAATTTGAACCGAGAGCCTGATATTATTCGAATTTCTCTAATAGAATAAAGAGATGCTTCCAAGATGCATTACAACTGCGCTCTTTTCCATTACCATTGACTTCCACGTGAGTAAATTGCATGTGCTTCGGCTAGAACAGGAAATCGGGAAATTGATTCCAACTGTTCTGATTGAATTGGAAATCGCACATAGATTTTTATTAAAAAGAATCCGGAAAGCAACAGAAAAAACCAACACACGGAAGTTCCCATTTTCAAATTGCTTCAGAAATGCGATTAATCGTCGGTTTTGTTCGTTGGATGGAGTATAATGTACACTTTGTCAACGATGTCAGCTTAAATGGTACATCCCATTCTGGATGTAGACACGGGTAAACTGCTTTGTAATATATAATAGACTCTGAAATTAGCATGTAGCTCGGCCAGACTATAAGTGACCTACATATATTACCATATAAATGAAGAAACACTATCCAATTTAAACTTTGACAAAATAATGAATTAAAGCCTATTTAAGCTAAGGAATAAAAAGCGATTATTCAACAAATCCTCTAAGTCTAAGTGTTTGCATTTCAAAGAGCAAAATTCTCAAGTATTTTTCAGAGAGCTTGATAAAGCCAGTTAACATACGAATTTTGCACCTTCAAAAAATATAAAATTTCCCAGCTGAATCCATTTTGCTCTGCCAAAGTGATACTAAAACTTTTATTAATCCGATGATAAAACTTCAAACGATTTCGGACACTAATTGTGAAGACGGAATGAGTCGCGTGATGATTTATTAAGTTTCCGATAGCGAAGACGAAGCTGGGGACCAAGCAGAAAGTTCCCAACTCTCAAAGTCTAGCGGAAACTTAAATTTTCTTTATAATATCATCAAATTGCGCAAAAAGCCACACGCACGAGGGTTACCTTTATAAAACTTGCTTATCCCTTCCATCATAAATAAAATGTGAGTGTTGTTCCAACACTTTACTTTTGTGCTTTTATTCCCGTTTTTTTATTTGCCAGTTATTGGCTTTTTATGGAGGCATCTTTCCTGGCAACAACAGAAAAATATGGATAAATTGCCCGGAAAAATATATCGTGGGGGTAAAGTGAATGAACATGTTGTGTTATGCGAATGGATGAACTTGAGTTCAACTTTTAGTTGAAACTTAACAAACTGCTTGCTTTGAACATTTAGAAAAAGCTGATCTAAATCAAGATTTAGGGTCTGCAAAATCGGTTTCAACCCGCCAGAACGTAAAGCTCCCCCCAGCATCAGATGTTTTAGTTAAATGGGTGTATCGTGTAGGGTCTGATAAAATAAACCAATTTTTTGCATGTTTTGAATGCTAAATTTCACAGAGTTCGAGATATTTCAAACCAACTGAGCAAAGACATGAATCATTTTTTCTCTCATCTTTTAGACTCAAAGAGACTAATTTAGGAAAATAGACTGCATACAGGCGAGCCTAAATTCCAAAGTATACAAGACTTGGTTTAGGAATGTTAATGAAGTATTTTCTAGAAAAAACACTTTGAATTTCCGCTGGTTACAGGCTTAGAATGCATGAGAAAAAATGATTGTCGCTTTTTTAGGATGTAAAAAATTTAGTCGTAAAAATGTTATGCCTCTCCATTAAAAAAACCATTTAGAATGTAGAGCTCTGAGGTTTAAAAATATTCCATTTCCGTCTGTTAAAATTCCCGTAATTTTTTGGCAGCAACTCATTTTTTAGCTTCCAAGTGGAAAAAAAATCGTATGCAGCTGATAGCAATGAAGTTGCGGGATGCGTAGGTGTGTCTAGTTTCTTAAATTTATCAATTCTTTTTAATGAATCACAAACCTTTTTTCGAAAACTCAGTTTAAACTCTAAGCCATCTAAACAGTTAAATATGCCCCTTTTCGCTCTAAATGAGCCCGTACTAGATGGGCTATAAACAAAACGTTAGTAGTAGTGCCACTTAAAGCGTTTTACCATAAAGATCCTGAAGATACTTGCGCTCTCAATTACTTAAGAGGCTGACTAACTTAGGAAAATGCAGGCAAGACCTTAGAATTTATTATCCATATAATCATGGAAAGGACAATTTTTACCCTGTTGATTACAAACAAAGGTTATTAGCTTACCAATCGCTGCCCAGATAAGAGAAGCAGATTGCTTACCTGAAACAATACATTCAGGTTAACATTGTACAGTAGACTAATCCAATGGAATTGCTGCTAAACCCGACTGATTAATTACTAGTAATAGGAAATATATTTGATTAAAACTTTGCAGGATAATCAATAGCGTAACATCAACATCGTAAAGTTGGAATGGGTTTGAACTTGAGTATTCTTGCCTTTAGTCGCATTTTCCACTGGCTCACCACAATCTGAAGCTCAGTTGTGGCCTATAATTACGTTGCATGTTGGAGATAGCAGCCAGGTTCGGTTATCTCTCCATTAAATCAGATGCACATCCAAATAATTACGTTAATTGGAAGAGAAGGCGGATGGAAATAGAAAAGAGCCACGCGGAGAAGCAGGAATATATCTCGTTAAATTCGTGCCTATATCCACATGGTTTTACTCGAAGGGATCAAATTAAGTTATTATTACTCAAGAAAATAAAACCGCAAAATCTGTTTTTATTAAGATAATCTTGATGCAGACAATCATTTCATATTGAACAATTCAATAATACAAATCCTCTTCTGCACACTTTTCTTCATGTACGATCAGATAGTCTCCTAAAAAGAACCTGCCGCAATATCTGCACTCCCCCAGAACATCGCTGCTATTCTCCTTAGGAGTGTAGTACTTGGAGTTGCTAGGAGCTGATCTAGGAGTAATTGGACGCGGCGACAAGGTGCGAGAAGACCTAGACATTGTGGTGGAACCCCTGGAAAAAGGCCGTGGCGAGTTCGGTCTGGAGCTCAGCCTTGGAGAAGTCGGTCTTGGCAATGTAATGGAAGGTCTTAAAGTGGCCTTTGCCTTCACTGTCGTGGTGCTTGCAGAAGATGGCCTGCTGTTATAAGGGGTCAACTTGAAGGCGTTGTGGGAGTTGTACCTTTGGGGAGTTCGTGCTTGGAAGCGCGCTCCTTCTACTGAAGCACTGGAGTTCACTTGTGACGGTGTGACGATTTTGAAGAAGGTTTGCTTCACTCGCGGTTCTCTGGTCTGCTTGATTTTGGTGAAGATTTCGAAATTTTCCCTGTCCTGCAAGGCGCTAAAGACTTCGTCGAAGTGGTGTTGCAGAATTTCGTCGTCCATTGGAAATTTTGAGAAAATAGGTGGAAATTGACAAGAGGATTCAATCAAAGTCACTTGAAAGCTACAGAGCTTGCAAGGAATGCAAAATTTTCATTTCTAAGTTTATGCTTTGGACAGCTGGATTAACATAGAAATCTTCTTTTGAGAAGCATTTTTATTAGTTCACTTTAAATCAGCATTAACTGAATGTGCAAATAAATTTAAATTATCTGCAGAGGAGTTTCTGTATTCGAGCACTTGTTAAGCAATAGCTATTAAAACATTATGGGAGTACTATTATTTCTAAACGTGCAGAACACAATGATTATATGAATGTCTACCTAATCCTGATTAACGTATTTTTTTAAGTTATTGCACTGGCTTTTCAACAGCAAATTAAGTGCCGTTTTTATTACAAAAATTATATATATAAAGGGGACGGTATTGAAGAAATGTTAAATCTCAACAGACTTAGCAGTTGAGCAGATACAGTTATAGAAAAAATGAACTCCTTCGGTGCTATCGCTATCCTGGTTTTAGGAGGTAAGTAATCGTTTTCAGTAAATATGTACTTTAAAAAATTGTTCTATATCTCAAAACGTCGGGGGAAAACGCAAATTTTTCAACTGAAATTTCGCTTTTTGTCAATTACCGATAATTTTTTAGAATTTGTAAACAATTCTTTTCATTAACTGCTATCCTTCTTTCGAAAATCGTGAAATTGAAGTAGAACATTTTTAAGCTTTAGCAATAACCGCCATTGGGCTTTTGGAATTTCCAAAAAATTTCGGATTGTTTACCGGAAGTTAGTTCTGACCCTGTTCATCACAACGAATCTCTAATTAACATATGTTTTTTTCTGTTAATTAATATTTAATTTTAGTTTAATGCCAGAAACCATTTGCAACGTGTCAGGGCTTCTCCTTTCTTCTCCTCGAAGAATTTTTGTTTTCCGCGTTGGTTTTTCTTCTTAATAAAGATTTAAAATCCTTTTCATCAACATAATAGTACACCAAGCAGCTCAAACCTATCGTCTGCGCCAGTTTTCGAACCATCATTAATTTAATCAAACCCAACAGTGTCGTTCTTCCCTTACACCACGTTTTCGTTTCAGTTGTGGCGTTGTCTTCCTCTGCTAATATCAATTTCACGGATGCCGAAACTGGATTAATTCGTGCATTCAAGTGGATTAAATCTGACTGGGATGGATTAGTGGATGATGTGAAAAATGGATCCATCCCAAGAGAAGTTGCTATCACTGTCCAGACAACAACCAAAAAACCCATTGAAACTTTCATTGAAAAAAGATCAGTAGAGCTAACTGAAAAAACCACAAAGAAACCAATCAAAACACGAGTAATCCAACCAGCAGTGGAATGGACTGAAAAAACAACGGAAAAAGAAATTGTAAACCCAGTGGTAGAACTATCTGAAATGTTTGCAGTTGAAAACGGCACAGTTATAACCAAACTAACTGTAAAGCCCACTGAGAAGACAACAGGCAAACCGATCACAACCACAACAGGCAAACCGATCACAACCACAACAAGCAAAAAAATTATGACTGTTTAAGTTAAGGGAGCAAACATGTGATGGTTTAGGTTTTTTTTTGAAAATTATGTATCTCATTGCCGGGCTCTTGAATAAAACATATTCAAAATAAAAAGTTGTTATTAATTTTATTAGTTGAAAGACGAAATTCTGTATGTAGTCTGCAAAACGAAATGCAACTTGTTTCCACATAAATTAACACATTTTTATGGATTAGTGTGCTTAGCGAAATTAGTTTTTATTTTCGAGAAATATGTAATATTTAATGATTGGTGGTAGTTTATGCACGCCGTAAAAGTAAGCAATAATGCGCCCATAAAACATTTTATTATGCGCCTCGTTAATGTGCACAACGCCCATATTTCGAGAATAATGTGCATTTTAGTGTATTGGAGAAGTGCATATAAATGTTTCTATAAGGGAATTTACATAGCTAATTCTGAGGAATTTTTCAATCTACTTTCCAGCGTCTCTGGAATTTTGAGGACATTTTCATCAGCTTTATTAACGTCCAGGACCCTGCAAAATTTTATACAGATACAAATCCAACATTCTAGTGAAAAAATATACTCAACAAATTGGAGTGCGAGTATTTTTCAGCTACAAGATATTACGCCCATATTTTCATATTTCCGCATATGGGAGTCGTAAATTTGTCGAAAATCGCCTTTGAATCGAACAAGTTATGGAGGGCAAAGACATTTTATGCCCACTGAATTGGCCATTTGCCACCCATATCTTTGCAATCGAGTCACGCGTGATCCTGACATTCCAATGGATTATCAAAGGGCAAACGGTTTACGAAAAGTGCAGAAATATATTTCACATAATAAATATATCTGCTTGATAAACGGAATTTTATGTAGCCATTTATCGGCATTCAGTATCGGGTTGTACGGAAAGTAAATTCCCGACAGAGGATTTCCATTTTTCCACGCATAAGCTCATATATCACGACTTTTGCATGAAAAAGCTTGATTGATTCTCTATTGGTTTTTTGATAGTACTAAAGGGTGTTCCAAAAAGAACGACGGTTTTGAATTGCGCGCCATTGTCATGATTTGTCATGAACAAAAAGGCCGTTCGTTAGTAGACAGCAGGAGGTTAAATAAAATGGAGCGGGTCAATACACAACAACGAATTCTCATTGCGAAAAATTATTATCAAAGTGGTGGAAGTTTTGCAGCCACAGTTCACAAAATACGTACAATTATGGTCCATCGAAATGGTCCAACCGAAGCCACTGAGAGAAGATTAATGAAGAAATGTAAGCAAACTGGGTCTGTTAATGAAGTGAAAACAGAAACATTCGTTCGTCCTGGTCGCTCGACTGAAAAGATCGCAGCAGTACGTGCAAATGTTGAGGAAAGGACTCAGGAAATTGGTGTTTCCACAACCAGTATCCATCGAATTTTAACAAAAGATTTGGGCAACGAAGAGCCTTTGTTGATTGGACTTTGGAACAACGACAGTTGGACGGTGTTTTTTCAACAGAAATCGTCTTTAGTGACGAGGCCCATTTTCATCTTGATGGCTTCATTACTCGACAAAATTGTCGCATTTGGGGTTCCGAACGACCCACGAGTGATCGTTCAGAAACAGATGCATCCAAAAAGAGTCACTGTTTGGTGTGCATTGAGAGCTGGAGGCATCATCGGACCATTTTTCTTCAGCCGTGGGTGGTGTTCGTAATCTTTCACTTTTTTGTGCCATAATTGCAAAATATGGACCTCAACAGCATGTGGTTTCAACAGGACGGTGCAACATGCCATACAACCAGAGAAACTGTTGAATTAGTGCACGAGTCATTTCCTGGCCGTGGTATTTCTCATTTTGAAGATCGGCATTGGCCGCCCGGATCATGCGATTGAACGCCTTTGGACTTTTTTCTTTGGGGGTTTTTAAAGTCATAAGTTTATGTGAACAAACCAACAGCGATTGAAGCCTTAAAAGGTTAAATTGAACGCTGTATCTCTGAAATACCGCAAAATGTATGCGCAACAGTCCTTGAAAATTGCATGAAAAGAGCACGTCTGTGCCAGCCAAGCCGAGCGGTCATTTGTCCGATGTCTTATTCCATTCATAACCTCATGATGTGTACTTCATTTTTCAATAAATGTTTCAAACTTATGCCACAAATAAAAACCGAACTTTATATTTTTCTACTATCAAAAGTTTTTTTTTTAATTAAACTCCCCGTAGGACATTTACTAACATTACGATCTGATCAAAGTTGATCAATGAGTAATTCTGTTCTAACCTAACTTAACTATGGACAAATCTTAAAACTAAGGTCCTACTCACTAGTGTACCTTAGAGTCTGGTGGTCTAGTGACATAGCTACACTAATTACCGTGTAGCACAAAACCGCACATTGTTCTGCTTTTGCACTTACATAGCTCAAAAGGCTTTACCCTCTTGAGTCTTCTTGTCAGGTTGGTATTGTCGAGGAGCTGAATCGCCTCGACATTCACGTGTTGATGAAGCCGTTGTTCGTGACTCCTTGCAAATCTCGTGATAGTCTGGTCAACAGTATCCATCTGAAGGTCTCGATGAATATCACTATTCCTGATGTACCAAGGCGCATTAAGAATGTTTCTCAGTACTTTATTCTGGAATCTCTGAATAATTAGGATGTTACTCTTGCTGGCACAACCCCAGAGCTGTAAGCCGTAAGTCCACACTGGTTTGAGGATTTGTTTATACAGAAGTACTTTGTTGTAGATTGATAGTTTAGAGTGCCTACCCAGTAGCCAGTACATTTTCCAATATATATACTATCAAAAGTGTACGTAGAAAATATATTTACAAAAGAACTGTGCAAAAGCTTGCAACCAAATTTTGATATTGAACAAGCCGATGGAAACACAATAAAGACACCAGTTGCAAACTCGCTGATGATCATTGATGATCGTTTGAAATGCCTAGATTTAATCTCAAAACTCGAAATTTTGGGTTTCTCATGTTATTTTGAAAGAAACATTGTCATCGCATTCACGTCTGTGATTAATTTCTCAAACACCAGCAGATGATCCATTCTTAAGCGCTCTACCATGGTGGCCGAGAAATGGATTACTTGCACCAGAAAGCTGGGTGTTTAAAAAAGTGCTTATGTCACTTTGGTGGGATTTCAAAGAAACCGTTTTTTAGATCCTTCTGAACAACATAACGATGAATTCTGAAGTGTACCTTTACCACCCGGACCAGCTGAATAATTCACATAAATCAAAAAGAGACCTGAATTGACCAGCCGAAAATGTATAAGTAGTGTTTCACTAAGATAAAGCGCGGCCTCATATAAATTACTCTGCCAAAGCTTCTGCAGCTGAAATATGATTAACTGGTTTAGCCAACATGTTCCCCAGATTTGAAACCTACCGAATATTATCTGTTCCTGACTCTACAAATCTTTCTAGATGCTAAATCCTTTACTTCAACTAAGAAGGCTCGAGGAACACTTCTTGGATCCGTTTTTGTACACCAAAGATTTTTTGATCGTGGAATCTAGCTACTGCCAGAAAATTAGCAGAAGAAATAAGCAGACAATACAACATATCGTTTTTGTAAAAATCAACTGACTGGAGTAAATGATTATCTTCCTACCTTACTTTTATCTTCAGAACTTTTTGACTTTATGCAACTCCAAAATACATTATGAATGGAAAACCTAAAGGAAGCTATTGGCAAAAACATTGAGTTACAGACTTTATTTCATAAAAAAAATGAACGACATTAACAGGCTGCGTAATAATTACAGGAAATAAAGGGACCATAATGCGATCCGATTGGGGCGTCTGATGTTGAAAAAGCCAATAAGAGCGAACCATTGAGTGAGATAATGACCAACATCTTGGCTTATCCGAAGCCATTAGGCCTAACGGAGAGTGAACAAAACAGGAACAAAACAACAGATTTCGCTTTAGAACTGATTCAATTAACTTTAAAACGAGACATCTTTCAGTTTTTGTGCCAGAAAGTCGGTGTATTACAGGCGAAGGAAATGCCCTGAATTATGTTCCTTTTTTTTGTCAACACCGGAAACTGTTGGTTTGCCAGAACTAACCGCACGCCAAATAACAAGACTTCTTGTTAATTTTAATTAATTAAAGTGGCTGTAAGAATGGTTGAACTATAAAGTGGGCGTCTAGTTAATGAATCTGCGGAAAGTTTGAAGAAAATGGCTCCGGAAAAAGAACTAGCAAGTTGGAAAACTTGCTCAAAAGAAATTTTGCACTGTTGATTCTGGTTAAAACTAGTACTCAAAAAGTGGTGGACCGCAATGCAAAGTGCCCTAAGACCTGGTTTTGTTGAAAATGATTTAACAGTCTTTAAAACAAGTACGCACAAACACATTTACCAATGAGGGTTTTCCTAAATCCCCCATTTATCCGTCTGGATTTTTTGTGAAGCAAATTGGAACTGCTTCTTGATTAAATCCGCTGAAAATTTCTGATTAAACAACCGATCGTCTTGTACAAATTGTAAAGCGAAATAGATTAAACGACTCACTATGTTCGACATGGTTCTGCGGATTTAAATCAATGTCTGTTCGATTTCTCCGGTTAACGAGATTGAACAGGAGCAAAGTAGGTACACTTTAATTAAACAGGGAGGAAACCGACTTGCACTTGCATAATTAAATTTTTATTTTTAATTCATGTGTGCTCGGTTGCAATGTACATGTGCTTAAACGTTTACTTTGAGGTTTATTTGGTCTTTCTGCGACACCTGCAGACTCGCCATTGATTAATAGGGTAATATTAAATTTCCGATCGGTTGAAGGAAATTCTTGTGAAACCATGGCTCGATTGAACTAATTAGTATTTCCCTGCCAAACATACGAAACCATTTCGGTTATTCATTAAATTAATATAGACTGATTAGCCTAATGTAGTGCCAGTCAAATTTGCTTTCATGAATATTACATTTGATATTGTTTGGAGGCCGAAATAATAATCGAAATTTTATTTTCTCTTTTGGGAATTTTGACTACACTAAACATATGGAAATGGAATTCCACATGTTTTATTACTTCATTTGGATAATTCACTTAACCCCCATTTCAATTGCGGTTAGTTTTAATTATCGCTATCAATTTTCCCAGAAAAGTTGACCATTTTGCAAGGTATTTGAGTAGTAGTAAACATCTTTATTCCTAAAAAAGGCTATCGACCTATCGGTCTTTCTGCCCTTGTTTAATACATGTAGTCTTAATCTAAATAAAAAACAAATATGAAAATTCTCTTATTCTAGGTTTACAATATTATTAAATAAACTTTCCAATTCTAATGACATGAAAAAATTATTTTATTGTCCAGTAGTCAGTTGCGTTTGTAAGTGTTCGAGTAGCGTTGATGTAGGGAAACGGAAGCGGGATTGTCTGGTTGGTCTTGTAAGACAAAGGGGATTCAGTATGGTCCAGTTGTAGGGGTTGTTTGTCCATTTTGTCTGTAGATGTATGAGTCTTTCCGAGATCTTTGTCATGTTTGTGCGTTCGTATAGTAGTTGGGTGGGGGGGTTGTGTAGTGGGTTTTGGGGGTGTCTTATTCGTGTTATTAGTCTTAGTGCAATTTGTTCTGTTGTTTGTGTATAACGTTTTGTCCTTTCTGTTCCGTTGGTCATGAGTATATGTCCAAGTCTACAAGGGTCTACAAATAGCTTTATATATTTTGGTGGCGGTGTTTGTGCTAATTCCTCTGTCTTTGTAGGTTAGTGATCGGAAGTGTTTTGTTCTTTTTATTGTTTCTGCCCTGATGTTTCGTATGTGTTTAGTGAATTTAAGTTTGTGGTCAATTGTGATTCCAAGGTATTTTACGTCGTTTTTTGGTTGTGTCGTTTGGCCGTCTGCAGTTATTGTAGAGGAGTCAGCGTTGAGTCTGTGGTTTGTGAGCAGAAGTTGGTTTTTTGACACGTTTGGTGTTAGTCTCCATTTATAGAACCATGTCATTGTGTTGTTTGTTAGTGTTTGGAGTCTTTGAGCTGCTCTCTCAGTAGTTTTGTCATGTACAATAAGTGCCGTGTCGTCTGCGTATTGTAATATGTATGCCGATCTGTCGATTTGATTTTTGTCTGGTAAGTTGTAATTGTATATGTCATGGCAGTATATATTGTAGAGAAACGGTGAGAGCGGGGATCCTTGAGGGAGCCCTTGTTCAGGGGAAAAAGAAAATGACAGTGTTTTGTCAATTCGAACTTGTAGTTGTCTGTTTTCTAGTAAGTTCTTTATGGTGTGTGTAGTTTGTATAGTTTGTATAGTAAGCCTCTATGCCAAGGTATTTGATTTAAAGGTGAAACCCAAATCAAAAGGCCAGAGCAAAATTATAAGATTTTCAATTTAAAACTCGTTGAACCAAATAATACCTGGAATAAATGAAAGTTAAAGTATAAGCATATCCATAAGGCACAGCAAATTGTCATTCCCCTCTTCAATTTCGGCTAATAGGATTTCATTAAGAGCCTTCTAAGCTGTGAAATAGAGTATTTCGACTCAAATGAAGGCAATTTCGCAAACAGACTTAATCTCTCTTTCGCGCTCATATTCTGAAGCCAAATCCAGGGAGCAAAATCACGTTTAAAAGTTGCGGCAACGGATATTTTCATTTAATTTATGTCTTTCCTGACGAAATATGTATATCTGATGACTTTTCCCCGATTTTCGAGTGTAAATATTACTATTTATTGTTGGGTGAAGGATATTTCATTGGAGTCTCCAAGGAAATGTTGCATAATTCAGGGGCTGCATGGTTCAAATATCCGAAGGAATGACGTATATTTAACATGGAATGTCCATTTGCAGCTCCAAAGTGAATGGCACATCTATTTTGGGACCATGTGCAATTTAATGGGGGAATCTCATTTGAAATTCCATGAGTCCAGCTATTCTATTAATGTGCAATTATTAGCCCAAAATTGCCGCATTCATTTTTAATCGTCTGCAACGCAAATGTTTGATTTTCACACTTTTGTGATTTAATTGAGGTCAGAAATCAATCGAGCTAAACTAACTGAACGAGATTTATTTATTATCAGTCTAATTTTGGCGCCTAAAAATTGGAAAAACTTGGCGGTGAAAGTAACACTTTTGCAGTATGCAACATAGATTATTTTACATGTCATATCCATTTGTATTTACAGTAAACCAACATCAATATTTCCGCATTTCGATTTAACTTGGCAGCTATTTTCAGCCTGAAAGATATGGCCTCAATGTGAATGTAATATTTCGCTAGTGTCCATACCGGGTTATGATGACAGCCAATATATTCAAAGCTGGAAATATGATATAAAACAAAAGACTTGTATTCTTTAGACGATTTTTTATTATTGTCAATATCAACTGGATTTTGTATTATGTTTTTGACATATCTAGTTATTGGCTTAATAAAGAAACCAATTTTCTTATAAATTGTTGCTTTGCAGGCTTTCTTCATCTAATACTTTTTTCTTTATTTTTCATTATTTATACTATAGGAACTTGACCCTGTGAAAAACCATATCAGTAACTCCTAGAGCTTTTTCCAGTAAATACATGCATACAGTTTAACGTATAAAATGTGTTTATAAGTAGTTTATTTGTGCCGTTCTAATCAACTGTAATTTATCCCTGAAATGATTTATTATACATCAGGCTAATGTGCACACTGACTATAGATTTTCGTTATATTATAATGGTATACGATGTATGAATCGAGCTTATTCTGCATGGTAAATGAACCATTTGACCATTCTTTGCCTGTGCTATATTGAATAAAAAGTTTTAATCAACTGCAACGCGCAAACATACAAAGTTTTTAATTTAATAATTTTTGGGAAATTTAATAAACATTTTGCCACATGTTTGCGTTTCTTATTCAAATTTCGTTCTTTCATAAATAAATTCATATGAATTTTACCCAGAACGCGCCGAAAAATTACGCTTAACAGAAGCCTGCTGTAGTGTGGAACTGCTTCCCTCTTATACCGCTTAACGTCATTTATGCCACTTTATTTGAGAGTATCCTTTATATTGGGCTTAATTAACTAATATTAATAATAAAATACTTTTTTGTTAAGCCGTTGCTGATGGTAATGCTTGCCTTTTTTCGCTGATTTCATCTCAGAATTGCCTTCCTAATATCTTCCAAGAGTGGCCATAAGTTTTTATCCTCCTTTTTAGCCATTCTTCGCGTTTCCGCCTTGCTGCTTCAGGGCTTAAAATTATTTATGAAGTTTCACATATTTCTGCCATACTGCTGATTTTGTTTTTTTGCTTTTTATATTAATGGGAGTTTCTTCAATTGTTCCTTGTGCCACTTACATACGTTTGTGTGAACCTTTCTGTTTGCCTCTATCAACATTTCGTCAAAACAGTCCTTATTTGACCCAGTTTAGAACCAAAAGTCAACTTTCTTTAAGAAAACTGCAGCTTCAATACCTGTATGTCCACATTAGCCGATCGATCCCGATAGGAATATTTCCAGTTGCAGTATTTCTAAATTAAATATCAAGGAAATAGCAGGATGGTTCGGACCAATAAAACGCCAAACGTCGGCAATATTGCCAGTCAAATATCCCAAAGCAAAAATGCCTGAAATCTGAAACCTGCGGGCAAAGTCAGTTGCTTTATTGAGTCTGTGTTGTGCGGAGGCACTTTGTCGGCAAATCTCTTGAGATGAGCCATCCTTTGTTGGAGGTTTTGGAACTTCTATGATGTTATTTGCATAATGCCATCCAATTCAATATCCTGGTTAAGCATTGATACCTGAAGATGTTTACTAGGGAATTGGATTTTGGTATCTGTTTGTTTGTTTGATGAAGCAAACAAAATAGGCTCAAAATGATTGACAAATTTCAGTGAAAAAAAGGGGTTTTACATTTACAATTTGATTATCTAATATCAAATTCATGTAAAGCAACTAAACCTTGAGTTTCCGCTGTTTAATTCTGTCTGGTAGATTCTCTTGTCCGAGTTCGCCCGATTTTATTATTTTTACTGGAACTCGGATTCATGGCCCGTGTTTTGGAACAGCAATATAGTGTTTTATGGGTTGCATTATATGAGGTTGCCTTTCCTATAAATACAATCCGAAGACATGAGTGAGCGATTGTAACTTCAGCACACTTTATGTCTTTTTTGTCTCTCCTTCCTTGTGTGTCTGTTTTTGTGGAATTTGATAAATGATTTTACCAAACAGTTTGTTAATACAAAGCTGAATTCGTATTCAAATAAAAAGTAAATTCATGAATAAATTGGATAATTTAATAGCATTCCTTTCGATTGAAAACTGATTGTTTCTGACCTTAGCCCTTTGATTCATTATTCAAAAATTTTTGCAAAGCGCTGTTAAAGTAATTTATATAAAAACGTTTTCTTCAGAAAACCCCGATTTATTAATAAAGTATGTATTTCAGTTTATCTAAAAACTTTTCTGAGAAACTGTCTTAAATAGTGTGGTATTAAAGCCATCATCAGATATCAACGTCAACGTCTGGAAATTCGGAATTATCTGGATTATATTCGCTTTTATCCACAGTGAAAGATTCTCTAGTAGATTTAGTTTTCTTGCAATTTAATGCGGGTTGATCGAAGTTGGTAAACTTTTCTTAGAAGCCTTAAAACCAAACGCAGACCATCAATTATTAGGTGTTTATAGAGAACGACTTTTATCAAATGGAATCTGATTCAGGGGGAGTTTTTCATTTCAAGCAATGATTTTTTTTATTTGTGCTTAATTCGGTAGAATTCGTATTTGGTAAATGTTTCGGTTGGTGTTGAAGGGATTCGGAAAAACCGAAATGAAAAAGTTAATTTTTGCCTACAACATCAAAAATCGAGCGACTGATACTTATACAATCGTGATACTTTTCCCATGCAATAACGGTGGCGGTAAAGAACTTACTAGAAAACAGACAACTACAAGTACGAATTGACAAAACACTGTCATTTTCTTTTTCCCCTGAACAAGGGCTCCCTCAAGGATCCCCGCTCTCACCGTTTCTCTACAATATATACTGCCATGACATATACAATTACAACTTACCAGACAAAAATCAAATCGACAGATCGGCATACATATTACAATACGCAGACGACACAGCACTTATTGTACATGACAAAACTACTGAGAGAGCAGCGCAAAGACTCCAAACACTAACAAACAACACAATGACATGGTTTTATAAATGGAGACTAACACCAAACGCGTCAAAAAACCAACTTCTGCTCACAAACCACAGACTCAATGCTGATTCCCTTACAATAACTGCAGACGGCCAAACGACACAACCAAAAAACGACGTAAAATACCTTGGAATCACAATCGACCACAAACTTAAATTCACTAAACACATAGGAAACATCAGGGCAGAAACAATAAAGAGAACAAAACACTTCCGATCACTAACCTACAAAGACAGAGGAATTAGCACAAACACCGCCACCAAAATATATAAAGCTATTTGTAGACCCTTGCTAGACTTTGGGCATGTACTCATGACCAACGGAACAGAAAGGACAAAACGTTATACACAAACAACAGAACAAATTGCACTAAGACTAATAACACGAATAAGACACCCCCAAAACCCACTACACAACCCCCCCACCCAACTACTATACGAACGCGCAAACATGACAAAGATCTCGGAAAGACTCATACAGCTACAGACAAAATGGACAAACAACCCCTACAACTGGACCATACTGAATCCCCTTTGTCTTACAAGACCAACCAGACAATCCCGCTTCCGTTTCCCTACATTAACGCTACTCGAACACTTACAAACGCGACGGACTAGTGGACAATAAAATAATTTCTTCTTGCCACTGAAATCTTATTTATTTAATAGTATTGTTAACCTAGAATGGGAGAATTTTCATATTTGTTTTTTACTTAGATTGGGACTGCATGTATTAAACAAGGGCAGAAATATCGATGGGTCGATGGCCTTTTTTGGGAATAGGGATGTTTACTACTACTATTGTTAACCTAGAATAGGAGAATTTTCATATTTGTTTTTTATCTAGATTAAGACTGCATGTATTAAACAAGGGCAGAAAGACCGATAGGTCGATAGCCTTTTTTAGAAATAAAGATGTTTACTACTACTACTACGGTGGCGGTTTAGAACATATTTTAATTGAAATTTAATCAAAAGCAGTTTTTATAATCCATTTGTTTCCATGGGCTTGTTGTTCTTCAATTTAGGTTTCTCAAATAATTTTATTAATCGAATTTTATTAAAAGAACAATTTTAATTATTTATATAAGTTTAACAACAACACAACAAAGTGTCAAAAGATTTAGCGCCACACATGTGAATATTTATGGTTTGCATTAATTTTCTGTCTTGAAATAAGCCCTAGACTTACTCTCGTTCCTAAGTACTTAATGTCTTATTTAGGAATTAGTTTCCAAATCCAGTGTGAACAAACGAGAATGTTTCCAGATTTTCTCACATTGATTCCCTAAGTTATGGGGGAGTTTTTATATAAAAAACGGTGTGAAAGTGAATCAACATTTTTCAGAATTTTTAAACCTTTTTGTCTATTTTGCGAGCAGTTTTCAAAATCGCATTCAACGCTGAGTTGCCCAATTCTGCATCAAATTTCATGATTCATCACAGGAAAAGTTCCTTGAATCCTTTTATCATCATCACAAAATATATTTATTCTATCAGATAAAGCAGAAATATATTGAAACTTTTGTACTGATTTTTTAAAGAAAACTAAAATTGGCAATGCAAATCACTTATTTCTTTACCTAAACTCCAAAAGTGTTTCACACTGGCCAAATTGAACTTTGATGCTTATCTAAACTCAAATTCCTTAAATTAAATTGTGGAAACTATTCTAAGTTTACTCAGCTATTCCCATTATGATTAATTGCCGATTATTTGCCTCGACCAGATTAGAATAGTTTCTTGAATAACTTGAATTCAATCAGTTCGATTGTTGAATTTGAAATGATGTTGACTCAGTTAATAAACTGAAGCTGAACCAAATACTTATTACGAGAAGCTGAGCTTTATACATATAATATAGTTAATTTATATTTTTGTTCACTTTACCTCCAATCCTTTTAACTGTTTTACTGTTTGATTAAATCCTGTACTTGTAAAAAATTCTACTAATTTATTGAATGTGAAATTGGCCCAATTTAAAACACATTTCCTTGCTTAATTTTATTGTGGAGTTGTATTCATAAAATTTCCTGGCAAAACATTTGCGAGCGCTTTTTTATGCATAATCTACAGGGATATGATACATCGTTTAATATCTCGGGAACTTGGGAAAAAAAAGAACAAAAGAAAATCCATTTTAAACATTGTCATGGACGGCTTATTGGAAAAGCTACTCTCTTTTATCTTGTCGTTCTTGCCGGGGTTAATTTACGAAAATTTGAGCGAAAGCAAACTAGATTAGTCTGAGCAAAATACGGGGGGTAAAATAATCAGGCCCGATGGCATATTTGATTGACGGTAAATGCTATAGTCGGTTAGAACGTGTCATAGGTTGAACATTGGCTTCAAGAATTGCCTCTTATCGTTGCTAAATTTTCAAAAAATGGGGGTAATTTATCCCTTTCAAATTTTACAGGTGCCACGAAGAAAATGCGATAAAAAGTTCCAACATCAAGTGTGAAAAATCAAGTTGTGGAACAGCACCAAGCTTCTTTCAGTCCAATTGCATGATCAGTGTTTCATTAGCCAAAAGAAAATTGTGTATTTTTGTCATGCCAGGTTCAATGAATCATAAAATATACCAGCTCTACTGTAAGGTGATCAACGGCAAAATTTCGACAAACTTCTCAATTTGTGAAGCAGTCGATAACACTTAAAAATAACTGTGTTAAAGTGGACCAACCGACAATAGCAATAATATCGGGTTTAATCGTACGATGAATCTACTATTTCAGAAACTGAACAAACACAATCCGACCGGGTACCAAACGAGCTTAATGAACTTCTAGTTTCAAAAGCCCGGATTAATCTAACTCTTTTATCTTGTCAAGCACCTGCATCGCGCCACAAATTCGCAAATTCCCATGATAAGCTAAATATGCCTCGGCATAACTGGAAATTGACAAAGTGGGATGTTGGAGGCTTTGTATTATTTTGGCCTGCAGATTTCATCAATTCTCAAAAGGCATTTGATTTTAGTGTGATTGTTTATCTTGACTGGTTAGAAGAAGCTTTTAGATGGAAGTTTTTTATTGCAATATTTTGACTTTTGTAGAGCTGTAATCAGCTTGCTTCCGCTTCACTTAGCATCTTATTCCTTGCACAATTTTTACTTGCTAAAAGCTTTGTTCGAACAAATCGCTTCAAGTGATTTCCAGTTTTCGTGTGATTGAGTGACTGATGCTTAAATGTACGTAGCAAAGCTTTCAAGCGTCGCCTTAACATAAACAAATCCTCTTTGGTTAAATTAAGTGGAGTTCCATTATGAAGCGAATTGGAGTTTAAATCGACTTCTATTGTCGCATGTCATGCAATATTGTTAACAGCAATTTTCAGCTCTCATGCATAAGTAAGCTGTCGCCAGTTTCACTGTATCTGTAAGCAGATGTGCAATTCGGAACATTTGCTGATTTTCCCGCATCCCGGACAAATAAGAAGTGTGTTTTTCTATTTTCAACCAGCAGCCAACGCATTCGTCTGCACCCATATACATTCTACTGTTAGAATGCAATCTAAAAATCCATTTCCGGTTTTCCAGATGATCAATTTTCCAATTAATCTCAATAACTCGAGGCGTTGAAACAAACTGCTCGAAGCCATTAACAACCTCAACCAGAATATCGGTTGCTCGGGATAAAAGTTCGGTAATTTTCCAATTCGCCTAAACTCTTAATTTTTCTCTGCGGATAATAAACGTCGTTAATCTTTCAAAAAATGACTCCACTTTATTCCTAAGGCAAGGCGCTGTGTTTCGGATCGAAACCGGGCTCGACCGGCGTGAAACCCCCAATAGCACTTTATTAATTCCCAAAGGGGAGCAATTATTTGCTCAGTGGCGTAGAACGCGGCTGGCAGTGGCATCCAACCGATGAACATTCAAGCTTATCGAAAATAGATGTGCCAATACGCTCACACTGCACGCCATCTGAAAGATCAATACATGTACACTGAAAATTATGAATTTCATTCATATCTGCTTTAAAACCGAAAACCGACGATCGTTTGATCTTTCCTAAAACCTCGTTTTCAATACGCAATGAAAGGGAGCTTTGGCTTTGAAATGAAACTCAGTTCTCTAATCTTGTGCTGATATTAAAGGAAAACACGCGCATGCAGCAAATCTTCAGGTCTATGCACAACAGCCAATTAAACTTGATACATTTTTTTGGTAACTGGTGGATTTTCGAGCACTTTCCAGACAATCCGTATCAATTGAGCACCGAATTAACGCAGGAAGGAAATCCGTACTTCTGTGTCCTCCAGTGGACACAAATTTCAGATTTTCACATCTTTTATTTCTTCTTCCGAGGAAATCAGGTTTTGCCATTGACGCAAGGAAGCCAGATCTTCAGCTTCATAATCAGTGCTTGGCTCGTTCGCTGGGAGAAGCGTAAGCATGTGCCAGTACTCCTGCAGGCTTTAATCTGGTACTTCACCCAAGAATTACATAATAATCATGCACTGGATACAAAATAGACTAAAATGCCCTTTCGGACAAAAAATTTAGGCAATTTCATCGCCATACGCTTCAAACGTGCTGAAAAATTAGCTGGAAGAAACAATGTTATAAATTGCCCATCTTTTCTAGTCAATTTTCCTACAGTTCCATGGCTGGACGCGTAATTGACCATTACGGCGATTCGCAGGTAAATTTAGATTTTTCGAGCCAGCCAATCAGAAAAAAATGCTGTTCTCATCAATAGAATATTGGTATTCAATAGGGAAGTTCGCGTTTTACATGGTGTTAGTTTTTTTATTTTTCCTATCACGAGCAATTTTCATTTTTGTGAACCATCATGGTAAGAATGAAGCACGTTTGGCGCTTCATTTTCTGCCGGTTAGTCTTTTCCTGAGAGCCGGCCAGATTTATCGCGAAACATTGTTTCATTCAACGCAGATTTATATGCATTGTATATTTGGGTAGGTGATAAATCTAATTGTATTTTCCTGTCAACAAACGCAACTAAAACAAAATGGACAGTAGCTAGATAAACCTTGATCTTTGTCTACAAAACCTTGAGTAAAAGCAGAATTTTTGGGTCTGGATATGGTGTCTTTTTGGCTCCGAGGACAAAATCACAATTGTTAATAAATCAGACTTAATAAACAAATCAGACATCAAAAAAATAATTAGCCAGATTCAGTTCTCCTTTAAACATGAACGATGAGAACAGAAGAACTCTGATCCGGATAAACAAATATTACAAGTTTGGATGATTTGGAGATTATCGAAGATGCCAGTTCACTGGAAGTCCAAATTATTCAGGTCGCCCTGTATTGAAAATAATATATTTTCAGAAACATAACCAAAAACTCCAACATAAAAACGGGAAGTTCAACTTCGAAACAATATGATATCCAGTTCCCAAGCACACTTTCCAGATTAAGCAAAAGTGCAGGCGAAAGAAGCAGTAAAATTTAAGCCCCGAAAAAAAAGCTGTTAAGCTTAACTTAAGAGAAATTAAATAATTTATCGAATTAAGGAGTTTGCTCTTCACTAATTTGGATGCCCAATTGATTGGAAAGTTTATAGGAAAATATCAAATAAGGTTTATCCAGATAAACTGCAGTTTGTCCTCAATTTAGAATGATTCGTCTGCAAATTATTACAGTCAAGACTGCAAACCTGAGAGTTAAAATCATATTATGAAAATGTTTGCTATAAAAATTATTTTAAAAAGCTTTAATTTTAATTTCATCTGCTAGAAACAGAGAAAATTTTTGATAATGACTTCTTTATCAATTCAAACCATTAAGTGCACATAAGAAGTGGCAGATCATACGACAAAAGTTCGCATAAACGGGTTTCAAACACAAAATCTTCGGCTAAATACCAAGACTTCAAGATGCAAACGCTTTGAATTTCGTGGATTATAGGATAAGCAAACCTCTACTTTGTGGTTTAAGAAAATGAATGAATGTATGAAAGAAAATAATAATAATAAATTTAGATTAAAACAGCAAAACCAGTGTCTCAAAGATGTATTATTCAAATTATGTAATAAGTGACAAAACAGTTTCCAAACGCAGAAAAAGTTGCTGGATACAAAAAGTTCAAGAAGGAAAACGCTTCAAAGTTGTTTTATTATAGGATAAGTAAACTTCTACTCTAGGGGTTAAAAAACTGTATGAATGTATGAATAAATATAATAAAAAATCAGATTAAGTGAGCTTAATATAAGTAGTAATAAGTTATATTATATAAATTATATAATAAATTTCTTGAATAATTTGTAAATTTACTCCAATTTGACTTGTTTTTGGTTTTGAATTTGACCAATTTTTAAGTAACTGGCAATTAATTACTGATGACTTGATATTTACAGTAAAAATCAATCTTAAAGTAACTTTCGGGTTTGGTTTCGTTTTGCAGCAAGTAAGCTCTAATTATTTATTTTTTCCAAAAATACTGAACTGAAATATTTCTCTCGCTAAAACCATAAAACTCCTTTACAAAGTACAGTGAATTACTAGTGGGACATGCTGAGATTTATCACGCAAAAGTTTTCCTTTTATATCGATCGCAATTTTATTACTTCCTTTTGCTATCGAAAATAATAAAATACGTAATTTACGGTAAAATTAGGTGATACAGAAAGTAATCTAAGTAATCTCATCATTTCCTCATCGAGAATACCGTACTAATACATCCAAAAAATTTAAACTTCCAGCGCTTTATTAAGACAGCAGTTTTCAATTATTAAATACAATGTTCATTTATAGCTTAATTCCGTAAGCTACTGAAACTCCTACAAGAACAATCATGAATTAAGTTAGAAGCCAACTCGGCTCCACGGAAAACCATTATCAAATAAAGTAATCTAAAACGCCAAGTTTAAAATATTGTCTATATTTATACCCGAGCAACAAAAAAAAATAACCGAGAATTCTCTCACTGTGAAAATAATTTAGGTCTGGTTTTTCCCTTGAGCCAATTGCCAGCAGAACAAGAAAATTATTTTTTACAACGCACTTCCATGACAAATTACTGAAAATTCAGGACCTCCCTGCCGGATTTCGTTCTGCCTTGTTGAAATTGTTTGCTTTTCGGCACCTTTGTCCTGTATTTAAATGAAGCGATTTTTCGTTCCGTGTTCTTAAATTGAGTTGCCTTTGAACAATTATTAATTAGCTCTAATAATTCACAAAAATATCCAGGACTTTGGAATTAAATTAACGGCGATTTTTCTGAATCTGCAAAATTTAACTTTTGCTTATAAAATCGTCACTTGCTTTTCAGTTTCAAGACTTGTTTTGCATGGAAATGGACGAACATTCATCCTTTAATTTAACGCTAAAAATCCCACTTGAAGTCAGTTTAGGGATGCTTTCACGGGAATTATATGGTACAAGCGTAACTCATCAATTGCTTAAGTTTGTAGTATAACCCACAAAAACATCCTTCAGCTGAAATTGCGTAATTCGCTCGCGCCCTTAAAGCGTCAACGTTTACCTGAAAGACTGGGCTTGGAGGTGAATAAAGCAGGCAACCCTTAGTGCCTTCATTAAAACGAACTTTCAACAATCTTAGAGTTAGTTAACAGTTTCAGTGAATCAATATTTAATTTCAGGCTTAGTTTATTTGGGTATAAAAGCTTGCAATTGCTGAAACGTGCAGAAAATTACAATTTTTTAATTTTATAGTTTTAAAATTAGCATTGATGCTTGATTTTTGTTTTAATTGGGACCGTATCTCTTTAAGCAATTTTCAGCCAAATTTATATGCGATCTTGAATGTTTTCATGAATTCCAAGTTGGTATTTCTATTGCATCGTACAGCATTGAATTGGAATTCCTAGCTTTTGTACACACTTTTCAACTGAATTGTCAACTACCAAGCAAAGTTGGGTAAGAGATGTTTTCCATTCTGAAACTACTTCCAGACTTCGAAGACCTTCAAAGGACCCTCCAGCTCAAAATAGATTCCGGACTTCAGTGCACGGAATTCCCCGGTTTACCTTTCATAACTCTAGTAGGAAACAACAAGAACCTACAGATAAAAACTGTGCGTTTAATCGCACAAAGATAAAGAAGGAAATCTAGTAACTAGCTAGAGCTCTAAAGCCACTGGGAACCGCAATAATTTGATCAAAAATGGCTTTCATTTCCACTAGGCAATACGATCCTCACTTTAGTTAGAACCTTGGGTCACATTTTTGAAGAATTTCTGTTCTGTAATAAGATAAAGTTGCATTGCGACAATACGATCGTGTCCTCGCCCGTTAAATAAGCCACGAGACAACAAGAGGCCTTGAAGAGGATATTGACTAGGGAACTTTTATTGTTAGAAAATATCCCAACAAATGTTCGGTCAAATATTTAGAAGCAAACAATCCTCTCGACTTTGTCAACTCCCTTACATAAATCCTGCTTAAAACTTTCATCTGATTGGAAGCCATCTCATAAGCAGGTGGTTAATTTTTAAAAGCACTCCATTTCACGTGGTTCTTTAACTTTCCAGCTAAATGTATAAAGCAGAGTATAAGAGTTTTTTAAGAACAACCGGAGGCAACTTTATATTGCTTGGCTTCAATAAAACAGTCGAACAAACGTATTGTGAAAAGTGTCACGTTTTCTCACAAATGGGTAGATCGTAAGGCTCCTAATGTTTTAAGGGAATATTATTTATCACACGGTTTTGGAATAGATCAATTTACTCAGATTGAGAGTGGCTTTCCACAGTTGAAACGTCTTATTTTTGTTTACAATTTAGTCAAGATAACGAAAACTTTTCTAAGTGGCTCTTGAAGAAACTGCTTCTTGGAAGGAAATAACTAGTCTGCTTTCTTAATTAACTATAAATATTGGATTTGGGTTTTTGTGCTCCCGTAATTGCTGTTTACCTTCATGTTGCAAGAATTTTTCCTCTTTAAGTACTCATCGCTTTGCGCTCAAACGAGACGAAACTGTTTGTTTTGCACTAGAGCTCTAAACATTTTAGGAGCTGTTTACCTTTTGAAAATCTAGTCCAAACACTCGCTTTTTATTTCAATAACTTTCAATTATCTTCAATTTAAATTGTGGACGGTTTTATCAAAATACTACACCTGCAGTTATAACTTCACTAAAACTTTGCAGGCACATTAGCAGTGCCGCATAAACCGTTTTACCGTAAACAAGAAGAGGATACTTACGATGGCAATTACTTAATAGCTTGGCTATTTCGGTAAGCATAACTTTGGGCAAAATGTGAAAGTTTATACTTAAACTAGCCAGATTAGTGGAGCAAATTTTGGTGTTGGTGTTTCATGGAAGTAAAGTACCAAAGTCCAGGCCAGAGGAAGATGCTGCGGTTACTTACCTGCAACCAGATAATTACTTTAAGGGCCAACTCGTTTCAACGAAAATGCGTTTTCATTATGAGGACAGGTATTTTCTTTGCAGTTGTTTTGTCACACACTTTTACGTATAATTGCTTACTACCTTAATTAATATTAGTTTACTAAAATAAGTTTTATAAAGATCACTAGTTTTCCTTGAATTCAATAAATTTTTCTAAGAATTTTTGATAATTTAAATTGCGTAAAGTCATGTTGCTTTCAAATGTAAATTTCGGCATTACAAGAAAATTAGTTTTTTGAACCAAATGTCGCACGAAACATGCAATATTCTGCTAATAATATTGCGAATTCCTAGATATTGGAGTGCTTATAAACAATCCATTAACACCCATAATGGATATTGCAACGAAAAACAGCACCCATTGATAGATTAAATGAAAACACATATTTTCTTGTCGTTTAATGAAAACAACCAATTTCTGCTAACTGATAACATTTTTTCAGCCTTTTTTGCCTAAAATATTGGTCGACTGAATAAGGTTTCTGTGAATCTACAATGATGATTAAGGTTTATTACTAACCCATCGCTGTGCTAATTTAATATTTGCTAATACTATTTCGATGCTTATGGATTAAATTGTCAGTTCTAATTGAAAACTGGAGCATTTTAAACGTTGTTCCTGAAACTAATTACCTTAGCCTGTTGCGCGTTGTTAAAAACATGATAAAGTGCTCCTGTGGGTTATTTTAATCAAAAATAACAACCAGTTTTGTAGTGGCTTAAACGTTTTCGCTTTTCTAGATTGTTTCATGAGTAGTTTTGTTTCAAATTTCTGAAAAATCTTTTTTTAAAAGCAATTATTTTTTAATTTTAAAAAAAAAGTTTCAATCCGCGATACCTTCAAGTGCAGATGAAAAGCTTGGAACATTCAATAATACATAATAATGGTTGCTTTTCCTAGTCCATATTTTTGCCATTCAATCTCGTAGGCGTTTGCAGATTATATCTCTAACTCGTTGGAAAGATATCACGATCTCAATAAAGATTAGGCCTGTGTTCGTATGCTATTCTACTTGAAGTAATAAAAAAAAGGCCATTCTCGTATTTTTGGAATCAAGAACGAAGCATAAAGGCCGGCAAACTCACACTAGCACACAATAGAGCTGTCTTATCTCTATTTTTCCACCTTTCCGCCTCTTCCATTAAGACGCTTTGGCTTGAATGCTTAACGGGGGCCACTTTTGCATATCTATTATGGCTATCTCTTTATTCACTTAATTTCCAGTAGGAAAGAACGTCAAAAGACCGCTTATGGTAAATGATTTCGATAAATAAACCCAGCTCATCAGCAAATCCTTCGCTTAAAACTAAGCGACGCTGACTTTTGAGCATATGTCTAGCAATATAAAGTTGGATTGAGCGCTTTAGTTGCCGTAAAATATAAATTGAGAAAAGTTGCTTTTGATGATCAGCAAAATCGATAAAACTGCTTTTAAAACAATCAGCCGTAATTAAAGAAAAATAAACAGGCCTTAATTGCAGTTACAACTTCATAATGAGAAGTAATTAAGAGAAAAGCGGCATAATGGCGAAATCCTATTAGCAAGCACTTCGGTTTTTCGCAAAAACATTCCTTGGTTCTTTTCCTTATTATTTTTCCCACCGAGCCACAGAGTTGATTTAATAATTGAAGATAAGCAATCCAGTTGCATTTGCCGGCTTCTGATATTATAAATCTGGCCGTTTTAATTTACGATTTTATCGAGCAAGAAAATTACAAAATTGCTGCAAACAATGATTGTTTCAAAACGACTTGAACTTTAATTTTTCTCGGAATTAGAAGTATCCGAAACGAACTGATCAACCAAGTCTATTATTTTCTCTTCACTCTCAAGTAACGGAAATCAACCGGGGAGAACTGGCGACAACCAAGAAGGTATTTCGCAAAAGTAACAGAAACTACTAGATAGAGCAATTGAAAAGTGTAGTCTTTCATCCTCGGTTCGAACCTTTTTGTTTGCTGCCTCGAGCTTTGAAATTTCGAGAGCCGTCCAACTTTAATGGAAACTCATTCTCAACCTGTTAGGCTGCATGCAAAACCAGAATGTTTGTCAGTGGAAAAGCGAGAGGAATTTTCCATTTGCCTCAATTAGAACAAGGACATTTCGGAACGATTTTGGGGAAAATATGAGGACTTGAAACTCAATTAACGCAGATTGATAAAATCTAATCAGTTCGATTTAAGCGGATGGTTAATTAAGCGGTGTTTGTTTACATTTTAATGTACCCAATGTCCCGAAACCAACAATAAAATCCAGTTTAATGATACTTGGAATAAAAGTCCAGTTTATTGTATATCAAGAAGGATCTAACCTAGGTGATGTGCGGGTTCAGTATTTTCATGTAAAACTTATGTGTTTTTTCTGCGATCTCTTGGTGTTTTTGGTCCCATCTTCAAAAAACTCTATCTCTTTCCGGATGAATTTTTGGCTAAGACAATTTAGGTCGTCTATTTCCCAACACTCTATATTTCTACAGTAGTAGTAAACATCTTTATTTCTAAAAAAGGGTATCGACCTACCGGTCTTTCTGCCCTTGTTTAATACATGCAGTCTTAATCTAAATAAAAACAAATATGAAAATTCTCTTATTCTAGGTTAACAATACTATTAAATAAATAAGATTTCAGTGGCAAGAAGAAATTGTTTTATTGTCCACTAGTCCGTTGCGTTTGTAAGTGTTCGAGTAGCGTTAATGTAGGGAAACGGAAGCGGGATTGTCTGGTTGGTCTTGTAAGACAAAGGGGATTCAGTATGGTCCAGTTGTAGAGGTTGTTTGTCCATTTTGTCTGTAGCTGTATGAGTCTTTCCGAGATCTTTGTCATGTTTGTGCGTTCGTATAGTAGTTGGGTGGGGGGTTGTGTAGTGGGTTTTGAGGGTGTCTTATTCGTGTTATTAGTCTTAGTGCAATTTGCTCTGTTGTTTGTGTATAACGTTTTGTCCTTTCTGTTCCGTTGGTCATGAGTATATGTCCAAAGTCTAGCAAGGGTCTACAAATAGCTTTATATATTTTGGTGGCGGTGTTTGTGCTAATTCCTCTGTCTTTGTAGGTTAGTGATCGGAAGTGTTTTGTTCTCTTTATTGTTTCTGCCCTGATGTTTCGTATGTGTTTAGTGAATTTAAGTTTGTGGTCAATTGTGATTCCTATATTTCTACATTAACCATTCTTTTTCAAATTAAAATCCCAAGTCTTACTAATTTCCAGCCGTAATTCGATGAGCTTTTTATCAAATGGCGAAGTCATCAATACTGCCTACATTGTATTTTTTTTGAGGCCCAGCGGGATAAATCAGTTAAATCGGGAATTTGAAATGGAAAACAAAACACCCCTTTAATCCGTACGTCTGTACTAGGCACGTTAAAACCACGAACATTTTGCTCCAGTTACACCATGGAATTTATAAAGCGACAGCAATTTTTATTTTTGTTTTGGTATAATGATATCAGTGTCGGTTTTGTTTTCAACCGTTGAAAAGAAGATAGATTAACGTGTCGATTTTATATAACAATTTTTTCAGAAGCAACTTGAGGAATTGCCTCAAATTCCTAGTTTGAGACATTGGCAGTAAAAGCTAAAACAAGCAAAGCCCTGAAGTGTTAAATTTTGAAATCAGCAAGTGTAACACTTCCATGAAATTTAATTTGTGCAATCTCGAGTAAAGATTAGATGGAATTCCATGGGGAGTTTGTGTGGAGTTTATTACGACCTTGTGCAGCAAAACATAATCTGTATTCTGTCCAGCGTGCTATTCTTGGACGCATTTCCTGATATGTGAAAATTTACTGTTCCAGGCATTGCCGCAAAGCGAAACTTTCCGAAAACAGTTTCTGCAATCGAGATTATTTTTCAATTATTAAACTTGGAAGTTGATGCTAAAAACACGTTCTTTTAATCGAAAATTTGTAACAGTTCAATTAACTAATCCGAGGCTTACTGGGAACCTTCGAGGCAATACAAGGTGTTTCAAATAAATATTGCAAACTTTTTCATTGAAGTCATTACGATGTCGGTATTTTAGCAAGGTTTCTGCGTTTTTCACTGAAGTCTTTATCAATTAAATACTCTCTATATTTTTGAAACGCTGTTACATCGTCTTTCTTTGCTCAAAATATTCGCAAAAATGTCGGTTAAAGATCAGACCTATTATCTCGGCTAAGAATTGGTTTATTGAGTCTATTCTTGAGCATTTTGAATTTTTCACTTTCTTTCGCTGAAAAGGATTGATTGAAATTGAGCTATTTTGAGCTGTTTGCCTTTGAACTAAAATAAATTTCTCAGATGACTTTCTAAGATAAATTTCTTCAGTTCAATAGGTTTTGAGCTGCAAAGTTTCTGAACATACATATTTAAACTGTTTGAATCCATAGAAAGGAAAATACCATCAGTTAAAGATCATAACCGTTCAAATACCGCTCCAAATGAGACAAAACTTTTGGTTGAACTGGATATGAAAAATTGAATAAGTTTCGACCAAAAATGGATATTTTGCCTATAAGTTTTCGAGCTTAACTAACAGTTTTTCACCTAGAAAAATTCCCGCTTCTATATGCAACAAGATGCTCTCAAATAAATGTAGCAACGGAAAACTGCAGACTCCTCATAATACGCGAAAACTCTTTTCTTCTTCCATTTTTTCTTCCGTGCTTTCGTTTTAAAGATACAGGGCGCCAAAACGTAAAGATACTTATTAGTAGCTACTTTTTCGCGCCCTACTAGAAATTATTGGACGTGCCAGTGGTGGAGATTTTAAGCTAAGGTATTTTCCTTTGGTTTTTTTCCTTTTAACTTACACGATACTCAAAAAAATTACATTTTGACTGCAAATACTGAAGCCCCAATAAATGTACAAGAAAAGTTCTCTTGGTCTTTTGCTCTAAAGATAACCGTTTCGGAAAAGAAATTTCTTTGATGTACAAACACAACAATTTTGCTAGTGATACCAAATTAATGAAATTTTCAACTCCCTGTGTCTCGAAAACGAAAGTATGAAGAAAAAGTAAACTAAAAAAGTGGCGTTTATTTCTTTATAAGGAATGCACAGTTCCAGTTGCGACATTTATCATAGACAGATTTATTAAGCTAGGAGTTAAATGCGCTCAAAATGGGCGATATGCTTGTGTTATTTCGCATCAGAAGAATCTGGCGCATCTATTTCTGAGCTCGAAGAAAAAAGAGGTTCAGTTAACACTTGATTTAAGATGAGAGCCAAAAGTTCAATTATTTATCTTTTATGATTTAAAAGAGCATTTTATAATCACTTTTACTCAACGAAAAGCTGGCTTTTCAGAAAATCTTTTAGCAAATGTTCCTTACGAAATAAAAGCATACAAAAAAGCTTTTGCAATTCATACTTTCAGAATGTTCACAAAGCTGTTCTTTAACATTCATAAATAGTCCAAATGTAATTTTCAGAGGAAACTCGCTAATCTAAACCCAGAGTATTCCAGATTTCCTTGTAATCCGTACAAAATTGAAATATTGCATTTTAACATCAGTGATCTTGTAATCCGGATCGGATAAATGTCTGTTGCATTTTCCTTATGAAATGCTCTAGTTTCTCAAAATTAAATGTTGTGCTTTTCGTGTTCTACTGGCAGGTCCCTCCAGTATTTTGAGCCTCCAAACTAATTTTATCGCATAATTGTCTTTAAATTAATATCCTTCAATGTTTTCCAGCTAAAAGTTATGCACATAAGAAAATCATAGAAATCGTGACAAACCTTCCTAAATGCAATAAACTTGTCGGCTGGAGATTTGTAACAAACAAGATACCAGAATTTGCTAGCATGAGTTTCAAGTGGCCTCTATCCTAAGTTTAGTTTAATGTAAGTTCTGGAACTGGGGTCCTTATATTCAAAACTTTGCCCAAGTAATATAACGTGTCGATATATAAGTTGGGTGCTGAGAGAAGTTGGAAGTTGCCTGTGCCTTCTCACGGGATGGCAATAATTTTTGGCCAGTTTGCTCTGATTATCTGCGAACATGTTCAGTGGTAACTTAACATCTGCTGCCAATGAAATAGCTGAAGCAACACTTTTTGTTCAAGGCTGTATTTTTCGTGTGGTTGAAAATAATGATTTAATCACCAAACATTTTTGGTTGCTGATTACTCAAAGTCACTTTTTTCTGCCGCACAAGTTAAAGTAGAAAACCACAGGACATGCAAACGATAAAATCAGCTGCGAGCAAATTTCAATTCAAATTGCGCCCAACCGGGCGATTTGCTGACATGGAAGTCTTTATGCGAGGAGACAAGTAGAAAAGCAGATACCGCGAAAAACGACAAAACAGCTCTGGGAAACTGTGCAAACTTTTCTCATAGGCAAATAAAATTAGAGACTTTCGCCAATCAGTGTGATACGACCGCTGAATTCAAATCGTTAATAATGCAGGCTCCGAATGTGAAATGTGCCCGGAATTTGCCTGAGAGCATAATGAATTATTGCAAGATTTAATCGAAGCATGTTTGCAGTATTAATTCGAGTTTTACCCCTCGTGTTTTAAAGTTTAAAGTTAGTAGTAGTAGTAAATATCTTTATTTCTAAAAAAGGCTATCGACCTATCGGTCTTTCTGCCCTTGTTTAATACATACAGTCTTAATCTAAATGAAAACAAATATGAAAATTCTCTTATTCTAGGTTAACTATAAAAAATGAACAAATTTGCTGAATTTGCTCATTGAATTGAAAAAACAAACTTCTAAAAAGAGTCAAGATTATACGCGACAAATATCTCTATTTTTTAAATATTTTTTTTGCATAAAAATTGATTTTTTTTGGAGACCCAACAATCAAAGATTGATGGAAATTCCATTTTGTCATCAACATTACAAAAGCTCACGTTTATACGTCTTGAAGGGGAATTTCAGAGAGGATTTAAAATGTTATTCTCAGTAGAGCAAATTTACTTAATATGGCATTTTTTAGCAGAAAACTGATGCAAAAAATACACAAGTCGACTGTAAGAAGTCAATTGGCTGAGAAACAGACGGAATTCTAGTATTGTCTTTCGAGCTTTGAAAATAAGTCGTGCTTGTCCGAGTGAGCTTTTTTTGAATATATCTGAGTGCACAATATTAAAACATTTTTTGTGGGGTGGATTATCAACAGAATTTTATCATGTTTCATGTTTTTTCCATGTCAAAAGATTCAGCAAGCTCCACAATTTACCAGAATAGAATACTCGACTTCAAAATGTCTCTAATTCAATGGACGAATGATTCGCTGGATCGAAATAAAGGAAAAACCAAGACAATTCGTTTAGGTCACATTTTTTGTGATTTTTTTGCATCCATCGGCTAATGCTTTCAATGAAACTCTAGGAGCTCATGCCATATATACTCCAGACAAATATATTTGGAAACTGTTGGTGATTTATTAAGTTTCCATTAAAAGTGAATTTCCTGAGTTTCCATAAACATGAAACTCAGAAGAATAAATTACTTTCAACATTTTTTGTTTTATCTCAGGCAATTGATCCAAGCTTAAAGCTCTCTACTCTTTTTTTTTGCAAACTGATTATGTTGAAAAAATGTATAATAAAATGAGCCCTAAATCATCATTTGTATAAAAAAAATAAATACTTAAGTTCAAAGCAAACCTAAATGAGTTTGTCACTTCAATCGACAATCTCTTCAAATAAAACAAAACTTTACACTAATTAACCTCGCCACGCGGACAAATAAAACTTTTTATTCCTATTTTAATTTTACGTATTTTTATTCTTTTGTTTTGCGTGTTGCTCTTGTTGGTAAAAAAACGTTATTATTATAAAATGGCTTTTTATAAATTGATATTTAATATGAACACAAATCGTTAGAAAACAAAGAAACAGGTATTCATTTAGAGCACGGCACTTTGAAATTTTTATCTTAAAAAAAACGAAATCAAACAAAAGAAAGATTTAAAAAACTCGCTGTTCAAAAGGAAAAATCTCCTGATTACATCCATAATTAACTAAGCCTTCTGTTGAGTCCAAGACAAATAATCCCGAGGAGTTATCAACGTTGTTTTCCGAATATCGTTTTAAACTTTTAAAGTAGAATTTAAAGATCCCCAATTTGTTTGCCGGCTCTTATTGGAACTTCCCCCGATTGGCGGTTTTGTTTACACCAAGTTTTTTCCCTTGTTAGATCGAGTTTGCATCCCGGAAGGGCAAAGTGGAAACACGGACCTAGTTTGGGGGGCTTTAAAAGTTTTCGATAAAACACTTTCTTTTCGCTGACCTGGAACAACATGAAAAACTACTTTGTTGGGGTTGTAAATGAACGAACAAAAATTCAAATAGTTTGCTGTAGCAAATCATTCTTAACTTTACAACTTGTAACTAATCTCGCGATTACTTGGTTTTTTAACCAATTTTTCAATTACTTTGTTAGAGTTGCAAAATAACGAACAAAAATGCAAAGAGTTTGCTGTAGAAAATCATCCTTCACTCTACAACTTGTACCTAATTTTTCCTTTCGTTGGCTTTAGGATTTGGGTTTTCTAATCCCCTTTTGTTGAACGCTATTTTCAAAAAGTTCAATCGTTACATAAGGAGTCGTTTAAAACTTCCGCCAATCAGTTCTGAATAAAACATTGTTCCATCCAATCCAGGAACTCAAACGACTAAAAATAGTCGAGTTTGCAAACAAATCAATGCAGGTGTCGCCTGGAAAGCGGAAATTTCGCCATAAATGCCATAATGAGGAAATTGTCGAAAAGCAGTCTAGCTCCACATTGGGCATGGCTGTAATTCGCTTGTTGGTATTAAAGTCAAAAATTAAGCGTGGAGATTAACAGAAAAGGAATTTGGAGAAGTTCGTCTTTCCCATACTTTTTTTTACTTAAAGGAATAATGGACTGATTATTAACGACAAAAATACCAAAAGATCCTGCAGTTGTAACAAAGTATATCACAAAGTTTTGGGCTTTCAGGCCTTTATGGGAAAGAATTTCTTCCTGACGTTTCGCACGCACAAGTGGCTTGCCTCCCCAGAAGTGTTTTGCTCGACGGCTGCAATCCAGCAGAAGCTTCGAAGCAAAACACCTCTGAGGATGCAAGCCACTCGTGCGTGCAAAGCATGGGGAAAATTATTTTCTCGAATAACAACCAGCTTCAACAGCAATATTTCAAAAAAAGCAGAGTAATTAAAGCAAACATTGGAATTATTCATCATTAGAGTTTCTCTGGTGAACGAGGGCGGCAGCATTTTACACTAACGACTATTTGACGCCGTAATTTGATAACAAATTCTAAAAATCCTGCAAAAAGTTGTCAAACTACGATTTTTCCCCGGCAATTTGAGCGAGAACTTTTCAACTTTGCTGGGTAGAAACTGCAAATTACCTTCGCCAACCCTAAAAAGGTAATATAAGTTCTAAGCTATGCGCTATTGTTTGAATTCCCGACTATAGTTGGTGGGTAATGCGGAAAGTGGAAGAAAATGGAAACTGGTAACTCCAATGTGCACTGCATCCGGGTAGATTGTCTCTGGCTAAAGTTTGCAACGATAAAACACTTCTTCCACCGACCTCAGGGTGAAAATCCGCAAAAAATCCTTTTAAAACTCGATTTAACATGCCCTTCGCAAACAAACATACAGCAAGGGTAATTTATGAACGTCTCTGATCTCGATTGAAATGTGGAAATCAGCAATATAAATACGAATCTCGCATATGCCGGTTTAAAAATGATTCCGGATAAAATCCTGCATTCATCTGCAAACCCGCAAATACAGGTACACATCCGGGATCGGAATTTATTACTGACATCCATTGGCTAGTAAGGGAATGCTATAAAACACAGAAGCAATTTGAAAAAATTCCACTCTCTCTGGTTCGATTGATTGCAAAAGAAAACTGCTGTTGAACGACAAACGTGGTAACAGTTTTCCAGGTATTTATCGATATTAATTCAAGATTGATTACTCTTTTTTTATTATTTTTAACTGACGATGATTAATTGACTTTTCCTGTCCATTAGGACAGGAAAAGTTCAACCAAAAAAAATGGGTGCCTGAATTAAATAAATTAAAATTTCTCAGCTTTTACACAGCCCGAAGGCTTTTAGCTGCATTTGGATGATCATGACGTGATTCTGTGTGCCCTCGTATGGACTGAACGAGACCAATCATATGCTTCAGTTGCTCAACATTAATTTCCATCCACGATTATTTCAATGTTGGCCCTGTTGTTTGCGACCATAAGTGATGAATAATGCAGCCATATTACCATTTGGCAAACGAGTAACTGGACATATACAACAAATAGTCCACAATGGATAACCGAAGTTATTTGATTACAAACAGTGAAACTGTGGAGGTTTGCAAAATGCAAGTAGTTTATACAGTATACTTGTGTGTATATACCAAGGGCGAGTAGAAAATGGGATTATATGGAATACTGTTTCTTTTGCTTCTTCTGTCGCTGTTATTAACTCTTCATCAGGTTCACCTAGTAGATCTTTTATTGGTTTTAGAATCTTTAGGTTCGTTTGGTTCTAATGATAATTTATTATGATTATTTGCATAAACTGTTCTATGATGAATAAATAGAACAGAATATATGTCGATATAACTCGTAAAAACACTATCTTCCTTGAATATACGTTTGGGATATAGTTTACCCATAATTAGGATTTTAGAAGAAAGACTTGACCATGATATTTGGGATGACTAAATTGCTTGTTAATAATTTTAATATTGTGTTTATCCTTTGCCTTTCCTGTTTCATTCTGACTTTGTTTTTAATTTGTCATTTCTGGAGGAGAGGAGGAAAAAGAGACACCATTTTTTAAGCCTACGTTTTTATGTGGTTATTTTAAATTACAGCGTATTTCATGGTATTTCTCGCTTCTCGTCTTTTTTCTTTCTATTCATCACGAACATGCTTTAATATGCTTAAGATTGATATTACTCTGGCCTGATGATGGCTTTAAAATGAACCATAAAGACAAAACGCTGGAAAAGTTGTATTTTTCTTCCGCAATCTATGGATCAATAAACCCGGAATTCAATAGAATATTTAATTAAAATCTTCCGGTTTTCATAAAATGGGATAAACGATTTTCCGGTTTTTTATGTAACACACATTCAATTTTAGCAGCAGCTCTTTAGCTCGTCGGTATACCTACCTCTGTGGATAGTAATGTTTGATGTCTTCTTTTAAATATTTGTCGTAATTTTCTTGCATTTACCTAATTTATGGAAATACTTTCTCTGATAGTGCTTGTTTTTTCTCCTTATTGTCACTCTGCCTTTAAAGTTCTAGGTTCCCACTTTGTAACATCTGAACATGTTTTCATTCTTTTTGTGTTTATTCTTGTTGATTTGCTTAACCAATTCTGTATTTCCAATCAAACGAGAAGTTAATTTTGTAATAAAGTGTGTATATTTTATTTTAGACATTAATAAATTTAATTATTAAATTTAATTATTAAATTAAATTAAATACAAAATTAACTTCTCGTTTGATTGGATTTTCATCAGTGTGTTCACACCTGCTTCCTTCAATACTGTATTTGTTTCTGCTTGTTTTGTTTATGGCTTAGTTTTTGAAGTTTGTGCATCTTTAAATTTCCTGTAGTGTAATTCGAATTTCTCATTACATTTCTTATTGTAATTATCTGAAATATTATTAAAGCTGCTCTGCCTTTTTGCTTATTTTTTTTGAATGATAATAAATAGATAAATACAATAACCAAGATGGTCCTTCATGGTTCATGTATTTTGCATCTTTTTTTGTTTTGGTTTCCATTTTATCTTCTTCTATCAGTTGTTCCACGAGTGCTTTCTCCATTCTTTTTAATTCGCACTATTTCAGGAATTGATTGAATTTCATAAACATTTTATCATTCACTGCCCTTCATTTCATCTCTTCCGATTCTATATAATTATATAAACTGCGTTTTTCTTTTAATTTTTCGATATCATAATTTGTAGTTTGCTTCTTTGGATTTATATATTGATTGGATGCCTGTTTCCTTATTTTTCTGACATTATACTCGTTATCCCTACAATTATTGGAAATTACTTTGGAAAATTACTTGAAAAAACTTTTTCATTAGCCAAAAACTCTTTTAGTTGTCGACAGAAACATTATTTTATGCATCAATCAAGCAATACAAATAGCAAACACAATTTTAGAAGAATATTACAAAATTATGAGTTAAATTTTAAAAAAATTAAATTTTAGTAACAAAAAACACAGAGGAAAATATCAGTAGAATTTAAAGTTACTATTGGGAATTAAGAGAAGACTAAATTGAAAATTGGTTGATTAATTTCTTGATTTGCTTTTAATTTTTTGTTCGAAACATTTTCTAAGCTGAGCTTGTTTTGAGTCTTCAAATTTCTGGATGATTTCGTCCAAATAATCGTTGGTTTTATTTCACCTGTTAAAAGGAACAACATTTTTTGCATCTAAATTAAGAGAATGTTTTGCTAAAGAAACAAATCGATTTTATTCCTCTGCTGAAAATTTTCTGAGACAAAAAACGTGTTTCTAAAAATAAAGACACTAAACTGATATAAGATAAAAGAAAGGCAAACATTTGGAGCCGAAAGAAGGCTCAGTTGTAACTAATTAAAAAAAACTGCTTTAGCCACTGAATAAAGGAGTTAATTAAATAAATATTCGAAAAAATAGGCCTGGGCGTTTAGGTAAAGATAACAAAAAAAAACGCCTTTAAATTAACGCAATGTCTGAGACTTTTTCCTGTTCCATTGTTTTGTTTGCACTTAAATACCTTTATACCCATTATGAACACATTAACGAGCGCTGGAGTGTTTAGGTATCGGGTGTTTACACTGAAATTCAATGTACTGAGGTAATCTTTGTATTCCAGGCACAATCAGTAAAGTGTAAAGTAAATGTTTTGAGAAGTGCTTCTGGAAATGTAAATTTCCAGGTAAAAAGCTAATTAGACCGAAGTGTTTTTGCGGTTGAAGGGTTTAATAATTCTTTTACGTGGGCAAGAACGTTTCGAGGCACGAAACTTCAATGTTTTAATAATTTCCACAAAATTATTTAGTCAACTACAGCTATTAAGGCCAGAAAACATGTAACCGAATTTAACATACTGGAGCGATTTAAGCCATAATACGTTAAATCTGAACAGTTTTATGTGCGTTGTAATGTGTCAGATCGATGATTATTCATTGTAATATATGACTCTCTGCCTAATAGGAATAATGCATTCCGAAGTTGAACCAACAATTTAATTTCCAACTTTGGCTAATTGGGCTTCTAATTAAACTTCTAGATTTATAACGGCTAGTGAACGATTGGAAATATCATGTGTTCTAATTGGAATTAATCATGTTAGTTTTAACCATGATGCTGAGCATGATAATGAAAAAGACAACTATTTTCTAGGACTTCACTTTTTAATAATGTAATAAAATACACTGGTTTTATTCTTTTATCTTTTTCATTTCAGTAATTCCTAAAGCTTCTGTTACTTTCTATATACTGTTGAGACATGTTTTAGGCTTCCTTTCTACCTTCGGACAATTCAAACCAACCAGTTTGAGTTCCTTTGAAACATATTCAGTAATTGACGAGCTTTGTGTTCTCTAAAATCAGAAGCTTCCAACTTTAGAGTAGCAATTAAATCAAAGGGCATTGATTACGTGTAATATATTTTGCGAAAATTGAGTTGACCAACATCGAGTACTTTCTTAATGTAAAACACTTTAATTGCTTGCTACCAGCCTCGTTTTGTGATCGTCTCTGGATCAATGTTGAATAATTATTTATGGTAAAACCATTACTTTATTCGAGAGCTTTTCAAGTGAATTGTTGAAGTAAAAGAGTTCGGAAAGTGGAAATGTTGTCTTATAATTTTAGAAAATGTTTCAAACAATGAGGTCACTGTTTATTATTTATGATTTTCAGTAAACTTTCCTTTTACTATGATAAGTTACATGAAAGTCCCAATAGAACCCGAGTTAGGGCTGAGAGTTACTCAAAATTAGCCTAATTTGATCGCATCTATTATAATGTCTTGCCCTGTTTGTAATGGAACTGGGAAATTTGAGATAACTGGAATAGCTGGAATGGGGAATGATAATATTACGCTTAATTTGATTGGTGCCAGGAGGATGCGGGCATATCATGATAATTCGGATTAGGCCATATTTAAGTCAGTCATGTATTCTTGGGCTGATGCTAGTTAAGATTGTTTTGCTATTAATGAAGGCTCATCTACAAGTAGCTTCCTGGAATACCAAATTGGCACCTAGGAATCAGCTCATATATTATTGAGAAGTGTGTAAATTATTTCTTCTGTAATTTACATTTATAGTTAGTATTTCACTGTATTATTAAGGTTTGTTATAATTCTGGTATATGAAAGGTACACTAACCATAAGTTACCTTTTCTGGTAAGTTTTCTAAATATTTGCGCATGCATTTTGATAGATCAATGTTCTTTTGTATCTTCAGAAAACGAACTTTTTTTTTATGATTCGGTCGCACTTCCAGCGTTTCTGCAAACCTGTGGCATCTCAAACCTCTGTTTTCAACCCAGATATCTCAGCTTTGGCTTTTGAAAATTTGAGAAAGGCCTTTTCGTTGGATCGTCCTGAAATCAAGAGTGTGGAAGGTTTCAAAAAAACATTTCATTTTCACATTTTCAGGATGCAATTCCAGTGTCTCTAGGAACGTGCGGCTTCTCAAAACCGTGCTGAAAAGCCCAAAATCGCAGCTTTTTCCAGGTTTTTGAAATTTCACAAAAGGGCTTTAGTTGAACTCGTGCTGAGATGAAAAGTGTAAGTAAAGGGTTTAAAAAAATGTAATTTTCCGATAAAATTTTAAATGAATTTGAATCGACCTTTTCTTGGGCTCGTTCTGAGTTATGCAATGCAGTGTGGAGAGTTTGAAAAAGCGAAATTTTCCTGGTCCAGTCTCAGCGATTCAAAATCCCCAGACCTCCGCTTTAGGCTGCGCTTTGGAACTTAAAAATCAGCCATTAGTTTGGCTTGTTTTAAAGTGAAAAGGGTCAAGGGTTACAAATTCAAACTTCCCAGTTAAATCCAGCAGAAGTTCCACCAATTTTGGGAGCTCCTTCTTCTTCTTCCACTTCTTTGTTATAGGATTGCATCCCGTTTGCCATCAACAATTACAACCGTAGTTGAGACGCCGAGCTCCAGCTGGCGTCCCATCGTATTGGGGGTCTCCCAGGAGGTCTTTTCGATACCGGGCGTTCCTCTTTCGCCATTTTTGCCAGACTCGTATTGTCCATCCTGTCGACATGGCATCTCCCCTCTCTTCTCCTATTGGGGCCCCATCTCATCACGTCTTTAATGTCGCACTGCTTTCTAATTTCATGGCTTCTAATGCGGTCCCGCAAACTACAGCCTGTTATGCCTCTCAAAAGTTCTCATCTCTGCTGTTCTGAGGAGTCGCTTCGTTGTGGCTTTCTCCGCCCTGGTTTCGCATTGGTCTTACACAGGTCTTGTATATTCTTGCCTTGCTCTCGACAGACAAGTTAGTTGTTTCGCCATATTATATCCCGCAGATAGCCCGATATCAACGAAGCTTTCATTGTTTGTGCTTTCACTTCTTTCTCGAAGTCCCTGCTGCTTGTTATAATGACGGCTTAATATATTGGGGCCTACTGGCATGTCAAAAGGGCTTTCAAAAGTTCAAAATTTTCATTTTATTCAAATTTTTTAGTTGTTAAAATAAACCCTTCATTGGGCTCTTTCCGAGGTGACGAGTACGGAGGGTTTCAAAAAAACGAACTTTTAAGTTAAAATTAAATCCCAGTTTTAGGGTCCCTACGAACATGTGACGTCGAAAAACCGTACTCCAAAGCTGAAGAACTCAGCTTTTGTACAGTTCTGGAAATTTCAGAATTAAACCTCAATTGGGCGCGTTTTGAGGTGAAGAGCGTGGAAGGTGTGAAAAACCGAACTTTCCGATTAAATTCTGCCCCAGTCTCAGCGTCTCTACGCTTGTTGCATTTGGAAACACTGAGTTTGAAAGTCCGAAATCGTCAGATTCTTCAGTTTTTTGAAATTTGAAAATTGAACAAATGTTGACTTGTTTTGAGATGAAAGGTGTGGAAGGTTGGGACATCGAGCATTTCCTGCCAACGTCTTTCCTTTACTCGGGAATTTGAAAAGTGAATTCGAAAACTGCGTTTATTTAGATATTTTAAACTTTAAAATCATCCATTAATTGATTCTTCTAATATAATTTGAAGGTTTCATAAAATAAACTTTCACGTCACAATTCGACCGAAGTTCAGCGTCTGTCCAAACTTGCTGTTTCTCAAAACGGCATTCAAAATCTCTAGATCTCCGCGTTTTTCCGGTTTTTGAAATTTGAACATCTGCCAGTAGGTTGACTTGTTTTACGGTGAAGTCGTAACATTCGAACTTGTGAACTTTTCCGGTTAAATTTGACTATAAAATCAGGGCTTTTTTGTTCTCCCGCGAATTGAATAGTGCGTTTAAAAGCTCTAAAGTTTCGCTTCAATAGAGTTTTTGAAATTTCAAAATCGGCCTCTAACTAGATTCGATTTAAACTGAAGAGGGTGGAGGAGATTTTCAAAAAACGAATTACGACGAAAACAAATTACGAAGAAAGTGTGGGAATTTCGTATGTCTTTCGTGGATCTTTCGCAACCTCGAAAATAAATTTGAACTTTCGACAGCTGCACAATTTTCAATTATTTTTATTTTTGAGATGCAGAATATGAAGGATTTTGGAAAACCAACTGCCAGGGGTTAATCAGCCGGTAGCTTTGGTACCTTAAAGAACTTCCAGCAACTGAAAGCATCATTCAAAAAGTCGAAGTCATCATGTTTTTCTTCAAAATTGGACTTTATCTGAGTGTAGAGTAAGATGAACAGTATGAGAAGTTTTGAAAATCGAACTTTTCCGAATAAGTCCGGCCAAAGAACCAACTTATTTAACAACTTTCGACGTCTGAGAATTGATTTTGTAATAGCGAAATCTTAGCTTTTTAGAATGGAAGGACAGCATAACAATCCCAATCTTCAAAAAAGGAGAGAAAACAGACCCCAAAAAATATAGAGGAATCACCCTTCTCAGCACAGTTTCGAAGCTGTTGACAAAAATATTGGCAGAAGAAGTGACCAGCACGGGAATATGTGAGGAGCAGCAAGGTTTCAGACACAATAGATCCACTATAGATGCCATATTCATACTCCGCCAAATATCAGAGAGCTAAACACCGGCAATCACACACTCGTAAAAGCAGAAAATATAACAACAAGGAGAATACCCGTCAACACGGGAATTAGACAAGGAGACAGCCTAAGCCCTATATTGTTTAACATCATCATGGATGAAATCATTACAAAAACAAAACAGATTGGAAGGGGATATCGAATGGGAAATGCAGAAATAAAAATAATGTGCTACGCTGATGATGCAGTGATAGTCTCCGAGGATGAAGACAACCTACAAAGTCTCTTATATAAGTTCGAACAAACTACAAATAAACATAAAATGGAAATATCTACTCGGAAAACACAATCACTCACTATATCCAAAGAGCCCCGAAGATGCAAACTCGCCGTTTACAATCAAAGTGTAGAACAGGTGATGACCTTTAAATATATTGGAGCAAACATCACGAGTAACAGGAATCTAAAGGAGGAAGTAAAGAATCAAACATCAAAAGCCGCTCTAATATCGGGGTACTTACGAGACATCATCTGGAGAAACAAGCACATGAGTATAGGGAGTAAAGTCAGAATCTACAAAACGTGCGTGAGACCAGTGATGACATACGCCGCAGAAACAAGAGCGGAAAACACAACCACCAAACCCTTGCTAAGAACAACAGAAATGCGAGTCCTAAGATCCATAACAGGACACACACTATACGATATGAAAAGGAGTGAGGAAATTAGAGATACCTGTAAGGTTTCGGATGTTGTAAGATGGACCAGAGCAAGGAGAAGAGCGTGGAGAGACCATGTAGAGAGAATGGCCGACGACCGAATGGCAAAAATCGCCAAAGACCAAAAACCTAACAGCTCAAGACTCCCAGGAAGACCACCGAAGCGATGGTACGAAAGCTGGACATCAGCATCCCAGGACTAGGAAGTTGAAGAAAAACACAGGACTCTGAGTCCTAACGTACGAGGAAGAAGAAGAAGAAGAAGAAATCTTAGCATTATTCGGTTCCTTTTCTCAGTTCATTTTAAAATTAATCACAATATCAAAATCGACCCTTACATTGGCTTGTTTTAAAGCGAAGTGTATGGTGAGTTTCTTAATTGAACTTTCCCAGTCAATACCGGGTTTATTTGCAGCGCCTTTGCATCCTCTAGGTATTTCAATAGTGCGTTCGAAAGCTCAAAACTCCTGCTTATCGAGAGTTTTTTAATTTTCAAATCGGCCGTTAATTGGGTTTGTGTGGAGTAAAGAGGGTGAAGGGTTTCAAAAACAAACTTTAGCGGATGATTTCGCGGCATTTGAAATTTCCTAATCAACAATTAGTTAAGATTTTTCATGAGACAAAGAGTGCGAAGAGTTCAAAAAAATAAAGTTTGAGTTTTAAGAAATTTTCAACAAATTAAACCTGGATTCGAACATTCGAAACTGCACTTCCTTAAGTTTATCAAAGTCAGCTTTAAGTTGGACTTCTTTTGAGATAAATAATACGGAGGGTTTTAGAAAACCAACCTTCAATAAAAAATCCGATTGTGGTTTCAGTGTTTTAAGAAATTTCCACCAAACTGAAACCGCACTAAAAAGGTCCAAATCACAGTAAAGTTGAAATAGTTATGCATAAAATTGAAATAGTAGTAGTAAACATCTTTATTTCTAAAAAAAGGCTATCGACCTATCGGTCTTTCTGCCCTTGTTTAATACATGTAGTCTTAGTCTAAATGAAAAACAAATATGAAAATTCTCCTATTCTAGGTTAACAATAGTAGTAGTAAACATCTTTATTTCTAAAAAAGGCTATCGACCTATCGGTCTTTCTGCCCTTGTTTAATACATGTAGTCTTCATCTAAATAAAAAACAAATATGAAAATTCTCTTATTCTAGGTTAACAATATTATTAAATAAATAAGATTTCAGTGGCAAGAAGAAATTATTTTATTGTCCACTAGTCCGTAGCGTTTGTAAGTGTTCGAGTAGCGTTAATGTAGGGAAACGGAAGCGGGATTGTCTGGTTGGTCTTGTAAGACAAAGGGGACTCAGTATGGTCCAGTTGTAGGGGTTGTTTGTCCATTTTGTCTGTAGTTGTATGAGTCTTTCCGAAATCTTTGTCATGTTTGTGCGTTCGTATAGTAGTTGGGTGGAAGGGTTGTGTAGTGGGTTTTGGGGGTGTCTTATTCGCGTTATTAGTCTTAGTGCAATTTGTTCTGTTGTTTGTATACAACGTTTTGTCATTTCTGTTCCGTTGGTCATGAGGATATGTCCAAAGTCTAGCAAGGATCTACAAATCGCTTTATATATTTTGGTGGCGGTATTTGTGCTAATTCCGCTGTCTTTGTAGGTTAGTGATCGGAAGTGTTTTGTTCTCTTTATTGTTTCTGCCTGATGTTTCGTATGTGTTTAGTGAATTTAAGTTTGTGGTCAATTCTGATTCCAAGGTATTTTACGTCGTTTTTTGGTTGTGTCGTTTGGCCGTCTGCAGTTATTGTAGGGGAGTCAGCATTGAGTCTGTGGTTTGTGAGCAGAAGTTGTTTTTTTGACGCGTTTGGTGTTAGTCTCCATTTATAAAACCATGTCATTGTGTTGCTTGTTAGTGTTTGGAGTCTTTGATCTGCTCTCTCAGTAGTTTTGTCATGTACAATAAGTGCCGTGTCGTCTGCGTATTGTAATATGTATGCCGATCTGTCGATTTGATTTTTGTCTGGTAAGTTGTAATTGTATATGTCATCGCAGTATATATTGTAGAGAAACGGTGAGAGCGGGGATCCTTGAGGGAGCCCTTGTTCAGGGGAAAAAGAAAATGACAGTGTTTTGTCAATTCGTACTTGTAGTTGTCTGTTTTCTAGTAAGTTCTTTATGATGTGTAGTAGATATGTTGGTGTGTGTAGTTTGTATAGTAAGCCTCTATGCCAGACACTGTCAAAAGCCTTGTTAATGTCCATAAACAGGCAAGCTGTCTTTCTGTCAGTTAGGTGGGTAGTTTGTATATTGTTGGCCAAAATAAAGAGCGGATGAACAGTCGAGTGATGTTGTTTGAAACCAAATTGGTAGGTAGGTATATATTTTCCAATCACTTTTTTAAGCCGCTGCTTTATTATGTATTCAAAAATTTTGCTTAGTACTGGAAGTAATTGAAATAATTTTATTTAAATCAGGGTTTGATAGAACTCGCGTTCAGGCAAAAACGGTAACAATTTTTTTATAAAGTTTTATACAAACTTGAATCAACGACTCATTTCAGTAGAATTACATAACGGAATTAAGCAGACTCGGTGCCAATATAGCCAATGAAAAATGAATGGGATACAGTAATATATTTTCCAACTACCCCATAAAATCCACCATGACTTCAATGTATTAACATTGCAAAAGGCATAAAAAAAATTAGTTTGTTAAAATAACCAAAATAAAATAATTACAATACTTTCCAACACAGCTGCTAATAAATAGGTCTAATATATAAGCCGCAAAACCAATATGCGGTTATAATAAATTGAAATTCGCCGTGGTTTTCGGGATTATGACGCTTGCCATTCCCATTTCGACTAAACGAGCTTTCGAAACTGAATAATAGCACCGTAGCAATTTAAATCAACTATCAGGACCAGGTTAAGGGCCTATTTCAATAAGGAAATACGACCGAGAGTTAATGGTAGGGCTGTTTGGGCTTTGATTTTCACGACTCCACTGACAATGATGAAATAGTTAGTTTTCTTTCGCCCACTCGGCCAAGGTTTAAGAACTAATTAACCTTGGCTTTCTACTTATCCATGTGGAAGGTTCCCCTATCAGCCAAAGGAAATTGCTGGCATAAAAGCAGTTTTTCGGAACGAAAATTTATTAGCCTTGACTATGCCTTTTAGTTTAGTATTTGAGGCTTTGCAAATAAGCTCGCCTTAGATAGAAAAACATATGAGACAACTATCACAACTAGATTAAGGTAAACATAATTATGCACTTCCAAAGCAGGGCATATTGAATTAACATTTACTCGACCCTTCTGCTTTTGAATTCAAAGTTCCATTTGCGACTATTTCATTTTACTAGATCCTTGTCAAAACAGGATATTAAATTTACAGTCTAGAGAAACAAGTGTAATTAATGTGGATCTAGGGCAGATTTTCCCAACGTTCGGAGAATATTAGGTCGGTTTAATAGGCTGTTTAGATAGTGTACTTAATATATTGCAGGGACATTGGAAAAGGCAAAGTCAAGGTACTTTTCACTAATTTAAATAGTCAATTAACAAATCGCGTATTAAAGTGTGTAATTGTTTTCTCTTTAGATAGATTGTGGCCTTTAATAGACGATTTGTTAATTCATTTCAGCCAGTGTGTTCAAACCTCCTGTAATAATTTAAACATTCTTCCTTCCTATTTAAATAATCCTTCTATAATAATTTAAATAATGTTTACTGCATACAGATTTTAAATTTTTTTAGCTTCAAACACGGTTCTCTAAAAATAATGCAAAATTCAGTATTAGAAGATTATTTTTAACCCTATTGTGTGATGTAATAAGAGAGAACCCAGCGACGCACACTATTATGGGAGGAGACTTTAATGCAAAAATAGGCAGGAGAGCAGCACCAACGGAAACAGACATAGGACAGTTCGGACTCCAGAAATATAAACGTTTGATGGATTTTTCAAACAATTTATTCTATTTCAATCAAAGAGTTATTGAGCGCCCTGATTTGAGACAGACATTGTGTCGCCAACAAGACAAAGTAACGAAATGAAAAAGATGAAGGAATGAAGTGGAAAATTGTAAGAACATGTGCAGAAATATAGCATGCTTTCTAAGTAAGAGGTAGCTAAAAACGATATGCGAATTCTTAGAAAAAATGTTTTTATCTAAAGCAATAATAACCGAAGAAGAAATGAACTTACTGAGTTGACAAATAGCTTTAATCTTAAGTCGATATAAAGATTAACTTTCCTAAGGTAAGGAAAGTGGATGGAATCCAAAACAAGAAAAAGAAAGACCGTGTCATTTACAACTTTTTTTTTTTTTTTAATTTAATTAAACTCCCCGTAGGACATTTACTAACATTACGATCTGATCAAAGTTGATCAATGAGTAATTCTGTTCTAACCTAACTTAACTATGGACAAATCTTAAAACTAAGGTCCTACTCACTAGGGTACCTTAGAGTCTGGTGGTCTAGTGACATAGCTACACTAATTACCGTGTAGCACAAAACCGCACATTGTTCTGCTTTTGCACTGACATAGTCACTTACATAGCTCAAAAGGCTTTACCCTCTTGAGTCTTCTTGTCAGGTTGGTATTGTCGAGGAGCTGAATCGCCTCGACATTCACATGTTGATGAAGCCGTTGTTCATGACTCCTTGCAAATCTCGTGATAGTCTGGTCAACAGTATCCATCTGAAGGTCTCGATGAATATCACTATTCCTGATGTACCAAGGAGCATTAAGAATGTTTCTCAGTACTTTATTCTGGAATCTCTGAATAATTAGGATGTTACTCTTGCTGGCACAACCCCAGAGCTGTAAGCCGTAAGTCCACACTGGTTTGAGGATTTGTTTATACAGAAGTACTTTGTTGTAGATTGATAGTCTAGAGTGCCTACCCAGTAGCCAGTACATTTTCCTATATCTTATATCGAGCTCTTCCTTTTTTTTCTTAACATGGGCTTTCCAGCGCAGTCTTGCATCTAATGTTATGCCCAGATACTTTGCTGAATTTGCATAAGGGATCTGAGTATTATTTAAGTGAATTGGTACCTGCTGGTTAGTTTTATTTGTGAAGTTAATGTGTACAGACTTGGTCTCGTTTAGTTTGATACGCCATCTTTTGGTCCAATCATATATTTGTGAAACTGATGTTTGCAGTTTAATTGCGGCTTCCTCATGGGTTTTCCCTACCGCTAATATAGCGGTATCGTCTGCAAAGGTAGCTATAGTATTAAGATCTGAGTAGTGTAAATCACTGGTGTACATCAGGTACAGGAGAGGTCCTAGGACACTTCCCTGTGGCACCCCTGCTCTGATTTTTTTTATTTCAGTGAATGCTTCTTCTTGTTTTACTCTGAAGGCTCTGTCCGAAATGTAGGATTCCAATAGTTTCGAGTATTTTTGTGGGAGAAGCATATTTAACTTATGTTTCAGCCCATTATGCCATACTCTGTCAAAGGCCTGCGATACATCAAGGAAGATGGCTATTTACAACTAATTTTGGACAAGACGAATGAGGTAATTTTAGAAGGAGAAGATCTAAAAATCAAATGATCGAGGTATATAAACTGCTAAACATAATGAAAGTTACACAGCGAAATTTTCCCTAAATTTCAAAGTGGATACATTATTCTTATATTATTATAGCCTTATCCAGCTCCATTTCATGTTTGTGCGTCAATATTTTGGTAAAAATTAGGCACTTTAGATAAATCTTCTACAGGGTGGCAAATAAAAATATGCAAAATTCCGGAAAGTTCGCCATGCTCCTAGTTGGACAAAAATGAAGCTTTTTGAATCTCAACACCAGAAGTTTAAAAATAAACGAAAGAGCTCAAAAAGGTTTTTAATTTTTTTTGGCCGTCTCTTCTGTTTATATCTAAAAAAACCGACTTTTTGGTCTTGCGGTAATAACGTTTCTGGTTTTGGTCCGATTGTCACGATTTACAACTGTTGTTGAATATAAAACTTCATAGACTATCTAAGATGAAAATTGGATGTACAAAGTTGCATAAAAAATGTCTCAAATCAGAATTACCCCCGAAATTTGTGATTCTGGCAGACTTTCAACTAAAGTGCAGTTCATTTTCAAATATTTTTTTCATTCATGCCACCCTGTATATAATTTTTTTTCTCAAGTCGACTGCATAGTTTTAGCTTCAACATTAGCATTAGATTTTGCTAACCGGTTCAACAGAAAAAAATATTATTTCAATACGAAAAAGTTGACTTTTTTGAGACCACTCCCTAAATAAACTAGAGAATTCAAAAACGTTTTTAATACATGAGGTCTATTTTAATGCTTCAGGTGCTGAAATACAAGAAAAAACGGTTTTTGTCCAACTGAGAGCATGTGGAACTTTCACTAATTTTGCAATGTTTCATTTGCCACCCATGTAGCAACTTTATCTGAAGCTCTAATTTTTTGCTAAAAACATGCCCTAATAGAAAAAGAGTTGCACTAAATTACGCGCCAAACGGAAATAAATTCACTTGCAGCAATCAGAATTTATCGAGTTCCAAAGTGAGTTGAAATTTGTCCGTGCAACGTCTATTTTGTTGAGCAGTTTAGAAGAAAAATTGACAGATTTTTTGCCTTCTTGGGGATCGGTCGGATTCGTGTATCGGTCAAGAAACTATCAGTTATAAAGAAGAAAATTTCAGAGATTATGGAATCGACACGGTTTATGTAAATTAAGAGTGTCAATTAATATAAAAACCGAAAGAGTTTCACGAAACAAATTACAAGCTTGTGAAACAGTTAAAACGAAGTTATACGAAGAAATGAAAGAAAATGCAGAGGAATTAAGACAAATAAATGTGGTTGAATGTGTAAGTACGCTAATTTTATCTCCTTATCTGAGCTTTTTTCATTCATAGTATAATTTTGCATAATAATGTGTCGTTATATCACTTTAAATAATTTTTAGGGCCATTTTGATTCGTTATTTTAAATAACTTGAATATGCACTACATCATCATATGTCTTGTCACTCTAAGTGAGGTGTAATTTTTTTTCGCTCATTTTTTTCCCCTTGATTGAAAGAAAAATGAAAGCATTTGAATGTTTGCCAAACTTCTGCCAACAATAGTTTTGCAAAAACGGAAGAATTCAGTTTCTATGGAACATGCCGATTTGATGGGACAAAGAGAACTTATTACATTTATTTTGCTTGGTCGGGCAAGAAAATGTGAAGCTCAAAATTCGGAAAAAACTCTTTCAAACAATGGCAATAAATAGAGAGTAAGTCTGTAATTTTTTTCTAATAACCATTCGTCTATAAATCGGAAAAAGACGCATACGAAATAAGCTTTTGACGTGAATAAAGAGCCTCTATTTGGCGTCAATTTAGATTGTTGTCCATTCTACGGATACTGAAGAAAGCAGCAGTGGTAGAGTAAAACAATATTTTGTTTTGGTGCCTTTTTCATCTAACTATTTCACACTTGAATATTGCAAATAAACATCATTAAGCTGAACCCAATTTTCTGCAGTGTGTCTAAACGTGGCTTTTCAACGGCAATTTAAATAGCACACGTATATAATCAGATTATTTCAATTCCAAAGTGTTTAAACCCACACTACCTTAATGCTACATGTATAAATCTTATCTTATGAGAAACGGCATTTCCTATTCATGAATTGCCGCAAAACCAGACACTGCTCGGTATTATTTCAAACCCCAATGACTTATTTACCGCTATCTCATGTTTATTCAACTGCACAACACCATATAAATCGCTGTCCATAAATCAACTATGCAAATTGGTTATTTACCTTAAACTGGTCTTATTTATTCTCATTTAATTTAATCTCTTGCGCATTAATAAGTCCCTGTAAATTTCGGTATAAAGCAAGTGCGAACAACACTGTTCAGCGTGTTGTGGCACAAAACTGTGTCATCAGGTTTCCAGATTTATTTAAATTGTCTTAAACATTTTAATCCTAAAAAATTAACTATACTGTACTTAAAACTACAGTTAAATCAACAAATTGTGCTCGTTTAAGGAATTCATTAACCGATTAACTCACACTTAACTTCAGAAAGTTCTCCAGCTCTTGATGGATGTTGTAAATGTAGTTTGTAAACGATCAATTATGGTGCCAAGCTGTGCCATTTTTAGTGAATCAGCACACATTATGGATCATACTTCCTATCAGAAAACGTCTGGGAAAGTATGCCAATACCGGGGGTTTGGCTTAACCCTTTTCACGCTACACATTTTGATTACACCTAAAGTTGGCCCTAGCAAACAGAAAGGGTCGAGAGCAAAGTCGGTTAGGGATAAGCAGTTAAGATTAAATTACTTAGGTAAATAGGGTTAAGGATCCAGGGAAATAGACAACGTTTGATTGTTAATTCTAAGTAAATACTTATCTCGTTCGATTGTATTTACATATATCAAAACATGAACTTTAATCAGTGGTACGGAACTGAAAATTGAAGTTTTAGGGCCTAGGAACTTTCGTTTGAGACCCTTTAGAAACTAGAATAAGAATAACTTTAACATGATCAGTTCAATTCATTAGTTTAACGATTGTCAAGGCAAATTCATTAGCTTTTACGCGATATTATGGCCAAACAGTTCGCATGCAAAGTCTATTTTTATCTGTTGCGAACCAGATAACGCACCAAATCGATTTCTTGCTTTTATCTTTGTGCGACCTATTTAGTAACCAGCCTCAGATAATGGACGGAAGCCCGAAGTTTGAATAGCGATTGTTGTAAACTGGATGGTGATGAGACCCCATCTTTTTCAGTAATTTTGAATAAAGTAAATGTAAGGGGGTTGATAATTAATTACGTTAGCTGGATCGTGCATTCAAAAAACACCTTTGAAATAGTCGGGCGAACGCACCAGATTTTTTTTAAGCTTAAATATTTGCAACTCAAGTTTGCCCTCAACAACTATGGTCATTGCGGTTCCACTCTAATCAATCTGCCTAAGAAAACAATGACCTAATTGATGGCACACTATCATGTAGCCAAAGTTAACATGGACTTTGTTTGCATGAAGTTCCACTTCTATAGGGTCAGTTACACTTAATATTATATACACATGCAAACTGATTGCATATTCAAGCCGAAAATTAATGAGAATATCACACTAATTTCCAGCCCGTGAGGCGCAGGAACGCTTAATTCTGAAAACAATTCATAATTTAACAAGCTATGACACACGTTTATTTTTAATCTCGCCCCGAAGCCTTAAACTGGAATAAATGGCATGAATCCGATAATTTTATTGCCGGATGGCATGAAATCACTTCTTTGCCATCATTTACGAGTAATTGCAGAAATTATCAGCAGCTATATATCTTGGCGTCAATCGTCATTACGTTAATTCCAAGACATCAGAGCCAAGTCCGTACCGCCGTTGCAAATGGTATTCATTTCATTTGATGATTAATCGAGCCACTTTTTCAAACAACCCCCGTTATTAGTAATCCTCAAAGCTGCTCTAAAGAAGAATTTTAATTTCCGTTCATAATGTAGTCACTGACCTCAGAAAAATTGGTATTTTCCGAAACAACACGCGACCTAAGAAACATCGTCATTAAAAATGAACGGGTTTCTCCTACTTGTAATGGGTGTACAAATTCAGTTTTTAGCGTTGCATGTTTGCACTTTTTACTTCTTATTACACTTTTAATATGAGTGTAATTTACGAGCGGCGATAAAATAAGGCGGTTAAGAACCTGTCTTAAGCTCGTAATACAATGGGCTTTTAGCAAGTGTTTTAATATTCGGTTTATGTATTTTTTTTTGGTCTATAACATTCTGTAATGGCACTTTTTTATTAAATGAGATTAATATTTATGTCCTTAATTTGCATTATTTTATCTCAATTATTTGTCGAGTCGATGACGGTAAACAAATTATCATGTGTTCAGTTTAAGCTTTTGAGGGTTTTTTGCAATTTTGATAAATTTGGATTATGCAAGCTTTCATGATTTTAATTTAGTTAGGTAGTAGTAGTAGTAAACATCTTTATTTCTAAAAAAGGCTATCGACCTATCGGTCTTTCTGCCTTGTTTAATACATGTAGTCTTAATCTAAATAAAAAACAAATATGAAAATTCTCTTATTCTAGGTTAACAATATTATTAAATAAATAAAATTTCAGTGGCAAGAAGAAATTATTTTATTGTCCACTAGTCAGTTGCGTTTGTAAGTGTTCGAGTAGCGTTGATGTAGGGAAACGGAAGCGGGATTGTCTGGTTGGTCTTGTAAGACAAAGGGGATTCAGTATGGTCCAGTTGTAGGGGTTGTTTGTCCATTTTGTCTGTAGCTGTATGAGTCTTTCCGAGATCTTTGTCATGTTTGTGCGTTCGTATAGTAGTTGGGTGGGGGGGTTGTGTAGTGGGTTTTGGGGGTGTCTTATTCGTGTTATTAGTCTTAGTGCAATTTGTTCTGTTGTTTGTGTATAACGTTTTGTCCTTTCTGTTCCGTTGGTCATGAGTATATGTCCAAAGTCTAGCAAGGGTCTACAAATAGCTTTATATATTTTGGTGGCGGTGTTTGTGCTAATTCCTCTGTCTTTGTAGGTTAGTGATCGGAAGTGTTTTGTTCTCTTTATTGTTTCTGCCCTGATGTTTCCTATGTGTTTAGTGAATTTAAGTTTGTGGTCAATTGTGATTCCAAGGTATTTTACGTCGTTTTTTGGTTGTGTCGTTTGGCCGTCTGCAGTTATTGTAGGGGAGTCAGCGTTGAGTCTGTGGTTTGTGAGCAGAAGTTGGTTTTTTGACGCGTTTGGTGTTAGTCTCCAGTTATAAAACCATGTCATTGTGTTGTTTGTTAGTGTTTGGAGTCTTTGAGCTGCTTTCTCAGTAGTTTTGTCATGTACAATAAGTGCCGTGTCGTCTGCGTATTGTAATATGTATGCCGATCTGTCGATTTGATTTTTGTCTGGTAAGTTGTAATTGTATATGTCATGGCAGTATATATTGTAGAGAAACGGTGAGAGCTAGTTAGGTATTTGCCATTGAGTTTTGTTTTAATTTTATGTGTGACTGCAGTTGTTTAAGCTGATAATCCAAAGCTTTAATCATCTGAAATGAACATAATTTTGGGTCCGAGTTATTCGCTTTTAAGCACTGACCAACAATTATCCCATTTCCTTTCCTGCTTTTTCTGTCTTCTATACTAAATATGTGATTTGGATTTTGTAGTAATCAATAATTTTCTGACAATAATAAACGGACTAAAACAATCGTAGTGAAATAACAAATAATGAGTTTATGGCAAGGAGTAAAGAAAACGGGCGAAGAATAAACAGGGCCTTGTACAGCACACTATGAAAGATAGTTGATATAAATTCGTGCGTCCATTTAAGCAAGAAATACAGGGTAATTCAACATGGGAATCGTTCTGGGTTCATAGTTTCAGGCTCAAAGTCTATCGCCCGTAGAAAAGAACCAGAAATGACCGATAAAAGTATTCCACTCTTAGATTCAATTAATTTGTTATTGAGCCAGTCTGGATTGGCCGAGTTTGTGGATTGTAAGCGATTTTATTCAGTCAGTATTAAAAGAGGTCTTGTCTTAATAATTCGTTTCGTATGTCCAATCCAAAGCCTGAAAAAGGGTAAACGTAGGCAAACAAAATTAATTGAGTTGTTATTAAATGATAGCAAATAAAGCTATGGAGATTTTAGTAATTTAAAATCACCCAATGAGATCAAGTTATCCCAATCAATAATTTGTTAAATAAAACGCCAGAAATCCAAATAAACCACACAAATCCAGGCACACTAAATAATTCCATCGGCCCGAATATCGGGTTTTGCGTAATTTTTTATCGTTGCCATAGACCCTTTCCTTTCCCATGTCGTATGATTTGATACGGGTAGAGTTTGTAAAATATTTAGAAAGCTGCCAGGACCCTATACAAGTATTTCCTCTCGAAGATTAATCGTGTAAACGAGCTGGGAAATTTTTTTCTCTGATAATGTAACAGTGAATTAAATAAAATTCAAACCTACAATCCTGTCATGGTCAGATTTTATGTGAATTTCTAGCAGTAAAATCTAACAAATAATGATTTAGGACGAAATAATATACTTGCTTTAAGCATGGCAAAAATCTCCGTACTTTATCAACAGCGTGTTTTTACCAAATTAAGCATCCAGCTAACAAACACGAGTTTATAGTCAGTTCACCAACATTGTCATGTTTACACTCATTACACACCGGAGTTTAATTATATGGAAGTTTGAACAGCACGCGTATTAGCTGGAAAAATCCAATGTTTTAGCGATATTTTCGCAAATCGTTTTCAAGCAATAATGTGCAGAATACACCAACTGATTTTAGGCATTTTCCAATATACGACCAAATTGTTCAAATAAGTGGTAAGTTTATGTGGGAAACATGGTACTATCGCTGACTTTCTTTTTTGTGTTCCTTATAATTTATTTGAGAGTTATTCATTCTAAACTCAATACTTGCTACACCTGCTTCCATTCTTGGTCTTCAAGGAAACAAATGTATCATGCATTTTAGGATGTTGGCTTTATTCCATGGGTCATTGATCGACGAGCGCGTCTTGAAATCTTTGCACAAATCAAATCTGTTAAAAAATCACGTATTTTAAATACTTTGTTTGATGAAGGATTTTTCAACGCCTGTACTCGAACGATTCAAACTTAGCATTCTCTTGCAGCAAAACATGTAGGTGGAAGCCATTTGCTTAAGTTAGAGCCTTCAGGATCGATCCAGCTTTGCTAGTATTTATCTAGTAGAAAATTCCGGTTGCCTGAACTCCAATTTTGGCACATCTGTTTTCTAAGCCAGATGTGCCTGAGTCTTACTAAATCTTAAAGGGTTTCGACCAGAGCTAGGATTCACAGGGTACCTGATGTTGGATTAGCATAGTATTGGACCAGAACTGGAAACGAATTTCTACTAAATATATTCGGTGAGATAAATGGCTCTATTTGCCAAGCAAAAGTAATTTTATTTAATGTGCACTTTGGCAAAGCAATTAACTAAACAATGAGTGCCAAATCAATTGCTATAAAAGCCCGACAAATACGGTAAATGTTTTCGCCGGTGTTTGTCAATTAGTTGAAAATCCTGCAACTGCGAGGCCGCAATAAATCAAGTTCCAAATGCAGCATTTGTGTAAGCAAAAAACGCTACATCAAGTCACCTGACCACTTCAAATCTAGCCACCTGACCACAATAAACAAAATAGAAACAAAAGCTTCTATTTTAATATAAACCCGTCACTGTAGTTGAATATTTTGCGTTTTAATAGAATTCCGCTCGGGCAAAGGAAATGCACTGCACAATTCCAGCAGATTTATTAATTCAAAATCACCGAACAACAAACAAATTGCTGCTTTATTTAAAACAGAAAAGTTGTTAAATTTTCGATTAAATGCTGGATCCATTGAATTCAGCTGAAATTTTACAGCCAAACAATTGAAAAGTGTGTTCTACTTGCGGTTAATAAGCTTCGGGATTGGATAAAGACACAAATTTCAGTAGAGAATCGATCGAAATACCATATAAGGATTCGTGCTTTAAATGCCGCTCAAAATAGCAATGCGGAAATCCGATCAAAGGGAGATTCACCCTGAAAGTGGGCTTTTTCAGGTGAATTAAATTGAAAAGTTTAACACGCTTATAGGGATAACGTTTGAATGAGGTTGAATGTTGAGATAAACGAAACGGAGAACAATTTTCCAAAATAATCACACCAAACTAAAAATCGTGGTATTTATAGGGTACGAAATTTAACTTTAATTAGCCAAATCTCACGAAATCCGTTCACTTTTTATACATCAAGCAGAAACAGCGAAAAATTTACAATTTAACACGATTTTTTCATTTTGCAAAAAGTGATCACAAAGCATAAACTTCACCTGTCCATTACACCCAATAACAAGCCCAGTCCAGTTCTTTTCGATATTGTTGTGTCAGCATATAAGCAGAATTTTCAGACCGCAAACCCGACAAGGGGTCCAACCGCGTATTTAAATCCGTCGTTTATTTCGGAATTTCAGCGGCCATAAAAGGCCAGTTTATATATTTCTGAAATATTCAGAACGTGCTGCTACTGTCAAATAAATTTTATTATCTGACCGCCTGATGGAGCATAAACTTAGCCCACAAAAGGAGCTTTATGAATACTCAGTAGTCAAGGATTGATTATTTGGAATATTCGAGAAAATGATGGTTACTTTATTGGAAATTAAGGTGAGATATTTTTAAATCCTGTTAGAGAAAAACTGGATGCAAAGAGCCCAAGACCGACAAACGTGGAGACTTATAGAAGAGGCCTACGTTCAGGAGTGGACGTATACAGGCTGATGATGATGATTTTCACATGTCACATGATAATCTTCTGTGGTCCATTTTCCAGATCTGCTTTTATCCATTCTGCACAGGAGTTCAACCAACTTAGTTGTTATATCTGAATTATTCTCAGTAAAAGTTTCAATTTTAGTTAGTCTCTCTTGCGCTGTCTTTTCTTATACTGATTTCATACTTGAGAGTAGGGTTCAAAAATCAGCTTTAAAATATTATCTATATATTTTTGTGTTAAATATCACTTCCTTCTGCCACAGTTCTGCCTAGTGCCTAGAGCATCGATTGTCATTGTATGTGCTCTATTTCGTATTTTTTTGACTATTGTTTTTACCATTCGCTGTGTTTACAACATTTGTTTGAATGTTTCTGTGGCAATAAAACATATTTTGATTTGATTTTGAGTAAACTTCAACTGCAGCGCTAATCGTTTAATTTCTTCCTCCCTCAGATTTTCCATTCTTCTTTTTTTTTAGTTCCTTTTTTTCTCCATTCCGACTACTTTGGTTTTCTTTATATCTATATAATAATCTTTCTCTTCGTGCCATTAAATTGTACCCATCAGATTTCTATTTATCTCACTGTTGTCTTCGTCTATGTTAGCATTGTTAGCAAATATATGGATAACACTGGGCTCAGAATCTCTTTTTGTTTTAAATCTTCTCTGACGATTGCTCAATTCCCATTCTCACCCAATTTCTTGTTGTTTTATACTTGTTTTCTTATGCTCTTGGTTAACTTCACTAGGTCTCCTGTCGCAAAAGTTTTCATTATAAATTTCTTGGGAAACTCTTAAAGGCTTTGGGAATATTTAGGAATCGTAAGAAATAGTTTTTAGGACTTTTTATCTAATATCTGTTTTTATAAACACATTGCATGCATTTTTTTAAGTTGCTATGCGATTGCCCAATTCGTTCTCTATTATTTTTCTTAATCTCGCATCTATAATTCTTTCGTAAAACTTTAATACACTTAGAGATGTTATTCCCCAATATTATTACTTATTGTTTAATTTTCTGTTTTTTATACAGTTTCTTGTAACTTTGCGTTCTCTCTATTCTCTCGTAGTCACTTAGATCTGTCGTAGTCTGCTTTTTCTCTTCTATTAACATTTGCAACACTTTTTTAATTTCCCCCATCTTTACCGCTTCTCTGGTTCAATTTTGTCGGTGTAACGTTGGTGATATTATTTTCCTTCACTTTCAAATCCGTTTGCTGACTTTTATAACTTACATCTCAACTGTAACTTGTTTTATTTTGTATAAACTCCCTTCACTTCTGTTTCGGTATTTTAACGTGCTTTTATATATCCTTATTCCTCCAGCCACTCAGCTTTTCGTTCTGATCAGTTCATACAACACGAATCAATAGCACATTTTCAAAAGTGAGTCCACAAATATTCTAGCAATACATACCACTCGTCACTTAATTTATATAATGTAATTTATTGCTTTTCTCTTTGTTTTGTTTTACTGTTATTTGTACTGTTTATTCCTTTTCTCGATGCCATTTATATTTGGGCTCTTAACAAAGTTGATGGCTAGATATTTTCATATCCTGTATATTTTTGTCCTGTAGAAGCACATATTCTATAATTCATGTTTTGCTTCTGCTTCTACCTTCCCTTGAATATTTATGTGACTGTTTGTGTGGAAAATAGCCAAGTGCCACTACTAGTTTATTCAAATTAATATTTTCCCCATTATTATTATTTCTCTCTTTTCCGCATGCTTTCCTATTTCACTACTGCTTGGTTCACCTCTCTTTTCTATTTATGTTTTATACTATTGTTCACCTGTTTTTGTTTTATTTATCTCATCCGCTAGTTTCACCCAAAAAGTTTTCTTTTTTTCTCAATATTCTTTAGAAAAAACAAGCTACTTTGTGGTTGTATTTTTTCTCAGATTCAAATATATTTTTACCAAACTTTCTATGATTTCGTTTCAGTTTTCCTCAATTTTCAGTGCTTGTTGCTCAGTTCATTTTACTGTGTATCTTCTACTGTCTCTTCTTCTTCTTCAAGTAGCACTACCGCCCTATGTGGGTCTTGCCAGTAAGCACAATTTGCCTCCATCGACTTCTATCTAGCATTGTTTCCTGTTCATTTTCAATGTCCACCTTCCGCATATCCGATAGAACATTGTCCCTCCATCTCATTTTAGGTCTTCCCGGTGGTCTTCTGCTCGTCGGTGCTTCCTGCCATGCAATTTGTAGCATTCTGTTATTCCGTGCTCTGTATATGTGTATTTTACTGTTTTAATTTGTAATTTACTCTTTAATATCTTGTTAAATATCGCCCGACTGATACTAAATTCAGTTATATACGAGAATTTATTAAGAAATTCTCTCTAAAAGAGCGGATTGTTTACGTTTTTTTGCTCAACTTCATCAAAGAACAGATTGGAACGAAACAGATACAGTCAAAAGTGTTCTTCCTGCTCATTTTTTTTCTGAACGACAATATGAATTTGCCTTAAAAAAACGTTCACCTGTTTCCCTTTTTCAACGCCTGTTCGCATAAGCACTGATTATTTATTTCTCAGTTCACACGGAAAAGTTTCCCTTCTCGAAAGTTCAAAGGGGCCGTTTCAAAGTAAATTTAAATTCAATCTGGAAATACAAAGTTGCTCCATTGAAGATTAAAACTTCTCAAAATCTTTGGACACGTACTATCAATAATATTTAGGGTTTTCCATAAATTTTAATTTATTTTTGGTGTAATATCATATCAGTTGGAAGGAAGAACTGATTTAAAAATGGGTATGAACAATAGTGATTTGGCTGCTAAAAAGGGCTTTATTAAGGAAAGTTTTTAGTATCATTTGCGCAAATTTCTAATAAAATTTTAATGAGACGGGAAAAGTTTTCTTCTTAGTTCCATAGTTGCAAAACCCACTTTCTTACTAACTCAACTTAAGTAAAACTGAGTTTTAATTATGTCGTTTTAAAGATTTTTCATTTTAAATTCAACGAGTTAATCATTGTGTTCAGCTAATTTGACTAGCGTTTTTCACCTTTTCAGTCGTTTATTAATTCGAATCATCATCGTTGTCTGGCTAGCTTCAAAATGGATAATCTCCATAACATTCATGAATATTTAGCCACTTGGACGGCCTGCCAACCAATTTCCATTAACGTCAATTAGGCGATTTTATCAAATCTAATGGCGTTTTTAGCGTAATTGATGAGCAATATTGATGGTAAAAAATAGGTGATTTTGGCAAACGATATTAAAGTCTGGCTAAAGTGGAACAGTTAAAAGGCGGATAATTATTCCCTTATGAGTCATTAAGTGTACGAAACAAAACTGACTTGACTGACTCAATTTCATATACGTGAATAAATTCACACCCACACAAACTCAATTTCTATAGGAATCTTGCAACAGTAACTGCCTTTGGCAATGCAAAATTACTACCTAAATAAAAAAGCTCTTTCTACCAACATTTCTATATGGAGATTTATACAACACAAAAGAGAGCTGTACAATATTAACAGACAAATACAATGCAATAAATTAGAAACAAAACACTAATATAATAACTTAAACATCAACATTAAAAGGTTGATTTGCCAATGCAAACGGAAGAAATAGCTTTGGGCTTGTTGAGATTTGGAAAAAGAAAGTGAAAGATTCTCGGCAATAATTAAAAAACGACACAATTGTAAACAACTGAATAAAACATCACACCAATAAGACAAAGCTAACACAATTTTCAGACTCTTTCAAAAACTCTTTTAAAACTTTTTGATGATCTCAAGTGGAGAGCAGTGAATATCAAAAAAATTACAGACATAAATCATGATAGACAAATAAAACATAAAAACACAGCACCGGGAAAAAGCTAAAACGAAGTAAAATACTGAAAAACTAAAAACTAAATAAGTTATCAAGCATTACCTAATTATTTAAGTTACAATACAGAAAAACCAATTGGTTGAGAGCATTTTTCATTGAAAGAAATAAACCTTGCTCGAACCGGAACATCAAATGTAATATTTAACAATTTATTTGATCTCTTGGTTAATTTTAGCTTATCGGAGCATTATTGATGGGCCGAAATTGCGCTCTCATGAATTTATTGATAAAGGATGTTTGGATAATCGCGTGCCCAGATAATTTTATTAGCCAAAATTGGAAAATAGCCACTTTTGAAACTTCCCATCATTATTTAGAGGAGATCGATTAAATTAAAATCAAATTGCATCGTTTCACTACTTTGGACGAGCGTTTTGAGGCACCGCAATCTGGACCGATTAAAAAGATGAATAAAAACGTGCCATTTACACTGGAATTGCATCAAGAGGCGCTTTTAAAAGTTTTCAAAAACTTCAATCAATCTTAGACATTTTCATTGGAATATTGCAAAGAACTATTTTTACACTAAGTTTTTAATATCTCGAGAGTTTGCCAGCTGCCTGAAGAAGCACGGGGCTTTGAAGTTGCAGCTTCTGAAGGCAGATTTTAAAAGGGTTTGCAATTTAATAACTTCCAGACTTTACAGTTGCTTAACATTGCATTGAATACATTCAATAATACTGACTGAAAGCAAATACGAAAAGTAAACGAATTGCAATGTTGTGGTTATTCGTCGACAAAAGAAAATACGTTTTCAGCCATAAAGATTATGCTCTTGAAACATGAAAAACTTGCAAGTTTTCACAGTTATTTTACACAAATTACATATTCTCGTATTTGCAATTTCCTACTGCATCATATGTAACTTCCAAGCAAATTTGTACTAGATTTATTAGGAAGTTTAAACATTATTGACATTGCAAAACACAAAACAATTTAGATTATTCTCACCTGGAAAAGGCAGGGGGAGTTACCTATTTCCAAATCCTCCCAAAACTTCAAAATTAGTAAAGTTCCTTTAATCCGAAGAAATAACTTCAGTCTGATTCGTTATGACATTAGATTCAAGCGTTTTCCCTTAACTACTGAACTTTAGGCGAATCGTTGTTTAGACTTGAAACGGAGTTTAGCTCATTAAATTTTCATTTTGGGTAAATTAGATGTTAATAGCAGATGCGCCGTTATATCTGTGATGAGCAGAATGCTAATTAATTAAATAATGAAGGCAAACCATCTAATCTTCTCCAAAATCGCCAAATAAATCATTGTAATTGATGATAAAATAATGCTTGTTAAATGAGAATGAACTAAACTTTCTACATAACATTACTCGAAGTTTGTAGGCCACAAAGAGCCTAATTTGCAAGTTTTCAACAAGAGCAGAAGTTGTTTGTAAACAGCTAGATTGCGACAGTGAAACTACTAATATAGAAATGTCTTCAAGAGAAACTAAACAATGTAGCAAATTCAGATGCTTTCAAAGAGCATCTTTCTATGCTATTCTATGCTAAAGCTTTCGTCTGCTGAATTTCGCCACATGATTTCGTTCAGTTCCACTTTAGCAAAGTTTCACTACCTCCCCAGTCTTTTAATTAGAGCTCACGTATTTTCCAAATAGCGAGAAAGTATTCGCATATACAGCAGGTGACATACATTTATCGCATGTTTATGATGCTTCTAAAATCTTTCACGTGGTTTTAACCCTCAAGTATTCGCATTAAATTCCCAAGAAAATGAGAATATTATGACGCCATTCTGGTTGCATCTTAATAAAGACTGATGGAAGCAGAGAGCTTTTTTTAAAGAGACTTTATGCGGAATTTGAGCGAAAAGACTGTCATTTTAATAAAAAATGCTGTAATTTTTCTGTTTTTATCGGAAGCGCGGAGGACGGTGTGAAAATATACTTTCTAGGCAGTTTATTTAAAAAGTCCTGATTTAAACTTGATTTTGTGTGAACCAAATTGGCCATTTATCAACCGTGATCATTTAAACCGAACAACTTCAGGGGGTTTTACAGTCTTGTCGTCGTCGATCACTCTTTGTCCAAATAAAATGTTTTCCGGAAATCTCACAGTTTTCTTGTTTTACTAGCACTGAAGTGGGACTTTTTATCTTGAAAGTTTGTCCAAGATTTGGCTCTAAAGCCAAACTGCACTCAACACGCAATTTTTTACACAAATTGATTTCAGTACTATTAAAGTGAAATTTTGCAATTTCGGGTTTACTAGAAGCAGGTTTTTAATGGAAATATAGGAATTCTTCCAGTTTCGTTAACAGCGTTTTTTCCAAGAATCTCTAATCCGTTTAATCAGCATTCATGCTCCGCAACGTTTACAATTATCGTAGAAGCGATAATAATTTACGATTCAAGTAAAATGCGAAGCAAATCGTTTAAAAATGCCATTTCAATTAATACTTTTCCGGCATAAATCTGGGCCGAATGAAGTTTTCAACTGATCGACAAATTTTCAGTATATTTCTGCTCGATAGCTCCGATTAAACCGTATGCAAAGTGCATTAAAATCCTTAGAAGCGGAACTTATTAGGAAATATTTATGCCCGATTTCATACAATTGCATTTGCGGCACGAAAATATCCAATTTATTGGCAAAATGAGAGCAAAGTCGCTTTTGCATCAATTTTTCACTTTTTAATCATTTAGAGAGTTTCACTAGCGAAAATTGTCCGGATTATTTATTCAATTTAAAATTGATTATATTAATTTCATTCGCATTTTAAATAATATATTGTAAATATGCTCAATAATTCAATTTCGTGATAATTTACTTTGGTACGATGGTAAATAGTGGCGACGTTTTTCAACAATTATTTGCTGCTAAAAGCCTGCATTTATTAAATCATTACGACCCAAATATTTCAATTTAATTTGAAAGAAATTGATATGTTAATTTTTACTTGCTGGGAATAAAATTGTCTTAATTTTTACTGACTTTTAGGTCTGTGAATTGTTCTTGGGGTAAGCATTTTTTGACTATGTTGCAAAGAAATACTCCCAGTTCCGGTTTAAGACCTATGAGATGACTATAGACAAGAGTTGGAAATACTACCAACCGAAACGTTGTGATAAACACATCTTTGTAAGACAATTGAAGCCCGAATAAAACATTCAATTTTCCAGTTCTTCTTCTTCTTCTTCTCAGCCCATTGTTGTCCACTTCTGAACGTAGGCCTCCCTGAATTCTGTCCACGATGTTTTGTTTTGGGCTACGCGATGCCAGGCGCGTCCGGCTACCTCTTTAAGGTCGTCTAGCCAGCTTCTTTGCGGTCTTCCGACTCCTCGTTTTGTTTCCCTTGGTGGTCAGGAAACAATACGATTTTCCCATCGACAATAGTCTTGTCTGGCAAAGGGCCCTGCCCAGCTACACTTGAGTTCTACAACTCGCGCCATGATGTCTGTCACGCCGATTCTTCTTCGGATTTCTTCGTTCCCAATTCTGTCCCTCAAGGTTGAAACTAACATTGCCCTCTCTAGCCCGTATTTTTCATGACCGGTCGCTTTAGACCATTGGGAATTTCTCGATTTTTCAATATGTACCCCAATTTACCAAGCGCAGCCCAACTATGCCGTAGTCGTCTTGAAACTTCTGCTGTCTGGGTGTCCTTACCTAACATGATTTTATGTCTCCAGTGTATGTATTCGTTTATCTTTTCTATGTCCTGACCTTCTCGAGTGACGTTGGTGTTCTGTGTACTCATAATTTTGGTTTTTGTTAAGTTCATCTTCATCCTACTTGTTTTGATGCCTCCTTTAGTTGTTTCCACATGGTTTCTAACTGGTTTATATTGTTACTAATCAACACAATATCATCAGCGAATCGGAGATGATCCTCCATTGCGAGAGTGAACAGCATCGATGATATTGTGCCTCGCGGTCTGACCCCTTTCCCTATAGGTATTTTATCGGTAGTTATGTCCTCACTTATAAGTACTTGGAGTGTGGCACTTCTGTAGATGAACTTTAAAAGATTGGTGTAGCGCGATCTATTCTAGCATTTTCCATTGCTGCCCAAATGGCCCATAGTTCAACGGAGTCAAATGCCTTCTCGTAGTCCACGAAGGCAAGGTGTAACGGGATGTTATATGCTCAGCTCTTTTCAATAAGAGATCGCAGCGACTGTAGGTGATCCGAGGTGCCAAATCCTCTTCTAAATCCCACCTGTTCTGAGGGCTGATAGAAATCGAGCTTAGTTGTTAATCGATTCACAATTATTTTTGTCAGCAGCTTGTACATGTGGGATAGCAAGCTTCTAGGGCGATAATTCTCTATCTTTCTAATGTCTCCTTTCTTAGGTAGGTACTATGATTACGTTGGCGTTCTGCCAGGAGGCAACTAGACATTTATTAAAAAGAACACCCATTACCTCGAGCATACTCTCCCCGCCGTTGCTCAACATCTCGCTGGTAATTTTGTCTTCACCAGGCGCTCTTCTCTTTTTCATATGTTTTAATGCTGCGCTAATTTCTCCTATACTAATATCGGGAATTTCTTCGTTCCTTATTGTAATCGACTCAGTGTTAGGATTTGGTATGGTTGTACTATAGAGTTTAGTATATTATTGCTCTATAACGTGCTTGATATCTTGTTGGTCTCTAACTATTATTCCGTTCTCGTTTGAAATTTTGAAGATCTTACCTTTACCCCAAGACAGCGAATTTTTTAGAACCCTCATATTCGGGTTGTCTTCGATAACCTGCTTGATCTTTTGGGTGTTGTAGGTACGTTCTTATGTCTCTTCGAATATGGTGGGTTATCTCTGTATTAAGCTGTCTATATTCGGTAGATTCACGACTTAGGGTTCTTCTCTTTTCAATTAGTTTAAGAGTATTTTGGCTAATTTTGGAATTTCTGGGTTGTTTTTTAAGTGCACATACTTTTTTCTTAGCGGTATGAATGCTGGTTACAATTGAATCTGCTAACTCTTCTAACTCGATATGTTGCAGGTTCTCTGTAGGAAGACTTGATGAAAGCTCCTGCTCGCACTGCGTCTGTTGTTGTTTCAGCTGTTCATCGATATTTGTTTAGGTTCTGTTTTTTATTATTTAGTTCTTTTATTTCATTTTCCAAATAAAAATATTTGATTTCTACCGCTTCAAACCACATGCTTTTGGGTGTGTGATTTACAAGATATACTCTGCTGATGCGGACTGATAGATGTGAATAATAATTACTTTACCTTCAAAAACGTTTAAATTTAAGTTATTATTTTATTATGCTATGTATAATTAGCTGAATAGCTACATAATATCAGAATAAAGAAAAATATTAATAAGCTGAAGACATCGATTACACTTCAGTTTAATCGCTGTTCCATTACAGGAACAATTTCCCTGCTAGGATAACAATAAACTGAAAGTTATGGAGTTTTAACTAGATAAATATTTTATGGGATAATCGGCGCTTCGGAAATCTCGCTTTATTGTTGTGCTACTTAAATCCCATCAAATAAATTAGGCTTGTTCAGCTCTCTCCCTAAAAAGCATCGTTTGTCCTAATTAACTTTAGGTTTGAAAGCAGCAGGTATTGGCAATTCTCTCTACCAGATTTCGAGCCGAATTAAAAGGATAAACTTAAAATTTAATATAAAGCCCAATTAAAATAAATGTTACCTTGGTATAACGACTATTTGCATCAGCTAGATTTAGTTCAGTAAAAAAGTCCAAAAACATTTTAGTTGCTCTTTCTTCCATTGCTCTTTTTTCTCGTTCTGCCAAAAACTCTTTTCGATTTTCTCTGGCATTTCGTTTGAAAACACAATGATGCAAGCACATCCTAAATCATCCTTAAGCTAAAAGGCGGTGTATGTGACAGACATTATTCGAAGCTAGACAAAAATGGCTTTTATTAAAAACTGCCGAAACTTAAATGCCATGTAGCGCTAGAGTGATTTATGAAAGTTGTTAACTGAAAAGCCCTTGTAGAGCTTGGAAAGCTTTAGCAGAAACTTTAAAGAATATTATGCCTTTGGTTCGTGAGAGAAGCCTAGTTACAATGTAACGTTTAGGCAAAATGGGGCTTAGAAAGTTGCTGGCTTAGTTCCTAGTTCCATGTTGCAACGAGTAGTGAAAAAGAGGTTTGAAGATATTGAGAGCTTTGGCGCGTTCGTTAACAATTCAACAATTGAGGAACTTCTAAGCCAAAGTTCACAATTTCAATGTTTTCAATCAAATGGAAATTCCAAAGATTTTCAGATAGAACTTATCGCATATGCAGCTGCGGCTTTTGCAGCTTCACCTATCAAATTGGATTAACGAATGCAGCGATTAAAGCTTTATGAGATCAAGTAAAAGGAGTGGGTGAAGGAAGCGAATAATCCTAACGTAAAGTTGCGAGCGTAGTGTTAATCATTTAATGCTGCCCCTATGGATAAAACTATTCGTGAACTTTAGGAAGCCATAGATTTTGGCTCTAGTAACCCCTTTGCTTTTAGAATATTGCTGCTCCTTCTCGAATACAACTTCAAAATGAAGTAAGTTTAGACCAGACGTGCTGATCTTGTGGGGTCTGTGGTATTCAGCAGCGTTTTATCAGCGGCATTGCTTGAGTAAAATGATCCAAAATATAATTGTTACTTAAAACATCAAAAACCCACTTTCGAGTATGGATTTTCTAACGGCTAATTGCACTTTTGTTGACAAACTCCCATTCTCAAAAACCCATTCAACTCTCACCTAATAAAGATTTTATGCTGCAGTTGTTCTGCCTCTGAAAAGAGTTTCGCTGAGGCACAGTTTTATCTGTCTAGAGCAGAAATCGCTGCTTTTATTATTGACTGCATCACTGGTTAGATATCTGAAGTGCATCAAGCTCATAGCAATATCCACCTTAAATTTGTTATTTCCCGGATATCCATTTTCGGGGTCTTGGTTGCCTGCCAAAGGGGCCACTTTGAAAGTTTGGCTTTGCGGAAATGAGAAAATTCCTCAGGTTTGTTTTATTTTGCATTATAAAGTCAACCCTGAAAAGAACAATTGAATATTTCGAATATTCCTCGAATTCGCCATTTTATTGTAAACTATTCGCATGTTTAGTACATACAGGGTGCTGTGCAAATGTGCATATGCTTCCAAATGAGCTCCTAAGGAGAACAATGTACAGGTCCGTTCTACGAAGATACAGGATAATTTGAGAATTTTTCAATTTAATAGATACAAGTGAAGGCTCCTTAAAATGGTGTCTTTGAAGCGATTGTCACATTAATATTCAGACTTTCCTTCTCACGAAGCTTACGAGCTCATTTTTTCGATACAACACCTATGATTTGAATTAATTTTAATGAAAACGTATTAAATTTGATAATTTAGTTGTCCAATTACAAATTTTATAACTGAATTCAGCATGGGCTTGTCTGAGACATTTTCACATGAGCTGAATTGAAGATTATTGCTCCCGTCACAAAGTCCCACCATTTGATCGGAGTGAAACATAATATTTTCAACATTTTCGCCCTACTTTCCACAGAAGTAGAGTTAACTTAAAGTTCAAGTGACCCCAGAGATAGAAATCAAACGGGTTTAAACCGGGAGAACGTGGGGGCCAAGGCCCAATGATTTCAAAAACATTTGTTTGGTTGCACCTACACTTGGCACTCGACGATATGTAGAATTATATATATATTTGCCTGGATTTTTATATAAAACAAACTTGAATAAATATGTCAGGCAAGGAAATAAATATAATATGTGACAACTAAATTAAATCATAAAAACGCAACAAAATCATCTAGAGACCCCCCCACCCAACTACTATACGAACGCACAAACATGACAAAGATCTCGGAAAGACTCATACAGCTACAGACAAAATGGACAAACAACCCCTACAACTGGACCATACTGAATCCCCTTTGTCTTACAAGACCAACCAGACAATCCCGCTTTCGTTTCCCTACATTAACGCCACTCGAACACTTACAAACGCTACGGACTAGTGGACAATAAAATAATTCCTTCTTGCCACTGAAATCTTATTTATTTAATAGTATTGTTAACCTAGAATAAGAGAATTTTCATAATTGTTTTCATTTAGATTAAGACTGTATGTATTAAACAAGTGCAGAAAGACCGATAGGTCGATAGCCTTTTTTTAGAAATAAAGATATTTACTACTACTCATCTAGAGTTATACATGTACGACTTTGCTTATTTAGCAAAAATTTCTAAAATATCGTTGATAAGGCAATTTTTATCAATTAACCTAAAACTAAGCACCAACGCAATATTAGATTGAATTAGAACTCGTCTCCTACTTGGCCAAGTTTTATCAATCAATCTTTCTGAACGTCTTCAGCTAAAATGATTTACGGTGCTTCCTGTGCTCATCAAATTAAGCATACTCTCCGATATTAAGAAAAATCGGGCCTTTAAAGGTGGAATTTAAATACGTAAATGGTAGTTTTTGCCGTGTCAAAGACATTTCTCCTCTGGGGAAACGAATCGTGCAATTGAGTGCGCTTAAAAACCTGCTTTGAGTCGTACTGCTCGGAAATGTTTCCAAGTGAAAATAGCATAAAGGGCTCTGCAGAAAATACCGCCAATATCCAGTTAAACCTTCCAATTGTTACGCTCAGACATCTAATTCGGTAAAATGTTTTCCTGGCCTTAAATTTGATAATTTGTGGGTCTTATTAGAAGCACGTTGTAGGAAAAGGGCAATTTTATAACCGATTGTGGATAGTTACATAGTAGTTACAAGCATGAACCCTAAATTGAGATTTTTATCAAAAGAACGGTTGTTTTTGTTCAATGTTATTGTGCCTCTTATTTCTCCAGGATCCGAAGTGACTGGCTGTATTTTTATCCATACCGTTATCCCCAATTATTAACCGCTCTAAAAGAATCAAGTTGGAGCGGACAATGGAGTTTCAACCGCTTATACCCGGGACGCTAAGGTCAGCTGCCCTTGACAGTAAAGTGCAAACAATCCCCACTGCACAGAACCATGCAATCGAGCAAGAATCTTAACATATCACAATAATCAAAAAAGGGCAAAAAGTGCCCAATGACAATGCAAAGCAACGGTTTTAGTACCCTTTCCAGGTAATAAGTTTCCAATTCGAAATGCAATAAATCCACATTCTTTATGCATTTCCCCGAAATGTTCTATTCATCTGCATCAACCATCTAAATCGTATTGATACACTGCTTTTTAAAGCATAGCAAATCGAACAGTTAAACCACAAATTTGTATTAAAAAAGCAAACTTTAAACACTTACCCTGTAATCCTCTACGGTCTCCTGCATGTCCGTAATGTCGGTGTTATTCTCCATTATCGCGTAGGGATCCATTGTTGGGAGACATTTTAATCCATCTGTAAAATGGATAGAGTTTTATTGCGCTCCTTTTGGCTGAGCCTAATTTGGACAATTTCACTCCCTTAGTATGTTTTGTGTTAGTATATTTTCCTTGTTATCATTATTGAATAATTAAGCCTAAAATATTCATGGTTGAAGTTGAAATAAAGCATCTCTCAGGGTGGATTAAATTTACAATTGAAAATGATAAAAGCATATATAATAAAAGGTATAAGCTTGAGCAAACAGCTATGACCACTCAAAAAAGACTTGGAGTTAGCAACAAACTAAAACGTTTCTGTGAAGCTGTAAAAAATATAAACTTCTAAAACTGAGTTGAGCAGCTTCTTGTATTCGTGTAACTAACTCCTGCTCATTTTGTACAGGTGTTCGATAGACAAGAAATTTAATGTGTCCCCAAAGGAAAAACTCCATAGGAGTCAGGTCAGGAGACCTTGGTGGCCAGTTTATTGGTACATTTCGGCCTAACCACTTTTCCGTGTGCTCCTGATTCAGCCAAGCTCTTACCGGAGCAGCGAAATGGGCTGGAGCCCCGTCCATTTGGAGCCACAGATTTTGAACGAAGGCTAGGGGCAGATTGTCAACAAGATTTTCAAACTCCGAATGAAGAAAAAATAAAACATTTTCACCATTGTGCCGAGATGGCACAATTACGGGTCCCAGTAGGTGAATACCCAGAATACCTGCCCAAACATTCACACTAAAACGGTTTTGATGATGTTGCGAAATGGAAGCATCTTGGTTGTCGGTGGCATAAACATCAGAATTGCGGGAGTTGAAAAATCCATCTCTACTGAAATTGGCTTCGTCGGTCCATAAAATATGTGATAAAAACTGAGAATTTTGTCGATTTTGCTCCAAAAGCCAATTACAAAAACGCTGCCTTAATGGAAAATCTGAGGGTAAAAGCGCGTGTGTCTTACATTAATCGTACAGATGAAGACCTTCCTCGGCAATAATACTAGGTGTACAGTTGATTGGGGAAGCGTCATTTGTTGCGCAATACTCCGTGTACTCCTGGAAGGATCTGCTGCACTGATATCCAATACATGTTCCTCTATGTCTGGAACCCGAGCACCTGTTGGTCGTCCAGTATCTACTTCAACTACAGGAGCCAATCGTCCAGTATCTCGAGTAAGTAAGTCACAATTTGACAAATGCTTGTTATTCTTGACAAAAGATATCTACCTGTGACTACCTGATAATGACAAAAAACATCATTGCCCCTTTGACTTTTCATCAAAAAATTGTAGAAGAGTACTTTTTTAATATCGAAAATTTTCGTAATTTGAACTAAAGATGGTAATTTCTCTTTTCGAAAGCTTAAGTATTCCAATATGCTACTAATCAAACATGGAACAATTTCAGAATAATGCTTAATAACAAAGTTGAAATTCGATTTTCAACTGTTAATATCTTCTAGAAATTTTCGAAAAAAATGTTTTCAATATTTTTCCCGTACTCTCCAAGTGAGCCCCTATTACTCCTTAAAAGAAATGACGCCACTTTTGTATCACCCTGTATATTACAACATTTTTGGTAATCTCAACGGGTTTAAGAATTGACAAAAGAAGAACAAATAAGGTCAAGGAATTAATAAAACATTTGTATATAGAAATTGGTCGCTGTTTAAAAATAATTTATAAAAAATTAAGAGGAATATTGGTGCGAAATATTTCTTATTATTACTGTTGAAATTACTGCATTGTTATTTTGTTACTGAATGTTTTGTTTTAACCACGGATGCTAAAGATCCCCTTTTTATACAAAAGGCCAATAAAGCAGTTTTACTTCTATATTTTAAGTAAAAAGATTTTGTATTAACATTTAAATTGTGGGTAAGGACAGTAAAATACAATTTTTAATATAACTTAACCCTAACCCTAAGTTGCTAAATCAATAAAAAACAGTAAAAACGCAAAATGAAACAACTAATATTAGAAAAAAAAACGTCTAATAGTGTTAAATCAGGTGATCTGGTAGGCCAATAACAATCTAGCGGGTTTTTCCTATCAGCATTTTTACAGCTTTTTTTACGAACTTCAAATGCGTGTTTTCCGTTAAAGTTTTTTCAAAACTAAAAACATTCAAGAATTGGGGCTCCTCAAACCTTTAAAAATGTATTAGAAACTGATTTTATTTTCCTTGTCGAAATTTGATCCTCATTTTGAATTTTTGAATGCCATTTAAAAAACGTGTCTTGCAATGCAAAATTTGTAAAAAAATATTAGTATTTGAGTTGCTTTAGTGAATGTTCAAAAAGTGCAATTTTTAAGCCAGCGATTAACAAATACAAATGCTTTAATAGAATTATTTAAGACCAAATTTGACGGATTTGGTTTCCTCAATCCAGCAATATTAACATTATTGTTGCCCAATTAAGAATCTTTCGCCACTATTGATTTCCTCATTTTAGCCGCTATTCTCGAAACTCAAAATATAGATCCAGCTGTTTATTTCGTTTATAAAACATTTTTTCTATGAATTTGAAACAATTTAAGAAATTTAGAGGACAATCCCTTTTCATCGCTCACCCGGTTTATATATATTATATGATTGTGATACATATTATATGATTGTGATATTGTATAAACAGGCTAAATTACAAAAAAAATTTAAAAGAATATCATAGGAAAAAGAATGTGTATTAAAAACGTGCTTTTTACAAATTACACGCGATATTGCTAATAGATTGAACAAATAACGAAATAAATGACTTTCAAATAAATAAAATAAATTGATTAATACTTAAATGCAATTTAGCGTCCTGCGAAAGTGAAATTTCCAGTTCTTTTGAAGCAAAACAAACTTGCAACAAATAACAAATTTTATATGAGTTTAAGAAGTTTGTAATTGATTTTGAAAATAGCTATGTAAAAATGTTGTGAAATTTTCGGCTTCAAAATCGCTCAGAACCCGAAACGTGTGTTGCCTTTTCTACTTTTATAAAATATATAAATTTGGCATTAAAATCTATTCAAATTGCCATAAGAGCGGCTTTGAAAAAGCTTTGATATTTCATTATTTGATTAATTTAATTAACCCAGATTCAGTCGCCCTTTTAATTTCAATTTAAACTCTATCAAACCCGCATTTATTGTCCGCTTGATTACTAATTAATAACAAAACTGTGCCAAAAATATGACGTAAACAAGGCTCTGGAATAGCTTGCCGCTGATATTTACCGCAGAGTGACCAGTCGGTTAAAAATTAATTTCAATTATTTAAAATGCGCATTCATTAGTTGATGGACTGCCGAAAATAGGATCTTTCGGTACATTATTGAAGTGTTTGACCAATTTGAAGCGCCGAGCTTCGAATACTGATTGAAAGACCTATCGACCTAGTCAGTTTATTAGATTCTTAATGAAGGTAAGCTTTGGGTTTGGGATAAAAGGGCGTCAATATAAGGTATGAAGGTCGAATATTAATTTTTGGCCAACGAAAATTTTATGAAAAATTTCTTCAAACCATTTATTACATCGGCACTTGACTCTAGAAGGAGCAAACGTGAGCCTCATCTGCTGGCAAACTTATACTTTCCTTAACATTTTATGATTTGAGATATCCAACATTTCAGCCCAGTTAGATCGGCTCAAAGTCAAAATTAATGATCATCCTGCAATACTACTTAGGCATCATTAATTTCCGGAATTGTCGTTAGACAAATTTTGGCAAAACACACTCATATATCATCTTGTCCTGGCTCAAAACGCTGGCTCTTTAAATACATACAAAAGCATGTGTCCTATTGAGGGCGTCCATGCAAAACTTATATAATCCCAAAGTAACCTGCTACGAGTTCTATCAATTTCCCACTTTGCAGACCCTTTCTACGTGTCAAATAAATTTAATAACAGGATTTCAATGGACGGTTTTGTCAAATAAAAGTGGCTGTTAAGACGATTATTGAGTTTTTTTCTCTCAAAAGCTGTTGTAAAAGGGCGGCGTTTTTGTGTCGTTTCATTGCCCTACATAAAATTAGTTGCCGATTCTAGTTGATAGAAAACTGCGACTTTCCGATGGATAAATGGAAACACTTGGCTGAATTTGTCCTCCAGAATGCCATTAAACTAAGTTCGGAAGCAATTTCATTTATAATTGCTGACCGTGGCTTTATTTATTTAGCTATCAGCAACATGCCCTACTGAAATGAAACATTTTGCAAAATACTTATACGTTCCTTCAGCAAGTCTATTTCCCGGAAATAAATGTAATCGCTTCGGCTTTCTGGTTTTTATGTTTCCTAATTCCGTCTAGATCCAACTGCGGCTATTTTTCTAATACCCATTTCCGCTATAGTATAAATAAATGAAGCTAATGCTTGGGATATCACTCAGAGCCTTATTGTGAAAGCATTATAATTTATAAATTAATACGTTCTTGATAAATGGGCCGTTTAGTTAGAAGAAGGCATCGAGCATCGAAAAGGATTTTCAACTGATATCCACCACGTAATATCAACTAGAATGTAGTAGTAGTAAACATCTTTATTTCTAAAAAAGGCTATCGACCTATCGGTCTTTCTGCCCTTGTTTAATACATGTAGTCTTAATCTAAATAAAAAACAAATATGAAAATTCTCTTAATCTATGTTAACAATATTATTAAATAAAATTCTAATGACAAGAAATAATTATTTTATTGTCCAGTAGTCAGTTGCGTTTGTAAGTGTTCGAGTAGCGTTGATGAAGGGAAACGGAAGCGGGATTGTCTGGTTGGTCTTGCAAGACAAAGGGGATTCAGTATGGTCCAGTTGTAGGGGTTGTTTGTCCATTTTGTCTGTAGATGTATGAGTCTTTCCGAAATCTTTGTCATGTTTGTGCGTTCGTATAGTAGTTGGGTGGAGGGGTTGTGTAATGGGTTTTGGGGGTGTCTTATTCGTGTTATTAGTCTTAGAGCAATTTGTTCTGTTGTTTGTATATAACGTTTTGTCCTTTCTGTTCCGTTGGTCATGAGTATATGTCCATAGTCTAGCAAGGGTCTACAAATAGCTTTAAATATTTTGGTGGCGGTGTTTGTGCTAATTCCTCTGTCTTTGTAGGTTAGTAATCGGAAGTGTTTTGTTCTCTTTATTGTTTCTGCCCTGATGTTTCGTATGTGTTTAGTGAATTTAAGTTTGTGGTCAATTGTGATTCCAAGGTATTTTACGTCGTTTTTTGGTTGTGTCGTTTGTCCGTCTGCAGTTATTGTAGGGGAGTCAGCGTTGAGTTTGTGGTTGGTGAGCAGAAGTTGGTTTTTTGACGCGTTTAGTGTTAGTCTCCATTTATAAAACCATGTCATTGTGTTGTGTGTTAGTGTTTGGAGTCTTTGAGCGGCTCTCTCAGTAGTTTTGTCATGTACAATAAGTGCCGTGTCGTCTGCGTATTGTAATATGTATGCCGATCTGTCGATTTGATTTTTGTCTGGTAAGTTGTAATTGTATATGTCATGGCAGTATATATTGTAGAGAAACGGTGAGAGCGAGGATCCTTGAGGGAGCCCTTGTTCAGGGGAAAAAGAAAATGACAGTTTTTTGTCAATTCGTACTTGTAGTTGTCTGTTTTCTAGTAAGTTCTTTATGGTGTGTAGTAGATATGTTGGTGTGTGGAGTTTGTATAGTTTGTATAGTAAGCCTCTATGCCAGACACTATCAAAAGCTTTGTTAATGTCCATAAACAGGCAAGCTGTCTTTCTGTCAGTTAGGTGGGTAGTTTGTATATTGTGTGTGTATATGTGTGTGTAGTGAAGAGTGGGTGAATAGTCGAGTGCTGATGTTTGAATCCGAACTGATACGATGGTATGTACTTTCCGACCAGTTTTCCCAGTCGCTACCTTATTATGTACTCAAAAACCTTGCTAAGTACTGGTAGCAGTGTAATTGGTCTGTAATTGCTCGGTTGTGTATTGTCCAGTCCATTTTTGGGTATAGGGATTATTAAGCCGTTTTTCCATGTTTTTGGAATTATGTTATTCCTGATACCTGATTTATGATGATCAAATTGTGTGTTTCTTGAGTTAGGCTTTTCAGGAGTTTTGCCTTTATTTCATCTTTTCCCGGTGCTGTGTTTTTGATATGCGCTAGGGCTTCATCGTACTCTGTGTCTGTGATCAGTTTGTATGTATAGTTTGGTGAGCTGTTGAAATAGTTCAAGTACCAGTCGTTGATCAAGTTCCAGTTGTCATTGTCGAAGTTAGGGTTTGTCGATATGCTGAAGGCCCTTTGATAGTGTCTGGCGAACGCGTCAGCTTTCTCTTTGTCTGTGTACCGTTCTATTCCGTTTTCGTCAATTGTGTCAGTAGTGTTAGTTTTTTTGTATTGCGCTAGTTTCTTAATTTTTCGCCAGTATGTTTTGCCTTTGTCTTTTCGTATTTCTTTACATGTTTCTAGCCATTTGTCTTGTCGGTATTGTCCAATCAAGGTTTTACTGTTTCTGTTGAGTTGGTTCAGTGTCTTTTTTAGGTCGTTTTTTTGAGTGTTTGTATATAGTCTGTTCAGTTCTCTCTTTTGTTTTATGAGTCTCAGTATGAATTTGGGTAGTGTATGTCGGTACAAAACATTTTTTATTTCCGGGCTAAATTTTCCTATGGCTAGTGAAAGTTGTTGTTGTATGGTTTCTATTGAAATGGGCTGTGCTTGCGATTGAATGTAGTCATGTATATGTTGTTTCACTTTGTCTATGTCAGTCTTTGTTAGGTTTAACTTTTTCTCTATAGGAGGTGTACTGGAGGTAGGTTGCGTGTGTTGTAAGTCTATGTTAAACGTAATAGCCAGGTGGTCGGATCCAAGTTCGTTGGTTAAGTTTATGTTGTTGATGGTGTTTGTCAAGTTTCTTGTGTGCAGTAGAACGTCTGGTGTTGAGTCTGGGTTTGCGGGCATCAGAAAAGTTGGTGGGGTGTGCTGTTTTATAAAGTCCGAAATTTGTAGAAATCTTTTAAGCTGTTTCGTTTTGCTTTTGTTCAGATTAAAGTCGCCTATAATTATTGCATATTTATAGATGCTTGCTTTGGTCAATATGTTTTGTTCTAAGTTGGAGTGTGGGTGTATGTATGTCAGAAATATGTGTATCAGGTAATTTAGGTAGGGTATCGTAAAATGTATGCAGTCGTTCAGAGGGTGGTTGAGGGATGGAGGATTTGCTCTTCCAAGTTTAAATGTTGGTTTTAGGAGAGATTTCCATGCCTATACTAGAATGTATTTATTTGAAATTAACAGTGTTTATTTACGTACACCACAACAGCTGCATTGGGTCTGTATCATGGCAGTGTAAGTATTTTATTTTTCGACCTTAATCCATTAAACGATTAAAGAGCAGAAGACTGAGATGAGTTAAATTCGATATAAGAATTGAAAAAATTACCATATTTAAAGCGGTTTTAACTGCTTTAACGAGGTGCTAATGAACAACGAGCACTTAAAACCCCATTTAATCAATTTTTAAATAGAACATAGGGCAAGGTGACCAAATTTCACAATCTCACGTGTTTTCGAGCTTTCAAGAGTTTCTAGACTCTTTCGTTTTTTAGGAATCATTCAAATTGCCATTTTAAAATTGCTTCTTCTAGCTTCCTATTTAAAATTATTTTTGTAAAATTTTAAAATATTGGCATCAGCTTCTCTCAAACCAGCTTAAAAAATATCGACCTCATAAAAAATGCTTCTACTCAAATTCGCTCTCTCCTTTAAAAATTTGCAACTTGCAAACTAACACAGATCGCAATTTCGAATTATTACCATCTTTAGCACAGTTGACTACAGAAGCAGAAGGTTTTGCTAAACTTTCAATGATAATGATTTTTGCCATCTAATTAGCTACCGACCTCAAAATGGATGGTTTAACTCAACTGCGCTCGATCATTTCAGAACTTGCATCCTTCAAACTAACGCAAGTAGCAATTTGAAATTCTTGGCGTGTTTAGAGCGCACTTGGCTCTAACGATGTGAAACGTTTCATCAAAATCGCCTACAATCCTGCTCTTTTACAGCTTAGAAAATATCGGTTTGAAAATAGGTGTTTTTACTCAACTGAGCTCTTTACTCATCTTCCAAACTGAAGAAAACAGTAATTTAAAATGTTTGCCACCTTTGGAATATGCTTGGTTCTGAAGATGTGAACAGTTTCATAGAAAACCTGAAAATCCTAATTTTGCCGGGCTTTGTAAATATCGCTCTCGAACGGACGTTTTGTCTCAACTGCGCTATCTTCATTAAAAATTCGTGTATTATAAACTAAAACAATTAGCAAGTTAACATTTTTACCATCTGTAGAACACACTTTGAGCTAAAGATCAGAAAAGTTTCATAAATTGACCAGAGTTTCCGCAGCTAAATAAATAAACATCTGTCTCACTGGAGCTTAGTGACTATCGCTCTCAAAATGAACTTGCTAAACTGCGTTTTTTTCTTCAAAAATTCGCATCTTCCAAGCTTAAGCAAATTGTGCATCGATTGTTTGCCTTCTTGAAAAAATTCTGAACGCTATAGCTGCAGTGTGTTTCCAACTTGGTAAATACCGGTCTCAAAATAGGATTTTTACTCAACTGAGCTCTCTTTTTAAAATCGGATCTTCCAAACTAATGCCAAAAGCAATTCAAAATTTGCACCAGGTTTAGAGATCACAAATATACAAAATTTTCGTATTCTTCTAAAATGCTCGTCTTTAAAAATGTTGGCCTTTCAAGCTAAAACAACTAAGAAGTTCACATTTTCAGCATCTTTAGAATACACTTGATGCTAAAGCTGATATAAGTTTCATAAAATGCGTCCAGAATGCAAAGGTTTGCCAGCATTGTAACTGTGGGCCTCAAAATTAGTAAATATCAGTCTCAGTGGATGTTTTGGTTCAACTGCGGTCTGTCTAAACATTCACATTTTCAAAAGAGACGCAGTGAGCGATTTCAACTTTGACCTATATTTAGAAGGCATCCAACTGTAAAGGTACTGAAGGTTTTGTAAAAAATTTCCAGATACCTGCGTCTAGTCAGCTTACTAAATATCAAACTCAAAGGGAATGTTTGGACTCAACTGTGATCTCTTTTTAAAAATTCGTATTTACCAAACTAAAGCAACTATCAATTTGGGGTGTTCCGCAGACTTAGAAAACGCTTGGATCTAAAACGGTGGAAAGTTTCATCTAAATTGACCGAAACAGTAACTTTAGCGAACTTAGTAAATCTCGCTCTTAAAATAGACTGTTTTTCTAAAAATTGGCATCTTCCAAACTGAAAGAAGTTTGGCTGGAAGAAAACTTGAAGTTTTTGTAATATCTAGAAAATTCAAAGCGCTATAGCGCTGGTGAGCTTTCAAAGAAATTGTTCATAATCCTAACTTTTGCCAGCTTGATAAATACCGGTCTCAGAGTGGGTGTTTGCCATCAACTGCACTCTCCTATAAAAAAATTCGGATTTTTCAAACTAACGCAAACAGAATTGGAAATTGGCAATTTCCATCAGCTTTAGAACGCACTGAGATCTAAAGATGAGCATAGTTTTATAGAAATTGCCTAGAATCCCAAGTGTTTCCAGCTCAGGGAATGTCGTTCTCAAAATGGACTTTTCTTGTAAACTGCGCTCTCTTCTTAAAAGTTCATATCTTCCAAACCTAACTAAGTACGAATTTTAAATCTGGACTATCTTTCGAAAACACTTCACTGGTAAGATGCTGACATTTTCATAATAATTGTCCAGAATGCTGATTTTTTACAGCTAAATAAAAATCGGTCTCTAAAATACTAACTTAATGGCAAAAAGTAAACAGTAGAAATGTTAGTTAGTTTATTGGGGGAAATTCTGTCTGTTTTTAGCCTAATAACTGTCCAATTATGAATTTTCAACATTTAGTGCCTTTAAAATGGAAGCTCGCTTCAAATGGAAAATGGACGATTTTCTATGAACAAAATTAATTCTCCAGCATTTGATGGTGTAAATCCAGAAACGGATCCCGAATTTTTGAGGATTTAGGATAAAGTCTGAGTTCAGATTCAGCCTGAACTTTTGCCCTTAAATAATTATGAAACATTCAGTAAAGAATATGATTTCGAAGCGAGTGTTCATGACAATTCAAGACACTTTTCAGAAGATTCTAGTTTCCAATCTTAAGCAGATGCACATTATTCCATAGATTAATTTTTGGTGATTTACGATATTATTGAAGGAACTGAATGTTAGACTGATTTATATTGAATTGAAAAATAAGACAAATTTTCACCAACCAAAAGACAACATCATACGATAAATTAGATAGAATTCGGCCCTTTATCAACAAGTTTCGAATTTTTTCAAAATTATTATTACCCCACTATGCAACAGGCAGACAAACACTCAAGTTCAAAGGGTGAATATTATTTAATTCTTATTTATCACTGAATTCCAAACCACAATAAGAAAAAAATTGAAAGGTACCCATGCAGAGAAACTTTGCGTACCACTTGAAGCAGAAATTGCATTGTTAACTTTGAGTTTTTATCCAACACACCTATTTTAAAACTTTTCCTTTTACTGGTCTTGTACTTTGGGTTCTGAAAAAATATTATAAAACTTGTCAAATGTAGACAAATTGAGCTGCGTTCGCTCAAAATGTATGAGAAAATAATGTGCTGTAGCCCTAACTGCATTTGAAACAAACAAATGTAATCCAAATTTGCTTTTAATATATTCACCAATAAGGACTTAAATAAAGAAAAGTATCAAAATGAAATAAATCAATTAAATTGGTAAAACTTTGTCACTTTCAAACAGAGTTTCTGTCCTAAATATGTTAAGCGGAAGTTTTTGATTATCCTGAATTTACAAGTAAAACTCCAGTATTTTCTTTTCATCAGCAGTAGTGCTGAGTTTCTGCCCTAAATATGTTAAGCGGAAGTTTTTGATCATCCTGAATTTACAAGTAAAACTCTAGTATTTTCATTTCATCAGCAGTAGTGCTAGTAGCAAGTGTTTGTGATACAGCTAGTAAGCCAACAAATAAATTAAGCAAAACATTCATAAAAAATAAGTTTTTAAAAATGTATAAATCCACTTGATTTCAATTAAATCTTTTTAAAATCGACCCGCCCCAACCATTACTGTTTCCCGTAGCATTTCGGCTGTTTAAGTAATTTGAAGTGTTAAAATTCGCCCAATAAACGAAGCAAATAATCCGATAAACTTATGGTAATGAAAATGTTTAGTATTACTTTATACAAGCCATCGAAATGGGCTAATGAATCCATAAATTTGCTCCAGTGTACCCTTATTCTTATGCCCATAATTCTCAAGTTACGCATTTCTTAATTTCCTGGATGAAATGACTCTTAAAATGTCTTTGAAAAATTGTATTGAAGTTATGCTGGTTTTTGATGTTTTGATTTGAAAGTTTCAAAAATGTCCATTGATTTCTCGGTGCTTTTTGTTACTTTTGAATACTTCTACTGCAATTAATTATCATTTATTTTATTTTTGCTCCGTTTTCCATGTTATATGATTATCACCATCAAACCCCTGATTATTACATGACTAGCAGGTTTAACGAAAAGTGTAAAACCACACTAAATTTATTCCTGAGTTCTCAGCTAATTAAATAGAATACCTGCTATGAATGAATAAATTAAAGCATCGTGAAAACGTTTGTTAAATAACGGCACGCATAAATGGATTAAAAGAAAGAAAATAAAAACAGAACAATTATAATTGAATTGGAAAATTGTGAAACAGATAAAACTCTATCAAAAACACCTGTTCCTAGTCGAACTGAAAACAAACATTATTGAAGCTTAATGTATTTTCAATTCACTGAATTGAAAGCACCGAAAAAAGCTTTTTATTAGATTAACGATACTATTGCCCTAAAATTCAGAACTCAGTATTCCTGTCCAAAATGTGACTAAATCTCTCGGAAGTACTCGTGAAGATTTCACTAAAAGTTAAATTGTATCAATGTTTTGGCAAACAATATTTTTGATTGTAATTTAATTGAAATTTAATATTTCTTGCAAACACTATTTTAACAGCTTTTTTCCAATTTACAGGAAAAACGGGCCATAATAGTTTTAGGGCGGAATCCCTTAACAGCCTTTAAGAAATTTCCCCCGATTTTAGTCGAAGTGAAACAAAATGCGACTCAAATTGATGCCCATCAATGAAAAACATTTTTTAACGCCTCCAACCTGGAATTAGGAAAATCGTTGTTGTTAGTTCAAAATTTTAGGTCTCAGGGTTCAGTCGTTATTGAAAGCAAATATTTACCGACAATGAATCTCTCTGCCCAATACGTGGTTTCAAGTTTCAACTCCAGCATTTCCGTTTCACGTTCTTTAAAGTGTAGGCCTAAAGTCGGAGAAAATTGAGCAGGATTAGAGCAAACGAGCGGAAAAATCTTCCAATAAAGTTGTTCTAAATTCGCATTCTGTGCGGAAAATGTTTGAAGCACTTTGTCTGTTTGCGGAAATGTTTCGTTCAACAACATTTCTTTTTAGATGGAAACTGTATAGAGCCAGATTGAGTCGAAATATTGATAGGCTTAATTTTTTTATTAATAAATTGGTTTTGCTGAAACCTAAATGCATACAGCAAAAAACTAATCCCTATTAAGCCACACGCTAAATGGGTACAAATGAGGGCTGGCAAAATCCAAGAAACTTTCCTAACTCCCCAAAGCTAACTTTGGAGCTTGAGAGATTCTTTGAGCTTTTGTTTCGGTAACAACGCACAAATTGTCCGGTTTGCTACCTGAGTATCATGGGCTTTTAATGTTTTGCCATAAGCCAGCAAATTTATTTTTGTCTGTAGTTTTTCGTTTAGTATTTGTTGTTCCTACTTACATTTTTCTAATAAGTTCATTCAACGCAGACTCAGCACAGTTGCTTCAGAAAACCGACTTTGGCGCATTTTTTAACAACTCTTTCAAACTCCATCAGCTTATAACCCCTTTAAACGGCTGGTTCTGTTCAATTTCGCTTCAACTTTTCATCTTAATCGACCAACTTTAATCAGTCAATCGGTAATCCTCTGTCAGAATCACGTTTATAAAATTTGAAAAGTTTTCCAACTTTCACAAGAGCAAATAGCGCGAGCGCAAAGTTCGGAAATGAGGAAACTCCGGGAAAACCGGTGAGTTTCCAGCCACGTTAAACGCGATGGTCGCAGCAGGACTAGTTTTCCTCGGTAAAGAGGGTCGCTTCCACCTGATGCTTTTGCTCTTCGGCGCACAGCCTGCCTTCAAGCCGATACTTAGCTTTATCTTGATTTTGGAATCTAAATGTCTTTATTATTGGTACAAGAGGTTTTCGGCGAGAAAACCCTTGAACAAAGCTATTTTCCGCATTCTGATAAGTGGAATGGAAGTTTAACTGATAGATGTCCCATTGAAGTTCAGCAGGATGTAAAGCAACTCCTTTGCAATGCTTGCCTTTGAGGGCATAAATAGAGCGTTCTTGTAGACTATCAGTAGGATAATTAAATTAGCTTGTTTATCGCATTGCAAAACATGAGAAATTTAGTCAAGAAACTTTGTTTCTAATGCCGCAAACGAAATGTTTAAAATTTTCGATGATAACTTGCAAACGTTACAGAAAATAAAGTTCTAAAATATCAGGGAAACCTTGCTATCATCTTCAAGAATTGTCTGAAGATCATGACACTTTATAAGGGCGATAATTACCGTTTTTAAACAATTTCCATAAAGAACTTCAACTAGTAATTAAGGCTTGGACTATTGTTTGATGAATGGGGATTTCTAGTCACTGGTAAGAGTATACTCCGTCCGTTTTAGGTAAATCCCTTAGGGTTTAAAACTTGTGAAATTTTCTGCTGATAGTTAAAACTATGGGATCGTTATGACACTTTGCATTAAATAACACACAAACTTCTTTAGACTCCGACTTTCTGTGCGCACAAAACTTAATGAGAAACACTTTGATTAAAATACGCTGAAGCGTTTTCTTCGAAAGAAGAAGGTTTCTTTGAACCACAGGCAACCAAACCCTTCTAAACTATAAAGTACATTTTCTTGTACTAGAATTGAAAAATATATGTTGTCCTAACTGCCTTTGGAAGAACTGTAGAGAGGGCTTTAAAGAACATTTCCTCAATTTACCAAGAGTTATTATTTTCTTAGATTCAGTTTACCAACACAGTATACAATTAGAGGAAACCTTAGAAATTTCAGCTAAGGCAATTCCGTTCGGGTCTTCGGAAAGTTTCACTTGCATATCCATAACACAAACCAAAAGCTGAGTGAATTTAACAAGTTGGAAAACTTTCGGGTTTTCCCATATGGAAAAGCCGTTGAATGGACTCGGGGACTTTTTAAATAACCGAAACATTTTTTTCCTGTGATGTATTTTCCGAGACGCGATTTATTTTTCTTGTTGATTCCTTGTAGGGTCATTGAGTAAAGATTTCCCAACGGAGTTTTGGTTCAGGCATCGCCTTAATTGGTTGTAAACATCCTGCGGCTGCACTGATTGACGTGGATGGATAGGAAGTGCAATCATCACACACGGATATAGTGTAATAATAACACATTATGCTGGATACACAGTCGAAAATTGTTCGTCTAATTTTAACAAGGGACTATACTTTCAAACTTATATAAGTGCTACGAACACCACGAACAAAACGGCTAAATCCGATGCATTTATTACTGATTTACTGTCTCCTTGAATTTTCGAATGTTCAAAACTGCAAACTAGAGGCGTAAATCTACTTCGAACTAGCTGAAGATTTTCCTTAACTTAATGGGCAAAATGTTAAAAGTGCATTTAGAAGTGGCGCTAGCGCAAACTTCCCAAACTAACAAAGTCCCGAATTGGAAATTTCGAATCATTTCAAGGTGTCTAAGTTTGAAAGTAATTTTATTAAAGGAAATTTATTTATTATTTAATGAAATATGGATTAAACGACGAAGAGAGGAAGCAGAGAAGAGATAGCGGAAAGAAAGGAAACATACAAGCAAAAGCTGAATGAAAATGTTTCCAATAATTCAGGAAAAACAGAAGAGTAATTGGATGATATCGAAATAGGAGAATAACAGAAACAGCAGAACAGATAATAGGCTCCCCAGAGAAAACGCCGGATAGGAACAAAACACCTCCTAGAGAAAAGGAGTAAACGGATAACCGAGGGTAAAAGAGACACTATTGATTAGACAGAAACCAGCAAAACAGCAAGAAAAATAGCGAAACAAGATATTCTAAAACTCCAAACGAAACAAGTGCAATCCCTATTAGAACAGAACAAGGGACTAAATATATGTAAAAGACATAGCACAGCTAAGAAAGCGATATCAAAAATAAAAGATGCGAAAAACAACATAGTAGAAGACAGACAACAGAGACTAAAATTTGTGGAATCTTTCTATGGAAATATGTACGAATCCAAAATAACAATCACAACGACAAGAGACGACAAAATTCGAATAGTTAAAGTCAACTCAGAAGAACAGAGCGGCAGGAGAAGACAACATTCTACTTGAAATTCTTAAGGACAGTGATATCAAGACGAGACAAGAACTAGTGGAACTATTCAATTAGTGCCTAACTGAAGAACATATACCCAAAAATTGGGAGAATGCTGTAGTTGTTCTGATCTACAAGAAAGGTGAGATTGGTCTGGAAAATTTTTGGTAATTTTTGTATGGTCTTTATGAACTAATTGGTTAATATATGAGAATTTCTGACGCGATTTCTGATGATGCGAATCTTGAATTTGATAATTTCATTGCAATGAAAATCTGCTGTGATAGAAATTCTAACTTTTCTAGTTTCTTTCAAACTATTTCTGATGTGTTCAATGTGTGAGTTTGGAACGATAATTTAGTCATTTTTTTTCTGCTTCCTAAGGTTGAAGGTTGCAAGTATGCAGATCTTCAAAAGACTACTCGTGTGGAACAAATTTTTCCAAGATTGTAATTGAACTTTTCATATTAATCTAAACATAAATAATGGACGGTTGTGGCAAATAAAAGTTCATTGAATTTTTCAAGTAAAACTCTATAAATTTTCTTTGTTTTCGATGATGTTTGGGAAATGCTACTGTCTATTTAATGAATTTACAATTTCATAAAAACTGTAGGTTTTACAGAATCTTGTTGTATTTAAAAATATACAACCAATTGTCAGAATTTCAGATAAATTACTATAACAAAATATTCATGTTGCTTGTTTTCTCTTGCACAACATCCACTAATCGCAATTTCACCCTACAATGGAATCTGGTTGCAAATTTTATATGAAGAGGAATAAATAGCTTTCAGAGACACTCAGATTACGTAAAGAAGTTTAAGAGAAATTAACTTGAAATTCTCTTGTAGTTCCCTAAGGTTCATCATATTCCGGCTCAAAATGACTCTTATTAAAGCAAAAAAAATTATTGTCGCCATTAAAATCCAATAAAAGATCCATTAATAAGAATAAGTGTCACATAACTTCACAGGCAGCTCTATTTCCACTTTATCAATTCGGCTGGAGGATTTTTATGGAAAACTGACTATTGTAAATGCGTCGAATAACTCGAAATAAGTTTAAGATGTAATGAGAAAATTAATGATTGAGGAAATTGATTTTAATAGCTTAAATTTGATTGAGTATTAAAATTTTGCGGTTTCCTCAAGCTTCTGACTAAACACTTATTTATATTTACATACTTTACAGAACTTTTTAACTTGAACGCTTTACTGCCGAAAATATCCTAAAAGTTCATTTTACTTTTTTGAAGCCGAAAGAAATATAATAACGAAAGTTTTCATGATTCAGTCACCTTCATATTGGAAACATGTTTTTCGTTAATATCAACTTCATTTCGCACTTTCACATAATTAACCAATAAATTTCGGATCTTTCATCGACTAATGGGCAAAGTTGGAAGGAAAATGACGCCATCAAATATTACGATAAGTATCTTTCGACAATCTAACATGTTAAAATTAAAATACTTATCAAGGGATTTTTGCCAATCATTATTTTGCCCTTCGAATTTAACTTCCGATTTACTGAGTTAATTATTTTAACTTTGGCAAATACTAACCTGGTGTGTTTAATGGTGATTTTTGCATACAATCCAACAAACAACATTTTAAAATAATCTGTTTTCAACTTAGGTATTAAATTTTTTTTAAAGTTACAACGATTGTTTACCGCAAGTAAAATGTATTCTACCATATTGTTCGACGCTTTTCTTATTATTACTGTAACTTCTTTATTTTACGGTTTTTCGAAAATCTTTATTGCAATGACTTCTGTATACAGTATGAGCTTCGCAATTAACAACTTCTGGTCGAGCGAATACAAATTAGTTTCAAACGTAAAGTAATTAGCTGAGAAACTTGATTTGAGTCAAAGTAAGTTTTATTTTCATGCAAATTAGCTTCGGCTAAAATTAGAGGAGTGATGCTGTGAATGAATTATTTTCAATTTGTCGACTATGAATTAAATTTTTAACTTTTGGAAGACACCACCAGTGCTCATTAATGGAAAAAAATTAACTGAAGGAAACCAGCCAAGATGTATTCATGAGCTTAGCGCAAGCAAATTGCTCTTGACCCTTCAAACTTTGGGAAGTAATTCACACCAAGTTTATTATTAAGATCAAAAGCAACCACAAGAGAACCATTCGTCTCGAATACAAAAATGAGAAACTGCTTGGTGCTTTAGAAATGCTCTCGCCTCGGTTTTTCCGTTATCGAACGCAGTAGTAGAATTTTAAATAGGCGCATACTTTTTACAACAGCGTTGATTTATTGCTACTTTATTATTAATTAAAGTTGTTTTATTCAATGCAATTTATATGGCCGCTGATTGTGGTTCCAGCGGTCTGGGTAATTTATACGATAAGCTCTTTAAATAGAATTTGCTTTCAAGCAGCTTTAGTTTACTCAAACGAATTGAAGACAACTTTATAAAAATAAGGAATATTGGAGTTTTCGTGCAATTTTCCTAATTTACTCTCAGTATATTCTGGATAAATCAATTACATATGCCGTTGAAGGCGGCAGACGGCAGCGTGTGTAAAGTGTGATTGTAAAATTACTGAACCCTCAGGGAATTCTAAACGTTCTCTTCTCCGATCCATCAATGTCGCAGATAGACTTTCCTGCTAGCAAGATTTTCAGATAAGCTAGTTAAATGATTCTGCATCACTTAGGTGACATTTTCACAGATGGAGAATATTGAAAATATTGGTTGAACAATTTTTGAGAAATGTTTAGTCACAGTAGTGTCGGCTGGTGCATTTACCAAATCTAATTAAATTGTTTTCTATGAAAAATCCTATATTAAATAATTGGCATTTTCCGCGTAATAAATGTTAAAAACTGCAAGCAAAGTACGAACCACCCAAGGACATGTGCATGAGCGTTTTCGCCCAGGTTCCTACCTCTCTGCATACCCCCCAATTATCCTCGTTTTGCGTTAAGCATACCCGCTATTCAGTCGAAACCACTGTCCAAGGAAACACCTATCCCTGTTCCTTGGACCATACACCCATCCAACTAGCGGGGGGATGGGGAGCACCAGTCCGCCCTAAGTTTTCCCATCCTCAATCCATCTACCTTCTGGCTTTAACCTCTCAGTCAGTTCCTATCAATATGGGCGGGGCGGCCGGTCGGCGTGTTCCAGGGCGGACCAATACCTAGCTCTCACATCAACCCAAAACCAAAACACTCGACTCTCCAACTAGTCAATTTACAATTACTCCCTTTATAGCACGCCTTTACATTTCATACCTCGACACCAATTCAATCAGACCCTTAAACTTCATTCCCAAATACATTTCCCTAATCTTCCTCCGGGGATGGGCGGCAGCTACCATCCCACTTTCCCAACAACTCAAATCCTCTCTATTCCAATCCTCTCTATTCCAATCTTCCTTAGCGTGTTTTGCAGGTGCGGGAGGCAGACACCACACCCGCGGCCCCGCCGGGCGTGTCAGCCGTTTAGCAGACCATGCAGCTCGCAAGTCTTACGCACGGTCTCCCAGGAATACCACGAGGAGGTAGACTGACTTATTCCCACCACCCAAGGACATGTGTTCCGAACGTCGCCCCTCTTCTCGGGTTCCTACCTTGCGGCATACCCCATTCACCCGTCTCGCGTTTCCGCACACCCACTATCTTTGAGAAACCCCTTACCATGCGAACTCCTTCTCCGTATAACACCTCCTCCCAACCAATTAGCGGGTGAATGGAGAGCACCAGTCAGCCCTAAGTTTTTCCCATCCTTGATGTTACTACTTTCTGGCTTTGACCTCTCCGTCAGTTCCTTTTAATATGGGGCAGGGCGGCCGGCAGGCGTGCTCGAGGTCGGACATGCCTGCTTTCACATCGCCTGAAACCAAAACTCTCGACTTTCAAATAGTCCATTTAAATTACTCCCCTTAGAGCACGCCTTTCCATTTCATACCTCGACACCAGTTCAAGCAGTCCCTAACTTCATTCCCAAAAAAATACATTTCCCTGAATCTTCCGCCGGGAATGGGCGGGTGGATACCCATCCCACTCAGCGTACCAACAAATCCTCTCGATTTCACTCCTCTCTCAATTCCAATCCTCTCAATTCCGATCCAATCTAACCACGCCGCTTACTGCCGAGTACCTCAGCCTCCGTACTGCCAGGCACTAGCCAGGTCTCCGGTTTGACTCACACTCTGTCCTAGTGAGTCTGCGTCCGGGCCAGCAGGGTAGCAACTGCAGCCACACAACACGCACCGAATTCCTTCTATTTGTCAACTTGTTAGCCAGCTTAACACTTATACTGTTGCCCGGGGGACGCCACGAGGAGGCCAATTGACATAGTCCCCCCCACCAAAGGACAGTTGACCAGTAGAAAAGTCTACTGGCTCACGCTGCGGCTGAATTATTATTCAATCTGGACCACACGATGGTGCTCTATGCGCTACTTCAAATACCCGCGCAAGACTCCACTCCCTTTTGTCATACTAAAACGAATATGAGATTTAATTGGAGATTTTACTTCCTTAATCCAGATCATTTCACTCCGATTAAGAACTACATCTGTTGTCGTTATGCAACGTACACTTTAAAATTGACAAAATAAGCATTTATTTTTCTGCTTCTTTGTTTTATTCTCGGTTTGTTTCTTTGCTTTAAATTATATTTTCTTGAAAAGCTATTGTATCAGGTTTTCAAGATTTGACGGAAAAGAGGTCAAAGTGCTGTAAACTGTACCGCTGAAGAAAGTACAGTGTAGAACAAGAAATCTCACCGATCTTCATTAACTGATGAATTGCAAGCTGGGATGAAAATAGAAGTGGATTTTAACTCCAAATCACCTAGGTCTTATCACCTAAATTTGCACATTCTCAAGCATTTTTATGAAAAACGCAAAAAAAGTTGGAACATCATTTGTTGCTGTATTTCGTATTAGTAATAGATGTCTCTGTGACGCCATTTCTTGTTATATTTTGTGAGCGTGATTTGAAATAAAGATTATAATATTATTCAATCAAAAAATTCACTTTCACATTGTCCGAATGACAAGTTGCAAACCTCACCAGGCATGGGTGAAAACTGGGATTAACTGTTAAACCTCCCATATTGAAAGATTAAATTTTAAACAAATTGTTCTTCTCAAAGTTATCGGTTGATAAAAATCCTTTATCTTAATTTGATTCAGTGCTGAATCGAGTTTAACTATGGTCGGTGCATGCGTCAATTAGTGCAGTACCCACCGCATAATTGAGCAGTAGATTAATATCGGTTGTGTGAGTGACTTCCTAGTTTACTGCGCGGCGAGTTCAGAGTAAAATCCATAATAATTGTGGAATAAATTGTGTCGAATTGTGGACATAAACCTGTTGAAATGCTAATATACGGACCATTAAGGTTGTTTTATGGAAATAGCAACGCTCTCTTTGAGCGTATGACTTAAATAGACGATCGATTTACGAAAAATACAGTCTGTGGAGCAGCCGAATCTATATGCCGAATTTTATATGAAGGAATCTTGATGGAATGGAATTTGTGGCTAGCTTCTTTTCAACATGTGATGTGCTCAATGTGATCATTCTGAAGAAGAAAGTTTATATCAACTAAAGGTCGATTAGCTTTTGTTTAAAATATGTTGATTGGATGTCCAAAAAAAACGAGTCACAGTTTACAAAAGGCGGCATTAATAACACACGAAATGAGTATATGTGGACAGGAGAGCTTGGGTGATATTTCGCGTGAGGACTGAGCCTTGCTCTCGGCACATGGGATGGCTTATATAGTCGGCTATATAGGCCATCCCTTTAGCTTCGCGCATTTCGGTTATTCTGGTGTATCTGTGTGCGTGCCAGATAGGGGAACCGTAGGTCAGTATGGGCCTTATGGTGGAGGTGTAGAGCAGAAGTTTGTTTTGAGGTGACAGAAATGAATTTGGCGCCAGAAGAGAGAACAACTTTCTTCGGGCCATGAAAGTCTTTTGTACAGCATAGTCAACATGCTTGTTGAAATGAAGTCGGGCGTCTAGTTTGAATCCCAGGTATTTCACCTCTTTTACTGGCTTGATTGGAGTATTTTGGACCATGAGTGGCGATAGGATTTTATTGTTAGTAAATTTGCGCGAAAAGATAATATGTTCAGTCTTCCTGGGATTCACTTTAAGTTTCCATTTATCGAAATACGGCGTCAATAAACTCAGGTGATGTGCAATGCGAGATTTCGCAGCCTGAGCATAGAAAGACGATGTGTAGATAGCCGTATCATCCGCGTATTGTGCTATTTTTGTAGTGGGAAGTTTTGGAATGTCTGCTGTATACAATGTATACAGCAACGGCGAAATCACTATACCTTGTGGTACTCCTGCTGCGATGCGTCTTTTGGCAGAAGTGGAATTCTCCACTTTCACCTGGATGGTACTGTTTTTCAGTAGTGGATGGCGGGCGTTGAAATCTCCCATAAGCAACACCCTATTGGTGTTTGAAAAAAATGGATCAACGTCAGTGGCCTGTAAGCGAGTAGAAGTATAGTACCCACAGTAGATCAAAACACCATCAGGAAGCTCTACGCCAACGTTCTCTATTACTGACTATCTGCATGGCAGCCTCCTGTATCGTTGCTTTGACCGCTATGAGTTGCTGTCTCCGGGGCGCAACCATGTTTCCACGATTAACGCCACATCGACGTCCTCAAGCCCGAGGAACTGCTCGAACTCGCCGAGACGACTCCGGAGTCCACATGAGTTCCATTCTTCGCACTTTAACATAGCTCCAACGGGGCAGGCGGTGATTTCATGCCCCCCGGCGCGGAGGGGACAAGATTTGGAGGAGCATCTGGTTTCATCGTAGAAGCATCTTATGTTTCTTCAAAATGCTTTGCTGAAAGTTTGACAAATTTAGCGACAAAGCAACTACAAACGGTGCGAGCAGAGAAAACGTAAAAGATGGGTTTTACCAGAGATTATTAGTACTAATTTCTGGTTTTACCACCTTAACATTTTTACCAGAACCCGCCACTGAGTCACAGTGGATACCAAACAAACGCCTTTATAGCATCAGAACAGAATAGGGATTGTTCAGATCACTGGTTTTTCACAGTTTCTATTTAATATTGCTCCCCCTATACTGATTGGATTGAACCTGTTAAGAACCTTTTATACTTTTTAAATGACAAAATTGTAAAAACCGTTTGTTTAAAATTGAAGAGATGATTACCTCGCGTTCTTTACATTTTTCTCTGGTGGCTCACAAGACTTTTAAGAAATTGTTGATGTAAAACCGCCTTAACCGAATGCTTCACCTTCATCAGCACTGTCATGGCCTCTGACAATGTTATGTATTAACTCAAAATTATTACTGTATTTTATAAACGCGATACTGCTGATTTTTGCCATTCTTCTCATATCCTTAGGGATCCACTGCTCGCATATACCCGGCCCTAACATTGCCGCGGCTTTTCCCTCAATAATTTTAGGGGCATTTATCTGTTTAGTAACCATCGTGGGAGGGCTGGCCTTTAAACTTCATCAAATTGAGCTCAACATAATCTACCTTATTTTCTTGGTATGTATTTTCGGGGCCCAGTTGACTTTTGCCACCATTGCGCTGCTAATGGATGAGCGTTTGATGGTGAGGACCTTTCTAAAGGACGTCTACAACACGAAAGTCCCAGGCTTGTCAAGCGATATTGACGAATTTCAGAATTACTTTCGATGTTGTGGATTTTATGGACCCGATGGTATAATTAGACATATTTAAAGAGTGCTAAAATGTGGTGAAAAAAAATATTAATGTGTGTTTTCAGGAAGTGATGTAATTGTTACGGACGAGATTTATTTGTCCAAAGGTGAGATTTTGCAGTCGTGCGTTGCTTCAATAAGGGATTTTTCTTGAAAAATATGCAAAGCAGCTGGCAAGAAAAATATGCAAGCCTTGCAAACAGTTCCAAGTATGGACTGATAATGGACCGTTTTTCTCCTCAACGGTGTATATCAGTTGATTATTCAGAAATTTGCCACAATATCAGAACGTAAAAGCACAATGTTGGCGTAAAATCGCTACCAAAAAATCAATATTGAAAGAATATAGCAGAAATATTGGCTTCGGTAGCCACGAGAGGGACCATTTTTGTATAAGACGTGCTTAAATAACAAAAAATACCAAGACTTTAATTAATTTTAAATGTGGCGTTAAGGTTTTAAGGCAAAATTAGGCATACGGATTTTTTTATTAATTTTGTTCTCTATCAAGGAGCAACAGTCCTCTTTTTTACTTTTACTTTTTTAAACAGCAATTGCAAAAAATATTTTTGGCTCATTGGGTAAATAGTTGATTTATTTTTTCCTCCAAAAATCTATTTACAGGACCAAATTTCCAATGGTTGGCGAATATGGAAATCATTGAACAAAAGTAAAAAAGATAAGTGCCAAAAGTAACAAACATTTATTGAAATGTTTCCCGGACACGGTGTATAAAGAATTCACCCGGTTTTTCTCAAAATCCCCAGGAATTCAAACACATTTCTAAATTAAATTTAACCCAAAATCTGCAAGAAGACCTTTATAGTCGCAAATAATTGCTGAAACAATTATAAATTTACCTTTAAAACATTATTTAAATGTTTACTGTCATTTCCTTCTTCAGTAGCAAAAAGTATTCTTCCTCTCCTATATCACAGCGTAACCATAGCGTTCCTAAAATTATTATTCTGTTAGTGATAAATGATTTAGAAACAAAAATTATTAATGTCGCACTTCATAAATGCTTAAATGATTGATTAAATGTACAGGGTGGCCAAAGGGTGTATACAAATTCTACATGCTTCTGAAGCGAATTTTCACGATGAGCGCACTGAATACTGAAGTGCGCTTGAAAGTGCATCCCATTAAGGATTGAAATTAATTTTTCAGGAAATGAAAAGCCGACTCTCCGAAACGTTACCCATTTAATTCCAGAATGTTGCCCCCGTCACACAGTGCTTTGCACTAAACTTGACTCTTACAAAGACAATTGTGTAGAGAAAATTGTAAAAGAACACGCAGAGTGGAGAAAAATGATCGGAGCTTTCCTGGTTATATCGGCCTGCACCCTTGCTGTTGTATTCTTTCTCGGAGTAAAAGAGATAATCATTTTGTAATAAAGACCGTAAAAGCAAAATCTGGACATTTTCAGTTTTAATATAGTTTATGCAACTCGAAATAAATGGCTTAATTCTTTGTTTCTTCTGGGGTTGCTTTATGCCATTGAAAAGTATTTTCTTGAAAATAGTGAGGACGCGTTATCTCAGCTTATTCTAACGAGAAACCGGCTGAAATTTATAGTTGTTATGAATTTTACTTCTAACTTTTCGTATTTTATCTCAGGCGTGAGTTAGAGCAGGAGCTAGTACTTTGCGGCTAGTGAACAATATTTGGAACGCTCAATGGACAATACAAAATTACGCACACTCAAATTCAACTGCACAACTGATGTATTTAAACAAGTTAACACTTCTATAGAATAAGACAGATTAGAATAAAGTTACGTAAAAATAAATAAATTGATTTTGAAAGTTAACAATGTTCAATAAATATAATTGTAAATTTGCGTACCAGCGAGAGGATATCACTCGGACATTTTTGGTAGCACCCTTAATCTATGGATACCTTAACTTCAATCAAGCCTGGATGGTGAAGGGGAAGGATCCTGAGGGGGACCGGCTGGAGTGATCACTTCAGTCAGTGGCCTCGCAGGTCTTCCACTGGGGATCGGTCGTAATCATAAATAAAAAAAAATCCACAGTAAAAAAACCATCCAAAATATGTAAGAAAATCACTCAAGTTCAACTGTGAATCGCAATTAAAGTCAAAACAAAATGAATTGAATGCAGTCGAACTTGAATGTTTCAGCACAAGCAGTTAACTATTAAATGTCAATAAGTCCAGTTATACAAATTAAATGTGATAAAAAAAAACGGATAAAAAAACAAAAGTGTTCATCAAAAGTTGGGCGCCAGCATGCTTCCAAGTAGCATACAACTTGCAAAAAAAATGGAAAACACCAGAATCAGTCTCAACGTCAAAAATCCAATGGTCCGCTGAGGTTCCCCAAAAGAGCTGGTTTTTAATTGCTCCACGGATCTCGGATCAATTACACGTGGTCACAGCGGCCATCATGGATTCGTCCATCCGGTTCTTGGGTTTCAAAATTTCAACTCGCCGATTAGATAATTGCTTTTCCCAGTGGAAAGAAAGGCTTCTTGCAATCTATGCAACCATCAAGGAATTTCTTGATACTAAAATCCTCAAAAACCGACCATGCAGTACAGCTGAACACAATCAAATATTCAAAACCCGACCAGCGGAATCAACTCAAAATCGACCTGCCGATCTGATCGTCACGGCCTAATTAATTTTTCAAAACCGAAAAATCTACCGTTACACCAGTAGAAGTTTTTCCTCCCCCCAACCTTCCGTTGACGCAGGAATACAAAAATCACCAAATTCATTGGCCCTAACGGACACGTGATCCCGCAATATGCTAAACATTTCTTTGACCTGCGATAAGAATCGCCAAATTTGCTAGATTCGGATTTTACAGCCAAAATTTAACTCTATGATGAAAAAACCAAAACAGATATGCTTGGCAAATAACTTGAAAACGCATACCGAGGTCGAAAACAAATTAACAGGTTTACGGCAAAATATTTGCACGTAACACTGTGATGATCGACACTAATCATTCTGGAGAAATGGGCATCACACAATTCAAACCAAAACCAAACAACAACCCTAAACTAAACACCGCAAAACAACCAACGACAACATTGAGATACGGTCAGCCATTTACACAGCTGACACAATAAGCGCGAAGCAATTGAAGATTACTCCGCACTAACACTTGGTGGACTTTTACCACCTCCAGAATACTGAACAGAAGTATTCTTCCCAACCTCAATGTGAGCGATCATCAAGTTTTGAGGCAAGCTGATCACACACACCAAGGTACGCCCCTGTCTGTAGAGAGATTGTTCATCATCGTTAATCATCATCAATCGTTACAGCGGGCTTAATATCTGAAACTTGCCAGTTCCCCAAATCACGACCATCGCGGTCACTCAACCGATAAACCAAATCTGAGATAACTTTGGTTACAATACAGGGAATAAATTTAGGGGCTAACTTTGCGGCAAACCCATCAATGGCCTTTGACAAAACAAAATTATTTTTCCAAACACAGTCACCTCCAGACTCACAGACCTCCTTCTCAAGTCATACCGTGTTTTACTCTTCAAGTACGAATCACGTAATTTCTTTTGCGCATCCTGATAGCCGGCATTTCTTGAACTGCATCGGGGTTATGCACTGAACTTGAAATATCCACTTTACTAGAATTTTCAGCAATCAAACCATAAAAAGAACCATCAACAGGTATATTTCTAGCGAAATTCAAAAATGCAGGAGAAAATCTAGTAACTTCATGCTTTGCTAATCGGATGGCTTGAGCGACTTGGTGAATAGACTGATCCCAAGTTTTATGATTTTCATGAATATAAGATCTTAAGGCAGTGATGATAGTTTGATTAACCCGCTCTGTATGATTAACTTGAGCATGATATCTGGCATTATACCAAGTCTTTTGAACATTATACTTCTTCATTAAATCTTTAAATTCCTTGCTGATAAACTGACTTCCATTATCGCAATCAAAAACTTGGCAAACTCCAAATATAAGAAATACTTGATTCTCAATGAATTTAACAGCCTTTTTTTGATGCCTTCGAAGTCGACTTCTCCATCGGATGAACAAGCACATATTTCGTAAACCAGTCTACGACCACCAGGACGTATTGGTTACCAGATTTAGATCTAGGATATGGTCCAATCAGATCTGCGGAAATTAATTGAAAAGGAAAATTAATATTGCGGTAATTTCCCATGAGACCGGCCTGTGGTAATTTACTGGATTTACTTGCAGCACAAACGGAACATTTCCTAACATACTGATACACAGTTTCCCGCATATTCGCCCAATGATACAGTTCAGAAACCCTAGCTAAAGTTTTAGACATACCCAAATGACCGGCAGTTTCGTGATTATGAAATTTTTCAAGAATTTCCAATCCATGTGCATTAGGAACCACAATTTTCCAATCACAGATGTTTCCATCCAACACATATTTCGGGAAAATGTGCTTATACAGAATGTTATTTTCAGCTTTAAAAGTAGGATATCGGTCTGGAAATTCTTGAACTTTCCCAATTAAACCCTGATAAAATTTATCAACACTTAATTTCGTAAGGTTTAGAACGGACACGGTTTCCAGACTTCGAGAAAGAGCATCTGCTACATTATTGCAAACCCCTTTCCGATGAACAATGGTAAATGAATACTGGCATAACTTAACAATCCACCTAGCTATTCGAGGAGAGGGATTCTTCATGTTATTTAGCCAAACTAACGAAGAGTGATCAGTGTGGACAGTGAATTGTGTGCCTTCCAAATAATATCTGAACTTTTCAATTCCAAAGAGAACAGCTAACAGTTCTTTCTCAGTAGTCGAATATTTCCATTGACACCTGTTCAGAGTTCGACTGACATATGCAACTGGATGCTCTAATCCATCTTCCTCTTGGTACAAAACACTACCTACTCCAGTGTCTGAGGCGTCGCACATTAAAACAAAAGGCCGTTTATAGTCAGAGCTAGCAAGAACAGGAGCTGATGTCAAACACTCCTTAATTTTTATAAATTAATATATCATTTCACTGGACAGGTTGTCCCTTTTTCCTACCTTTCAACAAATCTGTAATCGGACTACACAAAGAAGAAAAGTCCTTCAAAAATCTTCGATAGTAGCCAATCAAACCAACAAGTCTTCGAATCTGAGTAGCATTCCGGGGAACAGGGTAATATATAATGGCCGAAATTTTATCAGGGTTCGTTTGCAATCCCTCATGATCCACAACATAGCCCAAGAACTTCAGAGAAGGTCTACAGAATCGGCATTTCTCCAAATTTATCGTTAAACCAGCATCTTTAAGTCGAAAAAAGAGTTTCCTCAAAATCCCACAATGGGTATCAAAATCCTGCGTGACAATAATAATATCATCTAAATAATAAAAAACATATGGTTCCAGGGCAGGTCCTATAACCATATTCATGAATCGACACATACTCTGAGCACTGTCATGCAATCCAAAAGGCAAAACACGATACTGGAACATGCCTCTTCCATGCACCGCAAAAGCGGTTTTTGGTCTTAATGCTTCATCAAGAGGAATCTGATGAAAAGCTTGCTTTAGATCAATGGAGGACAAGAATCGAGCATCTCGTTCTTTCGTTACGATTGAATCGATTAATGGCATTGGATAAGCGCTAGGAATGTAATTGAATTCAACTTCCGAGCATCAAGACATACTCTGAACGAACCATCACTCTTCTTGACCAACCACATAGGTGAAAACCAGGGTGAATTTGACGGTTCTATAATTCCCATTTGCAACATTGAATCGACTTGTTCATTAAGGCATTTCTGCATTGCATAAGATAAAGGGTACTGTCTTTGTCTAAAAGGTTTTTCATTGCCAGCATCAATAGAATGTTTAACAAGGTGGGTTAAGCCCAATTTATCTGCTGGTGCAATGGATTTATATGATGTAGTAATATGAACCGGTTCATCCGTACACAGAGATAGGTTCAATGATTTCAGCACATGCAAACCCTCAAAATTTTTCGGCGATCGTCAACAGGACCCATGGGTTTAAGACCTCGAAGCTGATTTCATAATCCAGCTCATGCGTTGCATATTAATTTGCCACCCCATGACTATCTACCAGACTGTATCAAAATATTTTAAAAAATAACCGCAGTACCCAAAAAGAATATCGAAAATATAGAATAAAATATACCGGCAACTATCAATCGATCAAACTATATCTAAATAGACCAAAAATATCCTGCATTGAGTCCTCAACCGTAAGTGTCCATTTAGCGCTTCCAAAAAATTAAATAAGCCCCCACGTTGGGCGCCAATTTGTTATGAATTTAACTTCTAACTTTTCGTATTTTATCTCGGGCGTGAATTAGAGCAAGAGCTAGTACTTTGCGGCTAGTGAACAATATTTGTAACGCTCAATGGACAATACAAAATTACGCACACTCAAATTCAACTGCACAACTGATGTATTTACACATGATGTATTTAAACACTTTTATATTATAAGAAAGATTAGAATAAAGTGAAGTAAAAATAAATAAATTGATTTTGAAAGTTAACAATGTTCAATAAATATAATTGTAAAGTTGATATGATTAATGGCTTTATAAAAGAAAATAAATTAAATTAACAATAGTTTATGGAAGTTCGCCTTCAAAGAATGAAAATTCAGCGAGAGTGTATCACTCGGATATTTTTGGTAGCACCCTTAATCTATGGATACCTTAACTTCAATCAAGCCTGGATGGTGAAGGGGAAGGGTCCTAACGGGGACCGGCTGGAGTGATCACTTCAGTCAGTGGCCTCGCAGGTCTTCCAATGGGGATCTGTCGTGATCATAAATAAAAAAAAATCCTCAGTAAAGGGGTACCAAAATATATAAGGAAATCACTCAGGTTCGACTGTGAATCGCAATTAAAGTCAAAACAAAATGAACTGAGTGCAGTCGAACTTGAATGTTTCAGCACAAGCGGTTAACTATTAAATGCCAATAAGTCCAGTTATACAAATTAAATGTGATAAAAAAAACGGATAAAAAAAACAAAAGTTTTCAACAAAAGTTGGGCGCCAGCATGCTTCCATAACCAAGTAACATACAACTTGCAAAAAAAATGGAACACCAGAATCAGTCTCAACGTCAAAAATCCAATGGTCCGCTGAGGTTCCCCAAAAGAGCCGGTTTTTAATTGCTCCACGGATCTCGGATCAATTACACGTGGTCACAGCGACCATCATGGATTCTGGAGCTGGTTTTCGAATGAAATATTGACAGACAGGATCCGATAAAATGCAGGAGCACTGAAATTCTATTGGAGAACTCACTAACTATGGAGAATAATAAAAGAGCGAAAAAGTTGCAAACCTGCTAAAAAAACTTGAATATTTGAAAGTCGCTACAAAAGCTTTGATATCGCGTGCCATAAATAAGAAGGGCCCGTATGTAATTGCTAGCCAAGTGGCTGGTGAAACATATACATGACTACATTCAATCACAAGCACAGCACATTTCAATAGAAACCATACAACAACAACTTTCACTAGCCATAGGAAAATTTAGCCCGGAAATAAAAAATGCTTTCTACCGACATACACTACCCAAATACATACTGAGACTAATAAAACATAAGAGAGAACTGTACAGACTATATACAAACACTCAAAATAACGACCTAAAAAAGACAATGAACCAACTTAACAGAAACATTAAAACTATGATTGGACAATACCGACAAGACAAATGGCTGCAAGAAGCATGTAAAGAAATACAGAAGGACAAAGGCAAAACATACTGGCGAAAAATTAAGAAACTGGCGCAATACAGGAAGACTGGCACCACCGACACAATTGACGAAAACGGAATAGAACGCTACACAGACAAAGAGAAAGCGGACGCATTCGCCAGACACTATCAAAGGGCCTTCAGCACATCGACAAACCCTAACTTCGACAATGACAACTGGAACTTGATCAACGACTGGTACTTGAACTATTTTAACAACTCACCAAACTATGCCTGCACACTGATCACAGACACAGAGTACGATGAAGCCCTAGCGCACATCAAGAACACTGCACCGGGGAAAGATAAAATTAAGGCAAAGGTCTTGAAGGGCCTAACTCGGAAAACACACAAACTGATCCTAACTGAATTGAACAACTGCATCACAAATGGCAGAATCCCAGAAACATGGAAAAACGGCTTAATAATCCCTATACCCAAAAATGGACTGGACAATACACAACCGAGCAACTACAGACCAATTACACTACTTCCAGTACTAAGCAAAATTTTTGAATACATAATAAAGCAGCGGCTTGAAAAAGTGATTGGAAAATATATACCTACCTACCAATTTGGTTTCAAACAGCATCACTCGACTGTTCATCCGCTCTTTATTTTGGCCAACAATATACAAACTACCCACCTAACTGACAGAAAGACAGCTTGCCTGTTTATGGACATTAACAAGGCTTTTGACAGTGTCTGGCATAGAGGCTTACTATACAAACTATACAAACTACACACACCAACATATCTACTACACACCATAAAGAACTTACTAGAAAACAGACAACTACAAGTACGAATTGACAAAACACTGTCATTTTCTTTTTCCCCTGAACAAGGGCTCCCTCAAGGATCCCCGCTCTCACCGTTTCTCTACAATATATACTGCCATGACATATACAATTACAACTTACCAGACAAAAATCAAATCGACAGATCGGCATACATATTACAATACGCAGACGACACGGCACTTATTGTACATGACAAAACTACTGAGAGAGCAACGCAAAGACTCCAAACACTAACAAACAACACAATGACATGGTTTTATAAATGGAGACTAACACCAAACGCGTCAAAAAACCAACTTCTGCTCACAAACCACAGACTCAACGCTGATTCCCCTACAATAACAGCAGACGGCCAAACGACACAACCAAAAAACGACGTAAAATACCTTGGAATCACAATCGACCACAAACTTAGATTCACTAAACACATGCGAAACATCAGGGCAGAAACAATGAAGAGAGCGAAACACTTCCGATCACTAACCTACAAAGACAGAGGAATTAGCACAAACACCGCCACCAAAATATATAAAGCTATTTGTAGACCCTTGCTAGACTTTGGACATGTACTCATGACCAACGGAACAGAAAGGACAAAACGTTATACACAAACAACAGAGCAAATTGCACTAAGACTAATAACACGAATAAGACACCCCCAAAACCCACTACACAACCCCCCCACCCAACTACTATACGAACGCACAAACATGACAAAGATCTCTGAGAGACTCATACAGCTACAGACAAAATGGACAAACAACCCCTACAACTGGACCATACTGAATCCCCTTTGTCTTACAAGACCAACCAGACAATCCCGCTTCCGTTTCCCTACATTAACACTACTGGAACACTTACAAACGCAACGGACTAGTGCACAATAAAATAATTTCTTCTTGCCACTGAAATCTTATTTATTTAATAGTATTGTTAACCTAGAATGGGAGAATTTTCATATTTGTTTTTTATTTAGATTGGGACTGCATGTATTAAACAAGGGCAGAAATACCGATAGGTCGATAGCCTTTTTTAGAAATAAAGATGTTTACTACTACTATTGTTAACCTAGAATAGGAGAATTTTCATATTGGTTTTTTATCTAGATTAAGACTGCATGTATTAAACAAGGGCAGAAAGACCGATAGGTCGATAGCCTTTTTTAGAAGTAAAGATGTTTACACTACTACTCTATATTTAAAATCTATTTGAAAATTTATTTATGCCTTTTTATTTAGATCGATATTTTCTTCTGCAGTTTTGGGACCAGTAATATTCTCAATCTTCGAATTCAACTGACTACCCTCTTCGGAAGACTACCCTCTTAGGTCTCTTATCATCTGTAAATAATAAAATAAGGTCTACAAAAGATCTCAAATCACAAGAATATGGAAAAGTATCTAGCTATGTTCAAAGATTAAGGCATTTGAAAAATTTAAGTCTTTTGCTAGTACTCCTCCCTCAAGGATCCCGGCTCTCACCGTTTCTCTACGATATATGCTGCCAGGACATATACAATTACAACTTATCAGACAAAAATCAAATCGACAGATCGGCATACATATTACAATACGCAGACGACACGGGACTTATTGTACATGACAAAACTACTGAGAGAGCAGCTCAAAGACTCCAAACACTAACAAACAACAAAATGACATGGTTTTATAAATGGAGAGAAATCTTTGTTATGTTTGTGCGTTCGTATAGTAGTTGGGTGGATGGGTTGTGTAGTGGGTTTTGGGGGTGTCTTATTCGTGTTATTAGTCTTAGTGCAATTTATACTCCGATTTGACCAGTTTCATTTGGAAATCTATAATTGTATACAATAAATTTGCAAACAAAAACAAATTTGTATAATTTTTTTCACAAGAATGATGAGCTGCAAGGTATTGTAAATAATTTTTGTATGGAAACTGTATGTCTGACGAAAATTTTACAAGAGGCAAAAAATAGTCAAAAGAAAATCAGCTAGTAGCAGAAAAAAGCTTAAATTATTTGTACAAAGGGTAACAAAAATACAAGAATGTAAGAAGAATGAGAAGAATAATCACCTGTATCGTTATTATGATGAGAGTCATTAGCTGTCGTGATGGCAAGCATAGTAGAAGCGGACTCTTCGCCTTCCAATACCGTCTCAATGTCAACCACAACCTCTTCTTCATCTGTTGGGGTTTTGGATCGGCTGTGATTAATTTGAAGAATATATTTCTGCGCTTCCAAATCAAGCTTTTTAACGGGTGCTTTCACTCTACTTGCAATCAAAGGTGTTTTATCGTATTCTGAATTCGTTTCTTTGCCAGTCCTCGATAATTTCATTGCCAATTTTGTTTGATTTTTAGGTTCCACAATTCTCCAGTCATCGAGCTCCTTCTCATTATTCAAAAGTTCTATGCTAGGAGCTTTTTCTATTCTCTTAGATGCGCACCCTTGAACGCAGGCAACGGTTGCGTTTTCTCTTAATAAATATTGGATGAGATTAAAGTCCTCATCGTTGGAATCCCAAAGAAACTCAGAATCATTGTAAAGCAAATGGTACACGAATGTATCCAGATTGTCCTAAAAGCAAATATATATTGTAGGTATAAAATTAATAGATCGTTTTATGAGCTATTAAAGTTTTTTTGGAAGATTCTACCGTTCTTACAGATAATAGTACGAAATGAACCTAAACAGTCTCAGTAAACATGGGCCCTCAAAATTCTTGATTAGCAATATCTTCTATTGAGCATCCATAGGAAGAATTAAGATGTAGTGTACGCAAGCTCAAAATGCTTCCCGCGACACTACTGTTGCATTGTCCGAAGAATGCGCACAACAAAAAATAAGAAGAAAAGGGAAAAAAATAAGAAAAAGCCGCTAGTGGTGGAAAAACTAACATTCTTGGAATTGCTCTGCAATTCCTCAATATCTGCTGTTTACTTTTCACTTACCTGGTCCCTTCAGTTCATGCATGCGATCATCTAATTAATGTGTGATACACTGAGCTAAGATTGCCTGTGTCTGATCTAAAATTCATTGCATTCTGGTGTTTTTTGATCTGTATCATTTCATGGATTCTTCTCTTATTATAGTTGCTTTCATTGATTAGTATTTTTGTGTTATCGAAATCAAAACTATGTAATTTTTTTTGTGCATGTTGTGCTAATGCTGTTGCATTTTCATTAACCTTTCTTAAGCTATATTTATGCTCGTATATTCTTTTTTTCAAATATTGTCCTGTTTGACCTATGTATGCTTTGTCACAGTCCAAACAGTCAATCCTGTATATTACGTTAGGTGTGTCCAACTTATTGCTTTTAGGTTTAAACTTTGTGAGACATTTCCTTACCAAGTTGTTTTTAGTTCTTTCCGCCACAGTAATATTATGTGGCTTCAGAACACTCTTTATTTTTGTGTTTATCTCCGGCATGTACGGTAATGATACATATCTGACTTCACCTTCCTTTATCTTACCTACACCATTTATGCTGTTCCATTTATTTGAATTGTAGATTTTATTAATTCTTTATTTTATTATTGGTTCAAAGAAAGCTTTGGGATAGTTGTTCATTATTAGTACCTTTTTTATTTTTTCAAGATATTTTGATCTATATTCATAATGTGCCAATTTAATCGCTCTATCCGTAAGAGCTGTTACAACACTTTTTTATATTGTATAGGTGCATACGATTGGTAATTCAAGTACCTACCAGACCACACATCCTTTGTGTACCAGTTTGTTTTTATTTCCCCATTACCGTCATATATAACCGTCATATCCAAAAAGTTTATCGATTTGTTTTTGTCTTCCTCAATGGTGAATTTAATGGTCTCATGGAATGTATTAAATTTATCTAATGTGTATTGAACTTTTTGGTTTGGCAGGCACATTATGCAGTCATCCACGTATCTTTTAAAGAATCCACACTCAAAATTCAAATCCGGTATTAGTTTTTCTTCCAGATTTTCCATCACGAGGTTTTCAATTGTTGCAGCTATGGGAAACCCCATAGCTACTCCATATATTTGTGAATAGAAATTGCCATCGTACTGGAAGTAAGTGGACTTAAGGCACAGCTCTACCGCTCCAATAAATGCATTTTCGGGTAATGATGTGTGCTCCCCTATTTCAGACCATCTATCCCTTATGGATTGTATTGAGCAATCTACCGGGATGTTTGTGTATAACGATACCACATCAAGTGATATTATGCGATGGTTCTCAGGTATTTTCTGCTTTCTTAAAAATTCACAGAAACTCCATGAGTCCTTAACATGATATTGCGACTTTCCCAATATATTACTCAGCACAGATGACAGATATTTATACAATTGGTAAGTTGGGGCATTTATGTTGCTACCTATCGGTCTTCTATTGTTTCTTAAGCAGGATGTGTTTGTTATTAGAATAAACTATGGTAAAATGTGATTTATATAGCTTATTAATATTTAAAAAAATTAGTTTTGCTTGCTCTATCTCTCAAATTTTGTCAATCGATTGTACTCTCAATAGTCTATATAGGTCAGTTGTATGCATAAGAAAGTCAAGACTAAAAAGGATCTTGAGCACTCTATTTTGTAGTACTTGAACTTTTTGAAAGCTAGTGTTACTGCAGGTACCCCAGACTGGAAGGTATCATAAGATTGAAAGAATGTAAGCATTATATTATTTATATTTAGCCGAGTTAGTTAAAAAGTGTTTGCTCTACTTGTAAAATGATCCAATAAAGGGGATAATTTGTTTCTTCTATGTTCCTTGTCCTATGCTGTTGTTACGTTGTGTTTTTTACTTTTTAGCTTTATAAAAAAACTGTTTCGTGCGTGTCTGCCTATGTGGACAAAATATGAAAATATTTTTCATTATTAATTTAAAAGTTTTGCATGTTCTGAATTAACGCCTGAATACAATAATCAGATAATAAAACTTGTTAGTGGTTTACGCGGTTTATGAAAAAATTAGAATTTTAATCAAGAATAAAATACCTTTATTTTTGACCGATTTAGTTTTTTGCAAATCTCATTTATTGATAAGAATTATTTTTTTTACAATTTACCTCTACACCGCCAGACAACTCCCCAACAGGAATGACGCCAATTTTGAATCACCCTGTACATAAAAAGCGAGTACTTACTGTTTTGTCATTTATAGGAAATGGCTCCAATTCTGGTATGATTTGTTGTAAATCTTCTGGTAATTCAGGTTCAATAGCAGACTCTACGTGTGTTGCTTGCTGTGAAACGAACTCAAAAATGTCTATGAGGCTCTGAGAGGACACCTTCTCATTGGGGTCGTCACATTCTAAACACAATTCACCCAAAACACGTGCCGCTGTCTCTGAAGGCTGCTCTGTTGGCTCAGGCATGGTGAGACGTGTTACAACTGGTATATGCACACTCGAACGAATTGAAAAAGTTTGTAATATCACGTTGGAACGTGAAAACTGGCCAGATTCATTATTTACTTTGCTTATTTTTAATGAAGGCAAGTTCAAAAACTGCAGCATAATAGACCCGTAAGTCCTCCACTGGTGGACTTAAATTACCACTTAGAGTTAGTTTAAATTAAATTTAAAAAGAAACTCCTCTGTGAACACACTTCGTCTGTGGAATACGCTTGCGGTTGACTGTAATTGACTGAATCGAAGGGCTCCCGCCAAACTTTTCAAGAAATACCTTTTCGATTCTTCTCAAAAGTGACCACCAAAGACTTTCCTTGAAACCCACCACCTGAATGAAAAGGGAAAAGGATAAAGGAAAAAGCCCTGGGGTATGAAACCTTATTTGTTCGCCTTTATAATAGAAAATGGAACTTAATGAAGCAATATAACAATGTAGAAGACCTTTTTTCTAGACCTTTGGCCAAAATATCTTAACGCTCTTTGAGCTTGGACAAGCCATGAAGAATTTATGAGCTTTCTAAAAATGGCGGAAATAAATGGGCATAAATCCCAGACAGCACGAGACATTTGCAATGGGGAACTTGAACGTTTTTTTTTATTTCTTTAATATATTTGCCTATCTATAATAAACGCGCATACCAAATATCAGCAATACGGGAATACGGCTTGTTGAATGGGGAACTTGCACAAAAATTAAATTTGAAAAATTTTACACGCAAACGTAACTTAATTAAATATTAAAATAATATAAAATAAATATAAAAATAATTAAAAACACCACAGTTTACAAAAAACTCATTTTTTATTTCTATGTAATTAATATAAGCAATTAAAAACTGTATAATTCAAATCATTCTTGTAACGCGCCGTCATGGGCTGGGACCAGTTGGGACGGCAAGTAGCTAGTCGGCCGTGGCAGCTGCAATGCAAAGCATGTATAAACATGTAACTTCAGTCTTGATATTTAAAGTTAAAACGTTTCTAAAGTGTATTAGGAAAAAAAGAAAATCTTTCAAAATGACTGACGCAGGTTTTGTAAAAGGACAATCTAACATTTTACCACTGGTGAATATGTTTATGGTGGCATCTTACGTTAAAAACACCGAAAGTTTTACTCTTGCTGAAGTTGCTGTGAAAAATATGTGTTAATATTCATATTGCATGACAAAAATAGTAGGTATTTTACATAAATACACGACGATAAAACGAGATTTTTCCTTCGCAGATCGATCTTTCGATCCTTTTTATCCTCTAGTATAGCAAATAATTATTTTTGAGATTATTATTTACTATTAGGTACTATAATGCAGCCGAGAAACAAACAAAACACAAATTCAAAATATCTATGTGTTATACAATAGACAAAACCAAATCTGTTTTTTATACTTACGTTAAAATGATCTTCACACACATGGGCAGTAGTCTTCTCATGAATATTCTTGTGAGCTATTCTGCAGGCCTTTAACCATTTTAAACGCCGGCTTTTATCTCGTGGTATACGAATAAATAGCTTATCTGGCGTTTTAAAAGTTGTACTAGGACACAGTGGCACCATACAGCATTTGTAATATTGTTTCTGTGTTGCTTCCATTATTAATAAACATTCAAACATTCCACATTTCTCATAAAAAACTGCAGAGGTACAAGGGCTAGGGGGTGCAATTTGCACCAATCAAAATTAGAACTCAAATCAAGCCAATCATTCCATCAAGCCAACAAGGCACCCAGAAGGAGCCAAAGTTTGTAAGAACTCGCTCTAGAATAAAAATTCACACACACACCTTATTAGTATTGAGGGATTGCCACTTGCTAAAAGTTCATCAGTCAGGTATATCCAATATGCTAATATCTGCCATATTCTATATTATATATAGATAATTCTGGCAATAGAAATGTAGAAATGATAGGAATGTACCATAACAATGAGAAGAATACAACCATAGATAAGGATAAGCAACTGAACTTATCAAGAAAGGTTTCTTCAGGTTCAAGAATTTTCAAGATTGGGTGGTTCGTCACCGTATACCTGGTGGAAAGGTCGTCTTTTAACTAACAAACGATCAAATATCGTTTGAAAAAAGTTGACTGTCGAGGAATGGGAAAAATATTTTAAAACTTAAATATTTCCAGTGTTGCAATAGGTATACATCTTATAATGATTTCTGTTCAGATGAGAATTCAGAATCCATAAAAATGTAAAAAAATTCTTTGTAGACAATATGAAATTTGAAAATAATATACATAATTTTTAAATTTAACTGCTTTAAAGATTACAGGATACGCAGGGCGCCCGACAGACAAAATAAAAAAAAGATATCAAATAAAAACGTTATTTTATTTTACATTCCCAGTAGTAAGAAATGTTTTGCACCTGGTAACACTCTTCAACACATCTTTAAGTAATCTCTTCAAGACCTGTTTAAGTTATCTCGTCAAGACGTCTTTAAGACGTATCCATAAGCGTCCGTATTTGTAACAACAGACGTCTTTAAGACGTCTTCAAGCCATATACAGACGTCTCACGTATATTAATTAGACATCTTAAAGACGTCTTTGTGCTGTTTGGGAATATACACTAATCCCTCATACCTACATATCCTGAGAAGAATTCAGGACAGTATTGCCTAAAAGGAGTAGAATGTTTCAATTGTGTTTTGTGGTGCGAAATTGCGTTTTGCGCCATATTGAAGCTGTTCTCAGCAGTTCTCAAAAACTCAGCAGTGTCTCGAAATGGCGAAAAATCTAACAAAAATACAGGCTAATGCCTCGAAAATATCCTATAAAATTACAGGGAGCAGTTAAGTTGGTAAAAGAAGTCGAACTTTTCAATTGTCTTTAGTGGACAGAAATCACGTTTTACGCCAAAGTGGAGCTCTTAAGAAATCAGAAATTTCTATCAATCGCAAGGAATGGCGCAGAAATATAGACGAATGTTTTGTAAATATCCTGTAAAAAATTGTGCTCATCAGTAAAGTTAGCAAAAGATATAGACAAATTCCTCGTACTTTTCCTGTAGAAGAAAATCAGTAGTCAGTACAAAAGTACCGAATTTTTTCAATTACCTTCAGTAGTCAAAAGGTTTGTTTTCTATCACATAAGAGCCTTAAAAAATCGGCAGATTGTTTGCAATTGCAGAAAATGCCGCAGCAATATAGGATAAAACTTGGAATTTCAAAGAAAACAAATGTCTTTTAGACAATAAGACCATCAGAAATTACGATAATTATTTTTTTTTGTAAAAAACTGCGTTCTACACCACGTGAATAGCTTCACATGAACAGCTAAGTCATCTCTAATGGTTTGAAGTTGCGTTGAATCTTTAAAAAAAAATTAGGTGTCGGCAAATGGCAGGAAATTATCCAAAAATACAGCCTGATGTCTGAGTTAAAACCTGCAAATATTTCAGATCAACATTGAGTTCGGTAAAAAGAGTAACATTTTTTTCATGGGTCTTTAGTGGTAAGAAGCTGCATTTTACACCACATTGAAGCTCCTCAAAAAATTGCGCCTCTATGAAATAGCAGGAAAATCAGCAGAAATTACTCAAAAATAACGTGGTGCTTCGACAAGTCCCGGAAATGTTTACAATCAACAATTAAGTCGAAAAAACCCGCACAATTGTTTGAGTTCTTCTCAGTAGTGAAAACTTATGTTCCCTGGTGTATTAGAGCCTCTAAAAAAATCAGCACTTTCGCGAAATTGCTCGAAATTTGGCTCTAATATAGCCAAACACCTACTATTTGACCCATAGAGGTTTTAGATGGTTAGCTAATTAGGTAAAAAAAAATCTGAAATTATTTATAGTGGTCTGAACTTGCCTTTTAGGCCAAATTGAATCTTTAAAAAATTAAAGGTGGCTGGAAATGGCAAGAAATTACGCAAAAATACAGACTGTTGTCTGCAAAAGCTCAATAATTAAGTTCGTAAAACCAGCAGATTTTTTTTCAACGTCTGCAGTTTGCTCAATGTTGGAGTGAAAATTCGAAAAAATCAGCCCTTGTTGAATTGGCAGAAAATTCCGTAGCAATATAGTGCTCTTTCCTTGGGGTTTCGTGCTTATCCTGGGAACATTTCAAATTCGTAGATTATTTTCATATATCCAATAGCTCCAAAGAAAAAAGAGGGTGAAATCAAGTATGTATCATTACCACACATACCAGAAATCAACACAAAAATAAAAAATGTTTTAAAACCGCATAATATTACTATAGCGGAAAAAACTAAAAACAACTTGGCAAAAGAGTGTTTTACAAAATTTAAGCCTAGAAGCGATAAGTTGGACACACCTAACGTAATATACAAGATTGACTGTTTGAACTGTGACAACACATACATAGGACAAACAGGGCAATATTTAAAGAAAAGAATATACGAACATAAGTATAGCTTAAGAAAGGTTAACGAAAATGCAACAGCATTAGCACAACAAAAGTTACATGATTTTGATTTCGATAACACACAAATATTCATCAATGAGGACAACTATAATAAGAGAAGAATCCATGAAATGATACAAATTAAGAAACATCAGAATGCAATAAATTTCAGATCAGATACAGACAATCTTAGCTCTGTGTATCATACGCTAATTAAATGATCGCATGTATGAACTGATTGGACCAGGTAAATGAAATGTAAACATCTGATATTGAAGAATTGCCAAGCAATTCCTAGAATACAAAGAAAAGACGAAAGATAAACAGTTTTTTTTTATCAAAAGAGATAGACTTTTTTGTTTGTTTCAGTTTTTTTTTTGTTTCGCTCGCTTGATATCGAATAAAATATGGAAAATTCAGTGACCAGTCAAATGTGAGGTTGAAGGCAACTATATACGTAAGTTGAATTTAGATCTCTACAACAATAGATTCTAGTCTTTTCCCAGACGTGTTAGTCCTGACTCATCACCTGAAAACCAATGTTCTGGATGTACTTTTTAATATGTGTGTGATTTGTATTTTAATATGTGAATTTTGGTGAAAGTTTTCTATTTAATTTGATGATAACTGTAAATATATATTTTAGACAAACTGATGATGGTGGATAAAGGCACCGAAACGTATTTGTAACATTTTAAATAATAAACAATAAAATTGACTGAAACCCAGGAATACATTGGAATGAATTAAAGTACAGTCAGGAAAATAGACGAAACAAATATCCAATAGCTGCAACTTATAGCTTCGAGCACATTACAGTTTACAAGAAATTTCTTAACTTAGGAGAATACGTTTTCAAGTCACTTTCGGTAGATAATGAAAATCGCCTGTTTTCGAGCACATTGCAGCTCCTTAAAAATATGTTCATATCCCTGGCTTCAAATCGACCATTATAACTCTTTAACTGACTGATTATTTTCTACACATTAAGTAAAGCATTCAATTGAATACTTATGCCTCTCTACTTGCACTCTCGTTTACTTCAAAGCTACGGAAATTTTCGACTTTATACTTTACGCTAAACCACTTTAATTGCGAATCCTGTAATGAACATTAGAGAACATCGACATTAGATAAATGACACTGCCTGCCCTACGATCATGGTCGCTATATGCTAATTCACAATTATTAGGCAAAGTAATTAATCTTGTATTGTTTTTTCGATTGGATAACAAGCATCATTACGTATTTTGAGACTGTATGGTCAAATTTCTTAAATGGTTTTTCTCCAATTATTGTAGTTGGACCAAGGTTGGACTTACACTGGTCAAACTGGACAGGAACGAGCAACAAAAATTCACTTCAGAAGCGGTTTTGCGATCGCAGCAGGACGACACCGGGCGTCAAAAACCTCCAATCCTGCTAGCGTTCAAAGTAATTCGTGAATGAAAGCTCGCATGTTAAGTTCGCGCTTCTTTTTCAGTGCGTTCAGATTTTTCCGCGTGAGTTTTTTGTGTCAGTAAAACCTACCAAAAAAAAAATGTAAGTAGATCTTTAACAGAATGTAGATAGTAATTGCACTGTGGATATTTTGGGCCGAAAATGCACTTGGATTTTAAAAATTAGAAGAATTGAAAACTAGTTTTTCTAATGTTGATTCTTCACCTAAAAAGGTTTCTAAAAATTCAAAATCAATATATTTTATTAGACAATGGTAAATTAATTAATTCACATCAGCAGTTCGCTTATATTGATGACTTCCACAACTGGCGGTTTTCAGTCTAGTTTGCTAAATAATTCACAAGTTAAATATACAGTTATTGATTATTATTGTATATACTTCAAGACTGTGGTCATATTTCCACTAATCAGTTCAGAATTTGCCTCCAAAAAGTGTTGGTTAATTACTTTTGTATAGGATTTTACTCCTGAGGTTCGTGTAAGATTGCAAATTGCACTATCAGTAATCCTATACTTGTTTTTTGCTTCTCTCGTACAACAGCAAAATCAATATTAATAATATGTTTATTTTCAAAAAAAATAGAAAAAGACCCACCTAACTGACAGAAAGACAGCTTGCCTGTTTATGGTCAGCTTTTGATAGTGTCTGGCATAGAGGCTTACTATACAAACCATACAAACTGAAAACTACTAGAAAACAGACAACTGCAAGTACGAATTGACAAAACACTGTCATTTTCTTTTTCCCCTGAACAAGGGCTCCCTCAAAGATCCCCGCTCTCACCGTTTCTCTACAGTATATACTGCCATGACATATACAATTACAACTTACCAGACAAAAATCAAATCGACAGATCGGCATACATATTACAATACGCAGACGACACGGCACTTATTGTACATGACAAAACTACTGAGAGAGCAGCTCAAAGACTCCAAATACTAACAAACAACACAATGACATGTTTTTGTAAATGGAGACTACCACCAAACGCGTCAAAAAACCAACTTCTGCTCACAAACCACAGACTCAACGCTGACTCCCCTACAATAACTCCAGACGGTCAAACGACACAACCAAAGAACGACGTAAAATACCTTGGAATTATAATTGACCAGAAACTTAAATTCACTAAACACATACGAAACATCAGGTCAGAAACAATAAAGAGAACAAAACACTTCCGATCACTAAGCTACAAAGACAGAGGAATCAGCACCAATACCGCCACCAAAATAAATAAAGCTATTTGTAGACCCTTGCTAGACTATGGACATATACTCATGACCAACGGAACAGAAAGGACAAAACGTTATATACAAACAACAGAACAAATTGCACTAAGACTAATAACACGAATAAGACAACCGCAAAACCCACTACACAACCCCTCCACCCAACTACTATACGAACGCACAAACATAACAAACATTTCGGAAAGACTCATACATCTACAGACAAAATGGACAAACAACCCCTACAACTGGAACATACTGAATCCCCTTTGTCTTACAAGACCAACCAGACAATCCCGCTTCCGTTTCCCTACATCAACGCTACTCGAACACCTACAAACGCAACTGACTACTGGACAATAAAATAATTTTTTCTTGTCATTAGAATTGGAAAGTTTATTTAATAAGATTATTAATCTACAATAAGAGAATTTTCATCTTTGTTTTTTATTTAGACTAAGACTACATGTATTAAACAAGGGCAGAAAGACCGATAGCTCGATACCTTTTTTTAGAAATAAAGATGTTTACTACTACTACTAGAAAAAGAAACAAGTACTGATTTTTTTTTTCTACTACTTGTTTCATAATATTTAGTAGTAGTTTTAAAACTTGTAGCAATCTTTTTCAAATTTTTCATTCCTGAAAAACTTTGAAAACTTTGATACATAGCTCTTCTTTCTTTCTTTTCTTGGATCTACCTAAGTAATAAAACAGCTAAAATTAAGTATGTTGCTTTATTCAGAAAAAATCACATTGTTTTATATCTTTTTTGTATATTTCTTTTTCCTGACTGTACTTTAATTCATTCCAATGTATTCCTGGGTTTTCAGTCAATTTTATTGTCACTAATTATGGTGTTATGTGATGAGCCCTGCGTTTCGTCCCGGGTCTACCTATTGGACTCGTCAGTAAGGCTTAGGTAGACCCTGCCTTATACGCCAGACATCGGTTCTACGTGTTCGGACGTAAATGAACCGAGCCGGTATAGATCTTCTGCGGTGAGATATTGGCAACCCAGTGAGATATTCCTGTGCAGGAATACATTGGAATGAATTAAAGTACAGTCAGGAAAAAGAAATATACAAAAAAGATATAGATACTTGGGAGAAAAAAAAGCAGAATGGAACGAGTGGATTTCAATCTAATGCTAATCGGCAACACGGGTTGCCAATATCTCACCGCAGAAGATCTATACCGGCTCGGTTCATTTACGTCCGAACACGTAGAACCGATGTCTGGCGTATAAGGCAGGGTCTACCTAAGCCTTACTGACGAGTCCAATAGGTAGACCCGGGACGAAACGCAGGGCTCATCACATAACACCATAATTAGTGACAATAAAATTGACTGAAAACCCAGGAATACATTGGAATGAATTGTTTTATATGTAAACGAGCTTTTGCTAATCGATGCGCCTTATTTTTTCATTTTTAGAATTTATCTTCCATTACCCGAAGTACGTCCTATTTGAACATTTGCATTCATTTAGCATTGTTACACAATTTATTAACATACTCTTTTTTAGGTAGCTGTTGAGAACGATAGCAGATTTGCTATCGAAACGTCGGGGTAATAAATTTTTCTCTACTAAATGATTTTTTTGAAGTTTAAACTTCTTTAGGCGCGTTTAGGAGATTTTGGGCGTGGTAAATTTGACTGAACCGTCACGCTCCGATATGTAACTCTTCTTCGAGTAAAGTCGGTACAGCGATATAGTGGAAAGCAGGTAGGAGTTTGTTGGTATTGAATAAGATTGAGCTGTCACGTTCTTATGTATACCATAAACTTTATTACTGCATTCCCTTATTGACCGTCCAATAAGTCTCTATTGTTAAATATGAGCACTATTCATCAATCTGTAGTAGAATACCCTCAGTACTCTGTGTTCTTAAAAGACCAAATTTTTGAGGCGAAATTCCCAAGACAAAGGTTTTGAGAACATGAATCCGCTTCTGCCATATAGAAATTGTCTTGAAAGTTTCAGCCCTCAAAAATGTTAGAGTACTTAGAATAGTGCGTAAGCAATAGGGAGAGATACGTGAATATTTCTTCTAAGAAGAGGGTCTTTTACATATCGAGAGATCCACAATGGTTTGGAGAGAAAAACCTCTGAAAATGAGATAGAAGTAAATTTTTACTCGTTAGACAGATAAAATTCGATGTAAAACTTTATTAGAGAAAGCTAGCTACAGAAAAACCCAAATAATTACACTTCTGTCTTTAACAGTTACCTCGATATACGTGAAAATATTCAAAAGTTTATCAAATTAGGGCGTTCTGAGGGGCTAAAACGTTGTTAGACGCCTGAAGCGAAAACAGATCCTCCAGAAGAGTTTTTACTTTAGTAAACAAAATAATTATAGGCAATAATGATGGAATGAAACATATTTTGAATGAAAGATTTTTCAACACTGTTGTCTGTTTCGAGAATATCCACCCAGAAATTCGGTTCAATCCAAGTTGTTTTGGGTTTTTCCTTTATTTAAACACTTACTAAACAATGTAATGTATTATATTACGTGTGGTTTAACTTAATGGTTAATCCTAATTTGCTGATGTAAAAAGCAATTCCGATTAATTAGTTAAATATGTGGAATACTGCTGCTGTTAAACAAAATGGGCGTTTGATGTCCCCATTAAAGTCAAAAAATTCTCAATATGTTTAATTTATTTCAAAAAATAACAATACAACAATAATACGTTTAAAACACAACAATAATACGTTTAATAAGGAAATCCAACAAGTTCTGTGCGTTGGAAACTGACCGAGAACTTCAAATTCAGCGGCTTTTACAATATTTTCCTAATAGAACCAGTTTCCTGAAATTTAGCAAGTAGCGATCGGATGTATTGATGTCTTTAGTAGTAGTAAACATCTTAAATTCTAAAAAAGGCTATTGACCTATCGGTTTTTCTGCCCTTGTTTAACACATGTAGTCTTAGTCTAAATAAAAAACAAAGATGAAAATTCTCTTATTCTAGGTTAATAATCTTATTAAATAAACTCTCCAATTCTAATGACAAGAAAAAATTATTTATTTGTCCAGTAGTCAGTTGCGTTTGTAAGTGTTCGAGTAGCGTTGTAGGGAAACGGAAGCGGGATTGTCTGGTTGGTCTTGTAAGAAAAAGGGGATTCAGTATGGTCCAGTTGTAGGGGTTGTTTGTCTATTTTGTCTGTAGATGTATGAGTCTTTCCAAAATCTTTGTCATGTTTGTGCGTTCGTATAGTAGTTGGTTGGAGGGGTTGTGTAGTGGGTTTTGGGGGTGTCTTATTCGTGTTATTAGTCTTAGTGCAATTTGTTCTGTTGTTTGTATATTAAATTTTGTCCTTTCTGTTCCGTTGGTCATGAGTATATGTCCATAGTCTAGCAAGGGTCTACAAATAGCTTTATATATTTTGGTGGCGGTGTTTGTGCTAATTCCTCTGTCTTTGTAGGTTAGTGATCGGAAGTGTTTTGTTCTCTTTATTGTTTTTGCACTGATGTTTCGTAAGTCTTTAGTGAATTTAAGCTTGTGGTCAATTGTGATTCCAAGGCATTTTACGTCGTTTTTTGGTTGTGTCGTTTGGCCGTCTGCAGTTATTGTAGGGGAGTCAGCGTTGAGTCTGTGGTTTGTGAGCAGAAGTTGGTTTTTTGACGCGTTTGGTGTTAGTCTCCATTTATAAAACCATGTCATTGTGTTGTTTGTTAGTGTTTGGAGTCTTTGAGCTGCTCTCTCAGTAGTTTTGTCATGTACAATAAGTGCCGTGTCGTCTGCAAATTGTAATATGTATGCCGATCTGTCGATGATGTCTTTATTATACAAACGGTTCCGAGAAATTTTCAAATTATCTTCCTGTATATTTTTAAGCATTTAACAACATGCATGGCCAGCACAGTGTTCCATTTATTCTATTTAGTAATAGCGTATGACATCAGACCTACTTTTCACAAACAGTTGGATGATTTGAAGTAAACTGATGCACGTCGATATGCAACTAGTTTTGCGAAATATCAAGCGCTTTTTGTAAATTTTTAACTGGGTCATGTTTATTGATGCTCGCCTTGAAGCCACCGTATTAAGTGGTGGATATCAAGAAAGTATGGACATTTAATAATAGAAGAACCGCTTTATTCACAACTTGCCACATTCGTCGAATTCTGAGTACACAAATTTGCTGATGCAAATAAGCACTTTATGTAATTTACTCGCCTTTAAATGTACTTTTAGCCGCTTTGTCGTCGAAAAATCATTGACATTCTAATTAATTTCCAGTACGTCTTTTAAACGTTGCTAATTATTTGGACAATTTAAGTGTGTTATGTTATTGCTACACCATCGTTTACCTGTCGCGAGTTTAATTATATTGCTCGATAATGAAAAATTATCTAAGGTAATACCTGCGTGTTCCATTGCGTAATGATAGTTTCCATTAATTAATAATTGACTTTCTTTGCAAAACATTAAATATTGTTTCAACAATTCCACAATTCTTGAGAGAATACTAATAATTACCCAACAACTTACTGGTTTTTTTCGTTTAAAGAAACAGCTAATGGGCAATAGATGATTCACATTGCACTCCAACCCTATGTGTGGTCTTGGTTGCAAGTACAATTTGCCTCCATTGACTTCTATCTAGCATTGTTTCCTGTTCATTGTCAATGCCCATCTTCCGCATATACGATAGCACATTGTCTTTGAACATATTTCACTTCAGCCAAATTTTATGAAATTTCCTACTGCTAAGTTATCTGCGGGTACTTAAATCTAACATCACTGACTTAACCTACCTTAATCTACCTTGACCTAACATGGGCACATTACCCCTAATTTTAGACCTAAGTCTAATACAGCCTCTCTTACTACCTAAACTAACTTAAACCTAGTCGTGGTTCTCTACGGTCTCCGTGGCGGATAACTAAACTTATTTTAACTTAAACCTAATCCTGGACCTCTAGGGACTACATGACTGATAACTTAAACCTAATCCTGGTCGTCTAGGGACTCCGTGACGAACTTATGAACTAACAATAATAATAGACTAACATAGTAAATGTAGTTTGCCTTCTACCTTATTCTACTTAAACCTAGCATAGGCACATGCCTAACCTAAGCCTACTACATCCTCTCTTGCTTCCTAAATCTAACCTAAACCTACTCCTGATCCTCTAGGGACTCCATGACGGATAACTTAAACCTAATCCTGGTCCTCTAAGGACTCCATGACGGATACTTAAGAACTAACAATAATAATAGACTAACATAGTAAGTGTATAGTTTGACCTCTACCTTATTCTACTTAACCCTAGCATAGGCACCTGCCTAACCTAAGCCTACTACATCCTCTCTTGCTTCCTAAGTCTAACCTAAAGCTAGCCCATGGTCCTGGATGTGGTGCTAGAACTGGTCATCGCATGTGGTCCACGTCTTCTTCTTAGACAGTGTCCGCAGGGAGAGGGTCTGCGGTCACTGTGAAATTTGTTGGTGGAAGAAACCCGGACTGTGGGATTCTTGCTTTGCCGGGCATTATCCAGGAACTTTGTTGTTAAGTTCCGGATATGCTCCAACAGGTCTTCTGTATTCAGGTCTCTTTGCAGGGTGGTATTTCTGACAAAGTACGGGGCTGCTATCCTCAATATCTTATTTTGGATTGCCGCCATCTTCTTATTTTGCGTGATGCAGGCCGTGGACCATGCAGTTGTTCCATAGGTCAGCACCGGACGGATTAGCTGTTTGTAAGCTCTAACCTTTGTTCTCAGGTAGAGCTTACCTGGCAGCAGAGGATAGTAGACCTGGAGCAGGTATTTTTCCTTCGCTGCTGTGGCTGTCATCTGGTCGTGCCATACCAGTCGCTTGTCGTAGATAAGTCCAAGATAGGTTACCTTGGACCTCCAGGTCAAGCACATTGTCCTTCCATCTCATTTTAGGTCTTCCCGGTGGTCTTCTGCTCGTCGGTGCACTTTGTTTGACTTTGAGCACTTCTGATCAGTTCTAAGACAACTATATCGTTTGGTCGTGTTCTGCTGAGGATATTGTAATTTTGAAATAAATTCTCTTCTTTGCTTAAGCTTGAACTCACGGAAAAAATCATGAGTATGTTTACACTAATAACCATTACAAACTACTTAAAAGTTAGTAATATTTCATGACACAGCATTTCTCAAAATTGACGCAAATATTTGCAGGTGTCAATGATGCCCAAGCAACCATAAACCAGTTTACTTTTGTAAAGTGTAATTTTTAAAAGGCGACAATCAATTATTCCAATTGAAAAGTTTCCACATTCCAATGTAAGCTGTGACAATATAGAAAATGACGAATGTACGCATAAATCGAAGGAAATAACCAATGAATTAGCCGACGCATTGGAAATGTTGCCGCTTAGATAAGGAAAAGTTTAAACACTTCACGAGCTTCTACCCAATTAATGAACTACAAGAGTCTGTGAAATTGTGGCTCAACTTTGATCTACAAAAGTTTGAACAGTGACGCAGCCACTTACGAAACGATAGACATAATATATCGTTATGTAACTTTTACTATTCCTTCAGTATATTGAAGAGATGAAATGCATGGGAGGTTTTAGAAATCGCTTGCAATATCAGACACGGTTTCATTAACGTATGACGAACATATTAGCCAAAAAATAATGTAATGTTCTATAATCCGTGTAAATTAGGAATAAATATTACTGTTGCCATTAAAAAACAGCCGATTTGGGGCATTCAGCAAAGACATGAAATGTGCTCCCAACATGGCTGTCCTACTCATCATTCAAAAATTGCTCATGAACCTTTGGATCGGGACTATCCAGGGCACTGGATTGACAGTGGTCCAGTTGTATGGCCTGCTAGGTCACAGGATTTAACATCCATAGATTTTTTATCGGGAGCTCTGAAAGACTATTAGAGTATTAGAAAAGCTTGCAGAGAAAATGACAGAGAATATATTTTACGCAGCAGTGAAAAAGTGTATTGATGTTAATAATCGTCATTTCGAACATTTTTTGTAAACTTAGTTTATACTTAGTTAGTTGAATAATTTGTTATTTTGATTTCTTATATCGTTTTAAATAAAATTACCAAAAAATGCTTCGACTAAAAGTTACTAGTTTGTGACTCTAGAGAGAAAAACCTCTAGCTTCCTGTAAGACAAATTCCTATACAACAGGGTCAAAGTCAACAACTTTTGACCTCATAATATATGCCCTCTAAAACAGATTAACTTCCATTTTAAACATTTTTAGTATAAAGTTCACTTGACCTCCCAATATATCGGAAAACCATTCATAAAATCTTTCTTATTTTACGAAGCCAGTCATTGACTATGTTTCTAATGCAGATATTTTTCCTGTTTATTATTAATTCAAAACGAAATCAATTATTCATTCGAAAGCAGTTCATTCAACCTTTCAAAAAGCTCATTAGTGCTTAATTTTTATGAGCATCTAGTTGATTTTTCGTGACTTAAGGCCAGTAACTATTTCCTTTGTCTATAAAATAGCCCATTTTTTCAGACAAATGACGACTGAAGGTCCAAACGACCTGGAGCTCCGCAGGAGAAACTTTAAGGCTCAACAGTCCACAGTCCAGACAAGGAGACAGAACGCTGTTTGCGTTAGGCGAGCACACAAAAGATATGGGTCGAAAAGCCAGCCAAATATCATATTGGATGGCCTTAATATGACTGTTCCCAAGGGTTGTATGTGAGTGGCGTTCCTCAAGTTGTCAGCAACAATTTTAGCCTGGTTTTTTTCAGATACGGGTTACTTGGTGCTAGTGGTTGTGGTAAGACAACTTTGCTCAATTGCATAGTAGGTAGGAAACGACTCAATTCGGGAGAAATATGGGTGTTGGGAGGGCAGCCTGGATCAAGGGGGAGTGGTGTTCCTGGCCCTCGAATCGGCTACATGCCGCAAGTAAGTTTTTTCGCAAAAAATCTGCAATTTTTCGACAGTAATAATAAAGTCCGATATTTTACGTGCATTTGTATTCTAAAGTCTCTTGAATAAACTGCTATCAAATTAACACAGGCCCTTAATGCTACTAATTGAATACATGGAGACCAAAGGTCATCTGACGCATCTAGAATTAAAGGCTTTGAATATTACACGCAACCGCTTTCATTCTTCAGCTGAAAAATATCACTTTTATGATAATTATCACGTAACATTTCCCCTGGTCAAAGCGTGGCTTAGATGAAGCGCGATTTTGGGGACTTCCATATTTGAATGGGTGCCGCGACCTCGGCCGATAATTTCGTAATTTCGTAAATTAAACTTTGTTTCTACAACGATGGCAATCTCTACGTAATTATGTGATTGAAAAAGTAAATCCAACGAAATTGCAGGAAATCGCCCTTTACGGCGAATTCTCAATTAGGGAAACCTTGAAGTACTTCGGATGGGTCTCAGATATGACTACCGACCAAGTCGAGGCCAGGTTGGAATTTTTGGTAAATTTACTGATGCTGCCTGATCCTGACAGGTAAGTGTCTTAAAAGGTTTTGCTTGCATTGCAACCCCAACAATCTCGTACAAAGAGATTGTGTAAGGAATTTCTTCAACTTACAAATAATAGACAATAAACCAGACCAGACCAGACGGAATTTATTGAAAGACATGAGAGCTGTTTACAAAACAAGTCCAAGTGGAGTTAACACTAGTTCATAAATAGTAAAAAACGTCAAAGGAAATAGACCTTCAAGCTCTTGTTTCAACCCCCTAGGAGAGGTAGATGTCACCCTTAGAATCTTAAATAGGAATGGGGATCAAGTGACACATCGTTTTAAAGGGCCTTCAATTCTCTTATTGTAGTGTTTATTATTCGAAAAAGCTGTCAGACCCGTCGTTTTTTATTTTTCATTGCGCATTTTCTGAACCAATTTTTATTTATACAGGGTCTCCCAAATAAACAGTATGATCACGGCCAACTTTTTTAAATATAAACCCTTCTTTTTTGTAATTTTATTCAGTTCTCTACAAAATCCTAATCATTTTTATGTAGCATATTCTATACTTACCTTCAACGGTTTTCGGGACAAAGTCGTAAGCAAAATTACCACCCAAATTTATAAACTACTTACTAAAAATTAAGAGTAAAACAGTTAAATTAAGTAATGTACAAACTCATCTTGAAAACTATTGGGTGCTTTATGCTGAATATTCATAATTTCCTGCCCAATTTTCGTTCTTATGTCTTCAATGTTTTGAGGCCGATTTACATAAGCTTTGGTTTTTAAATATCTCTTTTAGCCTTAAGTTTACATATTTTAACTTTGGATAGCAAATTTGCTTACGACTTTCGAAAACCTTTAAAATTCCGATAGGAATCACTTCCAGAAATTGGAAAAAAAACAAAATTGGTACAAGAAATAGAACATCTGAGCTTATTTGGAGCTCTGGAGAATTTGAAAATAATTGTCATTTTTTAGAAACAGCTTTTAATTCTCTACATAATATTACTACCGCTTTTTAATTTAATGTTTCGTTTTCGGTCCTGTATCTTTCTTCATAATTGTCATTTTATTTTCAAAAACTGTAAGCACGATCCCGATTTAAAACGCTTTATATTTAAGAAAAGTTTCGGAGTTGTATTGTTCTAAGTTGACTCAATTGGGCCGCATTTACAGGTTTTTTATAGTTGATTGAGTTGATGATGGTGGACGAAAACGAAACATTCCTGGACCGGATAGTATGATCTTCGAATCCCAGTTTAAGCAACTCTACGATATCCTACTGCTAACCCCTCGAATTTGTATCACCCTGTTTGCTTAAGGAAAGATAATACTTCCTGCTGTATAGTCTCCAAGTTTTTTTTTCCATTTTTTTCACGTTTTATAAATAAACATCGATTAAGAAGAACATTTTAACAGTTGTTGTAACCCTTAAATTCCATTTTGGCGTTGGATTAACCCAAACTAGACTTCATTTTTAATATATTACATTTATATTTACAAGGCAAACATTTTAAAAAATCTACTGAGTGTTATGTACGTGAACTAAACTTTAGGAGGCGGTTATCTGAGAGATTCTAAGAAGCAAAATGTATATGAGTCTTGGTTCGGGTATGATTCCTCCTCAATATCGAGGAGTTGGATTGGAGTGCGGATTCCTCCTCAATGTCCAGGACTATTCAATATGTTGGAATTGGAGTAAAAGTTACGTGCTTCAGCGTTTTATAAACAAAAAACGTTTATAAAGAAGATATGAATTTTCGAAGATATGAAATTCAATTTCCTTGGCAATTGTAGGTTTAAGAATCTAAACTGTTGCCTTGGGTCTTCTTCAAACATTTTAGATTCGCAACTTTCTTCACTCATTAGATTTCACTGTGTCTAAACCAGGAAAACGCATGTAAAAGAAAATAAACCAAAGATAGCAACAAATATTAGTGGTTCAATATAAGTGCACTTGAGTCGACTTTGTAAATTGACTTTCTGATTTTTGATAATGTAATTTTGCCATTAAAGATATCAATTTCGTAAGTCTGTTCGGCTATTGGCTTTGAGACTGGACTCAAACTCCTTTTGCTCTCTAAAAATCGCCCACATTTCGTCACTTTATTCGGGTCTTTCTGAAGGCGCAGAAGACAGAACTTTTATTAAGACAAAATGTTTGACTCCAAAAGTGATGAATTTTTGAGTGTCTTGGCCCTAAAACTTGCAGAACTTTTTGCTTGGTTTGTGAAATTAATTCATTGTTTCTTGGGCTAAACCTTGACCATTTGCCGATATTTTTGCACTCTTGATAAAATCTTGTAACTGATTTTGTTTTTGCACAAACAAAATTTTTAGATTTCCTTGCTATTGAACGATTTTTTACTCCTACTATAACTGCCCATGTAATAACACTTTTCCATAGGGGCGAGTCGAAAAAAAGCAGGAAATATTTCTGAAAAAAGGCCCTCCAGCTCCTCCGACTGTTTTTTCGAGCTTTTTAGTCGTTGATGTAAAAATTTCAAATCAAGCCTGCAAGCCCAGCTTGCAGGCTCAAATTTAAAAAATCATAACTTCTAACAAAAAGCAAAATAATTTTATGCGGGACATTTGAATAATCGTGTATAGGGCGGTAGTTTATACTTATACTCCATCAGGAATAGCAATATTTATCAATTGGAAATTTGTCAGATGATCGATCGAGATAGGTAAAACATCTGTAAAAAATGTCGATCGATTGTTGAATTTCTGCTGCTTTAAACTAACTTAATGTGTAATATATTCAAAAATATTCTACAGATTGCCTAACTTCTGTTTTCGATTTAAAAAATGACCAAAAATCAGAAATCAATCAAAAGCAAACAAGACAAACACAAACAAGTAAATATACCAAGAGTACAAGAGCAATACTGAGCTTTTTAATTACTCAACCGTCGTAGCTTGTTGCTGGCCAAATGATAGCATTTTACTAACTAATTAAATCATTCAGGCAAGTGAAATGTCTCAGTGGAGGACAGCAACGAAGAGTCTCTTTAGCGGCAGCTCTAGTTCATGATCCAGAGCTGCTCATTCTGGATGAGCCCACTGTGGGAGTGGATCCACTTTTACGGCAGAACATTTGGGGCCATTTAGTGGAAATCACTAAACATGGAAGGAAAACAGTGATTATCACTACCCATTACATAGACGAAGCTCGTCAAGCACATTTGGTAAGACAACTAAACAATACTTGACTCTCTGATTATAGAGGACAAGATTTGATAACTAAGAACGCTCTAACTGAACCAAAATTTTTTCTGTAATTTTCTAATTAGGATCGAAATCTGATCCGGAGCATAATGAATATTGATTGTTTTTGAAAATATCTGAAGTTTTTTTATTACACAGCACTCGAGTTTTTAGCATACTTAAAAGATGCATTTGAAGTCCAACAGCGCATATAATTGGAAAAATTATTCTAATGACATGGAATTATATCTTTAAGTAACGTTTCATGTAATACCAATACATTATCGTCAACTGGATTCCCCTTTCTTGTATCTAGTCAATCTATTAAATTTATTTATTTAGCCGTTAAGTAGATGGTTTTATTGTCTTTGTTTATAGGAATTGTCGACGATACTCGCTAGTCAATTCGCGATGTGGCCTACAAATTTTGTGAGTCATGTATATTGCATAATGTCCTGCACATAACAGAAAATTTACAAACAAGTCAGAAATATAAAACTTATTCCGATATTATTCTGGGAATTCTTTCAAAATTATTGACACTCTCTAAATGGAGAAAATAAAAAATATCGCTTGATCAATAAAAAATGTTCAACAATAATGCCAATTTACATACAGGATGAATTTATAATACCGATCGTGCAGAGCAAACTCTGCACGAGTATTGATTAGTTCATTTAGAAAACGATTAACTATTAGATTTCTTTGTAGTCTTTACAATACTGAGTCCCACCCTGAGAATTAAAATTTTCACAATACTGAGTCCCACCCTGTATTTCTTACTCCACTCAATGTTAAATTACTGTCTGTCTGAAGACAGTAAATACTGCCTTTGTTTGAGAATACACAAACCCTGTCTATTCACAATAAAATGAACTATATTCCACTTTAAAGACGCTTCAATAAATGCTTCAATTAAAAATAACGTACAGGGTTTTCCCCGATATTAAAGCACATCCAATGAGGAAATTATTTCAAAAGTTATCAAAACATTGTTGAGATATAATGTATTACCAGCAATTGGGGTCAGAAAAGCTAAAATGTTTCGGAAAATGGAAAGTTTTGGCAATTTGCAATTTTTTTTAATGGAACTTCGTATTTATTATAGGAATATTCCTTCCGTTTTATTTGTTTTTGTATTCCGATCTAGAAATAATACCGATTATTCAGGAACTTGTTCTTTGGCAAAACATAAGAAAAAAGGGCCCTTGATCTTGATGCCATATCAAATTGTTTTCGGTATTCTCAGACAGTTTTTCGAAATACTTCTCGATTTGATTCTATACGAGTTCAACATTATTTTGTCCTGTTATATTTCCATAAATCAATCTTGCCCAATGACTTGATTTTCAAGTAGACCACACCAGACATGTCGGGATCTTTTTCGTTGAATTTCGACCAAAAATGCTCTTTTTTTCGATTAAAAATTTTCGCAGTAGGAAGTTGCTCCCCCACAGTAAAAAAGGTTTGCTAAATCTAATTGATTCATAAAAATGCATCACTAAATTTCAATTGCTCGCTTAGATTTTTAACAGATGAAAACGTATCAGACTTATATTGAAAATTTGAAAGAACAGAATGACTTAAACTAAATTGCTGCGCCAGGAATTAAGCGCTCAGGATTTTCCAAAATAAAATTTAATGTATGCCAAGAACAGAAACACTTGAGCATGTTTTGACTAATGTTTGGTATCAGAGGTGTTCCTCCTACTCTGAGGTTGCCGACCACTGCTGCTTGCGAAATATCAGGAAGAAGTTTTATTATTTATTTTTTATGTGAAATCCCCACAAACTTACCAATTATAAGCAATTACCACAAAAGTTTAATCCTTTAAGTGATTGAAGATGCTAAAACTGAGTGATATTTGCACACTTTTGTCATAAAATTCAAAGTAGCTTAAAAACCAATTTTCTCTCAAGAATAATTAAAAAATCGGATATAAAATAGATAATCGCTTGTAAATGTAAAATTGTAAAATTAAAAACATTCAATTCATTCAACAAGGACTGAACAATCGTGAAAGGCATAGAGAAATATGGGAAAAAAACTAGTATAATCTATATTAAATATACAATCATAATAAGATTGTATAATCTCCACTAATAAACTACTTGGAGGCTTGCTGCATTAAATAATGCATAGTGCAGAAACTTTAACAGTAACAGCAAAAGTAAACAGTTTAATTTATAGCCAAAATCCATCAACAGTTGGAAATTCATCAACAATAATAAATGGCTAACCAGTTTCAGCAGCAACTAAATTTTTTTTTTCAGAAAAATATTGGTGACGATTTTGTTTTAACTGGTTTAACTGGTTTTAAATCAACTGGCCAGACCAAACATTAAAAGCGCCAATAATTTCTAGAAATTCATGCAAATTGTTGTAAATTTACTTCATCTGAGCAGCCAAAAAAATCCCCTTGTCAAGTAAACTGATGAAGAGATTGGTTATAAAAACAGAGGGCCTATTGACAATAATTTGCAAAAACCAGTACATTCTCTTACATTTTCAATAACCGTTGGGTATATTTTCCTGACTGTACTTCAATCACTTCAAAATATTCCTGGGTTTCAGTCAATTTTATTGTTTATTCTTCAAAATGTTACAAATACGTTTCAGTGTCTTTCTCCACCATCATCAGTTTGTGTGTCTAGATGTTTCTACCTTCACATTTGACTGGACATTCTATGACACTATGAGATTTGACTGGACATTCTATGACAAATGTCCAGTCAAATGTGAAGGTAGAAACATCTAGACACACAAACTGATGATGGTGGAGAAAGACACCGAAACGTATTTGTAACATTTTGAATAATAAACAATAAAATTGACTGAAACCCAGGAATATTTTGAAGTGATTTTCAATAACATCCTAAATGTTAGTTTTTTAATTCTTTTATAATGTTTTTATAGATTGGCTTAATGAGGGGCGGCTATTTTCTCGCCGAAGAATCACCGGAACAGCTCATCGTCCAATTCGGTGCCGAAAGCCTAGAAGATGTTTTCCTGAAACTCAGCGTCATTCAAAATATGGGAAAACGCCGACGATCCAGCATTCTGCAGAGCGTTACGGATTCAATTCCCATCCCAGCAGGATCAATAAACGAAGGAGCGATTCTGGATGACGAAGTTGGGGAAATTTCAGGAGAATTTGGTGATAACACTTCAATGTCCGGAAGATCAGCCAGTAAAAATCTAGATGTTGAATGGTGATCACTTCAAGCATACGAAATGTATTTGCAGGGCGGGTTTCAATTGCTCCAGATGCATCTGTAGAAACGATACCACCAGAACTCCCTCCTGAAGAGGAATCGGAAGTAAAGTGGACCGACTATATGAAGATAGTGAAATGGTCACATATGCGAGCATTGGTTTGGAAGAACTTTTTATGGATGTGGAGGAATATCCCGGTCATGACTTTTATAATTGGTATGAAAGAATGCACTCAAAATACAACGATTCTAGCAAGATTATCTGCTTCGCAGGATTACCAGTTGGACAAATGATACTCTTCTGCCTTTCTATTGGACATGATCCCAACGATGTTACCCTATCAGTGGTTAATAATGAGATCAACTATCCGATGGAACATTGCGAGTACAAAGCAGGTTGCAACGCTTCTTATCTAAGTTGCAATTATCTGGATTATATTTCTCACAATTACTCCCTCATAATGGTAGGTGATAAACTTCATACTACCAAAGTATTTTATTAAACGTTTAAGGATCCTTCTAAAGGTGGCCGTTTTAAACTTTCGTTGAAAAGGTTATCGACCTTAGACGGTCCCAAGAAGTAAATATATTTTTTTATAGAACTACTATGCAACAGAAGCAGAAGCACGTCAAACTGTTGAAAAAGGAAAGTCCTGGGCCATGCTGGTGGTGCCAAACAATTTCTCAGATTCCTTGCGATCAAGAATAGACAACGGTAAAGATACACCTTCATGGGACTTGGCTGGAAGCGTCATCGATGTGTTTTCTGACAAATCGAGTAAGCATGTTAACTGTTTAAAAGCAATTTTGCAGGTCATTTTCCGTTTCAGATGAAAATATTGCCACATTTATAACAAGAGATCTGTTGTTTGGACTTGAGGGCTATGCCAAGAGCTTTCTGAAGCAATGCGACATTGATCCCAAAGTGTTTGGAATACCAATAAAGGTATTATAAAATCGTGATCTACAGCAGTCTGAAAACTTAATTAATCTATTAAGAATATTTTCGTTACACAGGGTGTTCCAAAAAATATCCTGGCTTGTCAAACCTAAGTTTTTTTCAATGGAACAGATATAAAGTTGATTGGGTCTGCGGTTAATAATAATATAATTAAAATCAAATAACAGAAGAGCTGGATTTGGCACCTAATCAAGAAGAAAAGCTTTACTCTTTAAAATCCCATATGTGATAGCTCCCCTAAGGTGCTACTGTTTATTATCAGCTACTTAGAGCTGAAAGAAGTCAAAGTGATAGAAACTCATCATTGTTAATTAACAGTTGTTATATCTGCACTTTATAGTTTGAAACCCCCATCTACGGATATGGATCTCCAGACTTTACCGACTTTGCTGCACCAGGAATAATTTTAACGTGAGCCTCTTCCCACATTGAGAATTAAACTTTTCATATCCTGTATATTTTAGTATCATCTTCTTTATGGCTGTGGCACTCACTTCTGGAGCAATGTTAATGGAAAGGAACGAAGGAATCCTGGAACGAACGCTAGTCAATGGAATTACTGGTACTGAAGTACTTTTCTCCCAGGTTATCACCCAATTTGTTGTAATGTTCGGTCAGACGGCCATGGTGCTGCTGTTCGCTTTTCCGATATTTCAACTCACACAAAATGGAAGCTGGTTCCAGCTCTTCAGTTTGACCATCCTGTCGGGTGTATGTGGAATGTGCTTTGGTAATTTACCACGTAAATTGCAGATCCTCAATGCCGATTAACGTTCGTTAACATTGCAGGATTTGTTGTTTCATGCACCTGCGAAAACGAACGTTCCGCAACTTACATGGCTTTGGGCAGCTTCTTACCCATAGTGATGTTGTGTGGAATTATTTGGCCTATTGAAGCTATGAGTCCGTATTTAACTTGGGCTTCCACTTGCCTGCCATTAACCCAAGCCACAGAGAGTTTGAGGTATCAAATAATTTTTTATATCTAATATGGCTCTATTACTACAGCTTTGGTTGATTTTTTCAGATGCATTATCGCCAGGGGTTGGGGCATTCAAGTTCCGGCAGTTTACTATGGGTTTTTGTCAATTACTTTATGGATTTGCATCTTTTTATCAATAAGTATACTAATGCTCAAGTTTAAGAAAGGCTAAACGCGTTATTTATTTATTTATTGTTCGAATACGACCAAATAGTGATGTAGGATGTCTTCAATTGACTTTTTACGGTTCCCAGGATGTTTTATATTTTACGCTTAGAATGTGATTAAATTGTTTTTAAGGAAAGGAATGTTTTTGCTCAATAAAAAAATGTTGGTTTCATTTTTGTTTTTTTTTTCTGATTTGGATTCGCGATCAATCCTCACTGCACGAATTTTGGTAATGGACCAAATTTGAATTAGTAAAGAGTAAATAAACTTATTCAATTCCGTTAATTTAAACAAATAAAAACTGGTTTAAAAGTGCGAATAATTGCCGGATGAGAAACACATGTGGTTTTTCTAAAGTGTGATTTTAGCAGATAAAATCATGAATGACTTAAAAAAAAAGTTTTTCACATGTGGTTTTTCTAAAGTGTCATTTTAACAGATGAAATCATGAAACTTAAAAAAAGTTTTCTTCAAATTTCAACCTGTTCAACCTGTGTCAAAAACACATTTAGTTTTTCTAAGGTGTGATTTTAACCGAGATGATTTTGATTTGAGATTTTAACTTTAACGATGAAATCACTAAACCCATTAATGAATGGGAATTTACATTTTTGCTTTCTGTGAAATTGTCATAATGTTCTTTTTCGTTTGTTTTCAATAAAAACCGCTCTCAGCTTTCTGCATTGAAAAAAGTGCTTAAACAAATTTTACATTATATTCAAAATCTACATAGAAAAGTAAATGTTTTTTGCAAGCATTAAAATAATAGCAAGAATTTCCATTATGTAACAAATACTTCCTATTACCTTCGTTATAATTTTCTATTGATATAGAATTCCGCACAATCATCACTTTACCACGAATGACAAACAATAATCTTTGTTATGAATTTAAGGATTACTATGATTTTATAAAGCAATGCTATCAGGCAAATTATCGTAGAAAAACTCCATTTTTACAATAGAAAGTTTCCATATAAATAACTGAATCCATACCTATAGGCAAAATTTAGTTTCTTATCAAGCCATCACTGCTTGTTGCTATGTTAAAACGAATAGCATTTCAGATTTGAAACTTAGAAACTTACAACTAATTAAAACTTAACTTAGAAAAACATGGGCTGAAATACACCGGGTGGTCCATTTAATTCGAGAAAGGCACATATTTCGAAAAGGGGTTAATTATTCCAACTATTTTATCAATTTTCAATTAGGAAGCTCCACTTTTTTGTCTCTAAACTTTATAAACAGTTAAGAACTGGTCACTGTTATTCGAAACATTTTTTAAATTTTTTGCAACGTTATTATAAATGAAAATATCAACTAACGAAGTATTCCATGTATTTGAGTAAATAGACACTAAGTGCCACATTATTTACCACCACACGGTGATTTAAAACAATTTTTTTTCTCCATATAATTCACATTTTAGGAGAGTTGTCGACAACATCCGATTTAAATTATTCGAAGTCGCAAAGATGAGGTTAAATTTGCAGAATGTAAGCAATAAATTGAAGGAAATATGAAGAAAATAGAAGAAAAAAATGAGAAACTCATACAAAATCGAAACGTTGAGGGTGAAATTTTGAGCAAAGTGAACAAATAACTCGGAAAAACACAGAAACTGCCAACACTCACCAAGAAATCAAATCAACAATTTTTGCGCGAATTGTAACAATTTTATGAAAGACGTTAATAAAATCAAATGTTCGTCTCGCTCGATGGACAAGTAACAGAAAAAGAACGACAATTATTGCGTCACTGCCAAAAAGTTTGGGACAGACTATACATTTAAATACAGTGACATTGAACTGTAGTTACGAGGCATTATTGGACTTTTTCAGAATCTAATGATTTAATTATATGTATTAATTGTGTGATAGTTGGACGAGTAATTATATGTTACAGTTTACCTATTTTAAGAACTAGCCATTTTATGCACTCATTACGTATGTAAATTGCGCATTTGCTAGAAATTGCACAAAAAACTGAAATATTATCGTAGTTCTAATACGTAAAACAGGAAAGAATCCTCATTAGTAAAATGAAGTTTGTCTATGAAAAACTTTATCTTTGATTGCTTAATTATAAGTTTCTGACTATGCACAAGGTTTTTCTGTAATATCTGTCAATATTTTCTGTAAAAACATTGTTGAATAAAGTACCTCCAAAGAAAAATTATACTTCCACTGGATATTTAACGCAAAGTCCGAGTATTGAAGATATAAAAAATCCAAAGAGAATTAAAAAAAAATTTGCCGTTCTTGCATTTAGTGCTGTATGTAACATTTTTAATAATTCTAATAAAGTTTATAATAAAATATATGTAATAAAGTACTTAGGTTTGTTTGATTTATAGGTAAAACTCTCCACAACTTATAGGTTCTTTATAAAAAGAAGATTATAAACTTCTATGTTTAAACTTTTTCCCAACAGGAAAAAGTACATTTTTTCCAAACAACCCTCAAATATACAAGTATGCAAACTGTAGTGAATGTCAATTGTACATGAAAATTGATATTTTGAGCGTGAATTACGGTGTAAAATCTAATATTCTGGGCTCATCAAAAAAAAAATTTTGGACAGTAGCGTAACAGGACAATAGAGAAAGCAGGTTTGGAGAAATTAACACATTCATTATTGCAATGGCAATTAAACCGAAAAAATCGTTAAATTTTCGAAAATCAATTGAAAAAGTTTTGAAAAGTGGAGCTAACCAAATCTTATGTATGGAAAATGCAAGTGTAAAATTTATTATTATTAATATTGTTCAAATCCCAAGAAGTCGAAACCTCAGCTACGCATCATACAATAACAAAAAGTATAATCCGTAATTAATATTCTAATTGTTTTAAAAATTTGTATGAAAAGAACAAATTTGCATATGCAGATATCTCGACGGAATTGTTAAAATAAACCCTGATAAAACGTTTAATTTTCACGCGTTTTTTCGGGTCTATTTAGCATTAAAACATGCAGTGGAATTTCGGATTATTTTTTCATTATCCTAATTTAAATATTAACAATATATTAACATTGGCTAAATGTACACCACACAATACAATACAATATACAATAAGTATGACGCGCATTTTAAGGTGTGTAAGAAATAATTTCACTTATCTGAGAACATTGTAAACATCTTGGAAGAAGTAGTAGTAGTAGTAAACATCTTTATTTCTAAAAAAAGGCTATCGACCTATCGGTCTTTCTGCCCTTGTTTAATACATGTAGTCTTAATCTAAATAAAAAACAAATATGAAAATTCTCTTATTCTAGGTCAACAATATTATTAAATAAACTTTCCAATTCTAGTAGTAGTAAACATCTTTACTTCCAAAAAAGGCCATCGACCCATCGGTCCCTCTGCCCTCGCTCAATACATGCAGTCCCAATCCAAATGAAAAGCAAACACGAAAATTCCCTTATTCTAGGTTAACAATACTATCAAATAAATAAGATTTCAGTGGCAAGAAGAAATTATTTTATTGTCCACTAGTCCGTAGCGTTTGTAAGTGTTCGAGTAGCGTTAATGTAGGGAAACGGAAGCGGGATTGTCTGGTTGGTCTTGTAAGACAAAGGGGATTCAGTATGGTCCAGTTGTAGGGGTTGTTTGACCATTTTGTCTGTAGATGTATGAGTCTTTCCGAGATCTTTGTCATGTTTGTGCGTTCGTATAGTAGTTGGGTGGGGGGGTTGTGTAGTGGGTTTTGGGGGTGTCTTATTCGTGTTATTAGTCTTAGTGCAATTTGTTCTGTTGTTTGTGTATAACGTTTTGTCCTTTCTGTTCCGTTGGTCATGAGTATATGTCCAAAGTCTAGCAAGGGTCTACAAATAGCTTTATATATTTTGGTGGCGGTGTTTGTGCTAATTCCTCTGTCTTTGTAGGTTAGTGATCGGAAGTGTTTTGTTCTCTTTATTGTTTCTGCCCTGATGTTTCGTATGTGTTTAGTGAATTTAAGTTTGTGGTCAATTGTGATTCCAAGGTATTTTACGTCGTTTTTTGGTTGTGTCTTTTGGCCGTCTGCAGTTATTGTAGGGGAGTCAGCGTTGAGTCTGTGGTTTGTGAGCAGAAGTTGGTTTTTTGATGCGTTTGGTGTTAGTCTCCATTTATAAAACCATGTCATTGTGTTGTTTGTTAGTGTTTGGAGTCTTTGAGCTGCTCTCTCAGTAGTTTTGTCATGTACAATAAGTGCTGTGTCGTCTGCGTATTGTAATATGTATGCCGATCTGTCGATTTGATTTTTGTCTGGTAAGTTGTAATTGTATATGTCATGGCAGTATATATTGTAGAGAAACGGTGAGAGCGGGGATCCTTGAGGGAGCCCTTGTTCAGGGGAAAAAGAAAATGACAGTGTTTTGTCAATTCGTACTTGTAGTTGTCTGTTTTCTAGTAAGTTCTTTATGGTGTGTAGTAGATATGTTGGTGTGTGTAGTTTGTATAGTTTGTATAGTAAGCCTCTATGCCAGACACTGTCAAAAGCCTTGTTAATGTCCATAAACAGGCAAGATGTCTTTCTGTCAGTTAGGTGGGTAGTTTGTATATTGTTGGCCAAAATAAAGAGCGGATGAACAGTCGAGTGATGCTGTTTGAAACCAAATTGGTAGGTAGGTATATGCTTTCCAATCACTTTTTCAAGCCGCTGCTTCATTATGCATTCAAAAATCTTGCCCAGTACTGGAAGCAGTGTAATTGGTCTGTAGTTGCTCGGTTGTGTATTGTCCAGTCCATTTTTGGGTATAGGGATTATTATGCCGTTTTTCCATGTTTCTGGGATTCTGCCATTTGTGATGCAGTTGTTCAATTCAGTTAGGATCAGTTTGTGTGTTTCTTGAGTTAGGCTTTTCAAGACTTTTGCCTTAATTTTATCTTTCCCCGGTGCAGTGTTCTTGATGTGCGCTAGGGCTTCATTGTACTCTATGTCTGTGATCAGTGTACAGGCATAGTTTGGTGAGTTGTTAAAATAGTTCAAGTACCAGTCGTAGATCAAGCTCCAGTTGTCATTGTCGAAGTTAGGGTTTGTCGATATGCTGAAGGCCCTTTGATAGTGTCTGGCGAATGCGTCCGCTTTCTCTTTGTCTGTGTAGCGTTCTATTCCGTTTTCGTCAATTGTGTCAGCAGTGCCAGTCTTCCTGTATTGCGCCAGTTTCTTAATTTTTCGCCAGTATGTTTTGCCTTTGTCCTTCTGTATTTCTTTACATGTTTCTAGCCATTTGCCTTGTCGGTATTGTCCAATCAGAGTTTTAATGTTTCTGTTAAGTTGGTTCATTGTCTTTTTTAGGTCGTTATTTTGAGTGTTTGTATATAGTCTGTACAGTTCTCTCTTATGTTTTATTAGTCTCAGTATGTATTTGGGTAGTGTATGTCGGTAGAAAGCATTTTTTATTTCCGGGCTAAATTTTCCTATGGCTAGTGAAAGTTGTTGTTGTATGGTTTCTATTGAAATGTGCTGTGCTTGTGATTGAATGTAGTCATGTATATGTTGTTTCACTATGTCTATGTCAGTCTTTGTTAGGTTTAAGTTTTTCTCTATAGGAGGTGTATTGGAGGTAGGTTGCGTATGTTGTAAGTCTATGTTAAACGTAATAGCCAGGTGGTCGGTTGGAAGAAGTATTAAGTAGAAATTAAATTTTATACAAATTAAAAATAGCCATGTAAATGCCAGCTGAAAATGTGTAAAATTTCTTCTTTTCTCGCTTAATTATTGTTCGCTATCATGTATCAGGCTTACAATTTTCAAAAATTTAATCACAGAACACCGATCAGTTTAATGTCATTTTTATTTTGGAAATTTGTGTATCACAATTGTGGTTCATATGACTTAATGGTCAAGAAGGAACCTCGGGTAGATCATCAGCAAATCCTTTTTTTCAGCAGCAAAAGTTATGTTAGGGATTTGATTGATTTGATCTTGATTTGAGGCAAATTGAGCTGCGGTTACAACATAACTTCTTAAACCAATAAATGCTTAGGTAATTGAAAATGTGTGCCCCAGTCAATAAAAAATTACAGACGTAAAATTCAATTAGTCGCTTCCTGAGCTGACGGTGGTTACGCTCGCAGAACAGAGCAAGAGTTATGAATTAACCAAGAGTTATGAATGAGTCACATCCAGGAAGGAACATTAGACATAAATACAGCTCAGAAGGAGTTAAAAAATTTCGAGAGTCCGACTCAATATGCAATAACAAGACTTCAGAGCCCAGAAACTTATATGGACATTTTCAAGCTGGTCTTTGGCGATTTCGCTGCAGTCTGAACCTATCTACTCCAGAAATATCCAAATTAACCAATATTCCGACTGGATCAGAGCACAAAATTTTTTAAATCAATATAATTTTTCCTTATAAAATTTGAGCTTTTTTAACAGGACAATTCAATTCTGACAAAAAATTGCGTTCAAAAAAACAAAGAAAAATTAAATTGTCAACATTTACTGCAGTTAAAACGTAGATAAATCTACGTTTTATATAAACACCTTTGCCAATAAACACAGTCGCTGTGAGTGAGATAATGAACATGCACACATGCTTAAACATCACACCCAATACCTACAAATTCATGCAAATCATTGAAACGACAATTAAATCAAACCGAAAACCTATAAATGACGAAAATTTACATGTTCAACAAGACGGTGCACCGCGCCATTAGGTTTTACCAGTGAGGCAAAGGTTAGATCAACGATATTCGGCCAAATGGATTGGGCGGACGGGTGCAAGTGACGACCAAGATCTCCCGACTTGATCACCTTAGACTTTTTTGTGCTGTTTACAAAGCTTATCCAAATGATATTCAAGACCTTAAAAATCGTATCGTAGGATGTTTAAGTATAAGTTAAAAGAATTTGAACAGCGCGTCTTTTATTGTTTGGCAAATAATAATTTTGAAAATCTAACTAAATTCTGTATAAAGTATGGTTGGATTGTTAACTTTTTTGCTCAAAATGTAATACACAAAAACGGTTGGTTCGATTTTAGTTTTCTTGCTGTCTCTAAGAATAAATTGAATGATCTTTTGCGAGAAATATCACTTTGCAGGTAGTGTCATTTATAATTATATGCGTGGTTGATATCAATCTTTTTAAAATTTTAATGTAAATGTCTGTGCGACCTCAGTTGACTTGTTTTATTATAGCCGACCTTCAGCTCCGAAAACAAATATTATTTCAATATTTTCTTTTAAAATATAAACCATTTTGTGTACTAATCACGGACTTTAATACTGTTGATGTTCGCATTAAACGTAAATGTTAAGCGTATTAACCTGCTTTGGTACCTATTTTTCAATTACCTAAGTAGTCAGTATTTTTTAAATTCTATTTTACAATTTAGTTATTACTTAGATCGGAAACGACCGATTTGTATTTGCTTATTTCGTGCCTCTGAGTAGAGAATTTAAAGCTCTTTAATATGAGTTATGAGATGACTGCTATTGGGGTTTTACAGCTGAATAAATTTGATTTGAATGTCCGCCCGTATATCAAAGTTGCTGTGTGTTTTTTCACTTATTTTGACATAGGGGAGCCTCCAATTTTGCTAATTTGTCCAAACTTACCACTCGTAGTGACTTTGCCTCCTTAAACTAAATGGTCGAAGGCAAAACTGGGAAAACACTGTCTGTTATCGATGTTAATACTCAAATTAAAATAATTTAATATATAAGTATAATTTTATATATAATAAGTGGGCAATGGTGTAATTGGGAAATAGCGACGTAGTTTTAAAAAAATTCAGGCAAATTATCACTGTAAGAGGGTTTCTAAGATAAAACTAAAGAGTGATAGTTTTGAGCTAGATAATATAGGCACCTGTCTAATTTAAATAAAAGGATTTCTCTTAATGCTGAACTATATATTTGCACTTATCCCTGCTAAAAAAAATCTTAAAATCACTTTCTTGCAGCAAATATGTCTGTCTTAAATTGTATTTACATTGGGCTTTATTATATTTTTACAGAATAATTTTGGTTGTTTAACCGAGGCCTCTAAATCTACCTAAAGAATAACTGTTAATTTGTACAATCCAAATTAAATATTACAATTAAAGATTGTTTATCTCAATGATATTAAGAAATGTATAAAGGTGCCTATTCCACAGCGAATTTCCAGTTTTAAGCTCGGCCTTGCTTGTAAAAAAGCTACTATGAAACCGTACAGATTTTATGCTACAGCTTTGCTTTGTTTCGCTCTATCAGGAAAGATTTTCACCCGAGGACTAAGTGATGAAGAGTTCGATGAATTTGTGTCGGAAATTGAAGACTTCGTCAGCGCTTCTACATCCAATGTTTGGGCTACTAACAATGATGACTACTTTTCATCTGAAAATGTATCCGCAGTCGGTAAGTCTTGTCAGTTCAATGCACATTCGAAATATTTACGAATTGGAAATCAACCATCCAGACTATGGGACATTCGACTTCATAATTGTCGGAGGAGGAACAGCTGGAGGAATTTTAGCAAATCGTCTTTCTGAGCAAGAACGTTTTACGGTTCTGTTGGTGGAAGCTGGACAAGCCAGAGCAGCAATTGTGGATGTATTGGGATTGAATAGTTATCTGGTAGCATCGAAATGGAACTGGGGTTATAACACAACCAAGCAAACCACCGGCTGTTTAGGTAAATTGGTCACTTTATAATAATTTTAATAAAAATTAATAATGAAATTATTCAGGTTCTGTCAACCAATGTTGTACTTTGGGAAGAGGAAAAGGCTTGGGTGGTTCAAGCAGCATAAATGATGCGTTTATTACCCGTGGTAACCACAAAGACTTTGATCAATGGGCAGATCTAGGCAATATTGGGTGGTCTTTCGAAGACTGTCTTCCGTATTTTAAAAAAACCGAAAATACAAAATTTCCGGTAGATGCTGCTGATGAACCTTATCATGGATTTGATGGAATGCAAAGTTTAAGTAGAGCTGAAGATACTCCAATATTGGTAAAACAGCAACCAAACTAAGCAACTAGAAGATATTCAAACACCTTTCTCCATTTCTTTCAGACCGACGCTCTACTTAGTGCATTTGAAGAACTTGGTAACTCTTACGTGGATTTTAATGGAAAAACCCAGTATGGAGTAGGTCGGCCTCAATTTTTTTTGGATAATAATACAAGAGCAAGCACTGCACATTCGTACATATTCCCAGCGTTAAACAGACCAAATTTGAACATTACTGTCGAATCGCTGGTTACAAAAGTTCTTATCTCCAATAAAACGGCGACTGGAATTGAATTCTGGAAAAATGGGACAAAGTACACGGCCACTGCTGGAAAGGAAGTGATTGTTTCAGCTGGAGCGGTTAATTCACCGCAACTATTGATGCTCTCTGGTATTGGTCCAGAAGACGAACTAAAGAAGCATGGTATTGAAATTATTGTCGACTTGCCAGTAGGAGAAAATTATCAGGATCATCCAATATTCCCAGGAATATATTATAGGTACATTTAATATCAAGGCACATTTGTAACTAACATGTAATACAATCGAATGTTGCTTTTCAAGAACCAACGGTTCATGGTACAATAATACTCTGCTCGAGAATCTAGATTTATGGAGAGAAGGCCATCGACCACTCATTGCTGGATACGCGCTCCAAACAGTTAATTACTTCAATTCAGAAGGGAATGATAATATTATTCCGGAAATAGAAATTCTTACCGTTGGCCCACCAGCGGTAACCGAATCAGTCGGGGTATTCTTAGGGTAGGTCATATTCTTCGTCAAAGACTTTGTATACCCAACAAAATATCTTGGTTTAGTTATAATGACACCTACCTGGAAACATTAGAGTTCCTCGAGTCTACGACCGATGTTTCGTTGCTTATGATATTATTGCATCCTCAAAATACCGGAAGAGTAGCTTTGAAGTCAAACAGTGCCAAAGACTATCCAGTGATTGAATACGATTATTTTGGAAATGATGATGATCTGGAAATTATGTACAACGCCATCCAATATGCCTTGAAACTGAATGAAACCGACGGTTTTAAACGTTTGGGAGCGTATCAGCTGTATCCCTCCGTGCCAGATTGTGATCCTTACTATGATGCACTTTCCAAAGATTGGTGGATTTGTGTTATAAGATATACTTCCGCTGCGGTAGTTGCATTATTTAACTGTTAATTCTGATTCGATTTATAACTGAATTGTTTGCAGGGACTTCATATACTAGGAACTACCAGGTTTGGAGTGGACCCGAGCAAGTCTGTGGTAAATCCCGACTTAAAAGTGCACGGTATTGAAAACTTACGAGTGGTAGACGCAGGAGTCATCCCGAGTGAAATATCTGGACACCTCAACGCATTTGTTGCTATGGTGGCTGAAAAAGCAGCGGATATTATTAAAGCTGCACACCAATAAGCAAATATGAATTGTGCGGGTTTGAAAAATGCATTAATATCTTCGTATTTTTAGTCGTGTTGTAAGCAGCTGTGTGCAGCAGATGCTGATGATGAGCTCGAGTCGCCCTTCACGTGTGACATAATTATTATTATTATTTTAAATGTATTCATTTCAGTTCAATAACATTCACTTTAAGTTAAATTAAAGATTCCAAATTAAGAGTGAAGTACTTTGTAAATAACCTTGTTGCACCAGTTACTAAGAATCTGTATGTGCAAGATTCAGAAACATAACATGCCCCAAATAATTCTTCTTAAAAAAGCCTCCGCAAAATATAATGGCTCTTTTAAAACAAAGCGGTTCATTATAATAGACACAAGACAGAAATTAAAAATTCAGATAGCACGGGTTGAAGCGAAAAGTAATTTTTGTTCAATTCAACTCAAATGTTCACAATTTATTCTTTTGGAGTTGTTGAGAAGAAAAACAAAAAATGTTAAGTAATGAGCGATTTTAATAAAACACGCGCTTGTTGGCATCTTAGTTACGGAATTTTGGGCATTTGTTCAAAATGTTTACTTGCCCACAAAAATTATCCTTTAAAAATATTTTTAACTTTGATAATTTTTTGTGAATCAAATGAAATTTATTGCCATCAAGCATCTTGCTTACATAATCCCTCAAAGTCTATTTACATAAACATTCAAAATATAATAATTATCCAAAATACGCAGATGTTAAACACCTGTTTGTGCATGTAATATACTGTGCCTTTATTTCTTCACAACTTCCCACCCCAAATATTTTTGTAGGATAGAAAATTTGTCAGCTTTGATATCAAGGGGGACGTTTAAAATAAAATTAGGGTGCATTTTAAATGGTTCCCCCCAGATTGAAGCACCTCAATTTAAAGGTATTAGAATCCTTAATTGACTCGAGGTTACAAAACTGTAATCGGAAATGCGACATCCTACTGAAAATATAAATGTTGCTTCAACTCACAACAAACTGTACCTACTATCCCCACAGCAAATCCCAGCTCCAAAAAACTCAACTTAAACAAGACCGACTTGGACAAAGTTAAATCACACACTCTGGACTACATAAAGGCAAACCCCGGACTTATATCCAGCGAAGATCTGCAAGAGCACCTTTCACATAACATTAAAAAATTCTCACCACAAATTAAAAATGCCTTTTACCAGCATATTCTACCCAGGTTTGTACTAAGACAAATAAAACATAAAAGAGATTTATACAGACAATACCGAATTACACAGGACGACTCTATCGAAAGAACAATTAACAACTTAAACAGAAACATTAAAGCTATGATATTTCAATACCGACAACACACATGGATTGAAATATGCCAAGATATCGAAAAAGACAAAGGAAGAACATATTGGCGGAAAATAAAAAATTATCTAAATACAAAAAAACAAATCCGATAGGTATTATCAATGAGCAGGGAACACAACGATACTCGGACAAAGACAAAGCGGACGCCTTCGTCGGCCACTTTCAGAGGGCCTTCAAAAGATCAACAAATATAAACTTTGATACCAACAACTGGGAACGGGTGAACAAATGGCATGACGAATTCTCAAGAAACACGACGGATCTAAATCACGAACTCATTACAGAGACCGAATATCTCGAAGCCTTAGCACAACTGAAAAACTCGACACCCGGGAAAGACAATATTAAAAGCAAGGTACTAAAGCATCTAGCACAGGAGACACATGACTTCATATTAGGAAAACTTAACGAATGCTTCACGACTAACAAAATACCCAAGTCATGGAAGAACGGAATAATAATTCCTATTTTAAAGAATGGACTAGATGACACACTAACAAAAAACTATAGACCCATCAAGCTACTCCCGGGGTTGAGCAAACTGTTTGCACACATAATAAAAAACAGATTACATAATTTAATAGGACATCATATTCCAAAATACCAGTTTAGCTTCAAGACTAAAAACTCAACTATACATCCACTTTATGTTCTTACTAATAACATATAAACCACACACCTGACCGGTGGGAAAACTGCCAGCCTGTTTTTAGACATAAATAAGGCCTTTGACAGAGTGTGGATCGAGGGCTTACTGTACAAACTACACAAGCTTGGCGCTCCAAACTACTTAATACATATTATTAAACAACTACTCGAAGACAGACAACTCGAGGTACGAATCAAGGACGACTACTCTATCCCCTTTTCACCTGAGCAAGGCCTACCTCAGGGTTCACCACTCTCACCCCTGCTTTACAACATATATTGCCATGACATATACAACCACAACATTCAAGACAAAGAAGGTATAGACCAAAACGCTTACTTGCTACAATACGCTGACGACGCTACCCTTATCGCGCATTACAGAACGACCGCCAGAGCAGTGGACAAACTCCAGACACTAACAGACACAATAACATCATGGTTCTACAAATGGAGACTCACACCAAATGCATCAAAAAACCGGCTGCTCCTCTCAAACCACCGAATTAAACCAGACCTCCAAACATCACCACGGACGGTCAAATAATCAAACCCACCGACAATGTCAAATACCTAGGAATAACAATGGACAATAAATTAAAATTCACAAAGCACGTACAAAACGTCAGAACAGATCTAACCAAGAGAGCAAAACACTTCCGCACACTTACTTACAAAAACAAGGGTATCAGCACCAAGATAGCAACTATCATATATAAAGCGACCTGCAGACCTCTAATTGACTACGCTCATGTTTTATTCGCCAATGCTACTGACAAAACTAAACGGCATTTACAGACAACAGAACAGATAGCACTGAGACTGATAACGAAGATCCGACACCCAGCAAACCCATTACACAATTCACCAAACCGACTACTCTACGAACGCACAAACCTGACAAGGATATCGGAAAGACTACTCGTCTTGCAATTAAGATGGAAACACAACCCTCACAATCTCAACTTCCTGGACCCCCTCTGTTTAACAAGACCGACCAGACAAACGCGTTTCCTCTTCCCAACCTCAACCCTGTTGGAGCATCTCCAGACCATAAATCATGTACATGTTTGTTAATTGTATTATATACATTAGTTTTTAGTTTTCCATATAAATGTTATTTTAATTTATCCAGGGCAGAAAGACCGATAGGTCGATAGCCTTTTATTACTAATAAAGATGTTTACTACTACGACTACCATAAAAGTTGCTCATCCAACAAAAGGTTTTCCTCTCCATCCACCTGGTTTTGTAAGAACTGTGGAATGAGCGGGAGTCGATTTCAAGTTTTAATAAGTGGAAGTACGATTCAGCAGATATATTTCCTTCGATAAAAATTGAAGTTACTGTTTTATTCCCCAGCTTCCAGCCCAAACATTGAACATTCGCGGAAATTGCTTATAACCTTCTTGCAATACATGAGGATTCTCATTATCCCAGAATCTGCAAGTATGTTTATTTACACTACCAACAAGGAAAAAAGTTGATTCTCACTGAAAATCTTTATCAAATTCGGTTGAATTTCAATTATCGCAATCACTGTTTCGCAAGACTGAATTCGTCAATCATAGTCTTCTCGGAGTTCTTGGAAAATGCTCATTTTCTATGGAAAGCACTTGCTTAGTTTAGAACTTTCTGAAGTGACCCGCATGAAAGATTTGCTCAAAAGAGCTACCTTTGAAAGTGAAGTGACAGGGTGTGAATGTAAATTTGTACTGTAAAAATGTTTCAAAATTAATTTTCAGCTTTTTGCGAGAGCCTTTTAACCGATTACAGTGTTCTAACTGGTAATGAATAGAGTTTTTTAAGGAGTTTAAACGAAAGTGCCATTTGGGGGCTGTAGGGTGGGTACCAGACCAAAATAAATTAAGATCCATATACAGGTCTTAAGCCCATTTTAAACAGAGCCGAATGGCTATTTCATACACTTTTTCTAGTTCTGCGTCAATTGCTATTTAAAAAGCCACTGACTTCTTTATCGTATATTAGCAAAGGTGAAAATACATTTGATTACAGGCTATAACTAGCAATTTAAAAGATTATTTCTAGTTAGCAATTAGGTCAGCCATGTGTTATTTTTATGTGGAAAAAGTACTGCTTTACAGCTAACCCGTAAGTAATCTTAATTTTTTTTTAGTTCAGTTATAGAAATTAATATATAAAAGTGCGATTTTCACTGTAGATTTCAGTTTAAAGTTCAGTGCTACGTGAAAAGCAAATATGAATTTGTTTTCACTTTATAGAACAACATTGCTTTGTTTTGCTCTATCAGCAAACCTTTTAACTCTAGGTCTAAGTGATGAAGAGTTCGATGAATTTGTGTCGGAAATTGAAGACTTCGTTACTGTTTCTACATCCAATGTTTGGGCGACTAACAATGATGACTACTTTTCGTCTGAAGATGCATCCTCAGTCGGTGAGTCTTGTCAGTTCAATGCACATTCAAAATATTGATAAGTTGGAAATCAACCATCCAGACTATGGACATTTGACTTCATAATTGTCGGAGGAGGAACAGCTGGAGGAATTTTAGCAAACCGTCTTTCTGAGCAAGAAAGTTTTACGGTTCTACTGGTGGAAGCTGGAAAAGCAAGAGCAGCAATTGTAGATGTATTGGGATTGAATAGTTATCTGGTAGCATCGGAGTGGAACTGGGCTTATAACACAACCAAGCAAACCACCGGCTGTTTAGGTAAATTGGTCACTTTATAATAATTTTAACAACAATTATAATAGAATTATTCAGGTTCTGTTGACCAACGTTGTTCTTTGGGAAGAGGAAAAGGCTTGGGTGGTTCAAGCAGCATAAATGATGGATTTGTTTCCCGTGGTAACCACAAAGACTTTGATCAATGGGCAGATCTAGGCGATATTGGGTGGTCTTTCGAAGACTGTCTTCCGTATTTTAAAAAAACCGAAAATACAAAATTTTCGGTAGATGCTGCTGATGAACCTTATCATGGATTTGATGGAATGCAAAGTTTAAGTAGAGCTGAAGATACTCCAGTCTTGGTAAAACAGCAACCAAACTAAACAACTAGAAGATATTCTAAACAGCTTTTTCCATTTCTTTCAGACCGACGCTGTACTTAGTGCATTTGAAGAGCTTGGTAACTCTTACGTGGATTTTAATGGCGAAACCCAGTATGGAGTAGGTCGGCCTCAATATTATTTGGATAATAATACAAGAGCAAGCACTGCACATTCGTACATATTCCCAGCGTTAAACAGACCAAATTTGAACATTACTGTCGAATCGCTGGTTACAAAAGTTCTTATCTCCAATAAAACAGCGACTGGAATTGAATTCTGGAAAAATGGGACAAAGTACACGGCCACTGCTGGAAAGGAAGTGATTGTTTCAGCTGGAGCGGTTAATTCACCGCAACTTTTGATGCTCTCTGGTATTGGTCCAGAAGACGAACTAAACAAGCATGGGATTGAAATTATTGTCGATTTACCAGTAGGAGAAAATTATCAGGACCATGTAATGTTCCCAGGAATATATTATAGGTACATTTAATATCAGGACACATTTGCAACTAACATTTAATTCATTCGAATGTTGTTTTTCAAGAACCAACGGTTCATGGTACAATAATACTCTGCTCGAGAATTTAGATTTATGGAGAGAAGACCATCGGCCACTCACTGCTGGATACGCGCTCCAAACAGTTAGTTACTTCAATTCAGAAGGAAATGATAGCATAATTCCGGAAGTAGAAATTCTTACCATTGGCCCACCAGCGGTTACCGAATCAGTCGGGGTATTCTTAGGGTAAGTCATATTCTTCATCAAAGACTTTGTATACTCAACAAAATGTCTTTGTTTAGTTATAATGAAACCTACCTGGAAACACTAGAGTTTCTCGACTCTACGACCGATGTTTCGCTGCTTCTAATATTATTGCATCCTCAAAATACCGGAAGAGTAGCTTTGAAGTCAAACAGTGCCAAAGACTATCCAGTGATTGAATACGATTATTTTGGAAATGATGATGATGTGGAAATTATGTACAACGCCATCCAATATGCCTTGAAACTGAATGAAACCGACGGTTTTAAAAGTTTGGGAGCGTATCAGCTGTATCCCTCCGTGCCAGATTGTGATCCTTACTATGATGCACTTTCCAAAGATTGGTGGATTTGTGCCATAAGATATACTTCCGCCGCGGTAATTGCATTATTTAAATGTTAATTCTGATTCGATTTATAACTGAATTATTTGCAGGCACTTCATTTACTAGGAACTACCAGGTTTGGAGTGGACCCTGACAAATCTGTCGTGGATCCCGACTTAAAAGTGCACGGTATTGAAAACTTACGAGTGGTAGACGCAGGAGTCATCCCGAGTGAAATATCTGGACACCTCAACGCATTTGTTGCTATGGTGGCTGAAAAAGCAGCGGATATTATTAAATCTGCATACCAATAAGCAAATATAACAAAAATACATTATTTTCTACATAATGTAAATGTTATAGCAGGTTTGACAATACATCTTGTGTTGCTGTGAATAAACAAAAAAATATTTTAATAAAGCAAACGAATCGTATTTTTTATCGTGCAGTCAGCAGCTGCTTGCTACTAGATACTAGATGACGCACACCGATATCATATTTTTTTAATAAACGGACATTAGTAAAATTATGTTTGCTTGCGACTATAATTATTATTTGATTTTGAGCTTCAGACTACACACAAGCTGGATTCGGAACTTTTTTTCATAAACCAGCAGTATAACGCTTTCAATATGACAAAAACTGTATTTAAGAACACATATTTGATGAAAATACAGTGCAAATATTTATTTTTTAGATCATGATCTTGTGCCTCAGTTGAGAACAAAATTTAAAATCATTTGGAACTATAACATAGTAAAAAAATCGGGCAGTTTGTTATTAAAACCCCAAGGAAGAACTTCTTGTGGCTAATCAGGTTGGTTTCAGATGTGCTTTCAAATTTATATGAACATAATTCTTTGGAAAAAATTGATCATCTTATTTCAGTGACCATTCAAGAAATAGGAATGCGGAAGAAATAAACATTTTTTGTATGAAATTTATTAAACCCTTTTTACAAGGAATATTTTCTGTTTTAAAGTGTGCTTCTTTTAGGCAAAAAGTTTGAGTACACAGAGATTGAATACATTAAAAAAGGCTTCGTTAATCTGAAAATATGTTCGGTGTAACATACAGTATTTCGGTAATCACCTGCCTGCGAGAAAAAAGCCTTAGAATAAAAACTGTTTTGCGAGAAAACGATAAAAAATAATAATAAAATAGGAGTTGACAGTAAAAATCGGACAGGAACCGTTTCTTTTTTTTGGACCGAAACCCAAACAGAACCCATATTTTATATTAAGACATTGTTAGGTGCTGAACCGGAACCGCAATATTTTATTTTGGTTTTTTTCAGTTCTGCAGTGTAACGTTTCGAAGCAATTACTGTACATTTTAGAAGCAAATGAAAATAATAATTTACCCTACTGCAAATGAATATAAAATTACGTTTCTATGTTCTGGTGAGCCGCAGTGTCACTGTTAATGTGCCAACAAAGGATCGGCACTTCTTTTAGTTAGTTCTTGCAATCGTTTTGATAGTCGGCGCCGCGACGCCGTCAAAGGGAGAAAATATAAGGGCTATTCTTTGCGGTTAGTTGTCCCAAATGACAAGATCTTCTATAAATCATAAATTTGAATTAAAGTACAGTCAGGAAAAAAGAATATATAAATCATAAAATAACAATTTTTTGGTATAAGGTAGTTTTAGACGGCAATCAAGTGGAAAAAACAAAAACACATTTAAAGTCGTTATGGACAAGACTGATGTTCTTAAAAGAGTGCAATTCTTCTAATTCTAAATCTGACCCTGACCAACACGATATGGAGTCATCTAGTTCTTCATCAAGCGATGAAATGGAAGCCTTTTTGAGACATAAAGATTCAGAGCAAAAATTTTTAAAAGGAATTAATCAGCACGCATTTTCCTCACAAGGTTCATTTGTAGCCCTTAACAAAATTGAAAATATTTTAAATTCCTATCAAGTGGAACAAAGCCGCATACGCTTACCGAAAGATGAAACGATTTTTGATTTCTGGAAGAAAAAGAATGAACTTAATCCTGAGTTATACATGCCTGCTCAAGTATTGTTAAGCGTACCGGCAACGCAAGTTAGTGTTGAGTGGTTATTCGCAGGACTCAAATTTTTGTTGCCGCCTTCGAGGTCAAATATTAAAGAAAAAATTTTAGAGGAGCCTTTATTTGTGAGGACCAACCGACTTTTCAATCGTGAAGAACAAACACCGTACGTTTATACACTATTTTTAAAATTATTTTTTCAGTTGAGTTATTTTAGTTCTTCGATCACCAACAACCAAACATTTAAAATTGGAATTTTGGACAAAAGCAACTCCTCAAAAGATGGTGAAGAGTGTGAAGACATGAACCAGGAAGAACAATCTTTAAACGGAAATAAGAGTGAAAGAAGAACGCGCTAAAGCCAGAAAATTCATTAACAAATTACTTTTCAAAAATATAACGATTAAATTAATTTTTGTATCTAATATTGTCTGGGGTTGCTAGTCCTCCTACTCTCTACCATACAACCAGCCGAAGTACCGTATGAAGCAGTGGATAGTTTGCTCATCTTTTATCTTGTATAATACAACAAGCAAGGAAAAAGGTCTTGAGATTCCTAATTAGAGCAGCCTTTATCTTTTGTTTGTTTTGTTGTTATTTATAGATTTTGGAACCGAAAAAAAACCGGAACCGGAACGGAATTGAATCGGAAATTATTTTCGAAACCGAAACCGGAACGGAACCAAAATTTAAAATTTTGCCTTGGACCGAAACCGGAACGGAACAGTTATTTCGTTTCATCGTCGGAAATTATTGTTTCACTGTTCACATGAAAGAAAATAAACGCACTAAAATAAAAAAAATACTAATATAATAAAATAATAAATAATTTAAAAAAATATTCAAACGTATTCGTATTTGGCATCGTTGCAGAGCCAACGCAACTTGACACTGACAGCCACGTAGAAAAGCTTTTAGGGTTAGAAATAGAGTTTTCCAAACACCTATTCCCTAAACACGTATTTACTGCCTAGGTGGCAAAAAAACAACACTATTTATCATTAATTTTAAACACTTGGTGCTGTATACTGCCATCCAATGTTAACAAAGTTAGAAACCAAGTCTGGCAGAGTCAAGGGACTCTCGTTCCACCCAAATAGGCCTTGGGTACTGGCCAGTCTTCATAATGGGTCTATACAGCTCTGGGATTACCGAATGTGCACCCTTATAGAGAAATTCGACGAACATGATGGCCCTGTTCGCGGCATATGCTTTCATAATCAGCAGCCCCTTTTTGTATCTGGGGGCGATGACTACAAAATTAAGGTCAGAATAACACCCCGGAGTAGTCTCACACACTTGTTGAAATGCCCCATAGGTATTCAAATCGTTGAACAATGTATAAACCCCCTCAATTCTTCTAGGTGTGGAATTACAAGCAAAAACGATGCATATTTACTCTTCTGGGTCATTTGGACTACATCAGAACCACCATGTTCCACCATGAATATCCCTGGATAGTCTCTGCTTCTGATGATCAAACAATTCGCATTTGGAACTGGCAAAGTCGCACATGCATTTGCGTATTGACTGGGCACAATCACTACGTAATGTGTGCGTTTTTCCACCCTAGTGACGATTTGCTTGTATCCGCCAGCTTGGATTCCACTGTTCGAGTCTGGGACATTTCTGGTGAAGGAAATCTAAATTTATTAGGCTCGTTTTTTTAACTAATTTTTCCTCGAATAGGTCTAAGGAAAAAGAATGTTGCTCCCGGACCATCTGGCTTGGAGGACCATCTAAAAAATCCAGGAAGCACCGATTTATTTGGGGTGTCTGATGCCGTAGTAAAACACGTTTTAGAAGGACATGATAGAGGTGTGAATTGGGCTAGTTTCCATCACACTTTACCGTTAATTGGTACGTAAAGTTTTACCGTGCAAGAGAAGCAATCAAACACACTGCTTAATCTTGGCATTAGTATCTGGAGCTGATGATCGTCAAGTTAAACTCTGGAGAATGAACGATTCGAAAGCTTGGGAAGTGGACACTTGCAGAGGTCACTATCACAATGTGTCTTGTGTGTTGTTCCATCCTCGGCAGGAGCTTATTCTGTCCAACAGTGAAGACAAAAGCATTAGAGTTTGGTGCATGCAGAAAAGAACTTGCCTGCACACTTTTAGAAGGTGATTGGAATTAATTTTGCAAAGGTTTATCAGGGTTCATATGTCTGTGTTTCTTCAGGGAACATGATAGATTTTGGGTCATGGCTTCCCATCCAACCCTCAATCTTTTCGCAGCTGGGCATGATAATGGAATGTTGATTTTTAAACTGGAAAGGGAACGACCTGCATACACCGTTCATGGAAATCTGGTTTACTACGTAAGGGAAAAGTACCTGAGACGGCTTGATCTTACTACTGTTAAAGATGTACCAGTATTGCAAATCAAAGGTAACATTTGTCATGTTTTTCACTTAACAATGACTGGCAAAAACAATCCTAGAACGTTTTATTTCCATCTAGTCATCAGACAACTTTACCGCACCCTGAAAATCCTGGTAAAATGTCTGTATTTCGAATGTAAAACAGCCACTTTCCACTTAAAATGCAATGATTAACATAAACTCTAAATGAATGTCTTCCTATTCACTTTAAGGTGGCCCAAGAGTTTATGGCATCTCATTTAATCCTGCGGAAAACGCAGTGCTACTCTTTACGCGCACTTCGAATTTGGATAACAGCGTATACGATTTATATGTTTTGCCCAAAGAGCAAGAGTCTGGTGGACAAGTTCCTGAAGTAGAGAGCAAAAGATCCAGCGGATTAACTGCTTTATGGGTCGCGCGAAACAGGTTGGAATTTTAATTAGATTTTTTACTCCCATTGGTGAATGTTCAATTGGGGTGAATTTTAAGGTTTGCTGTTCTGGAGCGGGGCCATCAACTGGTTATTAAGAATCTGAAAAATGAAGTAACAAAAAAAGTGCAAACTCCTGTTTGCGATGAGATTTTCTATGCAGGCACTGGTATGCTTTTGCTTCGCGATGCTGAGCGAGTCACTTTGTTTGATGTGCAACAGAAACGAACTCTTGCCCAAGGTTGGTTGCTTATTTCTGCTGGTGGAAACTGACTTAAATTGATGATTTTTGCAGTGAAAATTAATAAATGTCGCTATGCGGTTTGGTCCAGCGATATGTCTCATATAGCGCTCCTGGCCAAGCACACAGTCACAGTTTGTAACAGGAAACTGGAGGTTTTGTCTTCCCTGCATGAGAACACGCGAGTTAAATCGGGAACTTGGGACGATTCAGGCGTATTTTTCTATACCACCAGCAATCACATCAAGTACACGATGACCAATGGGTAAGTCACTGAATACTTACTTTTTTCTTAGATTTTTCCTGATGATGGCTTTTCAGGGATCATGGCATTATCCGTACTTTAGAGTTGCCGATTTATCTAACAAAAGTAAAAGACTCTCAGTTCTACTGCATGAATCGCGATGGTCAAGGCTTAATCATGAACATCGACACCACCGAATGTAAATTCAAGCTAGCTCTTATCAACCACAGATATGAAGAGGTAGGCGGAAAATTAACAGAAACTGGGATTGCCATGTTTAATGAAAATGTGTTTTAGGTTCTAAACATGGTTCAAAAATCTCGCCTGGTGGGTCAGTCGATAATATCCTACCTTCAGCAAAAGGGATATCCGGAAGTGGCTTTGCACTTTGTAAAAGATGACAAAACCCGATTCACTCTGGCTTTGGAGTGTGGAAACATCGACATTGCTCTGGAGGCCGCTAAAGCTCTTAACGACAAAACGTGCTGGGATCAATTAGCCCAGGCTGCGTTGTGGCAGGTAGGTTTATAACTTTAAAACACGGTTTATTTATCTAATTGATTTTATTTGCTCTAGGGGAATCATCAAATAGTGGAAATGTGCTATCAACGGACAAAGAGCTTCGAAAAGCTGTCCTTCTTGTATCTGATTACGGGAAATTTGGATAAACTACGAAAAATGACCAAAATTGCTGAAATTAGAAAGGCGCGCTCCTCACAGTACCATGGATCGCTTCTCTTAGGCATGCTACAACTAAACCATGCTAAATGAGCATTTTGTAATTTGATTTTACCATTGCAGGTGATTTGGATGAACGTGTTAAAATCCTGAAGGCAACCAACCAGTTGTCTTTGGCTTATCTAACTGCTGCCACCCATGGAATGGCAGAGGAAGCCGATCAATTGAAAGAAACGATTGGAGATGCGAAGAAATTACCGGACGTCGACCCGAATGCCATGTTCTTAAAGCCTCCACCGCCAATTCAGCAAGCGGAAAGCAACTGGCCTTTGCTGACTGTTAGCAGAGTAAGAACTTTCTAACCCTCAATGAATGTTTCCGGTAAAATGTGAATGTTTCAGAGCTTCTTTGAAAACACTGCATCTCTTACCACGTCCAGCAAGTTGGTTGTGGAGCCAATCGCTAGCCATGCAATTGAAGAAGGTGAAGGCTGGGGCGATGATGATGACGATGAAATAATCGATGGAGGTACTGGAAGTTTTACAGTTTTGATTTTATCGCGGTTAATTGGTTTTCTTTTGTTGTTGCAGAGGAGAAATTCAACGATCCGAAGGCATCAGAAAGTGGAGAGGCCGGTTGGGATGTTGAGGATGCAGACCTGGAAATTCCCGAACTTGGACCAACTCCAGGCGAAGAACTTGCTGATAAGTTATGTGCATCTTCCAGCCCAAGGTACTATTTTGTGCGGAGCAACCAATCAGAAAAATTTGAAAGGAAATTTTCGTTTCAGGACCATCACCAAAGCTTTCTTGGACGAAAGCCTCTCAATTGGCTGCTGATCATGTAAGAGCCGGCTCTTTTGAATCCGCATGTCGGCTGCTACATGATCAAATAGGAGTAGTCAACTTCAAGCCCTACGACAGCGTCTTTCAAAGCCTCTACAGCAGCTCAAGAACTGTTTCAAATCACCTGCCTAATTTGCCTCCTATATTTAGCTACCCGTTGAGAAATTGGAAGGATGCCACTGTGAAAACTGGACTACCAGCCATTGGCATCAGCTTGAATGATTTAGTGGCTAAATTGCAAGTAAGTTTTGGAAAAGGTGGATTTAGGATTCTTGGTTTAGATGCTGGTAATTTCCATTTATTTTATTAGGTTTGTTATCAGCTAACTACCGGGGGAAAGTTTACGGAAGCAATAGAAAAGTTCCAGAACTTGTCGTTATCCATTACTCTGCTAGTTGTGGACACAAAGCAAGATATCGCAGAAGCGCAGCAAATGCTGAGGATATGCAGTGAATATATTTGCGGGCTTCAAATGGAAACAATTAGAAAAACATTGCCAAAAGGTAAAAACCGTAATTTTAGCGGGATAGTTTGTTAAAATAACCAACCAACTTCCAGGATCTGTAGAGGAGCAGAGCGCCAATGCGAACTGGCCGCCTATTTTACGCATTGTAAACTGCAGCCTGTTCATCAGATCCTCACACTAAGAACTGCGCTCAACATGTATTTCAAGCTGAAAAATTACAAAACTGCGTCTTCTTTCGCAAAGCGATTGCTGGATTTAGGGCCAAGGCCCGAAGTCGCTCAACAGGCCAGGAAAATCTTACAGGTATGTAATATTTGATTTATTAAGCGCTCAATTGATTTTTACTAAAACTTTTTTCACTTTATTAATGCTTGGTGTCCAAACTTACTTTGTTCTTACCAAGACACCTAATTTTCCTATTTTTTTACAGGCGTGCGATTCTAATCCAACCGACGAACTGCAATTGCAATATGATGAGCACAATCCCTTCAATTTATGCGGTTACTCATACACGCCAATTTATCGCGGAAAACCCGAGGAAAAGTGCCCGCTTTGCGGCAGTTCCTATCTGCCTAAATACAAAGGATCGGTATGCAATGTTTGCCAAGTGGCCGAAATAGGCAAAGATACTATTGGATTGAGGATAAGTTTACATCAGTTTAGATAAACTGCAGATAATCCAACTCGGAAAACAAACTTTTTCGCTGCACAAGATTATCAGTAAAACACTTATTATATAAATTCTTATTGGTGTTTTTGCTTTAAGTAAGTTTTAGGAGAGTTTAGTATATTAAGAGAAACTCCTTGTAATATTGATTAGCTGATAAGGAACTGTATTATGGAGCATTTAAATAAATGTGATGAAATTTATTTTTGATTATTCACGGCCACATTCATTGCAAGATAAAAAATTGCTGACAGGCAAAATTTGTCAGCTTGCAGTCATTCCTCGCAAAATGTCCTTCAAGAAACGAGTTTTTTTCAGAATATTTCCGACTGAAAAACCGGAATTTGAGCACATAAAATTGGATAGCAAATCCAGTACAATATACGTTCGCTATTTACAGGAATTGTCTAAAAACAACATTAAAACAGACCGCAGTTACTGGAAGTTTGAAACCGATGGAATTTTTTATAACTCAGCTCAAGAAACACTATATAAGAATGTCACAGCGGGGGTTTTAGAAGAGTGAGTTCAAATTAATTTTTTTCTATCCAAATTTTAAGTAATTAATGATTTAAATAAGAGCAAACGCAGTTGGATGAGGCTTATTTGTTTAAAGGGTAATTAGTGGAAATAATGCCGTGATAGTATCATTTGGCCAAACAGGATCTGGAAAGACTTTCACCACAAGCGGCCTTCATATTACTGAGGATGTAAATAATTCATTTAAAACCTCATCATCAGCCACCCTTGAATATAATTAATTAAACAAATACAGGAATTTGGAATTCTCCCTCGCATCGCTAAAGATTTTCCTGGCCTTAAAAAAAGCGATGCCCAACAACATCAAGATCGAAATTGAAATATCCTATGTGGAATTCTACAATACTTGTGCCACCGATCTTCTAGAATCAGACCTGAATACCATAGAAATTTCCAAATGCCGGGAAGTCCGGAAGGTTCAAATCTCCAATGAGTTTGAAGCTCTAAAGTGCATCTTTCTAGGTAAATGCGAAAAACCTTCCTTGAAATCCCTTGAAATTCTACTAATGATTGCAGGAGAAGCCCGCAAGAATTTCAAGCAGGGATGTAAATATTTATCGAATTTGGTCACAATGTTGCAACTTTCCATATAACAAAAAAAGATATGGATCTAACAACCCACTAAAAATTTGCTCGAGGGTAGGTAGAAGTTCAACAATATTCACCGGTTAATTCCTGCTCCTTGAAGCTGCATATAATTGACATGGCCGGGAACGATACTAGTGGAAATATCAAACTACTCTGCAAAAGCCCCAAAGAAATCGGGATGGCAAATGTAACCAAATCGCAATTAGAACAGTTCATTCTGTGCCTTTCTAAGAACATATCGAAAAACATCCGCGTTAAGCAACGGATCAACTCGCTAATTTACTATTTGAACGGGGATTTTTCCTCAGAGAGTATCCTCAGGTAAAGACAAAGCTGAATTGTCCACAACAGACCCTGGAAGTTTCTTTTGCTAGATTCATCGGCCATGTCAAGGCGAAGAATGAAGACCTTCTAATAACGCTCTCGATGTTACGATTCGGAAATATCATCCAAGGCCTGAAAATGAAGCGAAAAGTAATGCAATTCGAACTCAATGAAGAAGTGGAGCTGCAATATCTCAGAGTAAAATAGCGCAGTTGAATAACGTTTACTAGATTTTCCATGTATAACTTCATTTTTATAGAATAAATTGCAATCTATTGAAAAAGATCAGCATTTGAACTCGGTGCTGCTCAACCGCGATTTGGTCACTGGAATGAATCCCGAGCGAATAAAGCATCTGCGGATATAGTTCAAGACTACCTTGCTGGGAATGTACGGGAAATTCCTCTTATGAACGTAGCGGATGCTGGCCTTGTTCTAGAAAACATCAAAGACCTTTGCAAAAGCCTAGAGAATGAAATAAAAACTCTCCAAATAGAAAATCAAGGCTTGGTAGCTCAGCAGCAGAGCGAAGTTACTTTGAAGCAAAAAGCTCCAAAAGCTCTTCGCATAGCACGGTATTGAACTGCAAGAGTTTTGATGTTTGCTGAACCTTTGAAACGTTTATGAAATTATAGATTGGTAAACTGTCGCGCAAATCTTCCAAGGCCCGATCCAAGGAGAGTATTACAAAGGAAAATAAACAAAGCGGCAGTAACATTGCAGAAAAACAGAAGTTCACGGAAAGTAAGGCGCAATATCGGTAATATTAAACAAAAAAAATATACTAATTCCTCATTAAAAAATTCCAGCTGGGGAGTTATCAAATGCTTCGTCCCAAAGACGCAAAAAATCGGTATCAAAATCGTCCACCAGCGGAATGAATAAGGCATCAAACCGGAAAAAATCCAGTAATACTTCCATTGAAAAACGCGATTCAAGAGCAGCGTTAAAAGCCTGGATGTCTCAAATGCCCATTCCTGAGGTGATTCCGGAAAAACAGGATATGTGGAGACGATTTGCTTCGTCCAGCCAATACAAGGAGAGACTTGAAGAATACAAGCAAAACGAACAAGAAATAAAGAGCAGCTTTTCCAGTTATGTGCACGAGATTAAAAAACTACAAAAAATCAAGGAAGAAGTTGATAAGCACATCAACGACTTACTGCTGGTAACTTGTTAATTTTAAGAATTTCTCTCAAAAATTACGATTATTTACAGGCGCAAACATACAGAAAATTCAACAGCAACGATGAATTTGATGAACACGGTTTGTTGGTTTTATCCTATGCAGAAAAGGAGTGCAAGGAAAGGCTGGATGAGACGCGCCAAATGCTGGTAGATCAGCAGGAGATTACTTAACAGCGCAAGAAGCTTTGAAAGTTTTTCTGGAAAACCGACAAAATATCATCAAAAGCGCTGAGAGCGAGTTTGATCAGTTTTGCGCTGAAAAACTACCAAGTTCCTAGCGTGGATATCCAGCTGGTTCAAATGACTTGGTCCGATTATTTAAAAAATGTCCGTGTCGATTTTAGAATGTAAAACGTGTTTCAGAACCCGTACACTTTCGACGCAAACATTGAAGATCCAGACAGTGTCTTAGAAAAGCAAGAACTTACGTTTATACCAGAACCGCCTGCAAGAGCGCAAATCATTCGAAATCTTCAATCATTGCTGCAACGCGAGCAAAGAGCTAGAAGAAGGCTATAAACAGAACAAAACAAGAATGGAAAAACGTTTGAAATATTTCTAATCTTTCTGGTGGAAGAAAAACAACAAGTTTATTATGTAATTATATATTTATTCAGAAGTCTGTTTAAATTCCGATCAACAAAATGCTATTATTAGATAAGTATAAAGAATGATCAATTTGTTTCCGCAAACAGATTGTTTGGTTCGGAAGTCCTCCAAACTCCTACACTAAAAACGGGTATCAGTAAAGTCAGTTATTTCAAGATTGAGATTCATTGGATTTTAAATCTACAAATTTGACCCCACTGAACTGATGTCAAGTATTCCGTTGAATTTCAATCTTATGATTAACTAGAATTACGGATACCATTGTCACAAGTTAAGCAGGTGGATATGGGATTATCCGCGTGCGTTAACTTGTAGATGTGGGAACTTAAGCAGTTTGGTTTGGCTTTTCCTCAGATTTAGGTTCTTCTTTCTTTGCAACCTCAGCCTTACTCGCCTCATCAAAGTTTTCCACTAAATCGGGAACATCTTCCTCATCCTCTGGTACAATTTTATTCACTCCTCCCGCATTAGCAACAGAACTTGCCAAACGTTTCAATTGGGAAATGCCTTCGGGACCCAACTGATTCAAAATACCGGGGAGCATCTCGGTAATTTGTTTGTTTTCACCATGCCCAGTTATGGCAAATGTGTTTGCGGCTAAAGATGCTTGGGTTTTTGGGTTATTGAAGTGAATAACCGTTCCATCATCCTTAATCATGTTAACCTGGAAAACGATTTTAATTAAAACAGTTCTTCTCACCATCAAACAGTTGAGTTATTTTTTAGTGAATAGGACGCGTAACACCAGAGTTTTTATTCTTATTTATTAACGCTGTAATAAATTTGTATAATTTTGCAAGACTTATTTTCCTCATATTGAAATTCGAGCCTATTCGCTCTCATCAGCAGGGTTGAGGTTTTAGGAGAAACCCAAAATTCCCAATGCTCCGAGTAAATTTATTTGGAGGTGTTTAGGCTTTATATTTCCTTTCCTCGCATGTTCAGAAGATCCTTGATATTTTTTTACAAACCGACTGATTTTTTTCAAATGTTGGTTTCGTAAGACCAGTGTGAGTACTTGAAGCTAACACTCCTCTGAAGATGCCAGCCATGCGTGCTAGTGAAACATTAGGCCCAAATTTAATCACTTTAAATCTTGTTAATCATAATAATCAGTCCGTTATTACTACAAACGGTGCCAAATCTCGAAAAAAAGTGCCAAATAAAAATATATCTTCTCCTAAAACCGTAGTTTAAAAAAGAAACACCTTTGGACACGATTCATTTCCAGACCTGTGTTTGTATAAACTTTGTCCCATCAGACGACTTTCTGCACTTATAATGTGTCCTGAGAAATTACACCCTTAAATGGTGGTTCTCTCAGCATTTGGAACCATTTTGTTCAGTTTTCTCGTAGAATCAATCAGTGTATTGTGTGTATCGCGTATTTTTTTAGTATAAACTTACACAATTTAAATAGACGTTGTGCATCGACTTTTAATATAATCAATTTATTTCATATTTCACGGTGATTTCATTGTACAGAAATTATGACCATTACATTAGATTATTGCGGTTTATAATGGATAATTTTAAGGTAAAAGCATTGAACCTTTTGAAACAAGTGATAGAGTTTCTAAGAAGATGATTAGAAGATTAATAAATTGGCACATTGGAACCTTTCTATCCATTTTAATTGAAGATAACCGAAATTTTGGAATTTCAATATATTTTGGTATAAAATAAGAGAATTTCACATGCATTTTTGCTTAATTGCAACCTTAACTCAGCATAGAAACATCGGATCTGTCTTTTACCCGGACGTTTTATTTTGAAGAAACCGTCATCAACCTCGAATTGTTCAGAAGCAATCGAGGTTGATAGTGGTTTCTTCAGAAAACGCAAGGCAAAAGACAGATAAGGTGTTTATCGCACTTAAATTTGCGATAAGAAGTGTACTCGGTTTTGGTCAAGTTTTATATTAACTTCCAGTGTTTTCCAATTAAACAAGAGACACAAGTTGGTAAGAAATGTGTCATGTGTTCCATTTCAGCCTTTTAATTATCCAACTTTTCCCCATTTAAGCAACTTATCAAGGGCCTAAACTCCTTTTAAACGGGTTTTTGCAGTTAATTTGAGTTATTAAACAAAGAATTGAATTCGCAGGTTTGGCCAAACACTTGTAAACCTTGACTGAAGGTGAACATAGAAAATTGAGTAATTTGCATAAAAAAACTGTGTAATTAGGCAAGACTAACATTAAGCTGCCTGTATCAAACAGCTTGGACTGATCTAGTTAGTGTTTCTGTGGTTTATTTGCAGCCACATTCCTGGTACTTCAAAAGCATTTTAGCCAGCTATTTATACTAGCTGGCTTGGATAAGACCGCTAATGAGAGAATGTTTGTACACGGTGTTTAAAAGTTTCCCATTCATGAAATCCCCTCAAGGTAATAATGAATCTCAATAATTATACAAGGAAACCTGATCCCTATTAGGTTAAGCTAAAAAAAAATAACATGCAGCCTAAAACGGGACATTTTTTACCTCCTCGATGCCGGGGATGGTGTTTACTGAGAGTTTTTTCAATGACGACTGCAGTTTTTTGTCGTCTGTAGCTTGGGTAGAGTGGACAACCTTCTTCTTTCGCCTGGGTGTTCCTTTACCTCCAATCCTCACTTGGGACTGCAATTTCTTCAATTTATCACTGTTCATGTTGCTTGTCGGAATCGGACTTCCTCAATCGATAGGCGATAAAGTTATTCGCAAATTATTAACGTTTAGAACAATGACTAAACGAACTTTCTGGCTGTAGACCTTTTTTCTATACAAACGACACGTGCTTGTTGCCCGGTATGACACGAAAGAAAATGGTCGACTTCCTCGGATATAGACGGCGCTTGCGCCATTTGGCGCCAATTTTGAAAGTTACTAAATTATTATTTAAATAATTCGAATATCAACTAATTAATACTGATTAATGAGTTTGATCGTGACGCCTGGTCATTGTAAATGTGCAAAACTTGCAAATGGCTACAGAAGCACAAGATCCAAACGTGCGGGAGTAATCGATAAGCATGTATATTAGGCTGCCTATATTAAGCCGACGCTTTGGAGAATGCGACATTTATACAGAGTGTCTGAAAATTGTGACCAAATATTTTCGAAGGGACTATAGATAAAAAAATTATAAAAAAGGTTCTTAGAAACTCCAAAATTGTGCTTTTTGAAGAGGCTCTAGCCCTTTGAAGACGACAGACTCGGAAGAGGATTTCTTCACAATTTTTCTTTAATATTTTGCGCTAAAATTGTGAAATTCGTCATATTTCAATAATTCTGGTGTTAATACTGATAATATTGGTCAAGGCCGTTATATATATATTATTTTCTATGTCAATTTTGTCCGAACTTTAATAAAAACTATTTTTTTTCTGGACAAACGGTCCATCCTAAAGAAAAAAACAAAAGCACCATTTTAGCTTAAAAAAATTAATTCAGTAAACTCTTTTGAAAAGTGTATACATTTATTCAATAAAAAAGTTAGGACAACAATTATGTAGAAATCGCCCTGTATGCGACCGTTCCTGAATAAAATCTAGGCACAAAAAAAGTTCGTTTATTTGCAGATATTAAGAATGCCGATTTGCATAAATTTTGTTCAAAACGTTTAAAATGTATTGTAAAAAATCATATTTATATATAGAGTCCTGCCTTCATGGAGGTTCTGTAGCTGTAAAAAGCAATTTTTGTATTTTGTAAGTCCTCGCTTTACCATTTTAATCTCTAGAATTAATTTACAATTTAAAGAATAGTTCAGTTTTCTATCCGAAAAATAGAAGAAAAACTGTTTCAAATCCCCAATATACCGATATTTAGATGACAATGAATCCCAGAAGATATGTTGTCCTAAAAATCATATTTAATTCGAACTTATTTTTTCGTCAACGTTTGTATATTTTATCATCAATTTCTGTATTTTTGTCCCTGAACAGTTGTCTATTATAATTTTCTTGTGTTTGCAAATGTACTGTGTTCAGGAAAACTTGCAAATTAACCCAAATGCATTATAGGAAAAGGTGTATACACATGGATAAAATGATTTAATAAATCGTATATTAAAGTGTGTAATTTCTTATGTAAATAGATTTGTGGTCTAGCTATTTCAACGGTTACGTCCAACCCAAACTAACCCAAATAAACCCAAGCAAATCCACAAACAAAGGTAAACAAACCCAAATAAACCTAAACTACCAAAATCCAAATTAATTAAAAATATATATATTTTTAAACCTTCGAGACCCTGTATATCGTATTACAAGGCTAAGCCTCAACAAGAAATGTATGGACTTACCAGACAACATGTAGAGATGATATAAATATTTATAATATAAAAATACAAATTTGTAATAAATCACACTAATAAATTTGAAAAAAATAATATGCATGCATTAACTTGGCTTAATTTTTTGTTTTTAAAGATTCTTTGATTCTTTTCACCGATTCCCAATCCTGTAACTTGTTTAATTTCTTCGTCTGTCCTTAGAAATTGAGCCAGATTACGATCACGCTTTTAATTAAATTTCAGCGATATTTTCGGTTAATTTCGCATGATCATGATAAATGGACAGAATACATTTTAACTTGAAGTATTTTGGTCTCATAAAGCACATTCATGTTTTCTTGATATTAAATTCCTGTCTACCTATTGATAGTTGCAGTTTGTTGTCTATATTTTCAGTTCTTTTGTACGATGTTGTTCTTCAAGTATAACGAAAACGCATATAATGATTTCAAGTCTTTTTTTATTGGTTCTGGTCACTAAAAGCCTTTTAAAGTCTGCCACACTAAATGTAAACTCATTTTTTACAAAAACTATATTATGACGCTACTTAATGCGAATAAGTTATTGAAAAAACAGCCACTATTCGACTTGACTGCTTCGATTTTGGGGGTTTCTTTGCTCTCCTCTGTTGTCCCTCCAAATGACAAAGTTTAAAGCTGTAGCCACGCCCAACCACAAGCAATATGGCACAATTAAATATCCTGCTGTAGGATTTACTTTATAGAAAAGGTAGCCAGTGGCCAGAGCTGCAGCGTTTAATAGATTGATTTCTATTAATGCCTAAAAATTAAAATTAACTTCAAGATTTTCCTTCGCCAAATTTTATCAAAAGCATAAATACAAGGCTTCCAAATCTAGAACAAACAGTTCAAATCCGATATTTTGACTCGAAATTTCGAATAATATACATGGAGGCGATTAATTGTTTTATAATATAAAATATGTATTTTTGATTAGTTTTACCAGATCAGGTCTTTTGGCCCCAAAGAAGATAGGAGTCCAGCCCCAATTCAGAAGCAAGTTACCTCCATAAACCAACAGGGGAATTTTGGCGGCTCCTGCAGACATATATATTGAAGGGGAGCATTTGGGAGGCATTTTGCATTAATAGTGGATTTACCTTCAAAATTGCCACCGTCTCTGTAGACCAGATATGAAGCATACCCCATACCACAATATAAACTGGTCCACACTGGACCAAAAGCCCAATTTGGGGGCCTACATTTTGGTTTGTTCAAAGTTTCGTACCAAGGAAGGGCCTTTGAGGTTATTAATCCACCTAAGTTGGACAGCAAAAGTTCATATTTCCATTTTTTTAAATTGTTAAATAGCATTTGGAAAATTCACCTGCAATTCCACCCACATTAGGTAACAGTACCGCTCCTAGTGCTGGCCAATTGACCTTCACTGGCATTTTGGGGCGTGAAGGGGTTAAATGCAGTTTACTCCACCAAATCACTAACACCTAGTGTTTTATCTCACTGATAGGGAATAGAGTTTATTATTAAACATATAGATAACAATGTTAATAAGTGAAGTACTGTGTCAGTAAGCACCCAGTCAGGTATTCGTCGTACTGGATGGTACTGCATTTAAAATTAGAACTTTGCACTTTGCTCGACGCAATGCTGGTTATTATTAGCGATAATTTGCGCGAAAATGGGAATCTATTTGCTGCAAATTTACCGATGATGTACCCAGCAGTAAAACTATAGCAGGAAATTGGAAATAAGAAGTTTTGTGTACAGGTTTCCAAGAAATTAAGCCAAAAACTAACAATTTATTAAGTGTAGTCTGCCAACGCTTTGTTCCTACTGGTGTACAAGTATCAAAAAACATTTTATTTGGCAAATTGTCTTGAAAATCTATTGAACCGCCTGCTTTTGCTTCTGAGGCTCAGAATTGTCAAACATTTATAAATATAACTTCTACAAGCCTTTAACTTTCTAGAAAGAAACGAAGCAATTTTGGAGAGCTTGATTGCAAATTGTTTTCCTTAAATTTTCTTTTTTAAATTGACTTTCATCAATTACTTTTGTAATGAGTGAACTGACTAATTTATTGGCATACAAGGTTAAGAAGTTAACGAATTTGGCGACTTTTTCGAAAAATTTCCTAAAAAAATATTTATATTTTTCATATAAGCTTTAAAAATGTGGTATTTTTTTTATATTTATGTTTTTGGAAAATTTTCCATAGAAAACTCAAAGTTCCTCAACTTCTAAACAAAGCTCAAATGTAGATTATAATCTATATTTGTGTCTTTTGAACTCAATAGATTGTTTTCGACCCCAAAACCCCTTAAAATGAATCAAAATGTACGATATTTTGTGTTTTTCGATGCGCTTATTGCCATTTTCGCTTCTTTGTGATGAAAATGGCATATGATTTCCACCAAAAGTCTACTTTTTACAAATGTGTTTTTTGAGCCCGCATTCAATCTAAGAAGTTCCTCAATATACAAAGTACAAAGTGCATAATAAGGAGTATATAATAAGAAAGATACTTTCGATTATTTCGGATCTGAAGCGTTTAATGTCTTTTTCACTGAGTTTGTTCCCACTTTCGTTTCTTTGTGAAGAAAAAGATTTAATATTAAATTTTTTTTACGCTTATCAGTCAATGTTCAAGAAATGTATGTTCCATTCTTCAATTAATATCTCTGTTTCTAAATTTGGTTCTTAAAACAAACGACACATTATGAAAACAACACTTACAAAACGTGGGAAAACTACCCATTGGAAGCGACTTTGAACAACTAAGTAAAACAAATGTAATAACACTAATTGAATAAGAAAAAAGAACATTTGCAAACTGATTAATAAACAAATATTAAATGATACAATTTACATTATTTCGATACAAATTGCAATTACATAAACTGTATGTTGTGTAATGCGTCTAATGCAAAACTATATCAACCGCAGGCCCCTTTTTATTTTCCCATAATCAAGCGTGTCTTGAAAACGTTTCTTCAGGTTTCCAAGAAATATTTCTCACACTTAAGAGCGGCGGCATTCAAGCTTCTAACATTCCTCGGACGAATTTTTCCGGTTTGTGGATAATCACAAAGCACGTATGAAGAATGGGGGGCCCCGAAATCTTTAAATACAACATAAGTCTAACAAAATATTTGGAAAATTATTACCTACAGGTAGGCTGGTATCGGGAAGAAGACCTTTTTATGAGCAGGACTGGGCTGGGTCCTGAATTTGAATCTTCCCAAGCAGGTTTCAATGCTGAAATAGCTCAAAAAACTTCTTTTGATCGAGGTGATCTTTTGGTGCTCTGAAGAGTTTTCATATTTGCTCATGTTGACCAATGTCGGCCTCATTTCGTATCTTCAGTTTAAATAAAATCCAATTTTTTGCAGCTGTTGGAATTTTTTTTATAGATCCACTACTGATCACATATCATCTTGTGAAGTCTACTAATGGACAGGTAGGGTGAGGCATTTTCATTGACTCACCGCGCCATCAGGTAAAAACCGTTGGGCTTATGAAGCAATTTTTGCATGTTTGGTTCCTGTTGGTTTTTACCGTATTTTTTCCCCAAACAGCACTTTTCATGCAGACAATCTTTAAAAAAAAGTCTTAAACGCATGAGGATCCATCTTTGATAAACCTTGCCCAATTTTTTGAAAGTTTAAAAGTGTACAAACAAATCTTCAGGTGGTTCTGGCCAATTTAACATTTGTGTGGAACTTAGCCCATACACTGAAATTTGGGGGCGCAGTTTTGGCTATAAAGTGCTCTTTTAATTTTCATTATTATTTTCTAACATCCATCTTCGGGCTAGAGCAGATATAAAACAATCTCAGGCAAAAACTCTTCGCTCTTCGTGGGTTCCCACTTTCTATACAGCGTGTATAGCCATGAGAAATAACTCGCCAAAAGAACGGTTTCGCTTGTTGTCGTTAACTAGCGTTCGCTGAGCACGAAAGTAAAAACGCGTCGTGCGTGCCAAAGACAAGAACTTTCTCAAAATGTGATTAAAAGTGTTCAATTTGTGTTTGAATTCTATTAAATTGCATGAGGAGCAAACTCAAAATGCAGTGGATTCAGTGTGTTTTTTTCATTTGCTCAATTTTCGTCTTAGGTACGTTGCAATACTGACATCGAAAGTCGACAAATAAAATTGTTAAAACAAGGTCAAATGTTCTTGTTTTGGTCTCAATTATTATTTAGAAATGTATTATGCAGTAATAGAAATTAAATGGTAAAACGTTTAGGTTTCGCTTTTAACTTTGCAGCCTTTTGTCGCTTGACGTGTCTTTTGAGCCTGATTTTCAGTGTTTTACCAACTTAATTTCTTTTATATTTCCATAGAATTTTCCGTTTGCTTTAGTGACTTTTCTTTCAAAAGCTTGTACTAATCAACAGTAATTAACGAGACCGATACTCCCAAAAACGGTAATCAATAAATCTAGCTGTGAATACGAATTAAGGACAAATTAATATTAAAATAATAAACAGAATGCAGTAATAATAAATCCCACTAAAGCCTGTTATAATTATATCATAAATACTAATCAAATAGTTTCTCCCAAATAACCTGACTAGTTTTTATAAAATGTTAGATGCTTAACCCATTGAAAGTGCTGATGTTACAGCAAGTACTTTATTTTACCCTCAGCCCTAACAATTTAAAAATATATAGGACCCCTCTGCCTTTACGCCACTGGATGTTATCAAGAATAGAAACGAAAAACATTGACTTGAGTATTTTCAGAATTTTATGTGATTTTGAAGTAAAAAGCCTTGTAACCTTTAATAAAACTTACAACATTATTTAACAATTAAAGAGACACAAAATCAAATATTTTATTTTAAGGCTAGTGACAAAACTTAAAATTTTATTTGTAATAAGCATAAAACAGTATTTTCAAACGGATTTTAGCATGACCCTTTATATTCACTCATTCACACGTTTGACTGCATCGGGCTATCGTTAATTTGACAAATATTGTTATTTTTCAATAATCATTGTTGGACCGCAATTTTTTGATATAAATATGAATTATAAGGAAACAAACAAAAACAGAAAATGTTAAACTATCAATTTTATTTCAAAGTAATAGAAAATCCGATTTAAAATATACAATGAAGACAACGGCATGTTTTGTCTGATGTTTCGCTTTTAACTTTGCAACTTTTTGATTTTGTTATTTAATCAAATTAATTAATTTTATTATTTTTCTGTAAATTTGATTCAATTGGCTTCAGAACGTTTTCGTCTAAAGTGTGTTTTAATCAGCGATAAAACGGCAACTAAGGCCAGGTTCCACCATAATTTTAATGATCGTTATATACAATATATCTGATCAATGGTCTATAAATGGATTGGTTATTCACGATAATCAAGAAGTAAAGTGAAAATATAATATCAAACTTTTGAGCTGAGCATTAAAACTTTCCGAATAATTAAACCTCAGATTAAATACTGTGAAGACTTAGGCCACGTTCTACCAAACATGATTAAAATATTATTGGGAATGAAAAACCCATGAAACAACTTCAAATCAACTTCCGTTAATGTTAAAGGTTACACAAAGTTAATCCGCTTTAAACCTTGTACATTTATAAGTATTTTTTTTTTAATTTCAGCTTGAAAGGAGTGTCGAAAGCTCAACTTTCCATTGTGTACACTCGGAAAATTTGAAATTTTGTTCGTGAAAATTCGAAACTCCTTTGTACTAGTTTTTCACTTTAAACCTTGTTCATCTACAGAGAGTTTTCCAAAAATTGCCCGACGAGGAAAGAGTCTAAAGCTCAATTTCCATTCCAAATTTAGTTTGAAGCCAATTAATTTCTACACCTCTGAAGCAGATGGAAACCTGAGATTTTTAACGGTGATAACTCTAAATTCTACTCTACTAGTCCACCAGTTTAAACACTGTCCATGCGTATAGAGCGTTTTTCAAAATTTCCTGTCGAAAGAAGGGTCTGAAGCTCAACTTCTCATTGTGTAGGCTCCTTGAAACAAACTTAATCTTCCGCCACTGAAGCAAAGGGAAACTTTAAGTTTTGATTGTGAAACTCAAAACTCAACTGTGCTGGTTCATCACTTTAAATATTGTCCATCTTCAGATGGCTTTTTCAAAAATTGCCGTTGAAAGAAGTGTCTAAAGTTCAATTTTTCATTGCTTAAGATATTTGAAACCAATTAATTTCTCCACTACTGAAGCAGATGCAAACTTGAAATTTTCACGGTAAAAGCTCAAAATGCTACTCTACCAGTTCGCTACTTTAAAATTTGTCCTTCTACAGAAAGTTTTTAAAAAGTGGCTGTTCGATTAAACCTCGACTTTCCATGATGTACGCTCTATCAAAGTTCAAAAATTATCTGTCGAAAGACGAGTCTAAAGTTCAACTTCTCAGTGACTTGAAACCACTTAATTTCTCCTCCAATGAAGCAGAGGAAAACTTGAAATTAAATATGAGGATTGAAATTAATAATGCTATTTTCAATATCCATTTCTAATTCACCCTGTTGTACAACGGCTTTCAGAGGACATTTTATTATGCATGGCTTGAACATTTCAGACATTCATCAATCTACCTCAATTGTACTTAGAAGTTACGTTTCCGAACATGGACTTCATGGAACAATCACTTTCACTAAAATTGGTGATGAAATAATCATCACCACCAATCTGGAAGCGACTTTGGAGTTTCCAAACTCCGCTGGTCCTGGTATATTACTGAATTCCCAGTCGATTACACTCGCATTGAAAATAGGTACTTAAAAGAACCAATGTTTAATTTTTCCGTAACACTCACTTTCTTTCTTGCACTTCAAGATGCGATAGAGAAAAAATTGGGAAAAACCTAATCAACCTTGATGAACTGTTCGGTTATTTGATTATACCCGACAACCAATCAAGTACATTTACTACCTCTGATCTCACAGTGAATGGGAAGAGTGGCCTGTATGGAAAGACCATTCTTCTAGATGAAGTGGACACAGGAAGAAAGGTAAACCAGTCCAAATTGTCCCATGGGATGCGTTAATTTCTTTTTACCTTCAGGTATGCGCTTCAATCACAATGTTGGACAAAACTCAGGAGAAAATCGCTGTAGCCAGATTCAACTCGCCAATAGCCGGCAATGTTTACTTCAGATGGTTTTACACCAAAGACAACCACAGCGACATGCTGATAACGACTGATTTATACCATTCGCAAAAAAAGGAAGTGTACGGAAAGTATCTGGATTTCAGCGAGCATTCGTGGAAAATCTACGTAACCGACATCTTCGACGACTCAGACCGATCAGAAGAAAACTGCAACATCCTGCAGTTGGTTTTTGATCCAGAAAATAGAGGCGAAGGTCATGCTTGGGAGATGTGAACAAAAGACTAGGAAAAGTGAAGGTAGTCAACCAACTACAATCGAAACAAGTTCAAGACTTTGTACCAGGATAGTGAATTAATTTTGCTACCCAGTGACGTAAATGGGCCCCAAAGAAGGCTGTATGTCGGTTATTTTCGAGAAGAAGCATGAGGACGTTTTCTTGGCTTGTGCCAAGATTAGATACGAACACCCTGTAACTTCGAGGTGAGGGTTAAATTAGTTCAAACAGTTTGCTTATTGTAACAAACGAAATTCTTTGGCAGGATAATCATTCAATCAGGAGGCATCAAGGGCGACATCAAGCTTACTCAGAACAACAGGTTTGAGGCCACTTTTCTGAACTTCAACCTCAGCACAGCTCGAGGAGACTTGGAAACCCGAATAGTGTTCGGTTCAACTGTTGCAGGGTAAACATTACTCATAGGTTTTGTTCTGGTTGACCCACATGGAATTTTTCCAGATACAAAATTCATGAATTGCCCATCAAGCCCGCAAAAACTGTCGGCCAAAACGAGAACTCGTGCTTAACTACCAAGTTCGTTTATAATCCCAGAAATACAGACGTAGCTTCTATTCCACCCAATGGCAAGTTGCTGATGTGCCTCTTCTTCTTGGAAAAATATTAAAATGTGATAATTTCCTCAGGGCTAGGGACTCAGGATCAGTATCCCATTGGCGATTTGTCTGGCAAACTTCTGAACCGAAACAATGCCTCAGTAGTCATCCCTGGAAGCCAAGAGCTAAATGGAACCTTCTGGGATGTTTACCTGCCCCTTCAAGGGGTGCACTCGATAGTGCATCGCTCTCTGGTCATTTATAAGTAAATTCCCCGAGCAAAAGTGTGAGGAAGAGACTGACTTGGGAATTTTTGGGTTGTAGAAATACTCAATATCCAACATCTGAAGTGGTAGCAGAACCATGGATATGCGGAGCTATCAGTTTATATGAATCCAACTTCAAATACCAAACGCAAATGTTCACTGCTGAAGTGGTTTTCCGTTACCCTACAGTAGGCAGAATGATTATGAGACAGGTACAGGAATTTGTGGGGGGATTTGAGGTTCTAAAGACTAAATCGAGGATTTGCAGGTGAAAGACGAGCCTTGGATGGACACAACTGTAATGCTGGAATATCTGGTCCATGCAGATGGGGCTCAGCTGAACAATTCCGCCGACCATCGATGGGCTATTCATGAAACTCCACCAGGAAAGGACTTCTACGACTGGCAAAATCGATGTATCAGCGCTGGGAATGTTTACAACCCCTTCAAAGTATTTATTTCCAATTTTTTTTTTGGACTAACTCAACCAACACACTCGAAATCTACAGATTGACTACGATAACACTTCAAATGTAGAACAATGCAGTCAAGAGGCGATTGGACTTTGCAGAGTGGGCGATTTATCAAAGCGTCAAGGGACGCTCCAGATTTCTGGAAAAATTGCCGACAGTGACCGAATTTCCAGGAGAATTTGGACAGACACTCGTCTACCTTTAACAGGACCACACAGCATTTTAGGGAAAAGTTTTGTGCTTTACGATGACCATGGCCCGCAGGCCAGAGGGGAAAGACTAGCTTGTTCCCGGTAAGTTTTAAAATCTAGGAACTGGGGATACTTGAATCTAGAAACTTGAAACCTCATGGAGTTTAAAGTCGTAATGTTAATTCTTTTTCTGCTTCTATTCTGAAAATATCTGGGTTAAAAACTGGAAATTTTGTGCCGAGGTTTTTTTAGATTACAAATGAGATACAGATTGCAATTTCCGCACTGCTTATAAAAAATGTAAAAAAATTGTTCGGAACCTAAAAAGGCAACAATTTATGCATATTTTTCTAAACTGTATTTTGGTGCGCTGTTTTCATTAAGTTGTTGGTCTTTGTCTTGTAACACAAAATAGGAAAAAACGGTAAATAAGCGCAAAAAATTGAAATAAGCACAAAAAGGCAAAAAACGTAGCTTCAAAAAATTTCAAGTTCCTAACTAAATAACTTCCTGTATAAAAAGAAGGAAACTATCTAGAATGTCAACTTTTATCACTATGTATTTCCGAAAATATCAACTTTCGGAGAAGCCTTTACTTTACTTCTTCAGTGTTGAGTCTTCAAAATCTTCACTTTCACTTGTTAAATAAAGTTTAAAAACTCCTTTCTCTTAATTTTCTGACATCATTTGAAATCTTTTGCTTCCCTAATACTCGTGAACTTTTCCTTCATTGGTTTGTTCAAGTGAAAATGATATTCCTCAATAGGATTGGTGGTGTGTATCGAAGAAAAGTGGTAGCAAAAGATTGGTTTCCTAATGGTGGAGAGTTGACTATGAAAGGAAAAATCGAGTTTCTTCAGCAAACCGAATACGACGTCACTAACGTGGAAGTTAGTTTTGAAGGGCTTGAAGGAGCCAGCGGCTATCATGTTCACATTGTAAGTACCCAAAAAAATATTCTAGCAAATAACATCGTCGGTTTAACCGGATTAAAACTTTTGTTCTTCTTCAAAATATGACCTAAGTTCAAACTTTTACGTCATCTTAAAGCCACAAAGAACTTTCCAATTACTAACTGAAAAATTCTTATCAGACCCCAGTGGAAGAATACCTTCAATTTCCTTGCGAAGCAACAACTCTTTACGGCCATTGGAACCCATTGAATGTGGATCCCACCTCCTCTCCCACCAGGTACCATGGTACTCCCGATCAGTACGAAATGGGCGATTTGAGTGGGAAATTTGGAAATCTGGAAAATGCCACCATTTACAAAAGCTTCTACAATGACACTATGTTGCCGATTTTTGGCCCAAGAAGCATTTTGGGCCGATCCATCATTGTTCATAAGAAGGTAAGAACTCAATTTGTCCCATTTATTCCTAAAACACTGTGGGTTTTTGGTCATTTATTCATTAGGCAGGCAACAAGCGATGGGTCTGTTCTACCATAGAGCGCGGCTACAGCCCTTCTGAAGCACGTGAAATTCGCGCTATTGCCTCTTTTCATCATCCTTTGGGATATGCGTATGGGTATTTGAAAATGGTATGTTGTTCCGTAAATTCCGGCGGGGAAAATGGCAATAATTGTGTGGTGATTTTAGAAACAGCTAATCTACAGCGATGGAAGCAGCAGCGATACCACCATAGAAGTGAAGCTGAGACATCCAGGGAAAACGACCGCAATATCGTAAGTTGGCCGAAAATAAACAAGCAATTAATTCTCCTATTTTGTGATGGTTTGGGAATAAATCATATTCCATCAGCGCCCTTAAATAAACAAAGAATCTGTTTAAAATTCTCTAGTTTCGTTTCAAAACAGTTCACAAAATGTTTCGTTTCGTTCATTTTATCATTTATTGCATAAAAATACAATAAACTGTTATTTCTGCAGACTAGGGATCATAACTGGGCCATTTTTGTCAATCCTGTGGGAGTGGATGCAGCTGTGAAAACCCAAGCTACAAGATGTGTGGCCGGCGGTTATGTGTGGAATCCTTTTTACACCCAATTGGCGGATCCGTTAAATGTTAGTGAAATTTTCTCAAATTGCCACCTTGAAGACCTAACAGTTTTTTTCAGGACGAGCTTTATCGGCAAGAATGCGGGTCTGAAAATCCTCTTCGTTGCTACGTGGGGGATTTATCAGCTAGACTTGGAACCATCGATATTGGGCTGCAGAGGAAAATGTTCATTGACTCCAACTTTCCTTTGGAAGGCGATGTTACAGCACTTGGCAGATCCATAGTGATTTTGAGCCCGGATAAAAGAAGCGACAAATATGCCTGCGCCAACATAGAGCCGGACTATGATATTATTAAATATGTGAATATTGAAAAACCGCCCAGATTTGTCGTGTAAGTCCTTTGGAAAATCGAGATTACAGTTTGCAAAATGTGAAAATTTTATTTGTCCAGAGCGCAATTTATCGAAGATGTACGCGAAGTAATGGGTATTCCTGAATGGTTCCTCACAGTTGATACTCGCAAAACCAAAACTCTTTATACAAACGCCTGCGTTCAGTTGCTGCTGCACTTTAAAGGGCCAATCGCTACTAGGTTGGAGCAGGATTTTAACAGATTGCTCACCATTGGCCGCCTGGAAAGCCCCACCCTGTATATTCCCGGATTTATCAAGGAGAAGAGGAAGTCGAAAATTTCATACAAACTATGCGGAGGAAAGGATCCTAATGAAAAAAGTTAGTCGCTATTCTGTTTTTAGCGATGAAAATTTTTTGTTTTTTTTGTTTTTAGGCCACAAACAATCCAGCTTTCTCTTTTCCAGTTCGGGCGTTGCATCGAAGCATCAGTTTTACGGACTTGTATTTATTTGTTTAGTTTTTAAGTATTTATTTTTGTAGAATATCGTATTCTTTGTAAATACTATTTAGATTGTCGATGTACAAATATCTAGTTTTGTAATATATTTTTGTTAATAAATGCCTGTTTAGTAGCGTTATGCTGTTTCGATTTGTGCAGACAAAAGCACCTGAAGACTCCAAAGTTTACTTTAAATTGTTAGATTTAGATGCTCCTATTTGCACCTGGTTTGGTCATTCTGCAGAATGCACAGAAACGTTTCCAAACGCTCTAGAATATTTGCCAATTATTTTCATTTATGGAGTATTTGATGGTGGGCACTAAGGAATAATACAAGAAATAATTCCGGCTCTAAAAGAAACAGATAAGGAAATTGCTGAATATATTAAAAATAAAAAAATAAGCAACTGTCCATTAAATAATTGGTTAGCGAGCTGAAATCTGGGCATTAATCAGTGCAGATTAAAATTGGACAAAAAGTCATTAATCTTCCTACATAAATAAAGTGGTAATTTATTTATAATTAGGGTCAAAGTCAACATATAAGCAAAAGGAAATCTAAATAAAATAATTTTTTTGGACCTTAGTCAAGGAAAGTTTATTTAGCCTTGGGTAACAAAGCAAGATAAATCTTTCAAGAAAAATTAAAAAAATATAAAATATTACAGTTTTAAGGTATATTGGGTTGCCTGCAGCTAAAACTGACCATTTCCATTACTGCACAAAGATGACACTGGTCAACATCATTCGGTCTCTTTCCCGCTGGATTTCACAGGGTGTTGAAGACAGAGAGACCAAATTGTGCGTCACTCAAGAGATGAAATCAGGATTTTCAATGTCGGATTGTTGACATTTTGTTAAAGTGGTTCATGGAAGGTTCATGGTTGTGTCCCATATTTCCTCCATTGGACATTGTTTATGTGCATTTTTCTGTATATGTGATAAGGTGGCTAGTTATTTACCGGGCGGGTTATCTAATCTAATCTCTGTTTTACGAGGAGATTAAGGATTTCCCCTAAATCTAACAGGTGAGAGCAAATTTCATTTATTAAAATTAAAATACATAAGTTATTGGTGTGGTTTAATTTCTATTTATTAGTCATGCTTTTATGGTATTCAACTGATCACTTGCCATGAGTAATCTCATGACTGCATGCTCGCAATTCCATTAAATGCAGGTGCATTGGTTTGCTTCATTTTGTCATTTTTGGTCCAGAACACTCTGTAGAATAAGACACACAAATGTATACCACTTTCCTTCTCATTTAAATGGGCCAGAAGATTGTACACGCTAATTCTCCGAATCTCAAGTTTAGGGTCTGTTTTTATTATTAATATTCCGTACTTCTTGAGTTGAACATATTGTAAAAATAACATCAGAAATAGCCCCACTAGAAGCACATGGTTTCAACCCTGTAGCCCTAGAGATTATAGCACATGGATTCTCTTACTTTTATCTACTATTTATTAATCTACTGCATTACTAATTTATGCTCCTTTTTCATTCTGTTCCACGCAAAACCACATGGTGTTGGTTCTCAGGAAGAAGCACGGATTTTTTATATGAAAAGAACATCTTTATGTACATGAAAATAATTATAAAGACACCTAAAAGGGGAGAGACCTAAAAGCTCAGCTAAAAACCCTCAGCTAGGACTTAGAGAGAGCCTTTTTCTGGACTAGGATTCCTTTCCGAATAGTTATTCAATGAGATAATACTCCAAAAAGTATTAATCTTGCAACTAAAGCTATTCATTATTTAGTCGGTTTGTTCAATGATTTCTGTGGTTCCTTTATAACAGACAAAGAGATTCGAAGAACTTGGTCTTGAACAAACCATTGTAAATTTCTTGAAGATATTAAGTTATCTGGAGATAAAGATTTTGTACCTTGAACTGTCTACATGGTCCACTTTATCAGAAGCCTTAAAATTGACAAAGGTCGACCATAAGAGATTATTTTGAAACTAAAGCGATTTGATCCCAGTTGGGTTGTTTAAACAACATTATTCGTTTAAAATTATATTCAATTTATCGGAATTTTGGAGAAACTCCTCAATTAGCAAAATAAAGGGCCCAGGGCCAAGAACATGAACGTCCAAAATCAGTATTTTAAATTAAGACAATTGACTTCGATAATCTGTAGAAAACCAGCGCAAAATATAACGATTCAAAAATTTCCGGTGTAAAGGAAAAAAATATCCCAGATCAAAAAAAAATAAGCAAAATAAACTGCAGCAACATAAAAGGTTAAAGTCTGCAAGTCCTTAAATAATTTTTTTAATACAATGAAAAATTAATTGATTTCGTTGTATGTTATTAATTTTTGTGTATATTTTCCTGACTGTACTTTAATTCATTCCAATGTATTCCTGGGTTCCAGTCAATTTTATTGTTTATTATTCAAAACATTTTATAAATACGTTTCGGTGTCTTTCTCCACCATCATCAGTTTGTATGTATGGCTGTTTCTACCTTCACCTTTGGCAAGCCATTCGTACAAACTGATGATGGTGGAGAAAGACACCGAAACGTATTTGTAAAATGTTTAGAATAATAAACAATAAAATTGACTGGAACCCAGGAATTTCTTTTGAGTTATTAATTATGTCCTATTTAAAGCAATTTTTTAAAGCTTAATTTTTATTTTTTCGTGAACATTATTTCATTTTCCGGTTTTCAAAATTTTTCTTAGTTATTTTCTCTACATTATTTTCTGTAGGTACATTCAAATATCTGTTTGCCTTCAGATAATTTATAAATTCAAATTATCACTTCAATCAAACCGAATTCGAGCAGTCTTTCTTACATTTATCAGTGTCTGTTTCGAGTGGATCAAATACAGTACACTAAGAAATTATTGTAATACGCATCATTTTCCTCAAATACAAAATATCTACACTACTGTAAATTAAATTTTCCATACAATATTGTGTTTCCATGTTCTTGCTTTTAAACAATGACAAAAGTCGCCAGTTAAATGGAAAGAACTAGGAAACAAACACAAGTCTGAGGAAACAGTAGGCGCTAGTTAATTTTTATATTTAAACATTTTATAAAGGCTAAACTTACATAAAATTATTTGATAAATACAAAATAAATCAGAGAAAATTTAAGTAAAAAATACCAATACGTTCACGCAATTGCAGCTTACATTCAAGTTAGAGGTTTTGTGCATTTTTATACTGTTTATTTGCCTTCATTTGATCTGAAAATTAGAGCTTAGGGTCTTTTTCGTTAAGTGTTAAGTCCCATGATTCAAGGTGAAACTCGTAGTCTAAGTTCATTCATTTCATTCAATAGAAAAATTCGTCGAAATTAAGAGCCATTCGAATTCGTTTTTGTTCCGAGTACTATAGACGAGCTAGGTGTATTAAAAATGGCTTTTTGTTCAACTAGTCCTTCTTTCACACATTTCTTTTAGACCAAATAACCGAACTAATACACAAGCCTTTAAGGGAAACGAAATATTTCTCAGAGAAAAAAATGTGCAAATAAAATGTGGAGAAAAACAGTACAATAAGAGCAGTAAAGGTTGAAATCCATCAAAGATCTAGAAGAAAGATCAATGTATATGTTAAATGGAAATTAAATGAAAAATAATGTTACATTGCTAGTGAGTGGTGGTTGAATTTATTCCGTTGAAGCTCATAAATTCAGCTGCTAATTAATCATTCGCCTGTATAGCCACAAGAAAATGTTAATTTCCTATAAAGTAAAACATAGCTACTTCATCACTTTAACAAAGCCTGATAAAAACAATAAAATATAAAACAAAGTAGAGTTTATTTGATTCGTAATGGGGTATTTGTTTTTCCAGATATGGCTACGGCTACCACAATAGAAACAGTAACGATTAGACGGCCTTTAAAGGTGAGTAATTTGTTTTTAATTGCTCCCTATTAAGCAGCAGGATTATTGCACTATGGTCTTTAGGATTGTCAGTAAAATGTGATTACTTCCAGCAAAGTAAAACGTAAAGTGCGCAAAGCTGCTCCATAATTTGATAAATAGGCTGATTTGTAACTTAATGTTGTTGCATCTGCAAATTCCATTTATCATAGTCTGCTTGCAATTAACACCGGCTTTATTCATTAATAGTCGGCGAATTTTTCTCGCTTCGCATTGTGGTCCGTCATGATTCGTGGTTTAATTGAAAACGAGATTCATACTGTTTCATTCAGAGTGTCGATGTTTTTCTCCGGCAAAACTGAACAAATGTAATGTAATTCCATTTACAGTTGCTGTTTTATGAAGCTCTTCCATGTTTTGACCCTTCTTATTCTTAGTTACAATTTTTAGAAAAGGTCATTATTTCATTGTTTTTTACCCTGCTCTTTCTCTACATTCTTCATTCTTAAACTCTGCTCTGCTAGGTCTTGTAAGCTGAATGTATTTTCGGGCCAGGTATAAAAGCTGTTCGTTCTCTAAAGGCCAAAGTGGTTTAAAGTTGTAGGGCCATTTCAATGAGGACTTACCTTTTTCAAACAAAAGGTTTTATTTTGGGCTTATCGATCTTAGCAGCTGCTCGTCTGCTGCCCAAAGGAGGCACTTTATTGAAACTTCCTGTCTGTCTCAGTAATTTGCTTTTAAAATTTTCATTGCCGTGCTTTTCCAATATCGGACTATCGCCCGTTGTGATACTGACTGGATAATTTTGCATAATCAGAATAATGAAGCAATGATGGAATATATCGAACGGCAAATAACATCCAGTCAGTTCGTCGAAGATGCTTTATTTATCGGCAACACAATAGAGGAGCCAATCAATCATCGTTAGTAAGTTGCTGTTTGTAAAATGAGTGTTATAACACTGCATGACAGCCACATGAATAAAAGGGAATTACAGGCCTTTATCTGGTTGTACAATGTGCCTATTAATATAACATTCCAGTTTTTCTGTCTTCTGATTGAAAAATGCTAAATACCGTAGCTCCTAAAATGCTTGCCAATGTTTAGTCTTTTAATGCTAAGCAAATGTTTGATGGTGCAAATAAATTCGTTTTCGCATTCGCGCCTTTCTAGAGCCTTCCTTCGTTCCATTGACCTAGATCGGTGATTTCCAAATGACATGGAAAGAATATAGGTAAATAAGGTTGAAGTAATATTTCACGAATCCTGGAAATATATGGGTCTTTTGGACGCAGGCAATTTCCTGCGTTTTCATAAATCTTACGGTTTTGAGTCGCTTTTAATTGGGAAACGAATTCGTATTTACTGAACTTTGGAATCCGACTTCCAACTAATTTATGACTATGCATACATCCAGCATATTAATGTTTACACGTATTTGTGGCTCATATATCACACCTAATTCCGTAGCCCATCTTTAGACAAAACAACGCCAAAGAGGTGCTGTTTATTTGAATTTCAACGTGCCGTTAAAAAGTCTGTAATAGACGGTGGTTATTTTAGGAAACCATTAGCTGTAAACAAGAAAAATATAAAAGAGAGGAAATGGACCAATAAAAGCCATGTAATGTCCGTTGGTGTGGTTTTATTTGCTTTTACATTACTTCTTGTTGCCGGGTTAACATTAATTTTTTTGCAAAAACATGGTTTATCATCTCTATAGTCTACAAGTTCAGATCTGATTAAAAATCCAGCAGCTTTTCGCAGGATGTTTCTCATGGAAGTAGCAATAAGAACGTGCAACTGCCGTGTTCTTCGCTTCCAGTTTCTAATTTTATTCCCTGCTTGTATTTGGTCATTTTTTGTTTTGACAGTATTATTGGAGTCACACCCAAAGGGGCAAATTCAAAAAAGTGCTTTAATGATAGTGTCTTATGGTGTACATTTTTAAGAAAAATTATAAAAACGACTCTCTGTGAACAATTACAATTATAATTTTTTTACGAGAAAATATTCTTAAAAGCTGTAGTCTAAAATTGAATTGTCGACTGAATCTGAACAAAAACCATGATTGAAAATATGACTTTTTTTTCAAACATTCAGCTTGATATTTTATATACAAAGCATTCAATTTAAAAAATTGCCATGAATCAGTTTAAATATTTTTTAATCGTATTTAAAACTTGACTGGAATAGGTAAAATCGGATCGCATCTTAAAATATTAAAGCGTAAGTGCGAAAGGACATGTTTCGAAAAATATTAAACTTTTTACGTTTTAACTGGGCATTTCTCGAAAACGGTTCATCGAATGGGTTTTGACCAAGTATCTATCTTTTGCTCAAATCTGAAAAAAAAAGCGAAGATCGAAGAAACCGCTCTAAGTTTTTGCTTCATATTGTCATTGTGGTATAGGGCGTTAAGTTGCGCACCTTTTTATACTAAATATCATTTAAGGAATGTTTTTAGGTTTTATGCAAAACGTGAAAATTTCACATTAGTGCAGATGTTGAGAACCGCTCTCGGTCTTTGGCTCATATTTAGACAAGTTGAACTGCAAAGCTTTAGTTGCCATTGCGGCACAAGGCCCTAAATTGCGCACGTTTTTATACCAAATATCATTTAAGCAATGTTTTTAGTTTTCTCGCAAAATTCAAAAATTATAAATTAACGCAGATCTTGAAAACCGCCTTTAGCCTTTGGATCATATTTAGAGAACCGATTGAGCTGCAAAGCTTTAGTTGCCCTTGTGTGATAGGGCCTCAAAATGCGCACGTTTTTATACCAAACACAATTTAAGGAATGTTTTTCGTTTTTGTGCAAAACTCAAAAATTTTAAATTAATGCGGATGTTGAGAACCGCTCTCAGTTTTTGGCTCATATTTGGAAAATGGTTGAGCTGCAAAGCTTTAGTTGCCATTGCGGTATAGGGCCCTAAATTGCGCACGTTTTTATACCAAATAATTTAAGGAATGTTTTTAGTTTTCAAGCAAAATACAATAAATTCAAATTAATGCCGATGTTGAGTTACTACTCTGAGTATTTGGCTAATACTTAGAGAACCGGTTGAGCTGCAAAACTTTAGTTGCCCTTGTGTGATAGGGCCTCAAAATGCGCACGTTTTTATACCAAACACAATTTAAGGAATGTTTTTCGTTTTTGTGCAAAACTCAAAAATTTTAAATTAATGCGGATGTTGAGAACCGCTCTCAGTTTTTGGCTCATATTTGGAAAACTGGTTGAGCTGCAAAGCTTTAGTTGCCATTACGGTATAGGGCCTTAAGTTGCGCAGGTTTTATACTAAATATCATTTAAGGAATGTTTTTAGGTTTTATGCAAAACGTGAAAATTTCACATTAATGCAGATGTTGAGAACCGCTCTCGGTCTTTGACTTATATTTAGACAACCAGTTGAACTGCAAAGCTGTAGTTGCCATTGCGGCATAAGACCCTAAATTGTGCACGTTTTTATACCAAATAATTTAAGGAATGTTTTTAGTTTTCAAGCAAAATACAATAAATTCATATTAATGCCGATGTTGACTTACTACTCTGAGTATTTGGCTAATACTTAGAGAACCGATTGAGCTGCAAAACTTTAGTTGCCCTTCTGTGATACGGCCTCAAAATGCGCACGTTTTTATACCGAAGATAATTTAAGGAATGTTTTTCGTTTTTGTGCAAAACTCAAAAATTTTAAATTAATGCGGATGTTGAGAACCGCTCTCAGTCTTTGGCTCATATTTGGAAGGCTGGTTGAGCTGCAAAGCTTTAGTTGCCTTTGCAGGATAGGGCCTTAAGTTGCGCACGTTTTTATACTAAATATCATTTAAGGAATGTTTTTAGGTTTTATGCAAAACGCGAAGATTTCACATTAGTGCAGTGTTGAGAACTGCTCTCGGTCTTTGGCTCATATTTAGACAACCAGTTGAACTGCAAAGCTGTAGTTGCCATTGCGGCATAAGGCCCTAAATTGCGCACGTTTTTATACCAAATAATTTAAGGAATGTTTTTAGTTTTCAAGCAAAATACAAAAAATTCAAATTAATACCGATGTTGAGTACTACTCTGAGTATTTCGCTCATATTTAGAGAACCGGTTGAGCTGCAAAGCTTTAGTTGCCCTTGTGGGATAGGGCCTCAAAATGCGCACGTTTTTATACCAAACAAAGGAATGTTTTTCGTTTTTGTGCAAAACTCAAAAATTTGAAATTGATGCGGATGTTGAGAACCGCTCTCAGTCTTTGGCTCATATTTGGAAGGCTGGTTGAGCTGCGAAGCTTTAGTTGCCATTGCGGGAAATAGCCCCAAAAAGGCGCTATTTCTTATATAAAACATCAACTTAGGAATATTCCTAGTTTTAACGCAAAATTCGAAAATTCTAAATAAATTTGGGTTAGTTTGAGTCTTCAGAACCGTTCTTAGTCTTTGGCTCATATTTAGAGAACCGATTGAGCTGCAAAGATTACTTGCCATTGCGGGATTTGTTTGTACAAAACATCATTTTACGATAGTTTCTTCGGTTCTTTGCCGACTACAAAAGCGCCTCTCTAGCTTAAATTGAGTTCCTCTGTTTATGGTGGTACTTTCTTAATCAATCATTTTATTAGTAGGTTGAAGTATTCGGCACAATTTTCCAAATGGAAATATATTTTAATTTATACCTATTGCTAACTAATAAATTAACAATTAAAACCTCAGTGAAAGGCATCGAAACTCTCAATCTTCTGGTATATTTGACAAGGTCTAGTTCTTCTACTACCCAAAAGTTTGAAAAACTAACTAGAAAAGGGAGCCTGGCTTTAATAAAAGACGCCAAACAAAGAAACGTAGTAAAGAGAATCCAGGCTCATATTATATCCGGAAAAAAACACCAACAAGGGGAATTTTTCATGTTATATTATAGGAGATTGCGTCTTTGCGAAAAGGCCCAAAAGTAAGTAATTCTTAATAAAGTCTCCTGCCATATGAAAAGCTGCTTGTGTTTTCCGAAATGTCGACGAAAAAGGTCCTTTTTGGTTGAGTCCTCGTTTTCCTCAGATCTCGCCCTTGATTGAAAAAACATTAGAATGTGCTTAAATGTTTTTAAGGGAAGCTTTGATCAGCTTCTGCCATTTAGTTGAACTGTTTTGGTCGCTTATTAGCTGAACAACATTGAGCATTGAATTGAATTGAATTTCATAGATTGAGAGCAAAACTAGTTGTTTGAGAGTCAGATTCGTTGGATGATCGACGATTAGACCTGCTAATCAACTCTTCAATATGGATTTTTTTCAAATGAATGGCATATAAGTAGGATTTCCCTCCAATTTCCGGCCTAATTGCGTAACTAAGGCCCCAAACCATTCCGAAATCGATCAGAGAAAACCTAGCTATGCGCCGTCGCTTTTATCCATCGCAACTGTTTATTCCTTCAGGATTTCAGCAACCTTTATAAACTCCCCGTTTTTTTTCCTAAGGCCATTGGACGCCCTGCTGTTTATGTGCCATATACATGAAAACTTGAATTGGGGGATCTTGATAAGCAATGCGGATTTTGTTATGGTATATTTTACAAGCCTGAGGTTATCGGAGTGCTGACCTGATGCGCATCTTTGCTACCGCATTACTGCTGAAAGCAGGCTTTGCATTTGAATGACGGTCGCAATTTTGCCCGGGAATAATTAACTTAAAGATTATACCTACTAACATTTTTTCGGGTATCAGCACAGGCAACAGAAACCCTTGTTTTAACCTTCGAAACGAACCTATAGTTCAATAATTAACAATAAATTTTAATGGGTAAAACTCCCTGACTGAGGCGGATTAATTAAAGGGCCTTCTTTATTCGAAACAACAGTATAACTTTCACAGTCACAGTTTGAATAAGTTTTGCAGGCGGAAGTGTAAGCAAGTATTCGTGTAATGCGAAACTCAAACATTTTTGTAATTTGACTAATTATTTTCCTAGAACGCGAACTAGAGAAGGAAGTTTGTATAGAAGTTAAACGGAAAAAGAAAACTTTTAATGCAGCTTTACTTCAACAGAATGCTCTAACGAGGAATTGGAAAACTTCCTCAGTGTGACGTACGGTTTTAATAAGGTGTAGTTCAAATTAAATTGGAGCTTAATATTGCGCTTTCTTCCCCTTATCGCTAACAATTCTCAAGTTCATTGTCAATACACTGATCATAAAGACTGTAGTTTACTCAGCTATTTTTTCATTTTCATTCTTCCATAGATTTAACACATTATTAATTATGATGGGTCATTCCCACGGATCTTCTTTAAATTGGCTTTTACAACCCCTTCGACACTGCTGGTAATTGAATCAGGGTGCCAGGAAATTCAATCACTGGTTTTATTGTTCATTAAATGACGTTGTGGACGAAGTTCGTCTTTACTTTTAATTTTTAATTTCCTGTTGTGGCTGCAGAAGCCGAAACCGCATGCACTTGTAGCGGTGTCGTTAACTCGTTTTATTGTTTTTATTGATTTCCATATCATATTGCAGCCGTTTTTCCACTAAATTTGTCTTGAACAATCGCACTTATTCATTCAATGTTTGTTTTATTTCATGTTCATTAAGTTCAGGTTATTTAACTTGATTTGAAATATTTGCCTGTAGAATAGTCAAATTATCAATTACCAAACCACAAACGGCAAACTTCTGAACATGTATACAGTCAAAGTTATTTCTTGAGAAGTTGAGGAAAACTCGCAGCAACAAGCCACGCCACTTACCATCCCAACGTATCAAAAGTTTCTTGAAGTTGAGCAAATGTTAACCAGACATTGATGCGTTTTACTTACCAGTTTCTCCATAAACAAACTGGTTTTTCTTTAATAGTTTGCACTGGATGGATAAGATTCAATGAGGATTTGAGCATGGATATAAAAGCTTAGCAAAGATCCGCAAGCGACAGCAACTTTCTAATCCTAGAAAATGAGACTTTTATGTAACATTTCCATATCAGTCCTTTGACGCAAAGTTTCCGGGAGTCTCACTGATTTCAGACCCAATTCAGTTTCTTCCTAGAACGTCTAGGTTTTGCAATTATTCGTTTCTCTTTTAAAAGGCTTTCCACTTGGGTGTCTGATTGAATCAGGATTATGTTCTTGGTTTTAATTTTTTCTATCTTTTTCTCTATTTTGTTAAATTAATGTTTGTGTTATTAGAGTCAAATATTTCAATTTTGATGTTAAACTATTTGGGAATTTGCCTTAGATTCCCAGTTAAATTAATCTGTAAACATACATCATCATCATCATCAAATTTGGAGGAAAAGTGGCGATAAAAATTAAGTAAAGCTACAAGTGAAAGCAAATTGACCATTAAAAATTAAGCATGAATTGCGTTCAATTTTGCTCAATTAATATTTCACTGTTTTCTAATTTTAGAAACATCCATTTGGTAAACTGTTAGCGAGCTGAAGTTAATGCGACTATTTTATCACAATTACTTTTGAGCTGATTGCCCCCCATTTGGATGTTTGTCACGTACGTGTTAAAAAGACTGCGGGTTTCTCGAACTTTGGAAATTTGAAAATCTTGAAACATTGAGATTCGTGATGAGCGCGACTGGACTTGATCTTGCTCTTGCAAAGAAAGCAAGACCAAGAGGTGGGATTCAACCGGTGGTAATCAGCTGATTGTTGCAACATTTTTCAATGGTTTCGCAAAAGAATCCACTTATTAAACAGCAAAGCAAAGAAGTTTCGCAAATTGCAAACGAAATCCTGCCGTGTTTTCAAGTTTTTGCTAGTCAGATTTAGAAAATGTAAGCAAAAATGCGCAATATACGGAATACGGATAAGAGTCTAAATGAATTGAAATTAAAACATACGAAAGTGGAAAACCAAAAGATGTAGGAGTAGTGAGAATAAATTAAAAAAAAATACTTCAAAAAAACCTTTGCTAATTTTAATACTTAAATGGAAATTTCCCCCAGACAATCCAAATTTAGTCCTTCTTGACTTGATCCAAAAGAAAAAAAAATCGACAAATTCAGAGTGAAATTTGCGTGTTTCGTTTGAAGCCGTTCTCTGAAGTGAAGTACTATTGTCCCATGCAGGAACAATACCTTATTTGAGAGATTATAGAGAGAAATGATATAAATTCTTAAACCAAAGAAACAGGGGACATGGGCCTCCAATGGCTCCTATGACAAAACATCCTTAATTTTTATTTCTCTAACGATCTTTCTTCACATATTGACTTGGTTCATTCATATGAAAACCTAATGACAATTTTATTTAAAAAATTTTCTGGTTCTGGGATAAGACCAAATGCCAAATCCAGGTCTCCCAACGGCCTGGATCGCTGTATAGAATGCCGTTCGGCTCTCTGTTTTGCTTCGTCGACCGACCAACACACTCCAGCCGAGTCCCGCTTTTAGTTTAGCTGGAGATCACGTATAGTCCCCAACTACCCTTCTGTGCCAGTCAAAACACCCCCTTATTCGAATGCACGTGCCAATATGTCGAAAATCAACACTTGTATTTTTCTCGTTCACTTTTAACCGCCGTTCTTGCTAGACGATGAGCTAGTTGTTGTGCCATGTGATTTTGGAACTGTGCTGACTGGGGGTTGCTTTGTGCATTGACTGAATTCTACCAGCATTTCGAAGCAAAATACTTGTGATTAATGGCGGAAAATCAGATTGCCCAGGTAAATTTCGTTTGAGGGCTGGTGCTCCATATTTTACTCGATTTTTTCTGAATTGTCAAGAAAACATCTCAACATATTTTTAGGGGCACAGTCCTTTCCCCGTGTAGAAGCGAATTTGAATTTCGAAAGATCTACATGCGTAGAAATTCATCTAGGTGTTCACCCTCTTTACTTTTTCGAAAATACCCCACTTTAACTTTTTCCTACATGAACTGCATTTATACACGATTATGGTAATGAAGTAACCACGTAAGGGGATGAGAAAGTCTAACTGTAGAAGTTTTTTATTACTCTACCGTTAAGCTTTTTTCATTACTTCGGGTAGAAAGTTACGCGTTCACCTTTTTCGAGCTATTACTACCCGTAAACTTGTACCTTCAATCAATCAAGGTTTTAGCCATCATTAATTTCAATTCATTCATTCTTTATACAGGGTGATTCAGGTATAATCTCGAAAACTTCGGGAATGAATAGAACAGGTTAGAATAATGTCCCTGCATGATATTAAAATGTTCAAAACTTGAATAACAAAAACAATTTCAATAAAACGGCTCCATAGTGTTATTCACTGATTTATTTGGAAACTTTTTTGTCTTTTGTTATTTTTTCACGTTTTATTTTGTTTCTGAGATATTTAATGAAATTCCGGACAATGTTAGTCACGTAAATTTCATTAAACGTTAAAAGCGATGGAAACCCAATGTTTGGTGTCAACTGACATTGGTGCAGAATATTGTTACAACTCTATTTCAAAAGTGTTTTTCGTGCTATGAAAAAATTATAAAAAGTTCAAACAATAATTTAATCACAACTACGTAAGTACACAGCATATACTACAAACTTCAACTGACCAATTAATACAAAAATTACAATATTTGCTCGAAGTGCATTCCTGCAGCTTCAATACATTTTTGGCATCGACTAACTAGTGTATTCACCGTAGCAGTTATTTGAACGGAATATTTTGTCATTTTATCACAAGAGTTTTCAATCCTATGAATCAATTCCTCAGGGGTATTTACTCGCGTTTGATAAACCATTGATCTTAGATGTCCCCGAACAAAATAATCCAAAGGAATAAGATCGGGCGAGCGTGGCGGCCAAGTCACTGGTCCTTCGAAAGAACACTTGAAATAGACTTGTGAAAATATTCTGCACAAACTCACGTTGTCCCGAATTTCATGAAATATCTTCAAAACAAGATACAGAACAAGAAATTTGAAAAATAGCAAGAGACAAAAAGTTTCCAGATGAATCAGTGAATAGCCCCGTAAAGCCGTTGCATTGGAATTACTTTTTTGTTCAAGTTTTGATTAATTTTGATGAGTTTGTTCAAGTTGTTGCCATTGTTTAGAATTGTCGTGATCGCTACTGCTTCTCTTCTGGTTATTTGTTATGTTATCATTTTTTAGTCCTCCATGATCATTTCCATTTGACAACAACTTCCATTGACATACAACTGTATATTTTTACCTGTAGTCGATTTAGGTCTTAATGTGTCCATTAGGGCCAGTTGAGGAGAACTTTTTAATAAAGTTATGTTGTGGTTAAAGTTTATTTTTGTTATATAAATGTTTTCGCAAATTCTATGCACATTTTTCCATTCATCTTCGTCACTATTTCCTTCTGTTCTTCTTTACGCATTTGTCTAATTACCTCATTTGTAGACAATTTGATTTACGGCGTCCAAAGTTATCTGCGGTTCGCTTTGTCTTTTCACCTCACTAAGCCTTAATAAATCCTACTTCATCTTGCTTATCCTCCTTTTCATTTCCTAATGTTTTTTTTGTATGTGATGTTAATGTCTGTCTTCCAAGGATGGATGTTTGATTTTCAATTAGGCGTCCGCTCGGTGATATTGAGTTGGAAACTAATAATAAGGAAACTTACATTGAACATGCTGAAATCATAAAAATGCAAATTTTGTGTAGTCGTTTTATATCGACGGACAAAATTGCATTTCGAACTTTTCGCTGGCGAATAGAGAGATTGGATCTCATTAGGAGCTCAACTTATAACTTAACTTTGAGTTGGCAGTCTGGAAAGCAGACATATTTTGCATAAAGCTGCAAACCCAATTGCAAAGTTGCTTCGATACAAATTTTTCAGTTTTAGATGAGTCAGCTGCTTTAAATCTATCTCCTTTCTTAGAACTATGGGTACAAGACACTGCCTGCAACGAGTTACTCTTATTTTTTTTTATAGGATTATACATATTTGGCTTATTTGAGAGTTGAGGTTTTTTGTATCGAAAATTTACTTTTATGTGTATTTTGATTGCTCTGCTTCTCTATTAAGCCAGTAAAAGTTCAATGCTCTTGTGTTTTTACTTTATGGAATTCAGTGCACTTTGGAGTTTCTCATAAAAATGCAAATTTTCTAGGGATGCTTTCCATGGATAAGCTCCATTCTATACGAAACTTCTTTGGCGAAAACACAAAATGTAGCGGTTTGATTCGAAATTACACTCGAAAAAAATTGACGCTTTTACATGTTTGATTTCCAATTCACTTGTATTTTATTTTGTGAATCCGAAAAAGGGGCTGGAGAAAGGATGAATGGAGAAAATCAGTCAGTTGTGTGCTCTTTGCCAATCGCAAGATTCAACATTTGGAGTCAATAATGGTGCAAATAATTTCATTTTTACATTCAAAAGGAGCTGAAGCGATGAAAGCTTCAATTATTCCTAAAATACGAATTAATTAAATTAATTAATTTAAAATTATTCACTTATTTCTTCTGCAACCATCGTTTTTTGCAACTTTGTAATCTGAATTAACCTTCTGCTCATATCGCTGAACTCACGAGCTTTAAAATTATGTTTAAGATCATTTGCTCACAACATGGTTTAAACACTAACTAGAACTGAACTAGAGTAGCGACAAGAGCGTATTTTGTAATTAATAAGATAAATATACGTATAAATGCTTGTCTTCTAAGTGTATGTAAAAGTAACTTATTTATCTTCCTGGACCAACTAAAAGGAAAATATAAAATTACTTGCATCACTGGAAAAAGTGGCTAAAGTAAACTAAATACCAGTTAAATGGAAGAATAAATGGCAAATTTTCCCTTCTTTAAAGTTACGCATTTGGAAAAGGTTCATCCCCACAGAAAAAAGCAATTTTCGCTCCTTTCACATTCAACTAATTCAAAAATTCCTAGAATAGACCCACGGAAAGAGTGGAAACTTTTTCACAAAGCATTGTAGAGTGGCAACGGATGAATTCAAAATTGATCTGATAATGTTCCCTGAGAAGTTTATTCTCTCCCAAGAGAAAATGCTGTTGGCTTCATTGTTATAATCAGTTTTTATTTGCCTGCTGAACCACTTTGGAATTTTAAGCATTGTGGCCGTGTCACTGAATAAATAGCAGCGGTTTTTCAAAATAATTGCAGCAGAAAGTTGCTAAGCCTGTTGCTTGGAAGTGTTCCAAAAGTTCGTAAAATGCAACCTGCAGATAGATAACTTTGCGAGTCTGCCTAAGAAGTTTCCAGCCCGCGTCGTTAAACCCATAAGCACTATTAATGTCTACGTTACAAATACCATTTGCAACGAAGGAAAGTTTTAGAGCAAACAGGTCTAAAGCTAGTCAACAAACAAATTAGGAAACAACCGCAAGCACAGCCAGTTTCATATAACTAACCATGTTAAATTGGATTAGCTATTGTTAGGCCGGCGCTGAAATAAGCCGTTTCTGATCAGCAAGCTCAGAGTAAAAGGCAGAAGCGTAGCTAGTCGAGGGATTTGTTCATTATTCGCAGTTTCCAGCTGCAGGGACACAGCAGCATGGTCAAACGTGAATTATTTCAACTTTTATGAAGGCCAATCGCCAACAATCACCTAGATTGAATGTAATTTTGCTGCCATTGAAAATCAGGGCTGCGTGTCTAATTCTTCCATTCCATAAAACCCCTCACGAACTATCACGTCATTTATAGAGGTTTGTAGTAAATTGCACCTCAACTGGTCCGAGTGAGGGCAATTCTGGCTTAATTAACCAAATGTGTCAAGCTAAAATGATAATCGCGAAAAGCTGAGTGCAGAATATGTAAACTGGAGCTAAAGCTTCGTTCCAGCCAGCTACTCATTTGCCATTGTCGTTCCTCTAAGCTGGAAAATGCAAAATTTCTTACCCACAGGCCACTTTTTGTTAAGTTAATATTTGATTTAAATAACAAAAAAGCTGTTCTCAATGAAGTAGCAGTTTCTCCGTCGACATCATGGCTTGTTCAAAGTGTAAAAAGCAAAAGAAATTTTCAAAGCAGCCTACAAGAAAGTGGCATACGCTTGACCTGGTTTTATTAATCACAGTTTGACAAGGGTCATATTATTAGGAAAGTTAGCTCGAAGTTAGGCTAATAAAGTGAGACACTGATACTGCTTGACTTAATCAAGGCCTGTACAGGGGCATTGTTTATTAAGATTACGAAAAGGGTGTTTTTCAGATTTGCGTTTTTTCTTTTCAATCTCCAAGATTTTAGCCGTTTACATTAATAATATAAGGCTTGCAGCGTTTTCGCGGGTTTTTTTTTAAAGGGCCTTTCATTTGAATATTTTAATGAAGCGAATAAATCTCAAAAGGAACGAGTCAGGCAAAATGCGGGTGTAAAAAGTTTAGTTATTAAGACCTTTACAAACATTTTGGAAACCCATACCGATCTTAATGAGCACTGTTAAAGGAAGTATAAGGCAAGAGGTGCTTTTGTCCTTTTTTTGTAAATGGAGATATCGAAAAAGTCTATAAATGTGGGAACAATTATATTATATAAATAGATATAAATTCGATTGGAATTAGTAACCTATTTAGACATAGAAATGATTGAAAGGGTACGAAGAAGAATTGCAATTCTACACACAAATTTCTGTTCTACTGAATCCAGATTATCGTCTAAAGTTCACTATACGTAAAGAGCACTGAACGAGGGGTGATTTGATTGAAACATTCAAAATCCTCAACGATATATCATGATTATCTGGCCATGTTTCACATAAACTACCTTAAGAGGTCACAGTCAGAAAATAACTAAAAAAAAATAAATTCTTAACAAATCGAGTGGCATACCAATAGAACGCAAAACTCGCAACTGTGAAACAAGACGAAACCCATTAATTTGAGACTAAATATAATTGGCAAACACTCAATAAAATTGCACATGAAAAATGCATTATCCATTGCAATTACCATTTTAATTATCGAAAACATAGATCTAGTTTTTACTGTCTTGTTATTCAATTCACCTGGAAATGTACCTTTTTACTACATTTATTTATTTGAAAGATAATTAAATAGTTGTGGTTCAGAGCGAGTTGGAAATGGAATGTTGGAAACCCTGTCTGTATATTGAATTTTTGCCTCTGCATTGAAGCTGATCATGAGATTTTAGCTTCAAGAGCTCTAGATTTGGTAAATCGGTCTAACAAAAAAATGTAATCTCTGCAAGACTGCAAAGGAGATTTATTTGAATCTCCCTGTAAATAAAAGAGAAAGGCGAATAATTCAAGATCCAACACCAACGCCTTTGGAGTTGGTTTTTTCACACAACTTTCAGGAGTTTTGCAATGTTTTATTCTCCATCCTGTAGTCACTTTATCTGAAGTGTTTAATTTTAGCAAAAACGCGGACAGACGGAAAATTAACTGATTTAAATAACGCTTCAAATAAAAATAAAATCGCCCGCTGCAATCAGAATTTATTCAGTTCCAAAGTTAGGGCAAATTTGCCCCAAAACGTTTATTTTCTTGGGCAGTTTAGTTGGAAGAAAAATATTATAGATAAAACAATTATAAATTTATCGCTTAACGCGTACTTACCTAAAAAGTTTGTATTTTCGAAGACTGAAACTGAAACAACTGACTTTAAATGTGTTTTTTTTAATAAAATAAAAAAAATTAAATTAAATGAAGTAAAATTTATCAACACAATAAACAATATAAATACATTTTCGAAAAAACTATTTAATCTGGTCATGATATGCAGGATGTTTCATCAAAAAAACGTTTTATATTTCAAGGCTTTTTTAACATCTTTTTTAAAGGTATCCATTTATAACAAAACACCATACAGAAATTTCCATAATGAAATTTCAATATAATTACTCATTTTGTAAATCTTGGTACAGCAGTTGTTGGCACTATTTATTGCCTCAATTCAAACTATATCTGCTAGATAAAATTTAGGAGCCCCGAGTGAGAAAAATAAGCCCGACAATTTTTAATGATTATAATTTGGATGATACTTTGGTTCATTTTATTATAATTATTTTACTTTAAACTGTGCAAGTCATCATTTAAAAGTCAACATTTTAAAGCAAACAAATGAATCTTATCGCTTGATTTTTATGATTATCGCACAGCAATTATTTCAATTTTAAACCATCGCTTACGCTTTAAAATTTACCTAATTTTCTGTAGATCATATTTATGCTTTTGACTTATTTTCTAAGCAACCAACGGATCTAAAAAAAAAGCGTTACATAGAATCACTCCCATGACTCTCCATGAGTTTCACATTACATTTTAACACATTTTACATTATAAATATATTAATTAACGTATTTTTTTTCTTGTTATAATTAGTTTGTCTTTATTTCCACATGTTTTAAATGATTCGGTCCGATTGAATGTAGGTAGAACTCAATTTGCAATGGTATACTGCATTATGCATTAGCAACACAAATCATTGTGTAAATGGGAAGTCCAATTTTGGCCCTATACAAGTTAATAATGCAGAGAGTAGGTGAAGAGCTACACAAGTTCGGATTATTTCACAATAATTGGTTGTAAATTTGGTATTTTGCAATATTACATTGCTGTTGACCATTAATTGAGTTTGAAACCTTGTTGGCTGTGGCTAAATACAATAGTATTTTTGTCATGCAATTTGGGATTTTGATGGAACGTTTTAATTGGAAATCCAGTTTGCTATACAGGGAAAAATTGTTTATCAATTGATTTTATATGTAATTTTGTTGTTGTTTATGTGTTTTAGTGTCAAATTATTCATACATCTTTTCATGGCAAGTTTTGTTTTCATGGCTACTTTGTGTGATTTGAATAGAATGTGCAAATGTAATCGAGCTGGAACAACCCAAATGCGAAATTTTAAAGCCATTTAGTGTTAGATTAAAAGCTATTCGTATGTCAGTAAAAGAAGGCCAACAACGGCACCTGAATTGTCTTGTATAATATATAATGTAGAATATAAGATGTCTAAAAATTGGGATTAAAAAATGTCAGAAAAATGTCGCTTTTAAATCTGAATTTTCTTGTTTGATCCTGATTAATTGACTACAAAATGTTGAAAAAAGGATCGTGTTTTTGTCTTGGAGCAATTTGTCATCGGTTTTTAGATGGAACTGTCCTGATCCTGCATGAGGTAAGCATGCAAAGGCAAAACGAAAGGTTAAACCAGCAAATTTTTCCTGAAGGAGGGCAAATAATTTTCAGTTCAAGTACACTTTTTAAAGTAGGAGAATCTTGTTAAAAGCGATCAATAATAGTTTCCTTCGTCCAATTCGGCTCGGTTTTAAAGCTCAGCTTTGAAGTCCTAAAGTCGACAGTGGGACTTTAAAGTTTCATATTATAAAAATACGTTATATATACGTGTAGAGTAAAGAAGTCCTTGTTTTACTTTTAGTACATCCATCAAGCAAAATGGAACTTCGAAAAGTGTTTTGGATATTTTCCAATTTTCACTACCTAAACATAATTTTTCGTTTCAGTAGTCGATAAAGAATGATTCACTTGCGGTATTTTTTTCGAGATTTGCAAAATTTTTCGAAACTTTCCTGTTTTTTCTTTTAATCGGCGTGCTCTCATTTGAGCGGATTGTAAAGAAGTCAACTTTAAATTTCCTTAATTATTAAATCAGAAACTTTGCAAAGTTGATTGCGGTTTTTCCTTTGCGTTGTTTTTACCTCAAGCCCATTGCAAGATATTCTATGCGATAGGACTCTTAAGTTTCCCTCTTCCATAAACAAAGATTCAGTTTATGTGTGGTGTGAATTTGGTTCCACCTGAGCTACTGGTTCTTTAGGTCATTAAGTCAGAAACTCTGCAAAGTTTGTCGCAATTTTTTTATGCTTTTTTTAAGGCCCTTTCGAGATATTATGGGCAATTGATATAGTTCAAGTTTCCGTCATCTATAACTGGAGCTTTAAGTTGTATGTGGTGAGAATTGGGTGCCATTTGAGCGGATGGTTCTTTGATTATCAAATTAGCACGTTTTCAAAGTTTGTCGCTGTTTTTCGTCTAAAGCTCATTTCAAGCCGTTCTAGGCTATACACCGAATTCAAGATTCAGCTTTCTATAATCGAAGTTTTGCTTTAGGTTTGGCCACAATTTGGTTTAATTAAAGCTAATAGTGGTTCTTTGATTATAAAATGGTAAAATTTGGAAAGTTTTTGCAGTTTTGTATTTTTGTACTATTCCTTTCTTAAGCTGATTTCTAGATATTCTAGGCTAAAGTGTCGGCCTTTTCTAATCGAACCTTGAGTTTGTTTGGTGAAAATTTGGTTCCATTAGAGCTAATTTATTTGTTTTGGTTCTTTGGTTATTAAATTCGAAACTTTATATAACTTTTCGCGGTTTTTTATTTTCTACTCTTTATTGCTTAAGCTTAAGGAAAGAATTTGTTTCAAAATTTTTTGTTCCATTTTGTCTTGTGGCAAAAATGAAAAGATTCAAAGTTTGTCGCGGTTTTTTTGCTGTTCTTTCCTAAAAGCCATTTCGAGATGTTCTGGACCATTGACATATTCCAAGTTTCTTCCAGTTTCAATTTATGTGTGGTGTGAGTTTGGTTTCATTTGAGCAAATGCTTCTTTGGTGATCTAATCAGAAACTTTGCAAAATTTGTCTTTTACAATGAAAGCTTCCAATATTGGTGTTTGGTGGGCAATTTTCAGTTCAAGCACACTTGTTAATTCACTAAAATGTTTGTTTAAAACAAACAAAAGCTGAGCTTTGCAGTCTTCTCTCAAGACGACAGCGGAGCTTTTGTAACCCCTTGTAAATAATACCGCCCCGAAAGCACGAAAGGGCAAAATGACTAAAGGAAACTTTGCGTAAACTAGGGGTGTAAGATAATCATCAACCGTTTTGAGCATTTCCAACTTTTAGCATATTCAAATACTTGATGAAAATTTTAAACAGGCGTTTTGCGCGCTCTTTAAATGTCATTGTTTTCCTATATTATGAAAGTGCTTCTGGTTGGAGGGAGTCTTTCTTATAAACCGTGACATGGATTTAAAGTTATTTTCCCCGCGGTTATAAAGCTGTAATAAATTTAGCGTCTGCATAACAATGCTAAGCAATAAATTCGCATTATTCCATGTCGGGCTGTTGTTTCTTAAATTGCTTAGCCTACTTCCGTAAATGCACCAGGGTATTCATCAAAGTCTGCAGGTTGAAAGTGAAAAATCCTACTTAAACGTTCTGGCTGTTTCTAATTACTGGAAAGTTATTAAGATAGTGAGTTCAACGGAAAACCACTCCGATATATTAAACACTCTGTTAATGGATGTTTAGTCAAGCAGCAGGCATCCCTCCAGCTTGGGTTTGGGTACAGAAAAAATTATAATGATTTCAAGCAAAAGTTGGCACAATATTTCATTTCACCTTCCGGTATAGTCTCGCCAGTTTATCCTGCCGGCCATAAATAATTTCCGTCCATATTTTTGCTTGCGGTTCGCACTCTAACAGATTATTTTATAACTCATAACTCATTTTTACCGCCGCTGAGTGTCAGATAGAAAATTACACAACTTTTTCGTTTTTGGTTTCCACTTTGTCGCTGCGGATCAGCCGCCCAGCCCCGATTTCCACGATTATTCCAAACCGTGTCATTTTTAAAACGCAATTTTGTCCTTAGAAATTGCCTTTCGCTTTTTGTCAGTGCATCGGTTTCGACAAGACTTTAATTAGAAACAGCAAATAAATCTCGATTCCGGGCAGATCATTTCGTGTGAAATAGTGTTCGGTGAGCCACATATTCTAGTGTGTCGCATTCTTTTTCCAAATAGTTATCGCTGGGGGATGGTGAAACTGACAACTTGCAGTTAAAGGGATTTTTGCTTTGGTTTCGTCCCAACAAGACGATGGTTTAGTGAAACGCAGTTATGTATTGAAGCTTTACTTGGAATCGTAAAGGAACATTAACTATAGATACTAGACATAGATATACAAATTTGATAGCTGAAAGTTGCAAATCGATTCAGCTCATTTGGGGAGCATGAAGAATGAAGACAGAAAATGAAAGAATGTGGGAGGGTCGAGGTTTCAGAAGACCCAAAGGCACATTGAAAATTATTTCTCCATTAAACCTAAACTATTTTCCTCTCTAAATCTATGGTGTTTTCTCCTTCTTGAGTGGCCGCTTCAATGTAATCTTAATGCTTCAAACTACCAACTAATGCACAATCCGGGCACATGAATTTCCAAACACCATATCTTTAGAAATGTTTATTAACTTTTGTGGTTTTCCAACAACGCCTGGTTGAAAATGTTGAGTTTTTCTGGCTTTTAAGCCATCGATCAAAAGAGTTTCGTGCCAATGTTTCGCCAGTAAGAGTTACTTGCATCTTCAGAGGTATACATCGGAGAAAGTATTTTCCAGGACAAAACTCATCAGTTTCAGCAACTGGTCGGTTGGGTTTTGTTGGAAAATTCCCAAGAAATAGATTAAATTTATATGTAGTAAATGTAAGATGTCTGCAAATTATTTATGATATCCTGAACAGTGGACAAGGGTAATCAACAGCAATCGGTTGGCTTTAGGTAGGAAAATTGGAGAAGCAAAAAGAGTCTGTAGGTTTCCATATCAAAAATCAATTGCACACTCAAGCATAATCAAAAAACTAAATTATTATCCGTTGACGTTGATTACCAGCGATTTCCAGCAGATTTTGTGTTAGACCTTGTAGATAGAAATCACTAACTTAAGCTTTTTGTATTATTTTATATTAATTTGTCATTTAATTTCATCTTCCGACGCAAATGGGGAAATTAACTTTTCCAATTCCGAGGGCATGTCTGCATTGTAGGTGTTAGAACGTAGGTAACTTTCTTATCTCCACTTGATTTAACTCTGGAAAATGTGTTATATTTTTTTTATATACTTCATACTCAGTTTTTGTTAATTCTCTAAAAGCATTCGACCTTTAACTTTTATTGAAAGTCATTCCAACTTCAGACTTAAACTAGGAATTTCCTCTACCTACTGTTAAAATAAAATGCTCACTGACTCCATCCCGCGCCTTTTGTTGCAACGTTATTTCAATCAACATATTAATATCTGCTTTCAGAGCAGGAAACAAGTCCGATATTTCGAACTAGCTTGTGGTGGTGTTTCGTTACATTTTCCAATTTCTCTTCATTGAATTCATGAACTGAAATAAGAGCCGGTATTGTCGAAACCCAATTTATCAAAATGTACTTTTGTAGCTTTTTCGGTATAATAACTCCATACAGTGAACAGGGCCGATTCTTTTGTTCCATTTTCAATCTACTTGGAATTGATTGCTTGTGATCGGCTCAACTATTAATCTTGGTGAATGCTCTGGTGGAATTTATACACTTGCTGTTCAGGCAAGATGTGTTCACATTCATTTTTTAATAGAGTTCCTGTCGATTGAAAAAAAAATGTTTATTAAACATAGTCTAACCCTAACTAAAATATGTTTGCTACTTTCGTGCATTCCTATCCTGAAGTCTGGAATGCCCTGTATTAATAAATTCATGTTATTTCTTAGGTTTTGAGGTGTGAAAAATCCATTTTCGTCATTTGATTGACGAAAAACTAGGCCGGTATTTTTGAAGTCTTTAGATCTTACTAAATTTGCTAATTTTGAAACTGAGGTCAATTCTTCAAATTTCTATGTTTTATCTGTGTGTGCCACGCTTTTATGTGAATATGCCTATAGGTAGATTTCAGAATTTCCTAAAGAAGTTGAAAAAAGAAGAAACATTGGATTTTTTTCAATTTTCACTGTTATATCGAATTTTAGGTTTCAGTATTTGATAAGGAATGTTTTGATTTACGTGTGATATAAATCTGGATCTTTTCAAATAAACCATCGCTTTATAATTAAATCGGAAACTTTTCGGGATTTGCCAATTTTCTGGAAACTTTACTTAAGGTGATTTTTTGTGGCGTAAATTTGGTTCCAATCGACCTTAAGGTTCCTTAATTCTCAAATAAGAAACTTTGTAAAGTTGATTGCGGTTTTTTACTTTAGCGTTCTTTTTTCCTCAATTTTCACTCGTCTATAATCGAAGGTTCAGTTTATGAGTAGTTTGTTTTTGGTTCCACCTGAGATAATCGTTCTTTCATTATCAAATCAGACACTTTGTGAAGTTTCGCGTTTTTTCGCTTTGTCACTGTTCGTTCCTAACGCTTATTTCGAGATATTCTGGGATATAGATCGAGTCAAAGTTTCAGTCATCTATAATTAAAACCTCCGTTCTTGTGCGGTAAGAAATTCGGTTAATTTGAGCAAATTGTTCTTTCATTATCAAATCAGAAACTTTATCAATCAGAAGTTTGTCGCGTTTTTTCGCTTTGTCTCTGTTGTTTCCCAACGCTCATTTCGAGATATTCTAGGCTAGAGATCGAGTTCAAGTTTCAGTCATCTATAATTAAAACTTCTCTTCATGTGTGGAATGCAGTTGGTTTTAGTTAAGTAAATGGTTCTTTGACTATCAAATCAGAAACTTCGCAATGTTTCCGCGGTTTTTTTTATTTATGCAGTTTCCTATTCTAAGGCCCATTTCGAAATATTCTGAACTATAGATCGAGTCCAAGTTTCAGTCTTTTATAATCGAATTTTCACTTTATTTTTGGTGAGAATTTCGTTCCGTTAGAGATAATGGTTTTTTGATTATCAAGCATGAATTTTGACATAGTTTTTCACGGTTCTTCATTTTTGTACGGCTCTTTCCTAAATCTCATTTGTAGTAGAGTTCAAATTTTATCTTTCTATAATCGAAGCTTCGAATTATGTTTGGTGAGTATTTGGTTGCATTAGAGCTAAGAATGGTTCTTTGGTTATAAAGTGACAAATTTTGCAAGGTTTTTCGCGGTTTTTTATTGTTGCACTTCTTCCTTAAGCTCATTTGTAGAATATCTATTCTAAGCTATTGAACGCCGTCTATAATTGACCCTTCACTTTTTGTTTGAAGATAATTTATTGTTCAATTTTGTTTTGTTGCTAAAAATAAAAACATTTCCAAGTTCAGTTTTCTATATCGAAAAGAAGAACATGGAGTTTCAATTTATCAGTGGTGTAAATTTATTTCCATTCGAGCTGATGGTTTTTTAATTATTAAACTGGACAATTTTAAACTTTTTCAGACGTTTTTTAAAGCTGATTTCTATACATCGGACGCTAAAAATCAAAGTTCAGATTTCAGCAATCAATAAAATAAGTTTAGCTTCATTTTCAATGTATCATGCATTTGCTTCAAATCGAGCAATTGATTATTCCTCAATTTCAAATTAATTCTCATTTCGATATTTTTCACCCTTTTTCAGATTTGCACTTTTTTCTTCTAAAATTGATTTCTTGTTATCTAGACTCGATGATGATTTCAATAATTTTTCGAGTAACTGGTTTCTTATTTCTTAGCTTCCAATATCTCCAAACTTTTCTTTCGACTTCGAACACGAACATTCAAAAATATCAATTATAACTCAAGATAAATTAATTAAATAGAAAAAAATTGCGATTATTACAACCGACAATAGTTACCCAACAATAAATATTTAACTTCTATCATTGAACTGACTTCACTGATTTTTATGAGAGCATCTAGGCAATGTTGACACGGATAAGAAAAGCCCGATAAAAGCCCTGTTACTGGTTTCCGAGGAATTTTATCAAATTGTACTTACATCAAGCCATAAATAAAGGATGAACATTTATTCTGACTGATAACAACACTTGCATCCTTTACTTTTCGGTTGTTAAGCCCCCTAAAAGCCAGATAAATTTATTTGGGATGAACGTTTTGGATATATATATTTGATCGTTTGGAAACTTCTATTAAATTGCACTTGCCCGATAACCAGAAATCGGATTCAGCATACGTTTAGTTGGTGTGTTTATCTTTGATTTTTATGTGTTTGCTTGTAATATAAATATAAATAGTTTCGATTATTCGTGTTTTGAAATTTAAAGCGTTCGATTTCCGCATAATTTACGACTATAAAACAATTTGTAACAGAATTTGTGCCACTCTTTTCCACACCACGTCCATTACGATGTGTATATTAAATTTCCAGTTGGGTAACTGTAGCTGGCGAATATATTAAATTCCAGCCCTCAAAATGGCTCAACACTTTTGAAAATCCATTGTACGAAATACCTGCGGGATTTCCAATCGATGGCTGTTGGTAATTTTCGCGGGATTAACTGAACCTTCGTTGTTAATCAACTATAGGGAATTTGCAATTTGTTAATGTTCCTTTGTGGGGAAAGTGCATAATTTAGAGAGGACAAACATCAGTTTTAGCCCTATTAGGGCTCATTGTATTTATGCGTGTCGATTTTGCCATTTAATGGTGTTGTTACTGATTTTTTTGCAAAACTGGTAGATTTCTTCTGCAATAGAAGCCAAATGGCCAAAAAATTAGGCGGTTCAAGTTTTTCATTTTGGGAAATTTATTTGGAAGAATAGTCTGTCCTACAGAATTTTGAACGAGAATCAAAAAATTTTTACTTCTTGAACACGCTTTACTGCGTTACTTGTCTTGGAGTCCACAAAATGTTGTGTTTTTTATATGAAAAACATTAATAATCATTATAGAAAGTACATTTTCTTGGTTAAATGATATTTCTTTGAGGCAAAATGGTAAAATGTGTACATTTTTTCGTCGTCGAAACTGATTTCATTCGCGCGGGTTTCGCCTTTTTTTTTTAAGCCAGAAACTGTCCAAATTGATTGAAGTCTCGTTCTAAGTGACTAGTTTTAAAATTGAAAAACTCAGCAACGTTTTGTTGTTCCAAAGACATGAAGCCGATAGCAAAGTATCTAGCAATCAGCAAAAGGTCAAAAGTCCAGTTCTTTCAAATTATTTTGCTCAATTTAGTTTAATTCATTAATTCTGCAGATTGCCACCTTCGTGTGTTTCAGCCTTGTAATTCATTTATTCGTCTCATCAAGATTTCATTATACAATTCTGGAACTATTTAATCGTACATTTTTTCAATTTTTGAAGAGTTTAATGTACTAATTATTTGTTTTCCGACGTTGTTTCACGTGTTATTGAATGTTCAGCTAAACCTCGGTGGCATTGGGTCAACACGTCCCCAAAGGTAAATAATTCCCTGAGTTCTCGTTTGTTATCAGGCAGCATTTTCCAATTCCCTGCTCTACATTAGGAATCTAAAAGCTAAAATCCCAACATGCCATAGACACCACTTCATGAATACTTAATGTACTTCTTTCGAATTAGGCCCCGCTGTTAAAATCCCCTTTGTCGACATTTCTGATTCATACGGTGGGCTCACTTGAGTTGTTTGTTTAAAGTCTACTTTTTCAACAATCATGTTTCTTGAATCAGTATGCTTCGATACGTTGTGTATGTGTTAGTGAAGGTGGTTTTACTGATTTTCACGCGCTTGATTTAGCGTTTTCGTTTATTATGGGTGATAAAGTTACCATTCGACTGGCTGCATTGAAACATAGATATAGAAAAGTAAGACTGAGTGAAGATTTTTTCCCGAATAATCCCTAATTAACTAAAATTATTTAAAAACATGTGGAGCACAAAAGTAGCGAAGGAGCATATATTTTTCTTTGATTTGCGTTCCTTGTATGTACAGATTATCCTGTTTTTTTATTTGTGTTTACAGTTTTAAATTTTGATTAATTTGCTTTAATATACTTGTTCAAAAAGGCTTCTCGTTTTGAATGTGAATTTCGTTTAGTTTTGTTGCTTACTCCCTTTTCCTTACTAAAATCAAGTGGAGCACAAACGAAACAAAGGAGCATTTATTTTTATTTGATTTGCGACCCTTGTATGTACAGGTTTGTCTGTTTGTTATAATTTTTTTTATTTGCGTTTTTTAATTTGCATTAATATATTCGTTCATTAAGGCTTCTCGTTTTGAATGTGAATATCGCTTAGTTTTCGGTGTTTACTCTTTATTTCTTGATAAAACCAACTATTTGTAGGTGTTAGTCAACTTTAGCGCTAAAATTGAATCACCCGCCGCCTATTCATTTCATATAAACTACATGATAAACTACAGGCAATTGTTTGTATATTACACAATGGCTATTTCCGATAATTCATTATTAAATCAGGTTTATTGCACGTATAGATATTGTTTTGTGGTCTTTTCAACTTCCGACCGGGCGATTTATACAGTGTATAAAAACATTTTTTGTTTTTGAACGTGAACATTTTCTATATTCAGTGCTCGTGTCTCATTTGGAATAAATTGAACTAATCAAAGACAGGGTTTTTCTAACTTTTAAACTGCATAAGAAAAGGTATTTTATAAATTCCAACGTGTTCAGACTTTCACTGGTAAACATTTCTGGTCAGTGCATATTAAATTACAATTAAATTAAAAGTTTTCGTTGTTACTATTGAAATTATTTATGAATATTCAACAACTGTATTGAAACTAACACGATACCAGATACCTGGAAAACCGGAATAATAATACCAATTCCTAAAACCGACTAGACAATACACAAACACAAAACTACAGACCTATCACACTACTCCCTGTACTGAGTAAAATTTTTGAAACTATAATAAAAAATAGACTGCAACAATCAGTTGGACAACACATACCACAATACCAATTCGGATTTAAACCTAAACACTCAACTGTTCACCCACTTTTTATACTAACCAACAACATACAAACAACTCACCTCACGAACCAGAAAACAGCATGTCTCTTCATGGACATCAATAAGGCCTTTGACAGTGTCTGGCACAAAAGACTTTTATATAAACTTTACCAGCTTAAAACCCCCAAATACATAATTCACGCAATCAAAAACCTACTCACAAACAGACACCTAGAAGTACGCATAGACAACACCCTCTCCTTTGTTTTCTCCCCTGAAGAAGGACTCCTGTAAGGATCCCCGCTGTCACCCCTTCTTTACAATATATACTGCCACGACATATACAATCACAGACAAAATCTACGACAAAAGAAACATTGACAAATCTGCTTACATACTACAATACGCCGACGACACTGCAGTGATCGTGCACGACAAAACTACAGTAAAAGCAGTACAAAAACTTCAAGCACTAATGGACAATACAATTGCTTGGTTCTACAAATGGAGACTTACACCAAACGCCACGAAAAACCAACTACTTTTACCAAACCACCAAATGAAAGACGACTCTCCATCAATAACAACAGACGGAAACAGAATTAGACCAAAACAAGAGGCAAAATATCTAGGAAGGACACTGGACCAAAAACTAAAATTTACAAAACACGCACATAACGTAAGAACAAAAATGATTCAACGGACAAAACACTTCCGATCACTGACGTACAAAGACAAAGGAATCAGTACAAAGACCGCCACAAAAATTTACCAATCAATATATAGACCTCTGCTGGACTATGGACATATACTGACCGCGAATGCATCTAGGAAAACTAAACAACACATTCAAACAACAGAACAGATTGCCCCGAGATCAATAACGAAAATAAGACATCTTCAAAACCAACTACACAACCCCTCAAACCAACTACTCTACGAACGCACAAAGATAGCGCGAATAACAGAAAGACAACTCCAATTGCAAACGAAATGGAAAAACAATCCCTACAACTGGACCCTACTGAATCCCCTTTGCCTCACGAGACAAACGAGACAATCCCGCTTCCGCTTCTCAACAACAACACTACTTGAACACTTCCAACACGACTGAACCAACCGCTAGACGATGAAAAGACATGACATAGAAGAGAGATTTTTTTTGCTTTGTAGTAATTTTAAGTTTACAGTTAAGATAGTTTAAGTTAGAAAATTAATCCAATTCATGTATATATGCATGGGCAGAAAGGACGAGGGCCGATAGCCTATTGGGAAATAAAGATTATATATCTTATATCTATATTTATGAAAAAGTTATAAAACGATATTTTTTAAGGTAGATGAATCTATTTGCATATCTGAACTTTTTTTGGAAGTTTAATCAGCATTTTCCAATGGCAAATTCCGATATCGTCGCCAAAAAGCCACTTTATTCGTGAGCCAATTTAAAAATTTTCAGCTAATCTCGTATGCAATGTTTGTAAAAAATAAACCCGATGTTTGCATATTAGGTTTCAAGAATTTGTTGGTTTTTCTTGTAGTTGTAATAGGTTTCTTTTCTTCAGCATTTTTACATTTTTGCTCTATTCATTGTCCAAATAATAACGGATTTATCAATGTTTAAGATGCGAACGATATTTAAAGACAAGTTTTTCCCCTTCGGGATTCGGTCTAGACAGTGGTGAGTAAAATTATTCACTTTTTAGCTTGAGATTGGTAGCTAAAAAAGTTAATTTTTTTCTTACCAATCCTAGATCGAATCGCCAAAGAAAAAAACCTTGTCAGTTATTCGTGTCTCGGTCAGGAAACTATCTCTTACCTGATATTTAAAGACATTCAATTTGGTTATTGGTTTGGGCAATTCCGCGCTCAACATCCTGTATATACTGTAGTGTGGCGTATATACCAGTTTAGTGTCATTAAAGTAAATCTGCTTTAATTTTGCGTCTTTCTTTAAGTACTATTTTTTAGGCACCTTCATTTAATGATTAAAGCTGGCACGATAATTTAAAAGATTAAAGAAAAAGAATGATACAAAATATACCGCATAATAACTGTTGTCATTAACGATCTTTTCACTCTGTTTTAACTGTAACCTTAGAACCCATTAAACATAAAGTAATTTGTAAACACCCGGTATTTTGTTGCTGACCTTTTTCTCGTTTCACGTTAATTAAATAACACTCTCTTAAATTGTCATCGGAATCCTAATTAGTGTGGCATTGTTTTGATTTATCATCAATATGTGTTAATAGTCAGCTCAGGTTCATATCGACAATCGAACAATGGAATATTGTTGAATTTTTCGAAGAATTCTTCGAATGAAATGTTTGTGATTAGAAGAGGTCGATGATCAATTTACATCCACAACTTCTAAATATATGGGGAGTTTAATCCCCTTTGGGAACATTTAATCGTTTTCTTGTTTCAACGCTTTAAGGCCTAAATTTTCGTAATTTTGCTGAACTTGTTTTTAAAACAAACTGTATTTTTTTCCAGGTTATTGCCTTTATATGCGGTGTAATCGTGCTGCTGTTGATGATAATGGCGCTGGTTTCAACCGATTGGTTGATGGCAGCTGGATGGCGCCAAGGTTTATTCATGCATTGCATAGAAGAAAAAGCACAAGAACCCTTACCCTTCAACACTAAAGGTGGCACTGGTTGTTACGCTGCCCGAGATGTTGGTGTGTATTAAATAGGATAATCTGTTTGCAGTAGAAGGTTCTAAGACCTGAGCACCATTTGTGACCCAAATGCAAGCCAATATCTTATCTATTAATTTTTTTTCCAGCATACATAAAGGCGTCAGCTGCGTTATGTGTAATAACATTACTAACTGATCTGGTTGCTACCGTTCTAACGGGATTAGGACTGCGAACCAAAGACCATCACTCCAAATTCAAGTACTACAGATTTGCGGTAATTGTTATGGGACTATCTCGTAAGTATGATTTTAGGCGGAAGTTCTTGGAGGATTTTATGCGGTTAATTTGTTAAAAACCCTTTTTTTTTCAGTTGCAGCAATTTTAATTGCCCTGATCATATACCCTGTGTGCTTCGCCGCAGAGCTTAATTTAGGTAAGTCAATAAAAGTTGGGTGATTAAATTTACCAATTAATATTAATTGGGTTGGAAATGAGGCAAATTGCATTATGTGAGCATTCGAAATTTGATCAGTTTTTCAGCTAAAATTCAATTTTACATATTCCGAAACACAATGCGAAGTTTCCACTAGTTTGATTGCATGTTTCAAAGCTCTATGGATTAATCACTGTAAAGTGCATTTTTCCATTTAGTTGTTTTTAATTGGAGTAACAAGTTGAAGTTCCGAAAACGAAAAAGTACAGCACGATTTTGTGTCGCCGGTTTTTTAAATACTGCATTCAATCTGGTAAAGGCCGATGAAGAGTTTGACGAACATTTCGGCGTTTTTCGACATCAGATAAATTTATAATTGTTTCGTTCAGAAATTGGCTAATTTTTTATAGTTAACATTTCTTTATTGCCTAAGAAAAAGAGGTTTAAAACTTTATGATAGAGCAAAAATAGTTTGCAATCAATCTAATTTGACCACATAAAAACAATGCATATACTGAAAATGTGCATTTGAAACAAAATCAAAATAAACCGATTACAAACCGTGTCATTCCAGTTACTCCGGGGTTTTCAGATGAAATTAAACTAGTTGGTAACAAATTCAATATTAGAACTGTCTTCAAAACCGAAAATACAATTAAAAACAAAACCGCATGACAAAATTGAAATAAAAATATAATTTACAAAATTATTTGCGAATGTAATACATTGTATACATTATATATATATATATACATATACTACCATTAAATGTTAATTTTGTTAATTTTAATTATTTATCTTGACCGAACATAAACATGTTATACATGATTGAAGAGCATATTTAAAGGGGAATTTAAAAATGCAGAAATTCAATATGGCGCATAAGAAAAACAAAAGTTGACTTCGGCCTCATTGAACATAGTGGGCCCAGATTAATTTTTACTTTATTTTCAAATTCACGCTCATTTCTTACCCACACCCTGAAACTTTCGTTATTTTATCTTTTATAATAAACACGATATAAAGGATTTTATAAAACGCACTTTTTTCTTTTTTTCCCTGTATATCCGTTGCTATTCCGAGTTCAAAGAAGTTGATGACAGATTATTTATAGGCAGTTGATTGCGCAACTTTTTCGCCATTTGGTCCACCCTGTAACTAACGGTTTCCAATATCCCCATGTACATCATTTTATACTGGACACACTGTATAGGAGAAACCTCACGATTATTAAATAAAAAAACTAAAAACACCAATCATACATAAAAAATAAAGATTTTCATAAATAATTGGCACAAAATTCAATGGGAAGCTTTAACATTTTTTTTGAAAAAATGTACCAGTAGTAGTAGTAAACATCTTTATTTCTAAAAAAAGGCTATCGACCTATCGGTCTTTCTGCCCGTATTGGTACCAAATTCTTCACATAATCGCAAATTACAAATTAATGAAAGGGTTTTGACTTATTTAGGTAACCGAACGATATGGGAGTTCGGATGGGCGTATGGAGTGGGCTGGGGCGTAGCCATCTTCCTCTTCAGTGGTGTCGTTCTGCTGATGTGCGATAAGGAAAGCGAGGAAATTTATTACAAAGAACGGAAAATCGTGCACGATAACGATTCGCGCGCCTAGTGGCCACATAGTCTGCCCGACGTTGTCCTCTGATCTTAGAGGGTGGCGACGAGTCGCTTCTCTCCGAGGAATAAATGCTGCTGAGGTGAATGAGCGGTTCCTCTAAGGTGCTTTGGCCTTTTAATGCCTGCATTTAAATGTGGACGACAAATACCATCCACTAAGATATCACTGAACGAGCGAAAATCAATGTTTTTTTAGAAAACTGATATGAAGTTATCTTCTAATTAGTGGCTATTAAAAGGCTTGAAATGAAGCATCCCTGAGGAAGCAGTGTGACTGTTGCTTGCCTGAAATTGAATGTTTACCTGGTCAGTTTGATATGAAGACCATGATTGATTTATTCGGGAATTTTCGTACAAACTAGATTGTGTAGTAAAGTTTCACTTTATGTTCCGTGTATTAACTTATTTTTTAGAATTAGTTGACGACTAAATGCCGAACATTTGACTGGTTATTTTCAATTTACACCCGCCGGTTCCCTAATAAAGTGATATTCATACAATTTTATTAAAATATCAAGAAACTTTGTCTTCAAGAATTTTCGATTCAAATGGTTGGCATTTACTTTCAGTGGGCGGATGAATAGTTTGGTAAAGCACTCGGTGATCTCTCTATCATAAGACTAATATATTTAAACATTTCAAGGTACCAAAATTTTTATAATATACATGCTTAACCGCTAATCTCAAGTATTAATTCGCCCAAATCTGTGACATAAATGTAGTTTTTCTCATTGATTTAAGGAAACAAAAATGTTGGTCAAACTGATTAGAAACCTTTATTTAGGTTTATCCTTATTTAGTTGCTCGAGGTTTGTATGGTGAAATACAGATTTCAAGTCCCATTTTTATTGGTGCACGAAACTGAAATCCTTGTTTTTATCGTACAAATGCCAGTCAGCCGTTTTGAGTTATCATTTGTTTACCGTCGATGGCAAACGAATTACTTAATACTTTTCCTTTTTAATCGTTCTCTTGTATTTTGTTCAGGTAAAGTGTTGGGTAATTATTTGCTGTCGATCTGTTAAAAAGAATGATTGTAGTGCGTCTGAGAGGCAACCCGGGCAGGCTAGGTGTATGGATTTAAGATTTATTATTTCGATATTCTACGGTGGAAAACTGCTATTAAAATCAGCTGAATTTTTATCAATCTTAAACAATATGTTTAGGAACTGCCATCTTCAAACACTCCATTACTGATCTTAATACCGGTTTTTCAGCTAACAGTGTATAAATTCGTTTATATGGTTTGACTACTTGGTAAGTCCAAATTTATACAACTAGATTAAGTGAAAATATCATCTAATATTATACAAAGCTTACCATTTCAACAAAATTCAAACAAAACATATTGTTTCCTATACTCGTCCTGAAACATATTCAATTTTGTCGTAATGGTACGGAGCTACAATTGTACGCTTTATACCTATTGCCAGAGGAATGATTAGTTCTCGAATACTATGTGTATTATAGTTTAATAGTTGGGATAGTTATCTTATACACATTTGCATTTAGCTGACTAATTATTAAGTAACAACGGAAGCTATTCGTGAGATAATACAAAGATGGATGGTGACTTGTAATTGGGTGTAAATAACGCCCTATTTTCAACATAATAGCCGGTGACTGCTGTAAATTAATAAAATAATTGTCATTGTGGATACGTTGAAATATGTCTACCGTTGATATTTCTTCCCGTAGGTTTTGATATTTAAAACTCCATAGTGTCTGAACATAAAGGGTTCAGTATCGTTTTGTGATAAATCGAATTGATCTTTTTCATGGTGGATACGTTTAATGAACTTAAACTAAGCATATCCTCAAATCTGTGGATATTAATTTATGATATACATACTAACATAATGAATACTCACTCACAAGCACGTATATTTCTAATTAATACAATATCAACGATTAAGACGGATTTTCCGATTGCTTTCCTGTACAAGGCATTGTTTTACTGAAGACCACTCGGCGGGTATTTTAGAAAAAATCCTCTTATGCCATTTTATTGCCAATACCCACGTGCAGGAATATACGTTGTTTATTACTTGCTTTTTACGTGGGTAAGATAAAATTACTAACTGTGTCATTGGCAGCTATTATTTGGAAAAAAATCGGACCAAAATAGCTTAATTTACCAATAATTACCATTTTATTGTACTTTCCCCGGCATTCCCATAATTATACACAATCTGTACATAAATTTGAAAAAGAAAACCTATTCAGCATTTGAAACAGCATAGCGATGTGATATAACTTATATGTAAAAAGTTAGTTTTAATAGTTAACCATTAATTTATTATAGGGCTATTTTGTGGATCATATCACGTCGCAACCTTGCAGTTATACATTTTAGGCAACCTTGATCGACAATTCGAGCTAAAGAGACGCTGCCGTAGCTTGAAATGAAGAATTTTCCCAAGTGTGACCTTTCAATTGTATATGACTTTTTGTTATTTTAACGGCGAGATAATAAAGTGTACTTTGTACGTAGGCTTTTAATTTTTATTAGCTTGTCAACGAAACTATCATACAAAATACTGTTTTACACAACTCTAAAATGCCGATAACGAATGAAAAAAAAACTATACTGCCCATTAGCACTTTAATCCATCAAATATTGGGAATTCCTTAACTTATATCCAATAAAACTACATGTTATTTACATCCTCATTAACAATTGTGCAATAATATACAAATTGTCAATCTAAACTTGAATAATTTAACAAAACGTGTATCAGACAATGCTCGAATACATACTGATGGATCAGATAAATATAGTTAACTTTGCTTGATAGCATTTTTTAAATAAGGTATAGCCATGCATTACACATGTATGTCACTGATCAGGTTTTCGTAAAAAAGAAATTAAAATATGGGTGCTTCAATTTTATGCCAAAAGTTCAAACCAAAATAACTTAAAACGGCACGCAATAGATATTGCATGTTACCTGAAAACCTGAGCACTCTTGTTTAAATTAATATGCATTAAGAGTATAAAAACTGTTAAAATCGGCTAATTAAACGCAACATCCTGTATCTAAAGGCTTGAATTTAACAATTAAACCTATATAGTGATTATACAAGTATTGTATTATACTAAACAGGTTTTAAAATCTGTTTAGCACTATTACAAAAATATAAACATGTCTGAGGACTTCCATGTATCTTGTAAAAAGATCATAAACCCGTTGAATCGCCATACGTGCAATTAGATCACTTTCAAACAACAAAACTGCCCAAAAAGGTTCCAAAAATATTTCACCGACCAGGCAGAAAACATTCGTTTGCAACCTTGATGATGATGTACAACGAAAGTACGCCTCTTTCTGGAAAGTTATTTCATGATTCAAAAAGTTAATTATTTAAAATAAATGTGCTTTTGCTTTAAGTATAAAGCGGAAGAGCAGAATGCAATTTTGCAATTTTTTCTGCTGTCTTAAAATCCATTAACTGCTAATAAAGACGATATACACTTGCGTGCATCGAAATCGGCCCACAGTAAACTTTTGATTTTAACTATATGTTTTTTTAAAACTATTCATCAGATCAAAATAAGAAATATGCTTTTTGAAAGACAATTTAATATGTTTTAAGGTGAGTATCCTATGTTTAACATAATGAAATTAATGCATTAAGCAAATTAAGCTTATTTATTATTAACATAAATAGGGTTATTGACAATTTAAAACTTAACACTTAATTTTTTAATAATGGGTATGACCTCCTCTTTCCCTAATAACTTCTCTCATACGATTAGGCATAGATCTAATCAAGTTTGCTATTGTTTCTTGAGGGATGTTAAACCACTCTTCTTCAACTGCAACAATAAGCTCTGGGATTGAGTTTGTGGTATGAAGCCTAGCTCAAATTCTTCGTTTTGGCTCATCCCATAAGTGTTCGATCGGATTTAGGTCAGGACTGTATGCTGGCCACTCCATAACCCGAAAACCGACTTTGCAATGTAATCTTGCACGATTCTTGCGGTGTGCGGCCTGGAATTGTCATGCATAAAGGTAAATTCGTCTCCAATGTAGTCGACGTAAGGTATCACATGGATTGCTAAAATCTCCTCGGTGTATCTAACAGCCGTTAAACGTCTTCTTCGTAAACATGGTCGTCCCTACGAATGAACTGAGAATCGGTTCGTGCTCCTATAGAAATTGCACCCCAGATCATACAGGAACCACCTTCATAAGCACTCCGCTCTTCAAAGCAGCAATCTGCAAATCGCTCTCTTGGTCTTCGGTACACTTTCCTTCTTCGGTCGCTACCATGGAGGCATATTCTGGTCTCATCTGAGAACAGAACAGATCCCCATTGTTCGAACGTCTAATTCAGATGATCCAGTGCAAAACGCAGGCGTGCTTGCCGATGAGCTGGAGTAAGTGTTGGACCAATCGCAGGTGTTTTAGGGGTCAGGTTATTTTCCTGCAGTCTTCGTCCTACTGTCCACTGACTAATAGCCACTCCTCACACCTCACGGAGCAGTCGTTGCACTTGAACGGCTTTAAGGTGACGATTTCTTAATGTTGTTGAGACAATAAAGCGATCATCACGAGCGGTTGCAAATCGCATTCTGCCCGTTCCAGGTCGCCTATGAAAGGATCGAGTCTCCTCATAACGTTTGCACACTCTTCGAACCGCTGCGCGTGTCATATTCAATTGTCTAGCAACAGCTTGCTGACTCAGTCCATTTTCGCTTAAAGCAATAACTTGGCCGGCTTTTTGTGGTGTAGTATGCATTAAACCAACACAATTAAACACTATTGAGATTATAAAGAACGAATTAATATGCAAATTTCAGTTGCAAACGCAATAATTTTAATATTTGACAATTTTTTTATTTCCGTTACAATCACCACATAAACACGTTTCATTTGTTTACCGATTGCTACGCATATAAACGACAATCAATCTTGATAAATTTATGATGATACGAAATGATAGGATATGAAATGATACAAATTAAAAAACATCAAAATGCAATGAATTTCAGATCAGACACAGACAATCTTAGCTCTGTGTATCATACACTAATTAAAAGATCGCATGTACACCTGATATTGAGGAATTTGCCAAGCAATTCTTAGAACGCAAAGAAAAGGCGAAAGATGAACAGTTTTTTTGTTTCCCTCGCTTGATATCGAGTAGAATATGGAAAATTCAGTGACCAGTTGAATGTTAAAGTGTTAACAACTATACACGTAAGTTGAAATTAAAATTTGAATCTCTAAACAATAGATTCTAGTCTTTTCCCAGATATGTTTGTCCTGACTCATCACCTGAAAACCAGTGTTCTTGATGTACTTTTTAATCTGTGTGTGATTTGTATTTTAATGTGTGAATTTTGATGGGAGAAGAATTTTTATATAAATTGATAATAATTGTGAATGTATATTTTAGACAAACTGATGATGGTGGAGAAAGACACCGAAACGTATTTGTAACATTTTAAATAATTCCAATGTATTCCTGGGTTTCAGTCACTCGGGACTCAGGGGTCACTCTGGAGGGACCAGTCAAATGTGAAGGTTGAAACAACTATATACACAAACTGATGATGGTGGAGAAAGACACCGAAACGTATTTGTAACATTTAAAATAATAAACAATAAAATTGACTGAAACCCAGGAATACATTGGAATGAATTAAAGTACAGTCAGGAAAATATACGAAACGATAAATTTATACTCACATTAAAGCATATTAAATTGTCTTTCAAACAGCATATTTCTTTTTTTGATCTGATGAATAGTTTTTAAAAAAATATATAGTTAAAGTCAAAAGTTTAGAGTGGGCCGATTTCTATGCACGCAAGTTTAGTTTACGGAAAACAAAATTGTCCAAACTGTGCTCTGTGGCTATTAAAATAAAAAGCCAACCAATTAATAATTGTACTTACATCAAATATGTATTGGAACGTGAACCAATAACTGTCCTCTATCAGTGAAAACTTCATCGCACATTTCGCATTTAAAAATGTTGTTAGTTGCACTGTTAGCATGTCTCATGGAAATTTCTGCCAGCTCATGAAGTGCACTGGGATCCATCAGTTCTCTTTTGATATTTGCCATCTTTGAGGAATATTCCAACATATTCTCTTGTGCTTCTGAAACATCGTCATTCTGATTGCCTAAAATTGTAAATTTTTCATGGAATATTGAGGTTGGGAAATGGTCCGAAAAACCCACTGTGGTGTTCGTCTTTCACGTAAATTTGGTCAGTATGTTGTATGTCTGGCAAAATAGATTCGGGTTCATTTTGGGACTCACTGGACCGTTTAATTTTTGAAACGACCATGCCTTCTTTAACCAATCTTACTTTGCTACCTAAAATTGTATAAAATTCCAATACAGGCAGAAAATTATGCCAGAAGAGTAAGTTTTAAACTTGTTTATTTATTATCAGTAAATTTGCAATATTCAAAAATCAAATCCTAAAAGCCTACCAGGACCGATAACGTTTCTAGAACTTCGAGTGCTATTTCGTCGGGTCCTAACTTCCACAAGGCTAACTGGGACTGGCACTTCAGTTTCTACGATTTGCTCAGCTGCAATATCCGTCTCTTCCACAAACTGTGGAGACTGAACAAAAAAAATTAAAATTGTTAAAATGTCCAACAGGACTAGTGCAAGGACTGTACCTCTTCCGTTAGCACTTCTCCATTTTCCGCATCGACAACAGTTTCTCTTAATAAATTTTCTACGGCCTCTTCTGTCTGATCGTCGGTTGGGAAAGTGGCCAACGGAAGTTTTTCAGCATTCAATATATGATAATTCACATTTTTAGTTCTCGGTCTGATGCGTTCTCCTAGAAAAGTAAAGTGCGAGATTTTAGTCAAATATCTCCCTCAAATAAGTACCCAAATTGGTACTCGGCAGAACACCCAAGAGCCGAAATCTTGGCCCAAATAAGATAATTTACCTATAGAGGATTTTATTTCAGTTGGTTGTGTTCTAGTAACTAAAGTACGGGTTTTATGTCTAATTCGTCCATCTTCTCCAGTCTCCACTGGCACTCTGGTTTTTTGAGTATGGATCATTTTCGGCCTTGATGGAATTGGGACACCCTCGTTAATTTTTTTCTTAGTATACTTCACTTTAGAAGTGGGCGATTTGGGCAGCAATATTGAATCATTGTTTTCAATTGTATGTAAGCTATTGTAGATGTCTGATACCGATTCGCTAATGCTTAAAAATAAATGAGAAAATAAGTAATTTTTTTGAGCAATTGATATCACATGGGTTTAATTTAGATTTTCCACGATGATCGTTAATATTTGCTACCTTGTTTTGGGCGATGAAGACGACACTTTTCTCACAGACGCCTTTCTTGAGCGTCGCCTTACTTCGGGCTCATCTTCGGATAATTGATTTGGATACTCTTGATCCACAACTTCTTCATGTCTGGTAGTGTACCTCTCTTCGGCCAGTTGATTATGTGCTGCAATCGAATCCAACTCATGCGGTTTGAGTTTTCGCCTAAAATCAGAAGCAGTACTTCTTGGGGGTGAATTAATGAAATTATTAGAATGAACGTTATTGGAAGCGTAATGTGTAATGGGAAAGTTCGTTGATCTTGCTCACCGTCGTTTGTATTTACGCGGGCCAACTTGTGGCTGCCTTTTCATTGCAGTGTTCATGTCGCAGTGATGAATTAAATGCAATATTAGATCCTGTGATGTAGCGAACATATCTGAACAGACAGTGCAGCAGTAAGGGGTCATGCTATGGGAGTATTTCGGATCGGGGCCTGAATGATGGGACCTACAAATTTTTTTGGTTTAGAAACTATTTTGCAATCATTTTTGAAACAATTGCCTGATGTGCTCCCTGAGAACCACTCTTTGGTTAAAAGCCCGAGGGCATACGGCACAAGCATATGGTTTTTCTCCAGTATGAATTCTTTCATGTTTTCTTAAAGTTCCGCCATCTGCAAAGGCTTTCCAACAAAATCGGCAACCATACGGCCTTTCACCTGAAGAAGTCAACAGTCAATCTTTATAATGAGTTTTAGAGTTGTTTAAATCATTACCTGTATGAATGCGAATGTGTATTTGCTGGGAACTTCTCGACCCAAATGTTTTCCCGCATTCCTTGCAAGGAAACTGACGCCCAGATATGCTCGTATGACTATGTCTGTGATTCATCAAACTACGGCCGTCCGCGAAATCTTCGCCACACACGTCGCAAGTTACAACTTTATTTCTAAAAAAAATCCATCCGTAAATACCCCGAGCCTCAATGTGACTTGTTGTTTTGTAAAGTTATACCTGTGTGAAAGCATGTGCCTTTTTAGCCGAGCCTTGTTATGAAACGTTTTGCTACATCTTGTGCACCCAAATGGTTTATCCTAGATAGTCAAAAAAAAACATATATATATTTAGATAAGCAATCCCTTGGAAAGTGCAGTTGTAATTACTTTGGAGTGCTCCCATGAATGCTTCAGTAAAGTTCTGCCATCTTTACAGGTGCGTCCACATAAAATGCAAGTATGTGGAGGCAAATTCTTATGAGCAGTTTGTACATGGTTGGAGAGAATCATTTCTTCAAGACAAACTTCTCCACAAATCATGCAGCGATATTCTGAGCCGCGAGCATGCACCTCTGCATGAGCCAGAAGATCTAAGGCTTCCTAATGAACAATTTTAATTTAAAATTAAAAAAAATCCTAATGCTCGTTGGTTTTGATGAAGTTATAAAATATCAATGCATAAATATGGTTTAAAATAAGATTACCTGAAATGATTCTCCGCACACATTACAGATGTGACCAAGTTCGTTGTCGTTCACATACTCATCTTTGATGTGAATTCGGTTATGTCTGCGCAAGTTGTCTTGTCTGTGGAAAGAAAGTCCACAAGTAGGGCAGTAAAATGTTCCATATTTGGTTTCTTCCGAGTCGGAATAATCCTCGTCTTCGTCGTCGTCGTAATCCTCTAATTCACCATGTTTTGTGCGGGCATGTTCCTTTAAACAATGGAAATATAAAGCTAGAAATATTGCTTCTTGAAAAGTTCAAGTGAAAGTAAATGAAGGATGGAGGACTTGGACTCACATGTTTCATTCCTGCCATTTGAACCTTATTCATTGAAACCTTGGTTAATAGTTCACAAAATGTTAAATCAAAACTTAATTTTAGCATTAAATAAGTTGACAATGTCACAATATACGTTGTCATTGTTTAAAGCTTAACGAAGAAACCAGTTGAGCACCAATTGTGTATTCTCAGGTAGTGAGTGTGCACCAACCTGCATAAGGGCAATATCCCAAAACATTTCGCCGCATGTCTGACATTCGAAGGGACTGTCGCCTCCATGGACTCGGGCATGTGAAGCCAGAGCTTTTTCCCGTGCAAAAGCCACCCCACAATGTTGACAAACAAATGGTTTTCTTGGATCCGTAACAGGATATTTCACGTCATCCTGACTCGGTATATACTCGCTGTTACTTTCCGCTTCCCCATCCATATAGTTAATATCGCCCGACTCAGTATATTCAAACTGAGTGCTTGAGGAAGCTGTGAGCACAAAACAATTACTATGTGTAATGCTAAATGGTAATTACTTAATACCTGTATCTGAAGGAATAAACACGCTTTCATATTCGTCTTTTACTGGCTTCTTGCGTTTTCGTTTACCATACCCTCGAGCTTTCCGATCAGATCTATCAAAACCATCTACAATCAATGAAGTATTTTCGTCTTCTAAAAGTGACAATATAATAGTAGAGATAATAACATTTAACGCACAATATTACCCTCTATTGGTGCATTTTCTGAGATATATGCATGGCTTTTCAGGTGGTTCATTAAATCCGATTTTCTCACATACCGGACTCCACATAGGTTACAGCCATGCGGACGATCGGTTTGATGTGCAACCATATGATTCATTAGATTTGCTTTTTTTCTGAATCTGGAATTAAATTTTATGGGGTGTAAACTTCTGTAAAAATCAACGATCAAGAGCGTGACATTTTTCCTCAAACACAACGGGAAATACATTGTCAAACTATAAAATCTTCCAGCGGCGCACCGCAAAACGTTCCGGGAGGAAATGAAGGAATCACCAGGTAAATTCTCACAACAATTAATAAGCGGAAACCAAGTCAAACCGCAAAAGAGCACCGCGAAAAGTTCCGAAAGGAAAGGCTGGTTTTACCCCTGAAAAACTTTTTCACCCTTTAGATTCTCACAACAATTTCACATGTTTAATCATGCAAATCCTACAGCGGAACTCACACGGAACATGATAAATTTCAGCTTAATATCTCGAAAACTGCAAGCATTATCATGAAATATGCTAAAAAGATATCTTCCGTTTGCCCCTGATATGTAGGAACACAATTGTCCTGAAAAATTGACTTTGAAATTATAAGGAACCTGAATTGGGTCAGAAACACATCAATCTGAAGGAAAATGCTGAATATTTCTCAAAACAAGCTTCTGTTTCTAATGATTATGAAATTGGTGAAAAAAACGCCCAAGAAACCCGATTTAAAAACGCGAAAAATGAACAAGACAAATATTGAAAAAGCAAATCATATGAAAATCTCCATAAGTATACCTTCGACTGCAAAAGTCGCATGGATATGGTCTGGCAGCTGTATATTCATCTTGGTCTGTCGGTAATGGAATATCGTCCTCATCTCCAGGTGTTTGACTGCCTGTAGCACTAACTGCTTCCTCCGATCCCACGATTATTTCTTCGGGATAGCTTTCACCTGATGAAAAATATGGTTAATTTATCCTAATACTATAACTATATAGCTTGTAGGCCACGCATTTTCGCTGTATTTTGACTTACCCCACTGGTCTGTTATAACTTCCTCAGTCACTTGCATTAGCTGATCTTCGGAATAGGTCTCTTCTTGATTTTGTTGCATAACTATGACATTACCATCTAAAATAATTTTATTTACTTAAAAAAAATACATTTGAGATCAACGCTTGTACCTGAAAGATATACCAGATCCCCATCTTGCTGTTCTAAAGCCACCTGATCAATCTGGGAGTTGTCTTGAATAACCTGCAACAATAGACTGATTAATTAAATCGTGTTACGGGCTTACCAGACAAATATCCTACCTCTTCCTCAACCATGCCGACATCGTCTACTAATTCTTCTTCCATAACATTCTCAACTTCGTCCATAAATTCGTCCGATTGTGATGGAATTATTTCATTTCGATGGTAGTTATTACCTCCTCAGTTTGCACGATCGTAGTCGCGTCCTCCCAAGTTATTCCAAACGTTGCGTTTTCCATTTTGATCTCAAATCATTAGGTCAAATCATCATTCCTCACCTAGACAAATTCACATCATGTTCTACATATTAATCATGTTCTACATACATTAAATTGTGTGTAATTGTGAATGGTAAAAAAGTAAAATTCCTTTGATTTGAAGCTCATTCAAAAGAAAGATCTGACACTGTTTGAAAATGCCAGTACTTTATCTTCCTCAACAGAAGGATGGTTTGAACAACGAAAAAATGCAATCGAAATGTTCCAAACTGCCTGAACATTTCGCAAACTTTGAGGGAAAGGTCAAGCAAGGTCTGATTGTATATAACATGAAATTACTTTTATCCCAGATTTCTTAAGTCGGACAAATTTGTATTGCATCTTATGGACGCCGACATAAAATTACATTTGCTCTCTCAATTTTTCTTAGTTGCTATTTAACGTGGCTTTTATTATTCATCTGCTCAGATTGTAACGTGTAACAAATTTGCTATTTTGTTCAAGAAGTTAAAAACAACATACAGTTTTCGAAACTGAAAAATGAAGCAAAGTATGTGTATTTTTGGGTATTTTTTCATATACATTTTAAGCTGCACCAAAAGCGTTCATCGCCCCTTCAATAGCGTAACATCAATTATTAATTTCTATGTGAATCGGGGAATATAAAACAAGAATAAGAAAGTTACAATAACCTGAAGCCTAGTGCGAATCAACAACCAGCAAATAATCAGCAAAAAAATATAATTCTGATGGCGAATAAACGTGTTTTATTTTTGTGGGCAGAATTTAGCCACTGATATAGAATGAGGTGGCTTTCGTTACTTAAAGCGGACCAAAAAAAGAGATCGATTTCTTCTATAACAAATACGTCCAAAAAATTTTTTTTCTTGGAGATTTGGCGGAAGGAGCCACTTTTGACCTAAATAATGCGGTAACCCATTTGATTACATGGTTTACTTTACTTCCAATAGGGTTAACTAACGAATTTTATTGGTAATTTCTGGTACAACAACTTATTCTCATGGAGCTGGGTGGAGCTCCACCTCATTTAAGGTAAATCCAAATTTGCTCTCGCAATAATTAGTTCGGATTGCAGAGGTAAACTGTATTTACATTTTTTGAATACTTCTAGTAATAAAGGAGCTAAAGCAGAAGCAAATCGACAAAGGAAAAATAAAAAAGCACCATTTTTATGGATATCCGCTACGGTTTCCAAAATAACACATACAAAATTCCAAAATTTGGCAAAAAAATGTCCATCGCCTTTTCCGACCGTTTTTTTAAGAAAACACGAATTTATTAGATTTTGTTGATAAACACCGCATGATGAGGAACCAACAATGGGGGAGGAGGATTTTAGGACGGACGAGAAACTGGGACTGGATTTGCAATATTCGCCTGCAAACGATTGAATTTTCATATCTGACTGCACTGCTGATTTGTAATGTAATGCCAATTATGGTTTATTAGCGGATAAACTAAAAATGTCGATACGTAGATAAGGAACGACTAGAGCTGGAAACAGATTATAATAAACTCGCATGAAAAAATACTTTTTCATGCTTTTTCTTATGGATGCCGAGTAAAATCGTGTTTGCACCCTTTAACGTATCTTTTGTTATTCCTGTGCAGTAGATTCGGTTGAGAATAGAGAAAACTCAAATTGAAATGTGCTTCTAGACAAATCTGCGATTTTATTCAAGAAAGAAACATGCATTTTCCGAAACGAAACTTGATTTTCAACTAAGTAAGTAAAAAGACGGACATGTGAAGCGCATGGGGGAAGAAAGCCTACCGGGGAAAATATTGGAGCGGAGCCCCCTGAAAGAAGAAAAAGGGTGTAAGACCGCCAACAACCTGGATACAAGACATTACAAAGCGACGTCAGCCAGAAACCTTTCAGAGGATGACTGGAATAACAGACAAGCCTGGCAAACGGGAACCCAAAGGCGTGTAACGCTATGAACGGAATTTATATATAAATAACTGAGCAAAAGAACCCATTTAAAGACAGTGGAAACATAGGGCTTTTATGAAAAACTGTAGGAATAAAACAGAAAGTAGGTAACTACACGAAACTACCAAAAAGTTGCATAGACATTCAGGGCATAAAATCAATAAATAATTGGCATGCCAGTGGCCAGCAGACAACAAAGAGTGATCATTTGTGTAGGGCCGAAGCATAAAATGCTAAACTTATTGATTTGTCCCTCGCGAATGATCAGCGACAATCATGGAATGTTGGCTGACTGAGTGGGGGCCGTTCGTCGCCAGCCACGTAGCAACCAACTAGATGGCAAAAACTGGTTTATCGTGGAAATGATGGCAAAACGGCCCCCAAAATGTAAGGTTACAGGCAAATTTCTGACAAACTAGGTTATGCGAAATCAAAAATGAGGTTACTGTGCTGTAGTTTTCTTTAAGGTGTAAACAAAGTACTATTGCAACATTAACAACACATTTAAAGCCCCAGTGAATCGGATGCTTCGATTCAAGTGGGACCGTATGGTGACTAACTACCGTATCGTCCATTACCGCAAATTTTCTAGTGGAGAAGCAAATGTTAATTACATCACAAGATTTTTACCAGTTTGTGACGTTACTGGACAAATAATTTAATGATTTTTCACCGTAATGTGCTATGGAGAGCGATATTAGTGCTAAAATTTAATACTTACTCCAAAATATACCAGGTAAAACCTAACCAAGAACTACAATCGAAGCGTCCACAGCTTTGGTGAGTAGGCAAATGGCTGCTCACGTTTGACGTCCGGAATTAGGGAATTTGACTTCCGCGGAGACGCACTTTCCGCGTGTCAGCCTTCTGCCTTAGCCCCTAGGACTCTCTAGGCTCAAAATAATGCCCAAAATAATTTTCCTTTGAGTTTTTACCTCTAAAATACCGAAACATATAGGTTATAGGGGAAATTAACCTATAATTCACCAACAACAACCGCTAAACATCAGCCATTTTGCTCCGCCCTTCACTTCCGTTTGACCGCCAAAATTCAAATGTTTACTTTCACCTGTAAATTGTCCTAGGCAGATGAGGGTAACTTTGGGATTTTCGTCGTTATTTTACACTCTCAATAGTCAATTTCTGAGTATTTAGGCTGCAATTGATTGGAATTTAATGTTTAGATCGAATTTTTACGTAATTCTTGTTGCTCTGTTCTCTGTACTGTTCTATTCCACCTGTGATTGTATGTTTCGCAAACTCGCCGCTATGAGGCTCTTCCCCCAACTGCTCATTTGGATATCACAGACCCAGATGACAGTGAGTGGTCACAGAGATCTCTGTGAACTGTGAAGATAAATATTTCTGTGATCGTGCATATTAAGGGGGCTTTTACAGGCAAGAGTTTGCGAAACACACAATCACAATACACACCCTTAGAACAGTAACTGCAATGTAGATTTAGGTAATTATGTAGGTCACTTTTGGCTTTCGAAAATAAAAGATTCCATTGAACAAAACTTCCATTAGGATAGCATTCCTAACAGAGGCAAGAGGGAACTGTCTTCTAAGGATGTGAAAGTTTCAAGTTGCTAGTTGCCCCAGTTTGGGAGTTATGGACTTACAGAGCCCCATCGGTAGTTGAACTTGCGAATTGAATGAACTTTGCCAGCTAGCGTCCGCTTATTTTCCGAAACAAAACCTCGCAATTCTGGCCGAAAAAGGCATTTTTGCCCCAAATTTGACTAAGAAAAGTGATTGAAAAAGGATAACCTGGAATGTGAGTACACTTTTATGATCGAAAGTCAAAGAGGGCAGATCTAGATAATTACCGCAAGTCCTATTGCCAAGCCTTTAATCTGCGAGCTACATTTTGACTGATTAAGCTATTATGAGCCATAAGAATGGAGGCGTTTCGTTCGAATTAGAAATCACACCTGTCGCCCTCGCCCACCAAAACAATAAACGGGTGGATTTGTGCTATTTACCCCTGGCTGGAGCCACATTGGGATGAGCACCTTTGGAGGAATAGTGGAAGAAATACCTGGCATAAGTATCGACAGGTTCGATGGTATTAACACTGAATCCACCGTGCTATTTCTATCGCATTGTCATGCAGATCACATGAGAGGCTTGGACAATGAAAGAGTCCAGTCAAGCATCATTGAAGACAACAAGTATCTATATTTAACTTCTATATCTGCAGCATTTTAAGAACCAGATATCCAATACTTGCAAATAATCTAAAAGAATTGACAATAGAACATGCCAGTTCGGTTCCTGTAGGTGATGAGTACATTTCGGTCACTTGCGTGCCTGCAGGACACTGTCCAGGATCAGTCATGTTTCTATTTGAGAAAAAAATGGTTGCATTTTATATACGGGCGACTATAGAATAGCAGCAACCGATATCAAGAAGTTTAAATGCTTTTATGATGACTTTGGACTTGTAAAACGCATTGACAAAGTCTATTTGGATACGACTTTTTTTTTGGAATCGTACCAAACTTTTCCCAAAAGACAGGACAGTCTTGCTGCGCTCTGCAACATTATTTCCAACTGGACAGCAGCAGATGCAGAAAATTACGTAAGTCTGGAACTACCCGCCCACTACGGATACGAATACGTTTTCAAGGAAATTCTACTCGAGGTGTCTAATGCCTGTTCACGTTAGTTCAGACAGTATGAATTTTACTTAAAATTCCAGAGTTTGGATAAATGTGTTACCAAAATCCATCTATGACTAAAGTTCATAACTGTCTTATGCCGGACCTTCAGGCAAAATACGTAGAATTAAACTATCAGCATTTCGTTGGACTAGTGACAAATTAAAGAAAGGAATCATTGAAGTGGATGAAAATAATAAAATTTATGTTTGTTATTCAACCACACGCTTCCTACCAGGAAGGTTGTAGCTCTTATCGAGTTTTTTTAAAGCCAAAAAAACATACATATTTGCGTAGAACATTCTGATCCTGCCAGATAATTTAGAAATGATGATACTTATCGATAAACTCATTAGAAAGATTCAAATGAACGAAGGAAATCACAGACTTTTTAAGCGAATCCATAGACCAGAATAAGCTGCAGAATCTGTCGGATTTGCCATCGAGGGTAGCAGTTACTTTCTTGAACAAGTACGTGTTAATTTTGCTTTTATAGTAAAACATGGAGGGTTCTGGTCTAAGTGGCAAATCTCTCGGATTTGGATAGAACAAAAAAAAAAATAGTATGAGTATTTTTTTTCTCTGGGGTCCTGTAGAGATACAAGCCTATTAAGTTATCAGACTATGAAGGTTTTCACGGCCGGCCAAATCACATATAGAAATGTTTTTCGGGCTTTGAAGTCGTGGTCCATGGGAATTTCTTCCTGACGTTTCGTCCACAACTGCGGTGGACATTATCAAAGGCGATGAGGCAGTGGGCGAAGTGATCTCCTGTGCTTTCCGAGGCCATTGAGATCTTGAAACATGACAACAATTTTAACAGGAAAGAAGGAGTCACGGTCGTTAATCCAGATTAGAAACGCGTTTTGCGGCAAACAGCGAGTACGCCAAAACCATTGAAGCTCCTTCCACTCCTCACGCATGAGCTCACACGGCCGGACCGCATAAATACGACAAAGAATCCAGCAGTTGAACCAGTCTTAGTCGGAGATCACTTCGCCCACTGCCTCATCCCCTTTGATAATTCCACCGCAGTTGTGGACGAAACGTCAGGAAGAAATTCCCATGGACCACGGCTTTAAAGCCCGAAAACATTTTCTATATGTAGTTATTAAGTTACTCATTAAATCAAGTCTTTCTTGCTATTCTGGTGTCATGCACAATAAAGCCAGCTTTTTTTGTGTATGGAGGCACAAAAACAACGGTTTTAGATAAGAGCAACCGTAAACTAAAAAGGGAACTCGTTATGGATGAGTCGAACATTAACTATTTTTATAAAAGGTGGTTAATTGGTTCATAAACGCGAATGTGCTTTTCTAATACTCGTCATTCCCTAGCTCGTTTTTAGGGCAAAAACTGAAGCCTTTATTGTATAGATTTATTATATTATATTATTGTATAGAAAAGATATTGCAGAGTCTTTCGGACAATTTACTCCCCTTTAACACCTCGTTCAATAATACCAGGATAAAAACACAATGTAAACCATATATATATTTTATAAGATATGCTTAATAAACATCAATAATACTAGAGGTAACTAACATTTAGGCAGGTTTGAAGTCGACTTGCGTTTAAAAAAATTGAAACAGCCACAGTAAGATTGTTATTCGCCTAGATAAAGCCATTTGTCTCACTATGTAAATTTAAATTCCCTTAATGCATATGTTTGTCTGAAGCTGAAGCCCTTACTTTATATATGTATATGTACATCTAAAAAGGCCTCTCGGTGACTAACATCAATATAGGTAGTGCTTATTTTCCGAAAATATCTCATTCAACGCGGTGGATTTGTGCAATGTAAATAGGAAAATATTTATATTATATGCTTGACTAGTATACACTTAAGATAAATCTGTATTTTTAACTAGAAAATAAATTAATGTTGGAGAACAATGGATAAGGTGGAATGTTATTTTAACTACGAACTGTGAATTCCCTAGTTATTGCACCATAATGCTCTATAGCATTTTGCTCCAATGTGCAAGAAAATCGGTTAGAGCCTACTGGTATGGGTCCTGGGGTTCACATTGATCATTTCACTAGTGCTGAAAAAATTTGGGTTTCAAGTAGATAGTTTGGTTTAGCAAAAAAGTTACCTTCGTCCACACTTGATATGAATGAGAAGTAGGGCAATCCCCAGGATTAAGCACACCACCCCGACTACAATGTAGGCAATTCCTAAGAATGGATTTTTGCCCCCCAGTAATGAAGTTGTACTTAAAATCATCCGCTTTGAGCCGTCGAAACTACTCACGTCATAGTCTGTAAATTCATGCCAAACAATGCCCTTTTATTGAGAATGTCTACTGCTTTACTCACTGTATTCAACAATTAGCAAATAACTTCCCTTCTGCAAACCATCGGTAAAATAGGGCTCAGAATGGTCAATTCTCCTATATAACTTTCTAAATGTTGGAAACGCCGCAGTTCTCATCCAAACAATCAAGTCCTCATTTTGAAAACCTGGTTTGAAACGTTGGGTTGATGAAAAAACGCAATATTGGTTACGTACAACGGTTATTTACCATTGTTTTCAGGGTTTCGTTCATCTAGCTCATAAACAGCTTTAGTCCAGGCTTTCGGTTTATCAAAACTACTAAATGCTTCTCGCAGATCACCGGGTGGATTTCGGAACTTTATATTTTTGTCCGAGTCCCATGCAATTCCAGTGTTAAACAATGTGGCATTGCGCCAGCTATTCATGTACATTGATAAATTGAGAACATCTACAAACGGCATTTTTTCTCACAAGAATTCTGACTAATTTGAGCGTTTAAATATTTACCATTAAACATGGAATTGGCTATTGCTCCACAAGGCGCAATAGGCCTCCGACTGGTCGTGTTAAAGTCAAAGGGTTTACAGTCGTGTATTGGGTCTACTCCTAAATTTCCCAAAAGTTGGTTGTCGTCCCGGGATTTAACGTAGCGTCGATGGTTTTGATAAAAATTGCTCAAACCATAATACATAAAAACGTTGCCCATAAACAATAAATACACTTTTTGCCGCGCTTGAAGTTTTGCTTTTAGAGCTTAGGGAAAATGGACTGGTTGTCTGAATATCAGGGACAAAAATTGGTACTAGTCCTAGTAGCCCGATCAGGCACGAATTTAGCAGCAAAAAATGGGCATTTAAACCTTGGCTAAGATTGGTATTTTATTGCACAAGAATCTGAATCACCCCGAAAAAACTGGGGCTCCTACCTCAAAATGTTCAGCAAGCTCGAAAGTAATTCTGCAAATACACTTTTGCTCGGAATCCGTGTTAGTGCTCAGAAAATCAATGCAAGTCTGGTTGGTTTCAGTCCATGAGTAGTCGTTCTCTGAGCCATTCCAAACAGTTCTATTGCAATTGGTATAGTCGATGGTGTGTTCCTTGACCTCATCGGAGAAATATAGCAATCCAATTCCCACAGGAATGAAAGCTATCCCTATTACGAAGAATGTGGGCAAAACTGTGCCTGCAGTAAGGATTGGTTGCCAAGAGGTAGCTTTTGCTGCTTAAATGCACTATCTGTAACATAAGATTATTGAAACGTTGTTATTGTGCTCACTTTCAAACTTATGGGGGTTGAGGGAGTTTTTTTAGGTCATCGTTCTTTAAGGTCATCGCCTTGATGGTCTTATCAATAAAAGGGCGCAGGATGGCAGGAAGTGTAAATGGGGGTAATTCCGAATTGGGATTATGTAGGGGTTTTGCAACATAAGAATACCTTACCAGAGGGCTTCTTGTTGGTGGAACTATCAGCGCTTTCTACCCCAGAAGCCATTAATCCCCGTTAATTAACAAATTTGTTTCTGTGTTCAATAATTAATCTGATTGATATTTGGATCGCTGATAAATGACGTTTAACGACACAGAACTAGTTTTTCTTGACAAAACTTGACAACCTCGCGAAGGGCTGTATCGGGTTATTCATTGGTTTATTGTATTACTTATCAGTGCTAAGTACTATTTTCTAAGTATGAACAAACCTCTAATTCAGTAAAATTTGAGGATATTTCCTGTACACTTTTAGAAAAGTTCCAGTTTTATAGGAACTGCGAGGGCATCGAATTTTTAGCAGATCAATATCAGGGGTTTAAAAGAATGGATCTCGAATGAATTTGGTTGAATGCTTTGAGGACAAATCAGTAGATAAAATTAAAAACAAATTTAATATTTACACCCATTTATCCACAAACATTACTGTTTTTACTATTAATTAGAGGAAACTTTTAGAACCGCTCTGGTGCTTTAAGTGCTTTTTTGAGGTCATTTAATGCAATTGTACTTTACAGCTTTTTCTGCCTTTAAACAGCTCATTAACAAAACACACTATAGACAATCCATAGCCGAAAACAAGAAAGTACAATATGCCCGATAACTTGTCCATGTCGAATTTGGAGGTGACCATTTGATCCACGTACAAACTTTTAAAGCTGTTCAAATATCCATAGGCGGGTTTTCTCAACGTTAATTGACTCCAATAGTTACAATTCCGTTTTCAAACATACCACTGATTTTCCTGTTCAAATAGAGAGGAAATGGGGAGTTTTTCTGGAACGCTATTGAACTGTAAAATGAGGCTAAACAGCCTGGAATGGGGCGAAGGTAGGTTTTCGCATAGTCGTCCAGGTCTTCCGAACCACTGACGAATTCCTCGGAGAATCGTTTCACCAGAAATCCATACTGGCCGCTTTTCAGTTTTTTATTGATTTCCGTTCTGTTGTCTCCAATTCGGAAGTTTTGAGCGATTCCCATGCAAATGCTGTCGTTGGTGCTTTCAGCCATTTTTGGATATCATTCTTCGGCTCTACCCATTGCTTTCCTGCTCAACCATGTCGGTGAAC